>CAWUFW010002850.1:0-1200000 GCA_963921515.1 Calotriton arnoldi
TACCGACCGACACGTATCCGTGGCGCACGACACACCAAGTACGATGCAAGGCGCGAAAAATCCGACCGACACGTACCGAAACCAAGTCGACCGACCGAGCCGCACGGAAAACAGCAATCCGGCCGGAAAACACGCGAATCCAACCGACCGACACGCACCCGGAACAAATCCGACCGAAACGTACACGCTAACTCCAAACCGCAAAGTACGATGCAAGGCGCGAAAACCACGAGCGAGTCGGACGGAGGACAAGCCGTACGACCGACACGCATACAAAACCGAGCCGAAGCAACACAATACACCGCGACCGACGCGTACGCAGCATAGAAAACTGCACAAACACAGCGTGAACGAAACGGAGAACACCGTACGAGACCAATGCAGGGTCCGACTCGGTCACAAGAACGTTTCCAACATACACAAACAGCACAAAGGAAAAATCACCCAAAAAAAGGCCAAACAAGCAATTACCAAGCCAATAAATACTGGGGGTGGGGACAGAGAACAAAGACACACCCACAACTCCACCTATATAAAGGACACAAATCACTACCATGAGCCTTTGCAAATGTCATTCCACTGCCAGCACCCAAGAGAAAGCAACCACACACCCACAGCTCATCCCTCACACAAGCCACACACCATCAGCACACCAACAAATACCTACCTCACATACACCCAGCAAAACACACACTCACACACCCTCACCTGCACACCAACACACACATCACCCACCATCACCACCCATCACCATGCCCCCCAAGAAGAATCCCAAGTTCCTAGATAGTGAATTGGAAGTCATGGTAGACGAGATCCTCAGGGTGGAGCCACAGCTGTTTGGCACACTGGTCCAACAGACCCCCATGTCGCAGAAAACCAAGATGTGGGAGAGGATCATCAACAGGGTGAACGCCCAATCACCATGTCGGCGCTCAAAGACGGACATCCAGAACAGGTGGTATGACGTGCGCAGGAGGGCACGGGACATGCTGAAGAAAGACTACATCAACAGCCAATACACCGGCAGTGGCCCTCCTGCCAAGCCAATATACCTCAGGCCCTGGGAGGAGAAGGTGCGGGCCATCCTTCCGCCAGTGAGCGTATATGGACTAGGGAGGACATCCCAGAGCCTGGTGAGTACACAACAAATGTACACAATATACTGCCACAAAACACACACATCACTGTCAAGGGAGAGTCAAACCATGCACTCATAGCAATTACACAGCAACTAGAACAGAATCATCCCAAAATGTGTATGTCAGTCAGATAAACACAACACATGCCATCAAAAAAGTCACATCCAACTGTGCCAACACATGTACAAACACAACCACAACTACAGCTAGGCAGTGGCACAAATAGAACTAACAAACACATCCACACATGTAGCCACCACAACAACACCAACACACAGTGAAGACCACTCAAAGGAAGGAATTCTGTGTATGCTGGCCAAGTCAGTGTAGCCAATAGCATCATGGGAGTCGCAGTCACACATATTGCCCCCCCACAACTGTCCCATCAACACCACCATGAACCATGCGCACATCACAGGGAGTGGAGAAGGACTCACAAGATGGCTGACACTGGCTACTGCTGTGGGGAGCACAAGGCCCTGCTGCCAACTGTGCACCAACAAACAGCAGGACACCACTGACTGACATCCTGAGAGACAACTTCCACTCCCTGCAATGCAAGCACGTTCCATGGTGGGATATCTGGCTAGCTGGGTGGGAAGGGGGACTTGCAGCACTGACCATAGTCACAAGCACCTCCCCTCACACACACCCCAACACAAACTCCACAGAACCCACCTGGTAGAATGCAATGCCCCCCATCCTAACACAAGATCCCACAAAGCACCACCACCCTGGGTTATGTTGTGTGAAGCACAGGGACACTCTTGGGACTCTTAGCCAAACAACTGCCAGGACAACACTCCCAGCCATCCTGTCAGCACAGCCAGCCCACCCCACAGGGAAGCAGAGTCAAAAGGAAGGAAGCATGGGCATGCTGGGAAGGGGGTGGAGGCAATAGCATGATGGGAGTCGTAGTCACAGACATTGCTCAGCCTCACAACTGGCCCATCAACACCACCCTGAACCATGCTCACATCACAGGGAGTGGAGAAGGACTCACAAGATGGCTGACACTGGCTACTGCTGTGGGGAGCACAAGGCCCTGCTGGCAACTGTGCACCAACAAACAGCAGGACACCACTGACTGACATCCTGAGAGACAACTTACACTCCCTGCAACGCAAGCACGTTCCATGGTGGGATAACTGACTGGCTGGGTGGGTGGGAAGGAGGTCCGGCTGTCAACCAAACACAACCAATGCAGACCATGTTCACACCCCAGAAAATACATAGAAATGCCCAAATAATGCAGGACAATGTGCCACACCAATATCAACCCCTGACTGTGACGACTTAGGACAATGCAATGTACAGGCCCGCACCCAGAGGCACAGTCACAACTGTCATGTGTGTCAACCATTGATGCCTGCAGAAACATGACATACATTGTTTGTGTCTCCCAAAAACAGGTGATGATGGGGACACAGCAGCAGACGCTGAGGAGTCCCAGTCCCAGGCTCAAGAGGATGCCGAGCTCACTGGCGTCGTACAGCCTCTGTCCTCCTCGGACGATGAAGAACAACCTGGCACATCCGGTGCAAGTCAACATGCAGCACCAGCAGGACCACCAGCTGCAGCACCAGCAGGACCACCAGCTGCACCCCTGCACCCACCCCTACAACGACTGTCACCACGAATACCATCCCTGCCGACATGGACAGAATAAGGAGCAACACCAGCACAGTGACCCTGGACCAACCTGGGGCCATGGACACCACCACCACCACCAACCCCCAAGGTGGCCAGGGTTATCTGTGCATGCCACTGCACACACTGCACATGTCAGCAGGGGTGGTGGGAGGGGTGGGAGACAGAGGTCGCTGCTTGCAGACGTTGCTGGTGTGCATGACGACCCACAACTGGTACGCATAGCTGATGCGTACCAGTCCAGCACCGGAGAGCTCAGCCAGGTAGTGGGGCTCCTCAGAGACATTAAACAGCAGCAGGCTGCCCATCATGCCCGCTTGGACTCCCACATGTCCCACGTGGAGTCACACATGTCCCGTGTGGACTCACACATGTCCCGCGTGGAGTCCAAGTGGGATGCACTGCATGAGATGACGGCGGTGCACAGGGACATTTTACAATGCCTCCGCCAGATGAACAGCAACCAGTCCACACCTCCCTGTGTGCCAACAACATCTGGTGCCGAACAAACTGCAACTGCCACAGGGAGGGAGGAGGACTCTGGCGGAGAGTCCCCTGCACCGCAGCAGCCTGCACTTGAGGGCCCCCCCAAGAAGAGGGGTCGTCCGAGGAGGGAAAAGTGAGAGGCCGATGGCCAAGCGCAACTCCCAGGAAGCCTGAACCTGTTCTGGATGTTCACCTTTGTGCACAGACTGTTCACCCTGTTGACGGCAACACTACTCCCACACATTGCATGGGGAGTACAAGTTGGACCAATGTGTCAGACAACTGTGGCCCCGATACTGGGGATCCTGTCTACCCGGACTTTCAATTCACCTAGGAACTTGGGATTGCAAGATTCATGTACAGCACAACCCATCCTATGCACTATTAACACAAATGTATCACAATAAACACACTAATACACCATACTTGCCTCTGTCGTGATTCCAACGTGGGTGCTGTTATGGGGATGATGAACTGCAAAATTACACTGTGTATGCGAACTGCAACAGCAAGGACAACACAGGCATGTGAGTACAGGCAACGTGACACACATGAGGGAGACACACCACCAGGGCTACACGACACATACACACCTAGGCCATCTGACTCATTGCCTACACTGATGTTGCCAGGGAAGACGGTGCAATGCACAGACACCACACCCATTCCCAGTTGTAGTCAAGTAGCCCACAGGTGCAGTAAGCAAATGGCAGTCAAATGTGTGACCACAGACAACGCACATCACAAAGTGAAGCACAGGTTTATTACACAGTTGCAACATGCCGTAACCACTACAGATGCAAGGTAACCCCACCTGGCAGCGGGCACACAGTCAACAACTGTAGACGGAAGGAAGTCCATGGGTGTGGCGCACATCACCTGTAGGGACACAACAGCTACCAGCCTGGATGTGCAATCACGTCGTCGGTGGACACAGTTGACCAAACGAATCTGAAAGTACCCTGTGAAGGACAGAAATGACACACAGTCAAAAGCAATGGAGTACAGGACAGAACAGCAAAACTCATGCACAATACATGTTACAAGATACCCACCCAGAACCAAGTTAGCATGTCAACACTGTTGGGGAGTACAGCCCACCTGTCACCACACATCGCAACACACATCCAGTCAAGTAGCCCATGGACACACTCCAACAGCACCAGAGCACCACCCACACATCATGCCAACTCACATCATTGACATGACACCTCAGGATACTCACATTCAGCTAAAGAAGTTGGTGATGAGCTGTGTGCGGACATCACCATCACCATCATCATCATCATCATCGTCACTGGTATCGTGGTCCAGGCCAGGATCCTCCACAGGTGGCGGATGTTGGTCATTGTCATCCTGGATGAGAGGCAACTCCTTCCGCACTGCCAGGTTGTGGAGCATGCAGCAGACGATGATAATCTTGCACACTTTCGCAGGGGCATATGGGAGGGACCCTCCGGTCTTGTCCAGGCAGCGGAAGCGGCTCTTCAGGAGACCAAAGGTCCGCTCAATCACTCTCCTGGTCCGACCATGTGCCTCATTGTAGCGCATCTGGGCAGGTGTCACAGGGTTCCTGAGGGGTGTCAGCAACCACGGCATGTTGGGGTATCCCGAGTCACCTATGGACAGACAAGTGCACATTAGCTGACTTGGAAAAGTGGGCGGAATACTACAGATCAGATCACACACAATGGCACAAAGTCAGTACACACCGACAAGCCAGGCACGCTGGTTCTGCATCTGTGCCATCATCCTGGGGATGTGACTACTCCTCATCACAAAGGCATCGTGTGCTGAACCAGGGAAACGGGCACACACGTGTGTGATGGTCATGTCTGCAAGACACACCACCAGTGCATTGACCGAGTGGTAGTGCTTGCGGTTCCTGTAGGCCTGCTCCTGGGCCTGTGGTGGTACCAAAGCCACATGTGTCCCATCAATGGAGCCAATGACATGCAGCATCCTCCCCAGGGCATAAAAGTCACTCTTCACGTCAGTGAGTCGTCGCAGTCTAGGGAAATAGATGTACCGGTTCAGGAAGAGCAACATTGCCGCCAAAACATCGCGGAGCACACGGCTGAACATGGTCTGTGACATCCCACCAGCAGTCGCCACAGTATGTTGGAAGGTACCAGTGGCAAAGAAGTGTAGGGCTGCCATCACCTTCACCTTGGGGGTCAGCGCTGTAGGATACGGCCGGCCAGGCTGCAAATGTGGGGACAACTGCACTGCCAAATCCTCAATCAGCTGCCTGGTGAAGCGGTACCGTCGGATGCTGTCCCGTTCCACCATCGTTGCCAGGTCTGGGAATGGCCGATGGACAGCAGGAGCCCTGCAGTGCAGAGGAGAAGTAAGCAAGATTGTCAGTCACCCCACATATGCGGCATTGAACACACTCAAGATCCCACCATACATCATTATGAGGCACAACTACATGAAGTGTGCAGTACCGGAAGGACATGTATGGTACATACATGGCCAACATCTGTCAACACGGTCCTACAGGTGGCATCAATTTGTCCCAGGTTGGCCCATTGGATATCATGAGGCCGTGTCACAGTTCCCATCTCCTGCTGCCGTGTCACAATAACCCCCACAGTGACATGTGAGGACAGATGTGCCCCAGGCACCACAGCTCAACGACAGGTACATTCCCAGGGACCCTGTAATGCCACATGGACATTGGCATTACATGGAGTATCATGTATACACCACAGCAAAACAACCATGACCCCCACAGGTAGTGGCCCCACTTGCCACGGCAGGACAGACATGGACGTCTGTGACACACACGCACAACATCAGAGTCCATGCACACACAACGTGGATGTGGAGACTGTCTCCCATTGTGCACATGAAATCAGAGACATTGTAAACACTACATGCACAAAGACTGTGGAGGACCATCACTATTGTGCCACTGGGACACCCTGGCTCAAACATACCGTCCCACATGGGACTCACGGGGTATGTGACATGACATACACATACACCACTGTGAAATGTGACCATGGCACATGCACAGATATGAACAGTTGCACATCACAGTGGTCACGTACACGTAACACCCAGGATCCTGTCCCCATGAACACGTGCACAGCCTGGGGGTGGCTGCCCACAGGTGACACCCACAGGACAACATGTACACCAACATACACACAATAGGAAATGCAGCCTTACATGCCTTATGATAAGGTTTGGAGAGGCTGTCGTGATGTAGGTGTGCCCCTCACTCCCTGGGAGCTATCTGTGGCTGGCATATGTCCATCTGAGACAGGCATGCTGACATATGCCAGTCACATGTACAGTGATGCGTTGAACAGCAATGGACCGATCGGTGCCTCCGGCCGGCTCATTGCTTTCAATGTGTGCGGGTACGCGTTGTACCCCTGTGCGCGTTGAACAGCAATGGACCGATCGGTGCCTCCGGCCGGCCCATTGCTTTCAATGTGTGCGGGTACGCGTTGTACCCCTGTGAGCGTTGAACAGCAATGGACCGATCGGTGCCTCCGGCCGGCCCATTGCTTTCAATGTGTGCGGGTACGCGTTGTACCCCTGTGCGCGTTGTACCGCAATGGACCGATCGGTGCGCACCCATTGACAATGGGCTTGCCTGGCAACGGACGCGTTTTCGAATTTCGAACGAGTCGGTTGCTGGAAAATCAGTTGGTCACCCACAACAATGTTGCAAAATCATGTATGTCATGAAGTTGAAGATTTGAAGGATGCTGTGGGCGTGTTTTGGTGCTGCTATTCCATGGATTGGCCAGATTCAGAAGATGCAAACGACTTGGACCTATCACTTTGGACACAAGGGACAGTATCTGCCTCTCCAGCACATATATATTGCTGGCTGTTCCCCTGAGAGCCCACTTGCTTGCACTACATGCTCCAAGACGACATCTGCCACTGCACTGCTGCTGTCTCTGCCCCTCTGGACCCTGCAATGGCACGTACTGTGGAGAGAGCCCCAGCCTTCAGCCTTGAAGAGAACCAGGCCCTGCTGGACAGCCTACTTCCACAGTACAGCAAGCTGTATGGGACACCAGGGGAGCAGGTGAGTGTTCTGTGCACTGCCTTTCTGAATGTGCATTTTGTCTGACTAGCAAGGCTGAGAGTCTGCACGCCACTGGCTAGCAGGCTCACTGAGTAGTTGTCACCCCCATAGTGTGTAGTGACTTGCACTGGACAGGTATGGTGCAGTGACAGTGCATTTGAACATGGTTTTACTTCCCATGCAATGATACCATGTAGTGACGTCTGGCAAACTGTCCATGGTCAGCTTTGCACTGCCTGTGTACATCATGTGCCCCTGTGATTGAGACATGTATATACGACTGTGTCATGCACGGATATGTTGCATGTGTGGTAATGGCCTTTTTACTTTGTCATCCTCACAGGTTAATGCCCATCGGAAGCAGGAAATCTGGAAGGACATCGTCCGGGCTGTCCGGTCCGTGGGGGTCTACAAGCGCCGGATCCGCAACTGCCAGAAGAGGTGGCAGGACCTTCGGGGCTGGACCCGGAGGATTGCACGGGTCCAGCTGAAGCTGTCGCCTCCTCGCAGGAGGGGCGGAACACGGACCCTGACCCCCACATGCTCCAGATCCTGGCGGTGGTCTTTCCAGACCTGGATGGGCAGCTGAAGGCCAGACAGCAGCAAGGAGGGGGTGAGTCAAAGACTGCACTGTGAACTCTGTATTACATGCTTTGTGCCCTCCTCTGGCCTGGTTCAACTGCCACAGTGCAGCAGTCATGTTGTCCATGAGCCATGTCCCTCTATTGTGCACTGCCCACTGCTCATCTGATATCCAGGTGTGGCCCTTACAGTCAGGGAATTGTGTCACTTGGGACTGTGTCCTTGCAGTTTGCTTCACTAAAGGTGGGGGACAGCATCTGTTTCCCTGACTCTGTTGTGGGCATCATGGGTGGGTCCATTGTTCACACAACGCCTGGGTTTGGACATGTGATCTGCGTGTTGCTTTGATATGCGGTCCACTTGCTGAGCTGAGCCACCACATGTGCCTGGGGTATGTGGCACACGCCCATGCAGCGGGTGGGAACAATGTTTGGGCCCCAGGAGTGTGCAGATTACGTGTGTCACACATACATAGCCAGCTATCCACTGTCCAGGGCACATCCCTCATTCATGTGGAGCAGGACAGTCATGCCTACTCCAGGCCATGCAATGCACTCTGTACTCCCACTCCCGTGTATCAGCTGACACATTGTGCACAGTGATTTGACCCCTCCGGTGTCTGCCTCTGTGTCAGTGTGCTGTGGATTAGTTGCCAGGACTGCTGTGGTGTTTCTTGGTAGGGGCTCAGCATGCCCCTGGAGATGTGACCATAGGAGACGATACTTGTGTGTCACATAGGTGTTTGATCAGCTGCCCGTGCAGACTGGGGTATGCGAATGTGATGTTCAGGCAGCTGTTCCCCATTCACAGCAAATTGTGAGGGGCTCAGGTTCAGAGGGTAGTGTCACAGGTCTCCCATATGTCCAATAGGTGTGACCTGGACAGATGAGGGTTGAGATGATGTGTTGTGTGGGGGATGTACATGTGCACTTGTGCAGTTCCAGGACTTGCATTCCCCATGACCTACTATTGTGACACAGTGCATAGTGTTGTTGTCTGGCTGCCAAGTCATACATCACTGAGACAGTGATGTATGACTTAACAGTCATGCCTCTGCCATGGCATGTGTCAACTTATTTGTGGTCCTGCAGGGGAGTGACATGTGCTACATGCACACCATAGTGGCGCTGGCTATCAGGACATGGGTGCATCATGGTGTCTGTCGCTGGTATGCATCACATGCATTTCCTATTTGACTCTGGGCATCCCTTTCATCCGGAAACCTGTACTGACTCAGTGGCAAGAGCTGTGATGTGTCCACACCGTGTCCTCTGCACTGTCCAACTACTGTGTACTTGGTGCATGTGTCCACACTGGGGTGTTGCAATCCAACAGACACCAGACAGATGGGTGCAAGGCCATGTGGGATGTGAGTGCCATGCTTGGCATCAGACTGACAATTGGCTTCTCCTGTTCAGTTAGGGCACTTTTAACAATGTACAACTAATGATGCCAGGGCTTGCTCTGTGATGTGCTGTGCTCACAGTGGTGTGTGCGTTTGGTGCAGGTGACTGATGTCTGTCTGTTTCCCCATTGTTTGCAGATACATCCACGGCCACGGAAGGGGACAGCTCCACGGACCAGGAGGAGCCAGAGAGCCAGACTGGGTCAGCAGCCGAGGAGTGGTCGGAGGGACCCAGTGGCACGGAGGGCGAGGGGAGCCACACCGAGGAATCCTCAGCACCATCCACCTCAGCTGAGGACCAGAGCAACTCGGAGGATGACTCCCTTGTGGAGGCGGGTGTCAGCAGCCACCACACCCCAGCTAGTGTTGCTGTCCCCGCCACCACCAGCACCACCACCGCCCTCCCATCGGCTCCCATTCCCCAGGTCCGTGGAGGCTCCCATGTTCGGGAGCGTGTCTCCTTTGGCCCAGGCACCGCACCCCTTGCCCCTGTGTCCCCTGCTGCCCTGAGTGAGGAGTCTGTGTACCTCCTTCGCCAGCTCCATGTAGGGCAGACAGCCATGCTGAGTGTCCTCCATGCGCACACCGCACTGTTGACTCAGCTGGTGTCGTTCATGGAGGGCATCTCATCGGGCATGTCTGACCTACAGAGGGGCAACAGGTCCATGGACTCCTCCCTGACGGCAGCAGTGTCCCTCCTCAGACAGTCCCTCACCCCTCCTGCCTCTGCTCCATCGACACTCCCCAGCACCTTGCCCGTCCCAAGCACACACACACCGGCACAGGCACACACCAGCACACACACACATCCAGCACACAGACACACACTCCACAAACTAAACGCACACGCACGCACAGTCAGGGGACTGAAACCAGACTCACAGGGGATGGGGCCCTGGTACACACACATGCATCCATGGGCACTGCGCAGTCCTCAGTTGCCTCTCCCTCCAAAGCACCCTCCCTTGCCTCACCTGCAACCCCAAAGACCCAGCGCCTCTTCCTCAGTGACCTCGGCCTCTTCCCCTCCGATCCAGCTGCCCCAGCATCCAGGGGGAAGAGGAAGCCCCCACACGGAGCAGAGTGCCCCTCGCCCCCGGACACCCTCCCCAGGTGCAGACAGACTGAGGCCCCCACCCGCAAGTCCCCCGGAGTGGTAAGAGCAAGACCCCGCCGCCACCCTGCAGCTCAAGCACCAGGTCACCTTCCTCCATCCCTCAGGCCCCCACTCCACAGGTGCCCCCGCCACACCCTGTCCCAGGTTCCCCCACCCACAGATATACCATCCCCAAGAGGCTCCGGCCTTCTCCCCTGCCACTTGCTCTCCCGGCACCACACCCCCGCTGCGCTTGTCTGTGCCACTGATGTGGTGAGGGTGTCCTCCCCCTCTGTCCAGCCCACCTTGCCTGTTCCCCATTCTCCTCCCCTGGTGGTAGGCACTGCAGTGGAGTCCACTACCACCCTGTCTGACTTGGGCACTGCAGTGGCGGACCTGTCCACTCCATCTGCAGGGTCCACTGCAGTCGTGCCGGCACCCACAACATCTGAGCCATGCCCCCAGTTGTGCCGGCACACACCATGTCAGACACCTCCACTGCAGTTGTCAGTGGCTCTCCAGCACCCACCACCCCTTCCCTGCTTCCTCCTGGTGAGCCCTGATCCTGTCCCTGCGGTGCCTGGCCTACCCCCCGGTTGCCCCTCCTAGTGGATTGTCCCTGGTTTTGTGCAGGCATGTGTAGGGTGGCATCTGCCACTGTCACCCACTTGTGACTTTGTTGATGGACTGGCCATTGGCCTTTGTTTATGTTCTACCGGACTTCTACTTTTAATGCCACATATGCTGAATAAAGCAACTTTCTGTTCTCTAGTGCTTTTGCTTCTGATGTACATGATGTTGATGATGCTAAGAATGCCCTTGCTGCAGTGATGGTGATATTTGGTCTCATGATAATGAAGTGTTACTGTGCAGGAACCCATGTGGTCCAGGGGTTATGTGTCCTATCCTGTGGTGTATCCATGTCATCCATAGCAGCATCTGAGGGTGTCATGTGTTCAGTATTTGGCAATGAGATTTCCTACTTAGATTGGCAACTTCACATCTGTGGCTTCCACCCCTGCACATCTGTTGTGCCTGCCATTGTTCTATTCGTCTACTTCCCTGACCGTGTGGCCATCTCCAGTGAACATGCAGGTTTGGGCATCAATGGGGAAGGACTCATCTGTGTTGTCAGTGCAACATTGCTATACAAGTGTGTTGGATCTGTGCTGATGATTCCGTTGGCACTTCCATGACCAGGCTGATGGGACGTGAGCCCTCATTTGTTGCTAATTGTTGATTGTGTGTCCCATTGCTGCCATGGTATGGTATCTGTTCGCCTCACATCTGCAGTCTCCACAGGGTATCTGCATGTGTGTGCCCATTGGTGCAAATATGTGGGTCTGCATTCGGATGGTCACTTCTGTCATTGTGTCATTGATGATTGTTGACGGTGTCAGCCCCCATGGGTGTTGTTTGTCTGCACATGGCCAAAGTTATGTCTTATTTGCACTGCAGGATTTGGCTCCCCCAATTTATGTTGCAATGGGACACATACACTACTTTGCCACTGATGTGTTTGTTGTTCTGTGACCAGGAATCATCCATGCAGTTTGGCAGTTGCACCTCTTACTTTGTCAACACTTGCCTTTTGGTCACTGTGATGATGGGGGTTTGGACCCCATTGCCACAATGTTCAAAATGTGCTTCAGCTATGGACCCCACACTTACATTTTGGTCACTGTGATGATGGGGGTTTGGTCCCCATTGCCACAATGTTCAAAATGTGCTTCA
The DNA here is from genome assembly GCA_963921515.1 of Calotriton arnoldi. Classification (NCBI taxonomy): domain Eukaryota; kingdom Metazoa; phylum Chordata; class Amphibia; order Caudata; family Salamandridae; genus Calotriton; species Calotriton arnoldi. Next base: position 12,150 of record CAWUFW010002850.1, read on the forward strand.
GCTATGGACCCCACACTTACATTTTGGTCACTGTGATGATGGGGGTTTGGACCCCATTGCCACAATGTTCAAGATGTGCTTCAGCTATGGACCCCACACTTACATTTTGGTCACTGTGATGATGGGGGTTTGGACCCCATTGCCACAATGGTCATGGCCTGCTTAGATTGTGGGTGCCACACACATATATGTGTGGCACATGTGCTAGAGGGTCACATTGTATGTTCAAAGTCATGTTCGGTGTTGTAGGCATTTGACACAGTCTCCACACGCTTGTCATGGTGTTGGGGGATGTCTTCTTCTTGCATTCCCTAGGTTGTGGTGTGCTGGTTGTGTCATGCATTGTCCATCCTATGAGTGGGGGTGGTAGTAGTGGTAGGCATCCTGCCCCCTGGCTAAGGGTGGTGGTAGGCATCCTGCCCCCTGGCTAAGGGTGGTGGTAGGCATCCAGCCCCCCTGGGTGAGGGTGGTAGTAGTGGTAGGCATCCTGCCCCCCTGGGTGAGGGTGGTAGTAGTGGTAGGCATCCTGCCCCCCTGGCTAAGGGTGGTGGTAGGCATCCTGCCCCCTGGCTAAGGGTGGTGGTAGGCATCCAGCCCCCTGGGTGAGGGTGGTAGTAGTGGTGGGCATCCAGCCCCCCTGGGTGAGGGTGGTAGTAGTGGTGGGCATCCTGCCCCCTGGCTAAGGGTGGTGGTAGGCATCCAGCCCCCTGGGTGAGGGTGGTAGTAGTGGTGGGCATCCTGCCCCCTGGCTAAGGGTGGTAGTAGTGGTAGGCATCCTGCCCCCTGGCTAAGGGTGGTAGTAGTGGTAGGCATCCTGCCCCCCGGGTGATGGTGGTAGTAGTGGTAGGCATCCTGCCCCCTGGCTAAGGGTGGTGGTAGGCATCCTGCCCCCTGGCTAAGGGTGGTGGTAGGCATCCTGCCCCCTGGCTAAGGGTGGTGGTAGGCATCCAGCCCCCTGGGTGAGGGTGGTAGTAGTGGTGGGCATCCTGCCCCCTGGCTAAGGGTGGTAGTAGTTGTAGGCATCCTGCCCCCTGCGTGATGGTGGTAGTAGTGGTAGGCATCCTGCCCCCTGGCTAAGGGTGGTGGTAGGCATCCTGCCCCCTGGCTAAGGGTGGTGGTAGGCATCCTGCCCCCTGGCTAAGGGTGGTGGTAGGCATCCAGCCCCCTGGGTGAGGGTGGTAGTAGTGGTGGGCATCCTGCCCCCTGGCTAAGGGTGGTGGTAGGCATCCAGCCCCCCTGGGTGAGGGTGGTAGTAGTGGTAGGCATCCTGCCCCCCTGGGTAAGGGTGGTAGTAGTGGTAGGCATCCTGCCCCCTGGCTAAGGGTGGTAGTAGTGGTAGGCATCCTGCCCCCTGGGTAAGGGTGGTAGTAGTGGTAGGCATCCTGCCCCCCCTGGGTGATGGTGGTAGTAGTGGTAGGCATCCTGCCCCCCTGGCTAAGGGTGGTGGTAGGCATCCTGCCCCCCTGGCTAAGGGTGGTAGTAGTGGTAGGCATCCTGCCCCCCTGGCTAAGGGTGGTGGTAGGCATCCTGCCCCCCCTGGGTGAGGGTGGTAGTAGTGGTGGGCATCCTGCCCCCCTGGCTAAGGGTGGTAGTAGTGGTAGGCATCCTGCCCCCCTGGGTGAGGGTGGTAGTAGTGGTAGGCATCCTGCCCCCTGGCTAAGGGTGGTGGTAGGCATCCAGCCCCCTGGGTGAGGGTGGTAGTAGTGGTAGGCATCCTGACCCCCTGGGTGAGGGTGGTAGTAGTGGTAGGCATCCTGCCCCCTGGCTAAGGGTGGTGGTAGGCATCCAGCCCCCCTGGGTGAGGGTGGTAGTAGTGGTGGGCATCCTGCCCCCTGGCTAAGGGTGGTAGTAGTGGTAGGCAACCTGCCCCCTGGGTGAGGGTGGTAGTAGTGGTAGGCATCCTGCCCCCCTGTGTAAGGGTGGTAGTAGTGTTAGGCATCCTGCCCCCCTGGGTGAGGGTGGTAGTAGTGGTAGGCATCCTGCCCCCCTGGGTGAGGGTGGTAGTAGTGGTGGGCATCCTGCCCCCTGGCTAAGGGTGGTAGTAGTGGTAGGCATCCTGCCCCCTGGGTGAGGGTGGTAGTAGTGGTAGGCATCCTGCCCCCCTGGGTGAGGGTGGTTGTGGTGGTAGGCATCATGCCACCTCTGGGTGAGGGTGGTAGTGGTGGTAGGCATCATGCCACCCCTGGGTAGGGGTGGTGGTGCGCAGTCAGGCCCCTGTGTGCATATGTGGCATTGGTGATGGGCATCCCGCCCTTTGGTGCTGCTGTTGCTGGTGTAAGTATATTCAGCATCCCCGTGTGTGTGTGTGATGTGTCGTGTACGTGTTGTATGTGTTTTGTGGTTGGTGTCTGGCTTACCTTCTGCGCCGTACGCGTCCGTGCCTGTTCCGGTAGTAAATGTAGAATATTGGTATGATCGGGACGAAGGGATTCATGGTTGGTTCGTGTCGTTCGTCCTTCTCGTTGCTTCGCGTCGTCCTCGTTGCTTCGCCTCGTCCTCGTCGCTTCGCCTCGTCCTCGTCGCTTCGCGTCATCCTCGTCGCTGGCGTGTTCGCCTCGTAGCCGTGGATCGTGTTGTGGCGCGAATCGGAGCTTATGTGCGCCTCTCCCGGATGCTTTGACGTGCCGTGCGTAGCGACGGGTTCGGCGCGTACGGAAAGCGCATCGTACTTGTCCGGCCGGACGGGGCTGCATTTTTCCTTCCGTGCGACTCGATTCGGCGTTTCCGGATTCGCCTCGGTCGGAGAACAGGACCTGGTTTGGGTGAGTACGGCTCGGCCGGATTTTTTTGCTGTTGTGCGCATCGTACTTGCTCGTTCGGTGTGCTGTACGGATCGGTCGGGAAACAGGCTTTCGCATGGCTTTTTTCCCGACTGAATGGTATTGGGTGCGCCTCCGACCGAGATCGGAATCGGCCCCTTTGTCTTTTACGAATAATTTCCCCAGATTGAGAGAAAAACCCGTGGAATGGTATAAACAAGTAGAAAGGTTTGTGAAGGTTTCAAAGGTATTGTTGAAAGACTTAGATGGTCTATTCGAGATTGTAGTTCCGGCTGATTTGTGGACAGAGTGTAAAATAACTGTCGATTGGCCTAAAGAAGAATACCCAAGAGACTCTAAAACCGGTGCACCTTCGGATGAGGTGATGAAAAAGTACAATCAGGTGATTACTTTCTTGAAAGGAAAGATTTCCCCGAAGGAAACTGATTGGGTAAAAATAGACAGGACAACACAGGAGCCGAAAGAGTCGGTGCATGCATACTATGAGCGATTGTTGCAGGTTTTTAAGCAGTATAGCGGATTTGAAAATATAGGTGACAAGGATATGGGACATTTTGTGTATCGTTTTGTGTTTGGACTGAAACCAGAGATTAGTAATATGATTCAACAGCATTTGATTTGCTGGCAGAGCAAAACAATCGATGAGATTTTGAGATATGCAAAATACTGCAGTGACGACATTGATTCAAGACACAAAAAGCTTAAGGAAAAAATGATGTGGGCGCAAGTTAAGGTAGCAGAGCAGCAAAAAGCAAATAGTGTCGAGCAGACGAAAAATCTGAATCCAAATGGTCAAGTACTAGGTGTTGGAAAGAGTAAGGGAAAATTTGTTAAAGATGATTTGAAAAGAAAATGTCCTTGTCATGCATGCGACAAGCTTGGACATTGGAAGAACGAGTGTAGAAACACCGTAAAAATTAATGGGACAACCCAAAATTTAAATTCCCAGGTGCAGAATGAAGTGGTTGTGACCCAACAACAGCAACAACCGCAGCAGATAGTTACACCACAGTTACAGGTGCCCCAAGTTCCTATGCAGAGTAATGTAGGTGCTCAGGTACAGAGGTACAGTGTGAATACTGGATTTACTCCTATGGAACAACATGGTAAGAACCCAAATTTGCAGATGATTCCACAATATTGGTTGCAGTGTAATGAGAGTGATTCAGAGAGTAGTCAATGATGGTGCCTGTGGGGGGAGGAAGAGTGCGTGCTTGGTGCAACTCTGGAGGTAGATCAGTCAGGTCCATTTGTTGATGGGAAGGTAGAAGGCAACAACATTACATTCCTAGTGGACACTGGTGCTACCCGTTCTACTGTGAGAGCAGCAGAAATTCCTAGCCTACCCCTCTCGGGAGAAACTATCCAAGTTGTGGGAGTGTCAAATAAGCAGATTAAAATCCAGTAACAGAACCAATTGAGGTTCATATTGGAAGGTTTAAAGACATGCATCGATTTGTGGTATGTGATTCGAGCCCAGTAAATCTATTGGGACAAGATCTACTATGTAAAATGAATTGCACCATCTTTTGTACACCTGATGGTATTGCATTTCAGACACCTGATGAGGATGTCGAATTTAAGTTGATGCTAGCAAAGCAAGGGACGGAAGTGGATGAACTATATTCACTCTTAACAGAACAGAATTTGCCTGATGAGTTGAAAGAGACGGTGAGATCTGATGTATGGGATTTTACGGGAAAAGAAATAGGGTTAATGAAAAATGTGGATCCCATTCAGGTTATAGTGAAACCTGGAGCTCATTACCCAAACCCTCCTCCCTATAAAATGAGTCCTGAGACCATGGCAGGAGTTGCTCCTGTGATCGATCAAATGATCGAACAAGGCATTCTAAGAGAAATACTTAGCAGTCCCTGTAACTCACCTATTATGGGAATTAAAAAGCCAAGTGGAAAATACAGAATAGTGCAAGATTTGATAAGATAGTGGTACCTTGCTGTCCAATCGTGCCAAGCCCAGCAGTGATCCTTTACCAGATTCCATGTAATGCTAAATGGTACACAGTGATTTGTGCCAAGCATTTTCTCAATTCCTCTACACCCAGACAGTCAGTTTTTATTTTCATTTCAGTTTGGAAACCGTGTCTTGGCATGGTGCCGAGTTCCTCAAGGGTACACAGAAAGCCCCTCGATTTTCAACCAAATTTTGAAAAAATGTCTGGAGACATTGGTAATGCCAGAAGATTTGGTTTTGGTTCAATACATTGATGACCTACTGTTGGCATCAAAAACTCGAAAGGCGTGTGTGACAGATACCATTGCCTTATTGAACCACCTGGCAGAAGGGGGACATAAAGTGTCACCTGCGAAATTGCAGTTCTGTAAACAAGAAGTACAATACCTAGGACACAGGATTGAGAAAGGAGTTAGAAAAGTGACACCAGAAAGTATTGAGGCAATTCAACAGATGAAACCTCCAAGAACCCAGAAAGAAGTGCGAATGTTTTTGGGAATGGTTGGTTATTGCAGACAATGGATAAGTGGATTTTCAGTGATTGCAAAACCTTTACAGAGGTTGACACATAAAGATGTGACTGATCCGATTGATTTGGATGATGAGAGTATGGAAGCCTTTGTAAATTTGCGAGACAGTCTGTGCCAAGCACCAGCATTGGGAATGCCTGATTATACAAAAGAATTCGCATTGTTTTGTTGTTAGCGAGATGGATGTGTGTTAGCAGTGTAAACTCAAAGGCATGGATTGATTAGACGTCCAGTGGCATATTTTTCTGCTACGTTAGATTCTGTGGCTGCAGCATTACCAGGATGTTTGAAAGCCGTTGCTGCTACATGTGTGACTTTGGAACAAAGTGAAGCAATTGTGATGAGTTATCTAGTTAAAGTGTATGTTCCACATTCTGTTGAGATTCTTTTAACCAAAACACAAACTCAGCACATGACTCCTAGTCGGCTGACTAGGTACGAGAGAGTGATTTTGGGCGCTGAAAATGTGACAGTTGTGAGGTGTACCACCTTAAATCCAGCAACACTACTACCAAATCCTTATGGGGAGGAGGTAAAGGAAGAAGCAGATCATGATTGTTTGGATGCGACAGAATTCTGTACAAAACCTAGGGCTGACATCCAAGATGTGCCCTTAAAAGAGTCTGACAGTGTTCTGTTTGTTGATGGATCATGTTTGAGGAATAAAAGAGGAGAATTGGTGCTGCTTATGCAGTATGCACAGTAACTGGAACTGTGGAAGCATCCTGCCTATTTGGAGTAAAATCAGCACAAATTGCAGAATTGTACGCTCGAATTAGAGCATGTAAAGTTTCCCGAAATTTGAGGGTAACCATATTTACGGACAGTCAATATGGTTTCGGGGTGGTGCATGATTTCGGCCAATTATGAATGCAAAGGGGATTCATGACTTCATCAGGTTCCCCTATTAAAAATGGGAAAATTGTGAGAGATCTATTGGACACCCTGCAATTGCCAAAACAAAGTGCAGTGGTAAAATGCTCTGCGCATAAATCAGGAAATTATTGTGACCAGTGGCAACAGATATGCAGATCAGTTGGCGCGTTTCTGTGCAGAAAATTCAGTTGCACTAAACAGGAAAACAGAAAGAAAAATCACTGATTGCCATTTAATGTTTACATCAATAGACAGTTGGGATAAAATTAAGCAGTTACAGGAAGAAGCTAGTGAAGAGGAAAAAGAGCTTTGGAAAAAAGCAGGATGTACATGAACACCACAAGATGAAATTTGGGTATATGTAGATGGCAGACCAGTTATGCCCGATTGCATGCCTTCTCACATGGCAAGAGTCTATCATGGGATCACTCATGTTGGGAGAGATGCAATTATCAGACTCTTTAAGCAGACCTAGTTTGGTCCCAAGTTTAGGTACATTGCAGAGAGTTTGTGCCAGAGGTGCGTTGTTTGTCAGCAGCAGAATCCAGGGAGAAAGACAATTGTGGGAACAGGAACTATTGGAAAAGCTGCAGGACCATTTACACGTTTGCAACTTGATTTTATTGTGTTGCCTCCATGTAATGGTTTAAAATATGTACTTGTCATTGTGTGTCTCTTTTCTCGTTGGGTAGAGGCTTATCCTACAAGGAGGAATGACAGCCTTACCGTGGCTAAATTGCTTTTGAGAGAGTTAATACCAAGGTATGGATTTCCAGTCACTTTAGAATCAGATAGAGGAATACATTTTAATAATGAAATAATTCGAATAATTTGCGCAGCATTGCAAATTGAACAAAAGCTGCACTGTGCTTATCAACCAGAGACTTCTGGAATTGTGGAGCAAATCAATGGCACTATAAAATCTAGATTGGGAAAAGTTTGTGCATCCACAACACTGAAATGGCCTGATGCTTTGCCCTTGGTTTTAATGAGTCTCAGGAGCATTCCTGACAGAAAAACTGGATTACTCATGGGAAGAGTCATGAGACAAGCAATTGTACCCGCAAACAAACTGATGAGCATTTCTGATGATCTGATTCTTGAATATTGCAAAGGACTGGCTGATATGGTGCGTTCTGTGTCTTATCAGGTTGGAGCAGACGCAAATGAAATACAGCTGAATCCAGTGCATGATCTAAGTCCAGGAGAGTGGGTTCTTGTCAAGAAACATGTGAGGAAGTTGTGTTTAGAACCCAGGTGGCATGGACCATATCAGATCATATTGATAACATCATATTGATACAGTAAAGTGTGGTGGCCTACCAAATTGGATACACGCCAGCCATACTAGAAGAGTCCCAAGTCCACTCGAAGAAGCTGAATGGCAACTGGAAAAAGAAAAAGGGAGACCAGAAGCCAGAGGTTGTGAGCCTGAGAAATCCAGAGAGGCAGATGTCACTGAGCCTGTGGATGATGAACAACCAAGTACCAGCCGAGTAGAGTGGGCACCAGATACTGGGACTGAAAAGACTTCTGTTGGAGAGAGTGAGGAAGAAGCTTCCGAAAATCAAGAAGGAAGCCAACATAAAGAGGAATGGAGTGAGAGTGATATCCCGACAGAAGAAGTGATTACTGAAAGCCTAGAACAAGGCGAGGAGTTGGCCTAACGGCTAGGGCGTCCGACCTCGAATCTGGGGAACTGGGTTTGAGTCTCGGCAATGACGCTGAACATCATGTGATTCTGGGCAAATCACTTAATCTCCCCGTGCCTAACAAAAAAATGAATGTGTGTCCTAATGTAACGTAACTGGTGCTATGTAAAGCGCTCTGATACCCGATTCGGGTCAAGTTCGCGCTATATAAAACTCTGCAAAAAAAAAAAAAAAAGGCCAACAGGAAAGAGAGTTGATTGAAGGAGACAATCAGCTGACAGAAAAGGCTATCGAAAGCCAAGAACAAAGTTAACGGAGAGAAAAAGTAAAAGAGGGTACTAGTCAACCGGAAATACAAAGAGACTTTGAAAGTGAAAAGGAAGAACAGCCAAGAAAGAGGTTATGCAAAAGAACTGTAGAACCCGAAGATCAGGGTGAAGAAGGAGTTCAAACAAAAAGACTGAGATATAATGACAATTGTCAAAGAGGAGCAAAAAGACTGAGATATATCCTAGAAAGAAGAGGGCCAGAGCAAATAAATGAAATTTCAAGTCAGTCAGATCAAGAAGATTCTCAAAAGAAAATAGTACGTAGAACAACAAGACCAAGAGTTGCAAGTCGAAAGTATACCAGACCTGAGTGGATTTACGTTACCTTAAAGGAAATTGAAAGCCCTGATCAAAAAGAAGGAGAAGTTACAGATGATACCGAACAAATTGATGAGAGCAAATTGAAACCACCTTAAAAGAAACTAAAAGAAAAATTAAGGTGCATCATAATCCAGTCAAATTAAATTGATACGTGAAGAAGATTTGAAAGAGACTCAAAAAAGACCTTAAAAGGGGGGATATATATATATATAAAAAAAAAAAGGCCGAGAAAATATCAAAGTGTGTGGAGTGTACAAAAGAAGATTAGTTTTTAATTTTTTTCTCCTAGAATTAGGTTTTTAAATTAATAGGAAAATGGAAGAATCGAAAGTGACTGAACATCCGAAGCCTAGTCTAAAACGTAAATGTATTAGAGCTTGCTTATGTGGTGTCTTATTAACTATGTCAGTGTGGTTAATATTAACAATTATTGTCCCCGTCTTGATGGTGACTAATGACAAAAATCAGACTAATAATACAATAAGTATGAGAGTGGAAGTCATTACTAAAGGTCCAACTAATATAGTTCATAATGATGAAAGTATTTATCATCAAGATAGATCAATTACTGATTTTTCATTAAACGTTTTTACTAAATTATTGTATGAATATGTTAATACGATGAATGTGAGTGACTGTTATGTTTGCATGCAATTACCATCGTCTGTCTCGGAGGGTGTGACATATCATCACCTTCCTTTAACATATGGTGTTTCGTGTAGTATACTAACTAGTCTGTTTTACATAACAGGAAAATTAGAATTTTATTATTCTAACCTAGATGTGGTCTTTTCCGAACTTCCCATTAGAAAGAATTTAAATAAAGTATTTAGTAGCTTAGAAGCGGAATATATAGGAGAATTTTTCCATACTACACAAATTTTGGATCTAATATATGCTCACAAAAATAATCTCACCTGTAGTTTACAAATAGTAGAAAAGTATTTCATTAATATGGTAGAGAATAGAAGACAAGAATTTCATAAAAAGGCTGCTGTACAGAAAACTAATATACCACCTTGGGCTTATAGAGAAGGAAATTATGAAAAAGGCGAGACCTATGCTGCAATGTCTCTGGATTGGGATCACACGGGGAAGCTTTGCCTACTAAGACTAAAGACTAACTATAACAACTATTATTTAGGTACTAGTAAATGTGAACATAATTTCTTAATAACAGGAGGATGTGGATTAAAAGGAGGAACTGACCCTGTTTTCCCAGGTGTATATTATGTGTGTGGGAAGAATTCTTATTATAGACTGCCTGCCCACTGGTACGGTAGTTGTTACTTTGGGATTGTATTTCCTAAAGTATACCACGTAGATAGAAATAATAAGATTAATGAGATGAAACATGGACTAATACGTAGTAAGAGAGCAAGTTTCCAGAAATAGTGGGAGATATATTTGGTGCATTAATACCTTCAGTTGGAGTAGTTCTTAATTCACATAAAATTCGAAAATTATCCACGGTAGTTGATCGATTATCAACTGATACTGCTGGAGGGTTCTTATTAATTGATACAGAAATGGTTGCGATTAGATCAATGGTTATGCAAAATCAACTTGCCCTTGATATATTATTGGCAAAGGAGGGTGGAGTCTGTGGGATGCTAAAGGTGCAACATTGCTGCACTTATATTCCTGATAAAAGCAAAGGTATTGAAGGATATATTAAAAATATTACGAATTTACATAAAGATTTAACACAACTAGAGGTTGATGGTGTCTGGGAGAAAATTAATAAGAGTTTTTCAAATATAGGTAAATGGTTCACTGATCTTGGTAAGAGTTTATTAGGTAGAATAATAATACCAATAGTATCAATAGTGATAGTGACCATGTTAATAATAATGACTTACAAATGTTGCAAGAAAAGAAGAGGGAAAATAAATATGCTAGAGGTAGATAACAAATGTAAAGGTAGAAAAAGGAAATTAGAAGAAATAGAATTTGAAAATATGAAAGGCAAATATTATGAAATGATGAAAGATTTAGGTGAAAAGAAGAAACTTAGAAGTGAAAGAAGTACGAGTTTCTGAAGAAACAAGAAATGGCAATGGGTGATGGGTATTTTATGATGGCTTAAAATGCCATCAAAGGGGGGAATTGATGGAGCAGGGGTTGCATCATGTAAACCTGCTCGGATCAACGCCCCAAGATAACTTTTGTTAATCGTGTGATTTGTACTAATATGCATTAATACACACAAACACGGGGAAATGCTTTGCGCATGCATGCATTACAATTAAGATTAATGCATGAAATGCGTAGGCGGATCACAGGCGACTCCTGCACAGACTCAAGGCCATCCAGAACACAGCCGCAAGATTCATACTCGACCTCCCATGCCACACCCACATCACACCGCACCCCAGGAAGCTTCACAAGCGCAGCCAATTCAAACTTCTCATGCAGACATACAAAGCCCTACACAACTCAAGACCAGAATACCTGAACAGCTGCATACACATTCATCAAGCCACCATACAGCTACGCAATGCCTCACTCACCCCCTCCACATCTGCAAAAGCAAAACTGGAGGTTCTACATTGCACCCAAGACATAGAACAACCTCCCTCAATACACAAGAGCCTCCTCCTCACTTCTTGAGCTCCGCAAGAAGATAAAGACCTGGCTCTTCATATAGGCAGCTTGGGACCACACTCCTACACACCTTGCCCAAGGTCCTGGATACCCTCTTGGGTTATTAGTTTGCAATATAAATCAACATATAAAATAACATACCCCTCCGAAATCCAAAGCTTTCCTTACTGTTGGTTGGACTGGAGTGAGAATAGTAAATGTAACCCCTCCTAAGTCCAATGCTTTCCCTACTGTTGCACTCACTGAAATAGGAATAGTAAATCTAACTCCTCGGAAGAGCTCCACTTTCCCTACTATTGTGGCAACTGGAGTGGGAATTGTAAATCTAACCCCTTCAAAGACTAACACTTTCCCTACTGTAGCATAAACTAGACTGGGAATAGTTTATTTAATATTGTTAGACTCCAATAGTTTTCACCATATTTATATAACTTCATTGCTTGTGTTTTTTATATTTTGTATTATTTATTTTTAAATGTATTTTAATGTTTATAGTATTTTTTGTAAATGTTTTTCTTGGGGTTTTAAATGTTTTATATTTTATTTATTGTTTGCATTAAATAATCTCTTATTGATTGTATATATTTTTCTGGTTTTATTATGTATTAAATATGTATATATACATATTTGAAAAAGGCTGGGATCAGCCGAAATGCGTCAGTATGGACGTGCTACAATAAAGTAATTTAAACTTCGTACCTTGCCTGGAGTGCCCAATTTTTCCTTCGTTCGGCGATGAAATATTTGGGGGAAAGAAAAGAAAAAAATATATATATATATATTCACTGAAAAAATCATAGGTTTCAGGGACGTTATAGTTAGAAATTAGCATTTAAAAAACCAACCATAGGTTGCAGGGATGTTATAGTTAGTTGGACATTTCACTCGTACAAAACCAGAGAAATTCGGCTGTTATAGTTAGTAGGGCTAACTATAACTCACGCCCCCGCATTGCACTGCTGATGACATCACATATTACATCACTCATGGCATGCTCAGTGACATCACTGATGACATCTCAAATGACATCACTGATGACATCACTGATGACATCATCCACGTGATCATCTGATGCACCTCCTCACACCTGAGGACCTCAGGACACAAGTGGACTTCATCCTCCGAGCAGCAGTGCGCCAGGACCCGCATTTGCAGAGTGGTGTAAAAAGGGGCGTGGCCTCGGACCACCTCTCTGCAATCCAGCTCTGTGGCGCTTACCCGGGACATTGCAGGAGCCGGCCCTCGGGGGTGGCGGTCCCCAGGGCCATCAAGGGCTCCAGGAGGGGGGCCGCGCGGCCCCCCTCCCTACATTTTCAAAGCCCCGGGGAGATGGTGGTCCCCGGGGGTCCGCAACTGTCCCCCGCATTCAATTGATTAGTGCGCCGGGGAGGTGGTGGTCCCCGGGGCAGTGTGGGGGGGCAGGAACCCCCCTCACACTTTAATGTTTTTAATTAAGCCCTGGGGAGGTGGCAGTCCCCGGGGCTTGGGGGGGCCTGTGAGGCCCTCCCACCCTATAATACTAAAGCCCCGGGGATGTGGCGGTCCCCGGGGCTTGGGGGGCCCATGAGGCCCCCCACCCTATAATCATAAAGCCCCGGGGAGGTGGCGGTCCCCGGGGCTGCGGGGGGGCAGCGTGCCCCGTGCATATATTATAAAGCCCCGGGGAGGTGGCGGTCCCTGGGGCTGCGGGGACCCCCACGGACCCCCACTACACAATTAAGGAATGCCCCTGGCCCACCCGGGGGCTTTAAAAAACAAAGCGCGGGAGACCGTGCTTCGTTTTTTTTCATTTTCGACGGGGTTCATGCAACCAGCACGACCCGGCCGAAAATGTTTTTTAAAAAATGCTTTTTTTGGGCCTGTTACAGTCCCTGTGGAACCCCCTGAGTAGGCCTGGTGGGTCAGGGTGTTCCTACCCTGCCCCCTTCTTTTGTTTTTTAATGTTTCTCTTACCTTTTTCCCCTCTCACTCGGTCCGAGGCACAAGATGGCTGCCAACACTTCCTAGTTTGAAGTGTTGGCAGCCAATCAGAGCCAAGCTCGTGCTCGGGAGGGCTCAGCCAATCAGATCTCAGAATTCTCAAATATATATATCTGTAAATCTTTAAATAACTCAAAAACTACTTAACGGATTTACACCATTTAAAAAAAGCGTGCTTTCTGGACCAAGAGCTATCTCTGTGCCAAATTTGGTGTAATTCCGTTCAGCAGTACAGGCTGTAGCCGTGTCTAAAGTTTCCTATGGAAATTAACATGGAGAAAACAGGTTTTGGGACCTTTCTCGCCCCCCCCCCTTGACGAATCACCCCGACCAATTAGTTTTGAAAATCTCGTAAAGATTCGTCAAACGGCGCCAAAGTTATTGGCAAATCAAAAAATGCTTTTCCTATGGAAACTAGGTTCTAACTATAACTACCTACTGGTGACTGTAATATATATATTCCAATCACCATTTTCACACAATTTCCCAGCTGCTTGCTATGGTGACTTATGGTTCGGCATGTAATGTCGAAAAGAATCCAAACATAATTTGGTGCTCTGTCTCACTCCCAAATAATCCACAAGTCTCCTCTACCATGTAGTAAAAGTACAGTATTTATTCGGGAATATTCAACAAGAACAAACTTTTCCCAAAGAGTTTCAGAGATCGGCATCTCCTTGATCACGGGTTAGGGTGAGCACACAAATTTGACCAATTAATATTCACCTTCGTATTGGGAGTAACAGAAGAAATTTGCAACCCTGTCACTTTGAAGCTATTAAATAATTATGCAATGGGAATGAAGTTGTAATCAAACCCTCTGATAAATGGGGCAACGTAGTGGTAATACCCGGTTGTTATGTATTTATCTGAAGGTTATAGACAACTCAATGATGGATTCAGTTATAGGACATCAGATAAGGAATAAGCACTTCAGTTAAATACAAAATATCATGAACATTTGAGGAAATGGAAAGATGATGGGATATTAGAACAGGATGTATTATACATTTTAAAATGTGATTTTCCTACATTACCAGATGTCTTTTTACTGCCCAAATTACATAAGAATGCCATCAATCCACCAGGGAGACCGATTATTTCGTCTATGGGCAGCGCATTAGAGAATACGTCACGCTATGTTGATTATTTTATAAGTCCTTTTGTGGAGGGATCTGCTTAATATATTCGTGACTCTGGGGATTTCTTAAGAATCATAGATGGTATTGTTTGGGAGAACAAATATCTATTAATGTCACTTGATGTCAACAGTTTATACACATGCATACCCCATGATTTGGGTCTGCAGGCTAGCAGACATTTTTTGAGATCACAATCATTTTCATATCTACAGCATACAGAAATGGTTTTGGATATGATGGTATTCTGCTTGACTAATAATTACTTCATTTTTTACAAAAAGGTCTATTGCCAGGCTCAGGGAACGGCAATAGGCACCTGTTTTACCCCCAGTTATGTGGGTTTATACCTTGGCTGGTGGGAGGAACAGGTGGTCAGACATAACCATCTATTTGACACCCATGTCGTTCTCTGGGTTAGGTATATAGATGAAATTTCTGTATCTGGAATGGATCAGAGGAAACAGCGGGAGAGATTGTGAGAGACCTAAATGAGAATAATTTGAACTTATCCTTTCCTAGCAACATAAATAAACATGAAATAGAGTTTTTGGATCTTCACCTGGAGGCAATTGACAACAAGCTAGAGACTAAACTATATCGGAAACAAACTGCAGGGTAATAGTTTGCTACAAGCATCTGGCAGTCACCCCCAGAATTTAATCTTTAGTATACCGAACAGGGACTTCTAAAATGAAACTGCAGCTCAGAGGAGAAATTTGATAAGGAATTAAGATGCATGACAAATAGATTTCTGGAAAGAGTACATTCTAAAAAGAATCTGCTTTAAAGAAAGTAAATACAGTAAAAAAACAAGATTTACTACTCAATAAAGTTAAACCTGCAACTGAATCCTCAACTATCAGATATATAACCACATATAACACAGGCTCTAAAGAAATTAGACGGGTATTCAAAAACATTGGCATGTTTTACAAACAGATAATATTCTTATCAAGCATTTGAATAATTATCCCAAATTAACCTTAAGGAAAAGTAAATCCCTTAAGGATATTTTATGCAGGAATATGCCATAAAACTTGACGACTGCAAATCAGGTTAAGGGATTTTTCCAGTGCATGAAATGCAAGGCATGTAAATGCACTGAGAATGCAAAAAGCTAAAATTCAATAGTGAAAGCAGGGAATTTGAGATTTGTCAACATCTAACATGTTGTTCTGATTTTTGTGTGTAATGTCTCAAATGTCCATGTAATAAGTACTCCATTGGCAGCACCATACACATGGCGAAAATACGGGTATTAGAACACATGAGATCCATCACGAATGTAAACAAACAATATCCTGTAGCCAGACATTTTGAGACTGAACACTCAAGTAAGGCAAATTTACTCAAATTTTACGTTCTGGACAAAGTACCCATCAACATAAGAGGAGGCAATAGAGTTATGGGATTGAGACACCTGGAATCTAGATGTATTATTGAATTTCAGACTATGCATCCTATAGGAACCACGATAAAGAGTTAGCAGTACATCTAGGATAATCTGGTTTTCTACTTCTTCAGAATGCTATATGTGTATAAATGTATATATTTACATATATGTGTAAAGATATTTTTTAGGGATTTACTATGTACAATGAAAGCTTAGAATCATTCTTCCGAGTACCCTTTGATTTTTAATAATTTTCTCATTTGTTTATGGCATTTTAATTGAGATTTGTTTTTCATGGGCTAGTTGGGACGCACACTCATTTTAACTTTAATGGTGTTTACTTGTTCTTGTTGTTGTAGATATGAATTGAGGACTGATGAAGTTTTCAGAAGTGCAAAAGACTGCTAATACATCTTATCTGATTGAAATCATGGACGGTGGGGTAATTTAAGAATGTTTATTGGAATATGAGTTGTCCTAGGATGAATATACCAATACTTGTGGGAGTTCTCCTGTCTTTTTCTCTTTTCCTTTTATGTTCATTGGTCTGTTTATTTTTGTTTTAAAATGCCCACTTGAGCATAACTGTATATAAAACTACAGGGCCTTATATTGCAATAAAAGATTATATGAACCGCCAACATTGACTTGTTATTCTGTGAAGTACATGTTGTATTCCGCTTACCTTACTGAATGTTATATAATCCTGGATATTTGAGTACATAAAATTTAAAGTTTAGAAACTCATAAATTCAAATGTTAAAATTCATTATATAAATTCTTTACTGTTACATTACAATTCATGACTGTCTTTGTATCACATAAACATGTCAGATCAAGGAGACGCCGATCTCTGAACGCGCTGGTAAAAGGTTGTTTGTGTTGAATATTCCTGAATAAAAAAAACATACTTCTACTACATGGCAGAGGAGACTTGTGGATTATTTGGGAGCGTGACAGAGCACCGAATTATGTTTGGCTATATATATATATATTTTAAATTACATTATTATTTTATATTTTTTAACTGTATTACTATAAAAATATATAAATAAATGGATACCATTAAAAAATAATATAATGTAAAATACATATTTTTATTAATTAAGTTACACAGGAGGAGGAACAGCAGCCAAGGGAGCAAACTTGCCAATAATCAAAATTCGTTAAACACAGAAAGGCTGTTCAACACAACACAGCATATTCCAAAGCAAGTTGATTTATGCTACAAATCACTACAGATGTGTTTTGATCAAGGCTTTTGCCAAAATGTGTCTGTGGTGATTTGTGGAATAAACCAACTTGCTTTGGAATACCTTGTGTTGAACAGCCTTTCTGTGTTTCATAAATTTGGATTATTGCCTCTGTGCATCAATACAGTCGAATGAAAATATATGTATATATATACCAACAAATCCTCCATCAGTGATGTCATTTGAGATGTCATCAGTGATGTCATCAGTGATGTCACTGACCATGTCATGAATGATGTAATATGTGACATCATCAGCAGTGCATTGCGGGGGCGCGAGTTATAGTTAGCTCAACTAACTATAGCGGCCGAATTTCGCTGGTTTTGTACGTGTGAAATGTCCAACTAACTATAACGTCCCTGAAACCTATGGTTTTTTCAGTGAATTTCTATGGTTTTTGAAATGCTAATATCTAACTATAACGTCCCTGAAACCTATGTTTTTTTCAGTGAATTTCAAAGGTTTGTTAAATGATAAATTCTAAATATAACGTCCCTGAAACCTATGGTTTTTTCAGTGAATTTCGAAGGTTTTTTAAATGCTAATTTCTAACTATGCCTACAGAGGTAGGACATGTGAAGAAAGAGGAAGAAAAGCGCAGAAAGAAGCAACAGAAATGCAGAAAGAGGCAACAGAAGTCCAGAAAGACGAAGAAAGGTGCAGAAAGAAGCAAGAGATGTGCAGAAAGTACAATAGAGGTGCAGAAAGAGGCCTTGTTTCAAAGTCATCCTGTGGCCCCAACTTTTTACTGACTGGTACTGGTGGTAACTGACTCTGACTAACCAGGCCCGGAGCCAGTGCTATGCTGAAAGACACTTAGAATACAGTGAAAACACCTACATACACTAGGGTACACTATGGGTTGGGGTATCCCTGTGATTGGCATGACCTCCCCTGTAAGGCCCTAGTACAGAATAGGGCAGGGGGATTAAAACTACCTCTAACTCAGAGGTGCATAAACAGGCAGGAAAGGTGCAGAAACAGGGAACAGGGTGCAAAAAGAGGCAAGAGGGGTACAGAAAAAGGTAGGAGGGGTGCACAAAGAGGCAGCAGAGGTACAGAAAGAGGCCGGAGGGGTGCAGAAAGAAGGAAGAGAAATGCAGAAAGAGGCAAGAGAATTGCTGAAAGAAGCAACAGAGGTGTAGAAAGAAGCAAGAGAAGTGGAGAAAGAGGCAAGTGAGGTGCAGAAAAAAGCAAGAGCAGTGAAGAAAACACCAACAGATGTGCTGAAAGAGGCGCAAAGGGTGCAGAAAGAGCAAGAGAAGTGCAGAAAGAGGTAACAGAGGTACAGAAAGAGGCAAGAGATGTGCAGCAACAGGCAGGAAAGGTGCAGAAACAGGGAACAGGGGTGCAGAAACAGGAAACAGGGCTGCAAAAAGAGGCAAGAGAGGTGCAGAAAGAAAAAAGAGGGGTGCAGAAAAAAAGCAACAGAGGTGCTGAAAGACGTAAGTGAGGTGCAGAAAGAGGCAAGAGATCTGCAGAAAAAAGCAACAGAGGTGCTGAAAGATGCAAGTGAGGTGCAGAAAGAAGCAAGAGAGGTGCAGAAAGAGGCAATAGAAGTGCAGAAAGAAGCAACAGAGGTGCAGAAAGAGGCAAGAGGGGTGCAGAAAGAGGAGAGAGAAGTGCAGAAAGAAGCAAAAGAGGTGCTCAAAGAGGCAAGAGGGATGCAGAAAGAGGCAAGAGCAGTGCAGAAAGAACCAAGAGAAGTGCAGAAAGAAGCAACAGAGGTGTGAAAGGAGGCACGAGGGGTGCAGAAAGAAGGAAGAGAAGTGCAGACAGAAGCAACAGAGGTGCTGAAAGAGGCACGAAGGGTGCAGAAAGAGGCAAGAGAAGTGCAGAAAGAAGCAACAGAGGTACAGAAAGAGGCAAGAGTGCTGCTGAAAGAGGGAAGAGAGGTTTTGAAAGAGGCAAGAGAGGTGCAGAAAGAAGCAAGAGATCTGCAGAAAAAAGCAGCAGAGGTGCTGAAAGAGGCAAGTGAGGTGCAGAAAGAAGCAAGAGAGGTGCAGAAAGAGGCAATAGAAGTGCAGAAAGAAGCAACAGAGGTGCAGAAAGAGGCAAGAGGGGTACAGAAAGAGGAGAGAGAAGTGCAGAAAGAAGCAAAAGAGGGGCTCAAAGAGGCAAGAGGGATGCAGAAAGAGGCAAGAGCAGTGCAGAAAGAACCAAGAGAAGTGCAGAAAGAAGCAACAGAGGTGCGAAAGGAGGCACGAGGGGTGCAGAAAGAAGGAAGAGAAGTGCAGACAGAAGCAACAGAGGTGCTGAAAGAGGCACGAAGGGTGCAGAAAGAGGCAAGAGAAGTGCAGAAAGAAGCAACAGAGGTTTTGAAAGAGGCAAGAGTGCTGCTGAAAGAGGGAAGAGAGGTTTTGAAAGAGGCAAGAGAGTTGCACAAATAGGCAAGAGGGGTGCAGAAAGAGGCAGGAGGGGTGCAGAAAGAAGCAACAGAGTTGCCGAAAGAGGCAAGATAGGTGCAGAAAGAAGCAAGTGAAGTGCAGAAAGAGGCAACAGGGGTGTAGAAAGACGCAAGAGAGGTGCAGAAACAAGCAAGAGAAGTGCAGAAAGAGGCAAGAGAATTTCTGAAAGAAGCAACAGAAGTTTAGAAAGAAGCAAGAGAAGTGCAGAAAGAGGCAAGTGAGGTGCAGAAAGAAGCAAGAGCAGTGCAGAAAGAACCAACGGAGGTGCTGAAAGAGGCAACAGAGGTGCAGAAGGAGGCACGAGGGGTGCAGAAAGAAAGAAGAGGAGTGCAGAAAGAAGCAACAGAGGTGCTGAAAGAGGCACGAGGGGTGCATAAAGAAGGAAGAGAAGATCAGAAAGAAGCAACAGAAGTACTGAAAGAGGCACGAAGGGTGCAGAAAGAGGCAAGAGAAGTGCAGAAAGAAGCAACCGAGGTACAGAAAGAGGCAAGAATGGTGCAGAAAGAGGGAAGAGAGGTGTAGAAAGAGGCAAGAGAGTTGCACAAATAGGGAAGAGGGGTGCAGAAAGAGGCAGGAGGGGTGCAGAACGAATTAACAGAGGTCAAAAGAGGCAAGAGAGGTGCAGAAAGAAGCAAGTGAAATGCAGAAAGAGGCAACAGAGGTGCAGAAAGACGCAAGAGAGATACAGAAACAAGCAAGAGAAGTGCAGAAAGAGCTAAGAGAATTGTGGAAAGAAGCAACAGAGGTTTAGAAAGAAGCAAGAGAAGTGCAGAAAGAGGCAAGTGAGGTGGAGAAAGAAGCAAGAGCAGTGCAGAAAGAACCAACAGAGGTGCAAAAAGAGGCAGGGGTGCAGAAGAGGTAGGAGAGGTATACAAAGAAGCAAGAGAGGTACAGAAAGAGGCAGGAGGGGTGCAAAAAGAAGGAAGAGAAGTGCAGAAAGAGGCAAGAGAATTGCTAAAAGAAGCAACAGAGGTGTAAAAGGAGCAAGAGAAGTGCAGAAAGAGACAAGTGAGGTACAGAAAGAAGCAAGAGCAGTGCAGAAATTACCAACAGAGGTGCAAAAGAGGCAAGAGGCATGCAGAAAAAGGTAGGAGGGGTGCACAAAGAGGCACGAGAGGTACAGAAAGAGGCCGGAGGGATGCAGGAAAAAGGAAGAGAAGTGCAGAAAGAGGCAAGAGAATTGCTGAAAGAAGCAACAGAAGTGTAGAAAGAAGCAAGAGAAGTGCAGAAAGAGGCAAGTGAGGTGCAGAAAAAAGGAGGAGCAGTGCAGAAAGAACCAACAGAGGCGCTGAAAGAGGCGCGAATGGTGCAGAAAGAGCAAGAGAAGTGCAGAAAGTGATAACAGAGGTACAGAAAGAGGCAAGAAATGTGCAGAAACAGGCAGGAAATGTGCAGAAACAGGGAAAAGGGGTGCAGAAAGAGGCAAGAGATCTGCAGAAAAAAGCAACAGAGGTGCTGAAAGACGCAAGTGAGGTGCAGAAAGAAGCAAGAGATCTGCAGAAAAAAGCAGCAGAGGTGCTGAAAGAGGCAAGTGAGGTGCAGAAAGAAGCAAGAGAGGTGCAGAAAGAGGCAATAGAAGTGCAGAAAGAAGCAACAGAGGTGCAGAAAGAGGCAAGAGGGATACAGAAAGAGGAGAGAGAAGTGCAGAAAGAAGCAAAAGAGGTGCTCAAAAAGGCAAGAGGGATGCAGAAAGAGGCAAGAGCAGTGCAGAAAGAACCAAGAGAAGTGCAAAAGAAGCAACAGAGGTGCAAAAGGATCCACGAGGGTGCAGAAAGAAGGAAGAGAATTGCAGAAAGAAGCAACAGAGGTGCTGAAAGAGGCAAGGGTGCTGCAGAAAGAGGGAAGAGAGGTGTAGAAAGAGGCAAGAGAGTTGCACAAATAGGGAAGAGGGGTGCAGAAAGAGGCAAGAGAAGTGCAGAAAGAAGCAACAGAGGTACAGAAAGAGGCAAGAGTGGTGCAGAAAGAGGGAAGAGAGGGGTAGAAAGAGGCAAGAGAGTTGCACAAATAGGGAAGAGGGTGCAGAAAGAGGCAGGAGGGGTGCAGAACGAATTAACAGAGGTCAAAAGAGGCAAGAGAGGTGCAGAAAGAAGCAAGTGAAATGCAGAAAGAGGCAACAGAGGTGCAGAAAGACGCAAGAGAGGTACAGAAACAAGCAAGAGAAGTGCAGAAAGAGCTAAGAGAATTGCTGAAAGAAGCAACAGAGGTTTAGAAAGAAGCAAGAGAAGTGCAGAAAGAGGCAAGTGAGGTGGAGAAAGAAGCAAGAGCAGTGCAGAAAGAACCAACAGAGGTGCAAAAAGAGGCAGGGGTGCAGAAGAGGTAGGAGAGGTATACAAAGAAGCAAGAGAGGTACAGAAAGAGGCAGGAGGGGTGCAAAAAGAAGGAAGAGAAGTGCAGAAAGAGGCAAGAGAATTGCTAAAAGAAGCAACAGAGGTGTAAAAAGGAGCAAGAGAAGTGCAGAAAGAGACAAGTGAGGTACAGAAAGAAGCAAGAGCAGTGCAGAAATTACCAACAGAGGTGCAAAAAGAGGCAAGAGGCGTGCAGAAAAAGGTAGGAGGGGTGCACAAAGAGGCACGAGAGGTACAGAAAGAGGCCGGAGGGATGCAGGAAAAAGGAAGAGAAGTGCAGAAAGAGGCAAGAGAATTGCTGAAAGAAGCAACAGAGGTGTAGAAAGAAGCAAGAGAAGTGGAGAAAGAGGCAAGTGAGGTACAGAAAAAAGCAAGAGCAGTGCAGAAAACACCAACAGATGTGCTGAAAGAGGCGCAAAGGGTGCAGAAAGAGCAAGAGAAGTGCAGAAAGAGGTAACAGAGGTACAGAAAGAGGCAAGAGATGTGCAGCAACAGGCAGGAAAGGTGCAGAAACAGGGAACAGGGGTGCAGAAACAGGAAACAGGGCTGCAAAAAGAGGCAAGAGAGGTGCAGAATGAAAAAAGAGGGGTGCAGAAAAAAAGCAACAGAGGTGCTGAAAGACGTAAGTGAGGTGCAGAAAGAGGCAAGAGATCTGCAGAAAAAAGCAACAGATGTGCTGAAAGAGGCAAGTGAGGTGCAGAAAGAAGCAAGAGAGGTGCAGAAAGAGGCAATAGAAGTGCAGAAAGAAGCAACAGAGGTGCAGAAAGAGGCAAGAGGGGTGCAGAAAGAGGAGAGAGAAGTGCAGAAAGAAGCAAAAGAGGTGCTCAAAGAGGCAAGAGGGATGCAGAAAGAGGCAATAGCAGTGCAGAAAGAACCAAGAGAAGTGCAGAAAGAAGCAACAGAGGTGCGAAAGGAGGCACGAGGGGTGCAGAAAGAAGGAAGAGAAGTGCAGACAGAAGCAACAGAGGTGCTGAAAGAGGCACGAAGGGTGCAGAAAGAGGCAAGAGAAGTGCAGAAAGAAGCAACAGAGGTACAGAAAGAGGCAAGAGTGCTGCTGAAAGAGGGAAGAGAGGTTTTGAAAGAGGCAAGAGAGTTGCACAAATAGGCAAGAGGGGTGCAGAAAGAGGCAGGAGGGGTGCAGAAAGAAGCAACAGAGGTGCCGAAAGAGGCAAGATAGGTGCAGAAAGAAGCAAGTGAAGTGCAGAAAGAGGCAACAGGGGTGCAGAAAGACGCAAGAGAGGTGCAGAAACAAGCAAGAGAAGTGCAGAAAGAGGCAAGAGAATTTCTGAAAGAAGCAACAGAGGTTTAGAAAGAAGCAAGAGAAGTGCAGAAAGAGGCAAGTGAGGTGCAGAAAGAAGCAAGAGCAGTGCAGAAAGAACCAACGGAGGTGCTGAAAGAGGCAACAGAGGTGCAGAAGGAGGCACGAGGGGTGCAGAAAGAAAGAAGAGGAGTGCAGAAAGAAGCAACAGAGGTGCTGAAAGAGGCACGAGGGGTGCATAAAGAAGGAAGAGAAGTGCAGAAAGAAGCAACAGAAGTACTGAAAGAGGCACGAAGGGTGCAGAAAGAGGCAAGAGAAGTGCAGAAAGAAGCAACCGAGGTACAGAATGAGGCAAGAATGGTGCAGAAAGAGGGAAGAGAGGTGTAGAAAGAGGCAAGAGAGTTGCACAAATAGGGAAGAGGGGTGCAGAAAGAGGCAGGAGGGGTGCAGAACGAATTAACAGGGGTCAAAAGAGGCAAGAGAGGTGCAGAAAGAAGCAAGTGAAATGCAGAAAGAGGCAACAGAGGTGCAGAAAGACGCAAGAGAGATACAGAAACAAGCAAGAGAAGTGCAGAAAGAGCTAAGAGAATTGTGGAAAGAAGCAACAGAGGTTTAGAAAGAAGCAAGAGAAGTGCAGAAAGAGGCAAGTGAGGTGGAGAAAGAAGCAAGAGTAGTGCAGAAAGAACCAACAGAGGTGCAAAAAGAGGCAGGGGTGCAGAAGAGGTAGGAGAGGTATACAAAGAAGCAAGAGAGGTACAGAAAGAGGCAGGAGGGGTGCAAAAAGAAGGAAGAGAAGTGCAGAAAGAGGCAAGAGAATTGCTAAAAGAAGCAACAGAGGTGTAAAAGGAGCAAGAGAAGTGCAGAAAGAGACAAGTGAGGTACAGAAAGAAGCAAGAGCAGTGCAGAAATTACCAACAGAGGTGCAAAAAGAGGCAAGAGGCGTGCAGAAAAAGGTAGGAGGGGTGCACAAAGAGGCACGAGAGGTACAGAAAGAGGCCGGAGGGATGCAGGAAAAAGGAAGAGAAGTGCAGAAAGAGGCAAGAGAATTGCTGAAAGAAGCAACAGAGGTGTAGAAAAAAGCAAGAGAAGTGCAGAAAGAAGCAAGTGAGGTGCAGAAAAAAGGAGGAGCAGTGCAGAAAGAACCAACAGAGGCGCTGAAAGAGGCGCGAAGGGTGCAGAAAGAGCAAGAGAAGTGCAGAAAGTGATAACAGAGGTACAGAAAGAGGCAAGAAATGTGCAGAAACAGGCAGGAAATGTGCAGAAACAGGGAAAAGGGGTGCAGAAAGAGGCAAGAGATCTGCAGAAAAAAGCAACAGAGGTGCTGAAAGACGCAAGTGAGGTGCAGAAAGAAGCAAGAGATCTGCAGAAAAAAGCAGCAGAGGTGCTGAAAGAGGCAAGTGAGGTGCAGAAAGAAGCAAGAGAGGTGCAGAAAGAGGCAATAGAAGTGCAGAAAGAAGCAACAGAGGTGCAGAAAGAGGCAAGAGGGATACAGAAAGAGGAGAGAGAAGTGCAGAAAGAAGCAAAAGAGGTGCTCAAAAAGGCAAGAGGGATGCAGAAAGAGGCAAGAGCAGTGCAGAAAGAACCAAGAGAAGTGCAAAAAGAAGCAACAGAGGTGCAAAAGGATCCACGAGGGGTGCAGAAAGAAGGAAGAGAATTGCAGAAAGAAGCAACAGAGGTGCTGAAAGAGGCAAGAGTGCTGCAGAAAGAGGGAAGAGAGGTGTAGAAAGAGGCAAGAGAGTTGCACAAATCGGGAAGAGGGGTGCAGAAAGAGGCAAGAGAAGTGCAGAAAGAAGCAACAAAGGTACAGAAAGAGGCAAGAATGGTGCAGAAAGAGGGAAGAGAGGTGTAGAAAGAGGCAAGAGAGTTGCACAAATAGGGAAGAGGGGTGCAGAAAGAGGCAGGAGGGGTGCAGAACGAATTAACAGAGGTCAAAAGAGGCAAGAGAGGTGCAGAAAGAAGCAAGTGAAATGCAGAAAGAGGCAACAGAGGTGCAGAAAGACGCAAGAGAGGTACAGAAACAAGCAAGAGAAGTGCAGAAAGAGCTAAGAGAATTGCTGAAAGAAGCAACAGAGGTTTAGAAAGAAGCAAGAGAAGTGCAGAAAGAGGCAAGTGAGATGGAGAAAGAAGCAAGAGCAGTGCAGAAAGAACCAACAGAGGTGCAAAAAGAGGCAGGGGTGCAGAAGAGGTAGGAGAGGTATACAAAGAAGCAAGAGAGGTACAGAAAGAGGCAGGAGGGGTGCATAAAGAAGGAAGAGAAGTGCAGAAAGAGGCAAGAGAATTGCTAAAAGAAGCAACAGAGGTGTAGAAAGAAGCAAGAGAAGTGCAGAAAGAGACAAGTGAGGTACAGAAAGAAGCAAGAGCAGTGCAGAAATTACCAACAGAGGTGCAAAAAGAGGCAAGAGGCGTGCAGAAAAAGGTAGGAGGGGTGCACAAAGAGGCACGAGAGGTACAGAAAGAGGCCGGAGGGATGCAGGAAGAAGGAAGAGAAGTGCAGAAAGAGGCAAGAGAATTGCTGAAAGAAGCAACAGAGGTGTAGAAAGAAGCAAGGGAAGTGCAGAAAGAGGCAAGTGAGGTGCAGAAAAAAGGAAGAGCAGTGCAGAAAGAACCAACAGAGGCGCTGAAAGAGGCGCGAAGGGTGCAGAAAGAGCAAGAGAAGTGCAGAAAGTGATAACAAAGGTACAGAAAGAGGCAAGAGATGTGCAGAAACAGGCAGGAAATGTGCAGAAACAGGGAAAAGGGTGCAGAAAGAGGCAAGAGAGGTGCAGAAAGAAAAAAGAGGGGTGCAGAACGGGGCAAGAGATCTGCAGAAAAAAGCAACAGAGGTGCTGAAAGACGCAAGTGAGGTGCAGAAAGAAGCAAGAGATCTGCAGAAAAAAGCAGCAGAAGTGCTGAAAGAGGCAAGTGAGGTGCAGAAAGAAGCAAGAGAGGTACAGAAAGAGGCAATAGAAGTGCAGAAAGAAGCAACAGAGGTGCAGAAAGAGGCAAGAGGGGTACAGAAAGAGGAGAGAGAAGTGCAGAAAGAAGCAAAAGAGGTGCTCAAAAAGGCAAGAGGAATGCAGAAAGAGGCAAGAGCAGTGCAGAAAGAACCAAGAGAAGTGCAAAAAGAAGCAACAGAGGTGCAAAAGGATCCACGAGGGGTGCAGAAAGAAGGAAGAGAATTGCAGAAAGAAGCAACAGGTGCTGAAAGAGGCAAGAGTGCTGCAGAAAGAGGGAAGAGAGGTGTAGAAAGAGGCAAGAGAGTTGCACAAATAGGGAAGAGGGGTGCAGAAAGAGGCAAGAGAAGTGCAGAAAGAAGCAACAGAGGTACAGAAAGAGGCAAGAATGATGCAGAAAGAGGGAAGAGAGGTGTAGAAAGAGGCAAGAGAGTTGCACAAATAGGGAAGAGGGGTGCAGAAAGAGGCAGGAGGGGTGCAGAACGAATTAACAGAGGTCAAAAGAGGCAAGAGAGGTGCAGAAAGAAGCAAGTGAAATGCAGAAAGAGGCAACAGAGGTGCAGAAAGACGCAAGAGAGGTACAGAAACAAGCAAGAGAAGTGCAGAAAGAGCTAAGAGAATTGCTGAAAGAAGCAACAGAGGTTTAGAAAGAAGCAAGAGAAGTGCAGAAAGAGGCAAGTGAGATGGAGAAAGAAGCAAGAGCAGTGCAGAAAGAACCAACAGAGGTGCAAAAAGAGGCAGGGGTGCAGAAGAGGTAGGAGAGGTATAC
Organism: Calotriton arnoldi; assembly: GCA_963921515.1. Taxonomy (NCBI): domain Eukaryota; kingdom Metazoa; phylum Chordata; class Amphibia; order Caudata; family Salamandridae; genus Calotriton; species Calotriton arnoldi. The sequence goes on from CAWUFW010002850.1 coordinate 38,700, forward strand.
AAAGAAGCAAGAGAGGTACAGAAAGAGGCAGGAGGGGTGCAAAAAGAAGGAAGAGAAGTGCAGAAAGAGGCAAGAGAATTGCTAAAAGAAGCAACAGAGGTGTAGAAAGAAGCAAGAGAAGTGCAGAAAGAGACAAGTGAGGTACAGAAAGAAGCAAGAGCAGTGCAGAAATTACCAACAGAGGTGCAAAAAGAGGCAAGAGGCGTGCAGAAAAAGGTAGGAGGGGTGCACAAAGAGGCACGAGAGGTACAGAAAGAGGCCGGAGGGATGCAGGAAGAAGGAGAGAAGTGCAGAAAGAGGCAAGAGAATTGCTGAAAGAAGCAACAGAGGTGTAGAAAGAAGCAAGAGAAGTGCAGAAAGAGGCAAGTGAGGTGCAGAAAAAAGGAAGAGCAGTGCAGAAAGAACCAACAGAGGCGCTGAAAGAGGCGCGAAGGGTGCAGAAAGAGCAAGAGTAGTGCAGAAAGTGATAACAGAGGTACAGAAAGAGGCAAGAGATGTGCAGAAACAGGCAGGAAATGTGCAGAAACAGGGAAAAGGGTGCAGAAAGAGGCAAGAGAGGTGCAGAAAGAAAAAAGAGGGGTGCAGAAAGGGGCAAGAGATCTACAGAAAAAAGCAACAGAGGTGCTGAAAGACGCAAGTGAGGTGCAGAAAGAAGCAAGAGATCTGCAGAAAAAAGCAGCAGAGGTGCTGAAAGAGGCAAGTGAGGTGCAGAAAGAAGCAAGAGAGGTACAGAAAGAGGCAATAGAAGTGCAGAAAGAAGCAACAGAGGTGCAGAAAGAGGCAAGAGGGGTACAGAAAGAGGAGAGAGAAGTGCAGAAAGAAGCAAAAGAGGTGCTCAAAAAGGCAAGAGGAATGCAGAAAGAGGCAAGAGCAGTGCAGAAAGAACCAAGAGAAGTGCAAAAAGAAGCAACAGAGGTGCAAAAGGATCCACGAGGGGTGCAGAAAGAAGGAAGAGAATTGCAGAAAGAAGCAACAGAGGTGCTGAAAGAGGCAAGAGTGCTGCAGAAAGAGGGAAGAGAGGTGTAGAAAGAGGCAAGAGAGTTGCACAAATAGGGAAGAGGGGTGCAGAAAGAGGCAGGAGGGGTGCAGAAAGAAGCAACAGAGGTGCCGAAAGAGGCAAGAGAGGTGCAGAAAGAAGCAAATGAAGTGCAGAAAGAGGCAACAGAGGTGCAGAAAGACGCAAGAGAGGTACAGAAACAAGCAAGAGAAGTGCAGAAAGAGGCAAGAGAATTGCTGAAAGAAGCAACAGAAGTTTAGAAGGAAGCAAGAGAAGTCCAGAAAGAGGCAAGTGAGGTGCAGAAAGAAGCAAGAGCAGTGCAGAAAGAACCAACAAAGGTGCAAAAAGAGGCAAGAGGGGTGCAGAAAGAGGTAGGAGAGGTGCACAAAGAGGCAAGAGAGGTACAGAAAGAGGCAGGAGGGGTGCAGAAAAAGAAATGTGCAGAAAGAAGCAACAGAAATGCAGAAAGAGGCAAGAGAGGTGCAGAAGGAAGCAAGAGTGGCTTGCACACCATTAGTACCAATTTAACAGCCACATTTAGCAATAAGTAACAGGTGACCATTCTAGGTTTTCAAAGGGCCTTCCACCATGCTGTAACACTTGTCGCTGCATTTTTGGCAACGTTTGAGCCGTTTGAGCTAGAAACAAGGCTTTTTTTGTTCAAATCTGCAGATTAGGGTGCAGATGATGAATTATGTGGATAATGCAGAAAATGTATAATTGTGCGACAGTCGGTGCAGCCAAACAGTCACATAATTCCAGTGGCCCTGCTCATACCTCTGACTAGGTCCACAAGTGCTCCTCAGTGATTCCATCTTTTTTTGTCTCACTGAGTTCATAGTTGAGCTTCTGTGGAAACTAGGAAGACTAAACCTGAGGTTACCACTCCACAACACAGACTACCATACCACATAATTACTCTCCATAACACATAATCCCACTCTACATAATTCCTATACACTAAATACCACATACTTTCTATCCACATAATTTCACTGCAAAACATACCACATAATTCCACTACACACAACGTACATCCACTCCACTCCAAAAAACATTAGTAAAAAACTTTTACATTTACAAACACTAATAGCTCTAACTCTTGCAAATGCGAAACCTATTACATTGCAAACACTTCTTTAACTAGTAGTCGCGTTTGCAGAGTGGTGGAGAAAGGGTGCTGGGCCTCCGACCAGGGCTCAGGAATTCCGCTGCGTAGGATTTACAGGAGGTACCAGAAGGGCTCCTTGGCCCCCAAAGTCCCTCAGGAGTAAAGTGGACGTCATCCCCCATCCCGTAGTCTGCCAGGAGGCGCGTTTGCAGAGTGGTGGAGAAAGGGGGCATGGCCTCCGAAGAGGTCTTAGCAATCTTACTGTGTGGGACTTACTGGAGGTAACAAGAGGGGTACTTCGCCCCCAAGGACATCCTTGGGGGCCAACTAATCCTCCTATTACCTCCAGTAAGTACCACACAGCAGGATTGCTAAGTTCTCATAACAGGCCACGCCCCCTTTGCCCACCACTCTACAAACGCGCTTCCTGGCGCGCTCTTCGATGGGGATTGAAGTCCCCTTCACTGCTGGGGGTCCTTAGGGGCTAACTAGCCTACCTCTTACCTCCAGTAAGCCCTAACAGTGGGATTGCTGAGAGGTGGACACAGGCCACGCCCCCTTTCTCCAAAACTCTGCAAACGCACCTCCTGGCGCACTGCTGCTCGGGGGATGAAGCCCACTTGTGTCCTGAGGTCCTCAGGACACAAGAGGACCTCATCACCCCACCAGCAGTGCGCCTAGAGGTGCATTTGCAGAGTGGTGTAAAAAGGGGCGTGGCCTCGGACCACCTCTCTGCAATCCAGCTGTGTGGCACTTACTGGAGGTACCTGGTGGGCTAGTTGGCCCCCCAGATAACCCTCGGTATTCAAGGGGACTTAATTCCCCAACTTAGAACACGCCAGTGGGCGCGTTTGCAGAGTCATGCAGGGAGGGGGCAGGGCCTCCGGCGAGTTGCCGGTTTCTTTTTTTTTTTAAATAAATTTGTAATTTTATGGGAGGGGGGCCGTGTGGCCCCCCTTCCCTGGGCCACTTTTGGCCCCGGGGACCCTATCCCCCGGGGCCTGGCAGCCTTCTTGTTTTTTTTTTTAATTTTGGGGAGGGGGCCGCGTGGCCCCCCTCCAGAGGCCAATTATAGCCCCGGGGACCCCATCCCCCGGGTCCTGGCCAGCCTTCTTTTTTAATATTTTTTGGGGGGAGGGGGGCCCATGGCCCCCCTCCTCAGGCCAAATATGGCCCGGGGACCCCATCCCCCAGGGCCGGCCTTTCCATTTTTTTTTTATTTTTTAAATTATAATTAAAGGGGAGGGGGGCCGCGTGGCCCCCCTTGTGGGCCACTTCTGGCCCCGGGGACCCAATCCCCCGGGACCGGCCCTTAGCGTTGGGGACCGTGGGGGGAGCCCCAATGCCCCCACAGTCCCAACCGGCTCCCCGCCTCCTGCGGGAGCCGGCATTGCTTTTGCACAAGGGGAGCTGCTGACATGCAGCTCCCCTTGTGCAAAAGCAATCTGCTTTGCTTTTTGGAAGCGAGAGCAGGTTTCCTGCTCTCACTTCCAAAAAGCAAAGCAGGGTTTGCTATGACAGGGCGGGAACCGTGCTCCCACCCTGCCATAGCAAACAGTAATGTCCCGGGATGGGCACCCCAGGACATTGCAGGAGCTGGCCCTGGGGGGTGGCGGTCCCCAGGGCCATAAAGGGCTCCACGAGGGGGGCCACGCGGCCCCCCTCCAACATGTAAATAGCCCCGGGGAGGTGGTGGTCCCTGGGGCCGGGGGGCTGAAACGGACCCCCGTATTTACATATTTGATGCCCCGGGAGGTGGTGGTCCCTGGGGCAATGTGGGGGGGCTCGAGCCCCCCACACTAATTATTAGTTATAGCCCCGGGGAGGTGGCGGTCCCCGGGCCTTGGGGGGCCCACGAGGCCCCCCCCACCCAATTTGAATAAAGCCCCGGGGAGGTGGTGGACCCCAGGGCTTGGGAGGGGCCCGCGAGGCCCCCCACCCTTATTTAATTAATTCCCCGGGGAGGTGGCGGTCCCCGAGGCTTGGGGGGCCCGCGAGGCCCCCCCACCCAATTTGAATAAAGCCCCCGGGATGTGGCGGTCCCCGGGCTTGGGGGGGCCCATGAGGCCCCCCGCCCTTATTTAATTAAAGCCCCGGGGAGGTGGCAGTCCCCAGGGCTGACACCATAATTTAGAATTGCCCCCGGGACCTGGCCCACCCGGGGGCTTTTTAACAAAAGAAGTGCGGGAGCCCGCCCTTCGTTTTTTTATATAATTTCAGCCGGATTCGCGCACTCAGCATGAATTCAGCTGAAATTATTTAAGAAAAATGCTTTTTTTTGGCCCTGGGGGTCCTTGTGGGACCCCCTGAGCAGGCCTAGGGGGTCAGGGTGTTTCTACCCTGCCCCCTTTTTTTGTTTTTTACCTATTTTTTTACCTTTTTCTTGTGACCCGGTTACCGAGTCACAAGATGGCTGCCAACACGTTCTGGTTTGGAGTGTTGGCAGCCAATCAGAAGTCAGCTCGTGCTCGGGAGGACTCGCGACTCCTCCACGGTGCTCCGATATATATATTTTTATTTCTTGAATTTCTCTGTTACTACTGAACGGATTTACACCATTTAAAAAAGGTCGCTTTCTGAACCAAGAGCTACCTTTTTGCCAAATTTGGTGTAATTCCGTTCAACAGTTTGGGCTGTAGCCTGTTCCAAAATTTCCTATGGAAATTAACATGGGGAAAACGTGTTTTGGGACCCCCCTTGTTTCTCGGCCCCCGCTTGACGAATAACCCCGAAACTTTCAATACAGGAGCTGACCAGAGTGCCCCATTAGTTTTGAAAATCTCGCGAAGATTCGTCAACCGGCGTTAAAGATATTGGCAAAAGACAAAAACGCTTTTTGAATAGAAACAAGGCCCTAACTATAACTACCTACTGGCGACTGCCAGTAGGTTTTATATATATATATATATCCAAATGAAAATCCAAGAGTGTCCAGTAACACCGGCGCTACACAAGGACACAGACTCCACAGCAGTTGAAGTGGCAAGGTCTTTATTGATTAGCCATCATTGTCCAAAGACGCGTTTCGGCCGCCAGACATGCGGCCTTGTACACATATTAGGTAGTTATAGTTAGGACCTATTTTCCATTGGAAAAGCATTTTTTGATTTGCCAATATCTTTGGCGCCGGTTGATGAATCTTCGCGAAATTTTCAAAACTAATGGCCCGCTCCGGTCAGCTCCTGTCTTGAAAGTTTCGGGGTGATTTGTCAAGTGAGGGCCGAGAAAAAGGGGGGGTTCCCAAAACGCATTTTCCCTAAGTTCATTTCCATAGGAAAAATTGGAACAGGCTACACCCCGAACTGCTGAACGGAATTACACCAAATTTGGTAAAAAGGTAGCTCTTGGTTCAGAAAGCGACCTTTTTTTTAAATGGTGTAAATCCGTTTGGTAGTTCCTGAGAAATTAAAAAAAGAAAAATACCGATATATGAGCACCGAGGAGGAGTCGCGAACCCTCCCGGGCATGAGCTTCACTCTGATTGGCTGCCAACACTCCAAACCAGGAAGTGTTGTCAGCCATCTTGTGACTCGGAAAAAAAGTGAAAAATGAAGAAAAGGGGGCAGGGTAGAAACACCCTTACCCCCTAGGCCTGCTCAGGGGTCCCACCATGACCCCCAGGGCCAAAAAAGCATTTTTTAAAATAATTTCGGCCGAATTCGCGCTGGGTTCGCGAATCCGGCCCAAATTATTTTTAAAAAACAAAGCGCGGACTACCGCGCTTCGTTTGTTAAAAAGCCCCCGGGTGGGCCAGGTCCCGGAGGCATGCTCGGCGCTTCCGATGTAACTGAAACTGCGCAGTATGAAATCAGTGCAGTCAGTGACACGCGAGGTTTTATACACATCAGTGAATACTCTAGTACTCTTACAATGTCGCACTTCAAGAACGGTGCCTTCCAAGGGCATTGACTCTTTTACAGTACGGATGTATGAAAATAAAACAGAGTAACAGGAGAAAAATATGTTGAAACAACATTTGGGTCACACGGTGATATAAGTAAAAAAAAATGCAGTGTGAAAATATTAAACCTAGAAAAATCGGGAGCGCACACAATAATAGTCACCAACAAAGCAGTTCGTTTGGTCACTTGAGTGACATCTTGTTTTTTACCACGTGACTCAATGACGTGCGAACATATGGGTCACTGGGGCTTAGCTTTGCAGGTGTGCCCTAATTCAGTGAAGTGAATTAACTGGACTGATTACGTCACTTCTAGGTCACCGCCCTGCTTGCACCGAGCAGGAAAGTAAACTGTGTTTGTGAGTAGTTTGTGTATTCTTAAATATAGTTGTATGTCAGCGAGATAACAGCACCCAGCAAATACTTAACTTGTTCGCTGGCTGCAGGTGAGTGGGGGCGGGCGCTCTTCAGGTTTTTATCCAGAGCAAGAGAGAGTGTCAAAAAGGAAGGCAGGCAGATAAAGAGAATGATACTAAGATAGTGATGACGTTAGAAAGCAGGGCTGAAAAGAAGTTGCAAGGCCGGCAATCCCAGCATTCCTCAGCGCTGGCGGCAGGCTTCTAAGCACAACTTCGGACTTAATGTGTTTTCACAAATGATACCTCGCATCAAACCAGTTGATGTGTGTATTGTGCTATAATACACGCATCTCGTGTGCTATTCGGTGCAAGGTCTGCATTATGGAAGTAATGTTTCTATGCCATGAAGACAGTACAGTCTCATCTGTCGCCACTCGGCCGAATTTTTCGCATATCGGAATAGATCCACGAATTTGGGAGCTTTGTGGAGGGTTCGATTCAGCTGTGAGTGTGAGTTATGGTTGGGAAAAGTCCGTGCCTTGATATCTCTTCTAATGGGGGTAATCAGGACAAATGATTCACCGGGCTACTCGCAAGGACAAGTGGGGTCACTCGGTAAAGGATCGTGAGCAGTGCAGCATTGGAAGGAAGTGCTCCACCCCGTTGTCACCAATATGTCTATGAATAAATAATAGAACTCTGTGCACACGTGTTCTTGGGACTAATTGTGCCCATGGAGATAAGGAAAAAAAGGCTGGTTTGATATTGTCAGTTTTGAAAGCAATTACTTATATAGTCTGCATCTCCCCCCACCCCCCCCAAAAAATAGAAAACATGTTGTCATATTCAGCAGCACAAGGTAAGTATTGGAGGGGTAAAAGATACAATTGTGCAGTACTGTTAGAAAGGGTCCACCGGTGGCCCGGCCTTCGCACCAGATTGTCTTGTAGGGCGAAGGTTGCAGTCTCAGGGGCCACGAGCGAGCCGGGGCCTCTCTGGTAGAGTGTGGGGACGTTTTTGTGCCTTAAGCTATCGCGGCAATATCAAACACAGTGTCAGCACTTTAAAAACCTGTGCTGGGCCACTAGAGAAAGCAGCCAGTCTGAGTACACCCGAAATTAACAAGACGCTGTTATCGTTTTGCATAATCCAAGGCCAAATTCAAAATGCACTAACACCGGTTTAGGTCCAGTTCAATTTAATTCATTGACACCTATTAAAATTGAGTTATTAAGCTCTGCATGCAGTGAGTTATCCCATGCACCAAAAAAAAAACAATCGAAATAAGCCGGGTTCTAGAAATCTCAAATGGGAAATGCTGACAAATCTGGAAGAGATGCACGCACCTGTCTTTCCCCTGCGCGTGTGCACGCAGAATCGACATTTTAAGTCCACATTAAAAATGAGGGAAAGTTTTAAAGCAAGGTCTTGCAAACTGAAGATGACGCCGCGGTCGAGGTCTTCCACAACGGCGTTTTGGGTTCCTTCCTCTGCCACATTTCTGTGCCCAGAAGGACGAAGAATCGTTCTGGGAGCCAGTCGTGCCCAGCACTACAGGTTCTACCTATTGTGCTCATGAGGACATAAGCTTTAGGGTGACTATTGTACGAAAATGTCGCTGAGAAGTGAGATATGACAAGTATGCTTACTGAAGATTTAAACAAACGTTAACTTTTATGTCAGTGCGGAACGCACATGATCGATTCTGCTTTTGAAATTGTGTGTGATTTTCACACATTTCGAATTAAGGCGCCGTGTTCCCACCAGAAGAGAAAGTTCGTATTCAATGTGGAATCGCGGCTTCCCCGGATGCCCCTCTATAAACCAATCATGTCACATGTTTAGGTCAAGCATGTAAATATATGTATTGCGTTATTTTTTTATATATGTAAATTAAGTGATTACAGCAGAGCCCTGTGGTAATACAGTCCAAACATCACTTTTTAAAACTATAAAGAAAGACGAGAAACAAAAAGAAACTTACATTAATTTAGTGTAACATTTACCAGCTTATTTATCAATGTCCGGTAAAATGATACCGTTTTTTAAGTTTAAATGTGTACCGCATTTGTCATTTTTTAAGGATAATTTCTGAAAAATGCAAGCATTTTAACATACTCCTGTAGTGCAGAAAACAACCCTTAACTCCCTCACCCCTCAATACATATTGGAAATGACTGCTGGGCGTAAGTACTTCCGGGTCACTGCCTGGCCTCAGCTTTTACAGACAACTCTGAGGACGCACTGAGTCCTTTCTAGTGTTTTTCTTGTAATTGAAGCGATACTCTTGACGTGGGGATGGGTCAATGAAATAATACGTGGGGTAGGTGATCTCTGCTCGCGAGACCTGAAGGTGATTATGAGGAAACGCAAGGCGGACAGAAGGCAAGGCAATTATGTGCGCTGAAGCGTCCCTCGCGCAGAATGAGCGCGTTAAACCGAGCGCTTAATTGGGATAGCTCACAGTGCAGCCACTGAACAACGAAGTAACGCTCGCTGCAGCGATACACACACACACACATATATATATTCAAATGAAAAACCATAGGTTTCAGGGACGTTATAGTTAGAAATTAGCATTTAAAAAACTTTAGAAACTCACTGATAAAACCACAGGTTTCAGGGACGTTATAGTTAGTTGGACATTACACTCGTACAAAACCAGAGAAATTCGGCCGTTATAGTTAGTTCAGCTAACTATAACTCGCGCCCCCGCAATGCACTGCTGATGACGTCACATATTACATCATTCATGACATAGTCAGTGACATCACTGATGACATCACTGATGACATCATCCACGTGATAATCTGATGCACCTCCTCATACCCTAATATAACCTTTGATACACCCACTCTAAAATACAGACTACCATTTTCGAAACCATAGGCACACCAATACCAGTTACTACATACTAACCCTGGCAGAAGTTCGCGTAGCCCCGCTACGCGAAGTTGCACAAAGATTCGGCGACACTACGCGAGCATGCGGAGTTGCTTGTTTCCGCATGCTCGCGTGTGCTCGCGTATGCTCGCGAGATGTTTTTGACGTTCAGCAACGCGGATGATGTGTTCGGGGGAAATATCGCGCGAACTTCACCACGCGGTCGCCAATGGGCGCGGCCATCTTGTTTTCCTATCTTTTGCATGGTTCTGGGGCCTGTTTTTCAATCCCTCTCCAATCTTTTCAATCCTTTGTTTTTTACACTGTTTTTCTGAACTTTTTTATTTATTATCTATCCCTCTCTGTCCCTAAGTCTATATTTTGCGTTTTATCTCTACTTTTACTGCGTTTTTTTAACTTTTCTACTGTTTTATATTACTTCCTTCTTTACTCTCCTACTTCTTCCCCTAACTTTATTTTTTCCTGCTAAATTTTCTTTTCCGCCCGCCCCTCGCCCACCCCAGAACCATGGCTAAGGGAAAGGGTACCGGCTCCAAGGGCAAGGCGCCTGCGCCAAAGAGCCGCCTGCCTTGCGGCAGAATGCACCCGGCAGGGGTGTAGGCCCGGGCCCTTCTCAGCGAGGTGGAGGTGGCCGCCCTTGTTTTTTTTGTGCAACGCCACCTCCCCTTGACCTTGGCAGCAGGCGGCAGGCCTCGCTCCGGGTACACTACCCGGTGGGCGAGGGTGCACTGGGCAGTGTTTTGCTGCTCTGTGGTCCGGTGCACCCATAACCAGCTGACCCACCGGTGGTCAGACGTCTTGGACTGGGAGCAGGACCTGCTGGACCTGCTAGGTGTCGAGGTCGTGGGGCTTGGTGAGTAGCTAATACTAGTAGTATTGTGTGTTCTCTAGACTGTGTTACTGTTATTGTGAATATCATTTTTTTCCGAATAGCAAGAATGCTGCTGCTTACATTGCAGGTAAATTAAGTTTAAAAATCTTCTGTGATTGTTATTCTTCTAGACACAGGTGCTTGGCGCAACTAATCTTACTTGTTGTTTGCAACTTTGTGCTCGCTTGGGCTGATTATGTAAGAGTTTACTTTAGAGAACTTAAGCTAGGTAATGCTAGAGAGACTCTAGTCCTTCCTTTGTCCTCCTATCACTAAGATAATGGTGGATAGGTAGTTTAGTTATTTAGTATTAGTTGGTAATTTTTAAGCGGTCTGCGTGACGCATCCTCCGTCACGTGCTATTGAGTGCTGCTTACTCCAGTCCTTAGTAGAACCTTTTGTGGTTAGTTTAGTGAGGGAGTAATAGGCTTAGCAGAACATCAGCAGCAACCAACCAACAATTTGGAGTATGCAAAAATGTATGCATGTGTCCTCCATCTATGCATTTTTGAGGACTAAAATAAATGGAAATGCAGACTTAGGGGCCGATTCCGATTCGGGCAGGAAATCTCTCCGACCGAGCCGGACCCAAAGAGATTTCCGACCGAATCGGACCCTAGCAGTCCGACCGAACGAGTACGATGCGTTCGCATGCTATCGGACTCGATTCGGTCGGACTCCCATTGAAGTCAATGGGAGCCGGTCGTACAACGCGTACGCGGGCTCCTATTGACTCAATGGGTGCGAAGCGAACAAGGGCGCCCCCTATAGCGGGTACGCGTCGAAGCGGGTCGCGCCGTACACGCACAGGTAGGGGGACCCATGGGTCCCCCTGTGTGCGACTCGCGCGGCTAGGCGTACAGGGGGTCCGACACGGACCCCCAAAGTGCGGCTCCGACTGCTCTTTCGAGCCGGACGGCGCGAGTCGGTCGGACTGCTCGCGGCGCGCATCGTACTTACCCGGCCGGGGATCGTCTCGATTGCGCGGTGCGAGTCGTGTCCGTGCGAGTCGGTCGGAGCGGTTGGGTCCCGCGAACGAGTCAGTCGGCGATTTCGCATACGTTCGCATCGTACTCGCTCGCCCGGATGCACGTCCGACTCGGTCGGAAACAGGGCGTCCGAATCGGATCCGGTAAAGCCGAATCCGATTCGGAGCCCTACCGGCCGAGATCGGAATCGACCCCTGAGTGAACAATTGGCCCGTCTGAATAGGTGGGCTAGGTCAGGTGGTACTTAGGCGTAGTATTCTGGAATCAGAATGGAACACTGGATTAGTGTTCATAAATAATACCTAGATGGTCCGCGAATCCCGCGATACTACCAGTCGATTAGATAGGTCAATTTTATTGCAATTGTTGTTTCCAAAAATGTTTTTTTGAGCGTTTTTTAAAATATTTTATTTGTTCCACACCAATTATCAATGTTTGTCTCTTTCTTTATTATATCTTACATGATCAGCACCCAGGGGCAAGAAGACGGGGTCGGAGTCAGCGGGAGCAGCTGGAGAACGCCAGGGCCAGGACCGCTCCTCTACCGAGGGCTCTGCTGCTGGCCCCAGTAAGTCTTCCTGTTGTTAATATTAATAATTGTATTTCCCTAACTTTTACTGCACCTTATTTTTTCCGAACTATTATTTCTGTTTCCTAATTCTATTTTTTACCAAATCTTCTTCGATCTAGACTATCTGTTTCTAAATTCTTGTTACCCTGCCTCTAACTGCCTCTGCTATGACTCTCTGTAAAACTACTATTATTAGTCTGTCTGTAGCTAAGCTTGCCCAGTTGGCCACTCTTTATTTAAAAGGTTTTATTAAAACTCAGATTCACCAATAGCTCTAGCCACTGAGTCCAGTCCTTTGGGTTGGCCTCTTCTAGTCTTCTTAATCTTGAGAGGCTTTTCCAGCAATTCCCACCAACAAAATGCCCAACCAGATATTTTACTATTTTTGATAGGATAGGACATACTACTACTACTAGTAGTGTCTACTCTACCCGATTTGTAGTGATGTATGTGGTATATGTATGTATTTTAACTTTTCTTTCAATCTTGCTAGTGAAAAATAGGGGGAGGTGTATATGGCATCTAAAAAATGTGTAATGTTTTTTCTAGGCGTACCAACCATGACCACCAGCGGCGGGGCAGGTGACGCCAGCCAGGAGGGAGCAGTGGATGCGGCAGCTGCCACAGGGGTGGGTGAGCCAGCAGCAGTGGCGGGCGGTGGTAAGTTATACTTATATTCCTTACTTATTGACAATAGTTACACACTCGCTGCAAGGGTGTTGTGTAAGTTGAGAGAGACTAAGTTGTTGTGAACAACAGTTGAAGAAGACACCCTTTACTAAGCATTAGAGCAATAGCATTAGCGGCGGGAGTAGTTGAGTAATTAATGGCCTCTTCTATCTGACTTCAACTCAGCTGTGAAAGTTTTATGGAGAAGACTAAGAATCAGATCAGATGACCTTGATGGATGGGTTGAACGAAAAGGGAAAGAAGGATGGAAGGAGGAAGGACGGGCGAGATGTAATATATATGACTGGCAGAGAAGGATGCGTGGGATGCATGCATAGGTGGCTGATAGGAATCAGATGCATGGGTGGTTGAAGGATGGGTGGTAGGTGAAAGAAATGATGCCTGTCTGGGTGGGTGAAACTGTATGGGTGGATAGCAAGAATCCTCCGGGGTGTTTCATGGGTCAAACTCAAAGGCAAGCAAGGAAGTAAGAACGCATGGGTGGTGGTTTAATAAAACAAAATGTTTGTTGTTAGTGAAACAAACTAAGGTTTGTTGAGAGATTAAGAAGAATGATAGACATGTTTACTTTGAATGGATGGATGCCTGGGTGGTATTCATCATAGATAGCATAGGTGAAGACTGTCACTGGATGAAGAGTCTTTGAAGAGAATGTAAAAGAAAACGAAACTGCACCAGAGTAGCAAAGCCAAGGAGAATAGAAGTTGTATTTTCAGAATACTCCCTTGACTCACAGTAGTTTTCAAGCACAGCATATATATTGTGTATGTATGTTGTTATCAAGCACCTCCCTCCGACTCCGAGGCCCACTCCCTACCTATGTTAATTTATTTTTGACTGTGTCAGCCTGCCATGGGTGGCCTATCGGCTGCATGGTTGCACAATCAATCAAAACAAAGTACCTCATGTCGTCCCATATATAAGCAATGATCATTTGGTTCAGATATCATCTGCCTTGTTGTAGTATAGTAGTCAGGGCTGGGTGAAAGTGAAATTGAGCAGTTGCCCTTGATGTAACAGAGTATGGCCAGTGCCACCCATAATAGAAAAATAAGATGATTGTGTAGTAGTCAGCTTCCCCACATGCAGACAGTAGTAAATAAAACTAACGTGAGTCTGCATCACGAGTATGTGTCTTGGGCGCAAGCTGACTAAGCTGGCATGCCGGCTACAACAAGGTTACTTAATTTAGCTAAACAAGAGAGAAGAAGAAGACTGGTGTACTCGAGTGAGTCCATAGTGCTAGTATAATGCCTGAAACTCCCACAAATGTTAGAGGCCGAGGAAGTGGGAGGATAGATACCACAAATTTTATGTACTGTGCTTGCTAGTGCTACTGTGCCACTATGTTTAGAATTAATTTGTCTTACTGTTTTGCTAAGAGTATATTGGTTACAATATTCTTTTTTCTCCTTGATATAGCTACTCCTTCAGAACCAAAATCATCTAAACCGGACAGGAAGGAGTTGGCAGCCATGGCCCGGCGCCGGAGGCCATCTGTACAGAATACCAGCAGCTGGTGGTTCTGGCGGAGGAGGAGGAGGAGGCGGCAGCAGCTGCAGCCTCCTCCAATGCCCGAAGCCCCAGCCAGGCCCCTCCAGTGGTACGGCGCCGCGGTCTGGCAGCCGCCCACCGCATCAAAAACTGCTGCCCCCCCTGTGGATGCAATTGTCGATCTTTTAAGCGCCGCATGCTCTCCAAATGGCACGCATAGAGGAGGAGGTAAAGGAACTAAAGCAGGAGGTCCTGGCGGTTAACCGGCGACTGCGAGCCCGCCGATAGAGAGATCCCGTTGGATTGCCCCTTTTTTATTCCTTTTTTTGGTGGGTGGGCATTGGGCGCACATTGGCGAAAAGTTTGGGTTATATGGACAATTTTATTTTTGAACGGACATTGGTTGGACTATTCTTTTTGGACATTGGTTGGGGTTAGGGAGAGGGGTGGGTCAGGTGTTGTGGGATTTTTTACATAGTTTATTTTTGTTAGGGGATTATATTATATTTATACTTAAACTTTACATATGATGTAAATGTTTTGTGGGGTGGTTACTCTTTTACGTCACACGGTTTCCTTTGCTGCTGCAGGGCTGCAGCCAGTGTTTGATTTAAATAATCTGCCGATTTTTTGTAACACACGAACAGATAGATGCGGTACCCTCACTGAGTAACTTGTCCTACTAGTACTGTCAGTCTCTCTTCCTAGTCTATACATTCTGCAACTGGACTCAAGGGTGTGGGTGTATGAATTAATGAATTAATTTCCATTATTAATTATGCCTCCCCCAAACTTCTTCTCTTACCTGTGATTGATGTTTAAAGTTAGGCACAGTGATGGCTGCATGGTGATGATGGTTAGGTTTCCCAAGATGCCATGGTTGTGGTGGTAGGAGTAGACACTGGAAGTAGCATTTGCTAAAAAAGAAAATGAGACAGTCAGTTGCCTGAAAGAGACTCTGGAAGGAGTAGTAGAACGAAGTACAGACAAGTACACAAGAATACTGCCAAACAATAAACCATATTAATGCTGATTAGCAATGCTAAAGTAAAATAAAACATAATGGTGGCGGGGATAGCCTAGTACAACAACAAGTTACAAACTTTAGTTGTGTCGAGTCACTCGACACAAGCGTAACCTTTAGTGCTGTAAAAGGAGGATGATGAATCCAATTGATGCCGGCAATTAATTATGATGGATTATGTTCCTTTGGAAAAAAATTGACTTGCAAATATACTGAGCATGGGTGGGCAAGCAGAAGAAAAGAAGATCCTCGCCCTGCCTTCAAATTGAATTAGTGTTGCTTTCACCACATCCGCCCCAGCAAGTGTGTGATCAATTATTGGTGTAAATTTAATTTAGTCACACCTCAATATAAATCACACAGCCCGGGGAAAGAGGGTTAGGGTTTGATGAATGGTTGGGAAGGGGTATTTGAGGGAAAGGTTTGACAAAGACAAACAGTACACATGGACAACAACAACACACACACAATCTTGGCAGACAACCATCATATTTATAAATCTGTTAAGGGAGAAAAAGGAAATGCATGCATGATGATGACTTGATGGTTAATGATAAGCAGTACTTACTAAATAGACTAGTAGACAGTACAGGGCAGCAGTATATTATTAATTATTATTATGCTATTTGCTTTGACTGTCTGCCCTCATAGAGACCCAAATTACATACATTTTATGTTCTGTTGTATCGGGCTTCCTTTTAAAGCTAGCAAAGAAAATTTAAAAATAGCTGTAGGGATCAATTATAAGCAAAGAGCAACAATAACAACAACACACAGTCATAATGATTGAAGAGAAAAAATGAATCAAATTATTTAAAAGATGATGATACTAAAGTTACTGTATGATCCTGGTCAAATTGGGGAGTTGCATCTCGGCATTCCTCTTGGTCCTCCCTTCCATGGATGCTGCATCCGTCAATCTTGGATGCCACTGCCTGCCTGGCGGATGCGGATTGGTAGGTGAGTGTGAGTTGTTTTTCTCTGTTTAGCACAGGGTAAAGGCCGGCCTGTAAGTGTAGATGGAAAAACAAAAGGGATATTGAAAAATCAAGGAGAAAAAAAAGCATAAATTACGGAAGAGTGCAAACACTTTCAGAGGCGGCATGGCTAAATCATGTCTACTCTGTTGTCTGTTTCCAGCATTAACCTACAACAGCAACAGGACAGAGCAGGCCCACGGTGCCCACCCAAACTCCACTTAGCTTAGATTTTGAGTGAGCCAGACAGAGCACACATATATAGCAACATAGCATTTTCCAAAGTAAGTAACTAAATTAATTCACAGCTGTCAGTCATACCACTACTACACTCGTGAGACTTGTGACTCGACTCCACCACTACACAGACATGTAGGTCAGCTGTGGTTGTTCTTGACTTGTTTACCTTTTATGCCACTCATAAAAAACGCCCTGAGTTATTCCATCAATCATCTCCGATCCTACTGACTGACTGCGAAGATACTATGTCACTGTGGTCATCATCATGGTGTTGTCTAACTCAGTCTGCAGTGTACCGAGTGAGTCCAGATTCCATATTCAAAAATGCAATGGATCGGCCTGCAGTAGAAGTACAATTTTGTTATTAAACAACAAGAAGGGAAACATTGACTTGAGTCACTTTTAGTGTGTACATTAAATACTAGTACACTTTGACTTCACTTCATGCACAACAAACAACAACAACACAAACACCAATCACTCAGAGTCAGCGTCCAATGCATGCCATTCATTACCTGTTCCTTCTCATCTTAAGTTAAGGGGCAGTCTCTCTCGGCTCGGAAAGGAGGATAGCTATAGTCATCATGTTCCACTTCTTTTGGAGGGACTCGACGAGGCAACATTTCTTGTACTATTCTCCATCCAATCATCTGGCTTGAGGGAAATGGATTTAGGGCGAGTCAGGAGGAGGATGGAGCAGGGCTCGAAGGAGTGGACGTAAATGCACACAGCTGCAACTCCAATATGGCAATAAAAAGAGACGACGTGGTGATGGATTTGTTGGGATTCGAACCAGAAAGACAGAGACACACACAAATAATAAAAGTAAATAAGGAAGAAAGAAAGTAACAAGTTCAAAGCCTAGTTGTCAGGGAAGTATAGCTCGTCCTCAAACTCTGGTGGTTCAACCAGAAGTAGGTAATCATCTAACACACTACTTCCGTCACCTAAGTCGCTGTCCTCATCTTCCTGCTGTGATTCACGTATTTTGTAATTCAGTGGTATAAAGTGCTGATTCATTTTGATCATGGTTAACCTCTCCACGTTTTTAGGTGAGAGACTGGTCCTTTTCACTGTTACAATGGCACCAGCAGCACTGAAACCACGCTCAGAAGAGACACTTGCGACAGGGCAAGCCAGATAGTTTATCACCAGCCTGCTGAGCACTGGCCATTGGCCCCTTTTCCCATACCAGTACAGCAATGGGTTTTGATCAATGTAGACCTCTATTGGGTCATCCAGATAGGCCTGGACCATCCGCTCAATGCTCAGGGGTGCTCCACTTTGCTGGGCCTCTTTTGCCTTTGCATCAGCACTGGACCTAACAAGCCCTTGTTGTAGATACCAATCCTGTGCCGATTTTACTGGGGCTGATGATCCGGTTCTTGCTGTTGTTGATAGTGTTGGTGACTGCTGTGAGCCAAACGCACTGCCCTCAGGCTCTGAAGTTGAACTTGACGCCGGATGCCCTGCTGCAGTACTTGTTGTGGGTTGGAGTAGCGGGCCTTTAATTACCTGCCGTTCCTTTTCCAATTTACTTGCTGCCTCAGCTATCCAAGTTTTGTACTGGGCAACATCTACTTCTGAAAAAGGAATTAATGTCTTAGTGTTCAGTGCCGATTTGTACCGTGGATCCAGAATTGTGGCACAAATGTAATGTTTGTCTGACACAATGCTAGTTTGCACCCTTGTATTTTCAGCTAAGCGAAATGATAAGCTCTCCACCAACTCATATCCTTCTTTTTTTCCTCCACACCTCTGTACGTTTAATACACCACCTTCAGCTGTTGCTCTAGCATGTGCAACAATGAGATAGCTTGGCCCATAGTACAGTCCTCCTTGCTGACTTCACGTGTGAAGAGCTCGAAAGGAAGTAGCATCTCTGTCAGGCATTTAACTAGGCCCCATTGGTCCATCTCTACGGTCATGCCTTTCACAGTAGCATCCCCTAGTCTTTGCATGACATATTCATTGATTGGTGTGTACTGCTCAAACAGACGATCAAGCATGTAATAAGTTGAGTTCCAACGTGTTGGCACCTCCTGGATGAGTGCTTTGACTGGCATTTTATGCTGACATTGAATGATCCTCAGCTGCTTCCGGGCTTTCAAAGAATGGCTGAAATGTGTGCATATTCTTCTGCAGGTGTTAAGTAAATTGCTGACTCGGTCTTCCTTTTTCAGAAAGTCTTGAACAATGATGCTAATGCAGTGCGCCAACCACAGGACCCTGAAATAGCCACCAGTGCGCATGGCCTTAACTATATTACTGCCATTGTCCGTGGCAACAAAACCAATGTTAAGCCCTCTTGGGTGCAGCCATTCAAAGACCTTGCTGTTAAACTCTTCCAAAATGTTTGCAGCAGTATGAGATTTCTCCATGGCGAACATGGCTACAGTTGCATGTTTACGAGTAGCAATAAAAATCTCATCAGTGTCAACAACACCTGCTGCAGATATCTGGTCTCTAACTCCCACAAAAGAGATCCTGTGTGCAGTGATGCACATGTAATCAGTGGCTTGGCAACTGGTCCACATGTCTGTTGTCAGGTGGATATTGTGAACAGCACTCTGCTGCAAAGCTTGTCCAAGCAATTCCAGCACGTCGTGATGTAGTGCTGGAACAGCAACTCTGGCGAAATAGGACCGGCTGGGAACCTTCCATTTTGGGCAGATGGCTGTCACAAATTCCAGAAAACCCATCCCTTCCACAAAAGAAAAAGGGAGAAGGTCCAGCGCTAACATTTTCGCCAGCTTCGCATTGTACAAACGTGCCGTTGGGTGGTTGCGTTCGTACTGCCCCTCCGACCTAAGCATGCTGACAATGGTAGGCTGGATTTTTTTCCTTTCCGGTGCCGCTGATGCAGGTGACTTCTTGAACCCAGATGTTGTTAGGCTCAACGACGCACTTTTTTTCATTGCGGTACTCTGTTGCCTTGGTGTCTCAGCCTGACTCTTACTACGGTGCCACTGAGATGTTGCTGAGGATGTGGGCGGTACCACTGCACTGCTGGGGACAGGGCTACTTTGTGTACCAGAGAAAATGTCTCCCTCTTGTTCACCTTCCACCGCGATCATATCTTCTTCTACTTCTTCATCCCCACCAACAGCAATGGGTGCAGTTTTACTTTTTTGGGCGCTAAGGTGCGCCTCCCACTGGATCATGTGGTGTTTTTTCAGATGGGTTGTTTGGCCTCCGGTACCATAGTTTGTACCAAGCTTACCCCGACTAACACCTTGTCGATAAATTGAGCATATAGCAACGTTCTCCTCCTTACTGCTGACCAAAAAGAAGTCCCAAACTGGGGAGGTGAACTTTCTTGCGCTGCTGGAGGTGCAACTTGCAATGCCGGATGAACTGCAGGGTGTGCCTGGAATTTGACTCTGTGCAGTTACAGTACCACTACCTACTGAGGTGATGGTTGTGCTGGATGTAGGTCCCTGCCGGGCCTTTGCAAATGCAAATATGGAAGCTGGAGGTCGTGTTGGGGTTACCTGTGTTGGTGATATCCGTGCCACATCCCTCACAGCAATTTGGGATAGGGTAATAATGTCGGTCTCCATCTCCACTGAGGCGGGAGTGATGTTCATGATGACTGGCTCATCATCATCCTCCTCTTCTACATCTACCTCCATAACTCTAAGGCTTTCTGGAACCTTCCTTTTCCCTAGCCTTGTCGCGTGGCGTGCCTCACTCTCAGACTGAGCTGGTGGGTTCCAAGTGGTATCTCGATCATCAGAAGGGGGGCTTGAAGAAGAAGTTGATGGACTAACCCTCCTTCTCCTTGCTGGGGATCTGAAAGACAATGGATCATCTGAAAGAGTGGCTTGCTCTTCTTCTTCCTCTGCAGGAAGCTCGATTTCCTGAACTGCCCCTACTTCGGGAGGAACAACTACTATTGTGGGCGGTGGTTGCGGCTGTTGTTGCGGCTGTTGTTCCGGCTGTTGTTGCCCACTTATCTGCTGAGTTTCCGCCTGCATTGATTGGGTACTACTTTGTGATAACGATAAGTCAATTTCAGAATCACTGCTCGTTGGCGTTTGAGCAAGTAGACTGGCTACCTCTGCGACACTCATGGGCTTGGGCCTAGGTTGGTGGGGTGGGCCCGCTGATGCGGAGATGCTGCTCCCAGCTTGGTCCCCGGACACCGCTGATGCAGGCGTAATTTTTTGTTTCCCAAAAAACATCTTGGGCGGCACACCAGTCTTGGTAAGTGCCACTTCCTTCTTCTGTTCCTTCTTCTCACTGGCAACTTTCTTGGTACTGGAGGACCTGGTACCTTTCTTTGGGGCCATCTTCTTCCGATGTCAGCAGGTCGCAGTTCCACAAGTTGCAGAGATGTCTGTGGTCACACGTCACGTGACGTCGTGCGCAGCAGGACTTCTGTCTGGCAGTACAACGGGTGATGATGACACCTCATCCTCCGTCTTTTGTGCACCTAAAAGCAAAGAAGCCAGAAGAACATCAGTGAAATGTTGGATTTGTTGTTGTGGTTCAATTACTACTAGTACAAACAAACAAATATAATATATAACTTAGTGTGTGGTGGTCACACTTGTTAGTGTTATGTTATTACATTTTATTAACTCAGTTATTTAAAAAAACATAACAGCAGTGTAGCCATTTGTGAGACTTTGACAACAAGGGCTTTCATGGTATACTGTGTACACTCAGGAAGGATAGGAAATAAGAAGAACAAAAACAAAAATACAAATGTAATGGAAGTGGAACCTGTTTGGCATTAATTTGTGCATCACGTCATTCAGGGAGCTGCAGCTGGCAAAGGGGATGGATGGAAGCAGTACGCCAAGAGGAAAACCATGCAGGCCTATATGGCAAAACCAGCACACTTATAACTCCCACCAGAAATGGCCACCAGCCACATGGACCCTCACAAATCACAAGCAACAAGCAGGAGGCCTGGAAAACAATGTACTGAAAAAAGCCTATAATAGCCAGTCAAAGGATGCATGTTAACCACACTGCTTTGCCTTTAATGCATTAAAATGCAAAAACGAAAATCCACAGGGCTAAACATGGTCTGCAAGGTACACAACACACCACACACAACAAAGGCATTTATTTAACACACACCCAAAAACTGAAATACCCCCAAAAATACACATTTTGCAATTCAATCCAATGCCATCCATGCCCTAAATGATGTTTAAATTCAACAGAACACACAGAAACAGTTGTTTCATGCACCCGTGACTACCTCTGAGCCTACAGGATGAAAGGCCTGTTGGCAGACTCGGCCACAAGCTTGCAGGCCTATGGCAAAAGCACACTACCGGGCTTCAAAATGGCCACCAGCCACATGGGCAGGCCCACAACTACAAGAAACTGAAGACAGACAATGCAGGCCTATGGCAAAAAGCACACTGCCTGGCTTCAAAATGGCCACCAGCCTCATGGCCAGGCCCACAACAACAAGAAGCCTAGGCCACAAAGGAAACACATGCAGGCCTATATGGCAATAGCAGCACACTACTAAACTACCACCACAAAATGGCCACCAGCCACATGGTCACTCACAGTCACCACAAGCAGGAGGCCTGGAAAACAATAAACTCAAGCAGGCCTATAGTGGCCAGGCAAAGGAGGCATGCTAAACAACACAGCTTTAATGCAAAAATGCAAAAACGAAAATCCACAGGGCTAAACAAGGTTTGCAAGTTACACAACAACCACACCACACACACACATCGAACAAAGGCATTTATTTAACACACACCAAAAAAGTGAAATACCCCCTAAAAAACACATTTTGCAATTCAATCCAATGCCATCCATGCCCTAAATGATGTTTAAATTCAACAGACACCACAGAAACAGTTGTTTCATGCACCCATGAGTAGCTCTGGGCCTACTGGCTGAAAGGCCTATTGGCAGACTAGGCCATAAGCTTGCAGGCCTATGGCAAAAGCACACTGGCTGGCTCCACAAAATGGCCGCCAGCCACATTGCCAGGCCACCCACAACAAGAAGCCTAGGCCAAGAGGAACAAAGGAAAGACATGCAGGCCTATATGGCAAAAGGAGCACACTACTAAACTACCACCACAAATGGCCACCAGCCACATGGTCACTCACAGTCACAACAAGCAGGAGGCCTGGAAAACAATGAACTCAAGCAGGCCTATAGTGGCCAGGCAGAGGAGGCAAGCTAAACAACACAGCTTTAATGCAAAAACGAAAATCCACAGGGCTAAACAAGGTTTGCAAGTTACGCAACAACCACACCACACACACACATCCAACAAAGGCATTTATTTAACAGACACCAAAAAAGTGAAATACCCCAAAAAAAACACATTTTCCAATTCAATCCAATGGCATCCATGCCCTAAATGATGTTTAAATTCAACAGACACCACAGAAACAGTTGTTTCATGCACCCATGAGTAGCTCTGGGCCTACTGGCTGAAAGGCCTATTGGCAGACTAGGCCACAAGCTTGCAGGCCTATGGCAAAAGCACACAGGCTGGCTCCACAAAATGCAAAACCAACAGTTGATGGACAGAATGCAGAACAATGTCATACATTCACCCCAGTACAGAGATCTGGGACTAAATTCATCGATTTTTTGCTCACCATGCCATTCCAGTTTGAACCCAGCCATATGCAAATCAGTCTTGACCCTGTGCCTCATGGGAACAGTCCAGCCCGAACTGCCAAGCCAGGTCCTCCCTGGACTGGAAACAAGCATCCTAGGACCGGTTTCGGGTTTCACCCTCTTCAGCCAGGATAGCTTGATTCCAGTGGCATGGAGAGCACGGGACCCACGTCTGGGCATACCCGTCCCACTCGGGGTGACAAAGGCACAGGGTCAGACTGATTTGCATATGGCCATGTCTGAACTGGGGTGGCGGAGTGAGCTAAAGAATGATGATGGATTAAACCCAGATCAGTTGACTGGGGGTGAGTGCTTGCAATGTTCAACACTCCGTCCATCATCCCCTTTGGTTTTGCTATGTTCGCCCTAAGTTGGCAGGGTATGCCCAGACATGGGTCCCTTGCTCACTTTGCCACTGGATTCAAGATAGCCTGGCTGATGACGGCTGTAAGCCAGAAACCGGTCCCAGGATGCTTGTTTCCGGTCCAGGGAAGACATGGCTTGGCAGTTCGGGCTGGACTGTTCCCATGAGGCACAGGGTCAGACTGATTTGCATATGGCCATGTCTGAACTGGGGTGGCGGAGTGAGCTAAAGAATGATGATGGATTAAACCCAGATCAGTTGACTGGGGGTGAGTGCTTGCAATGTTCAACACTCCGTCCATCATCCCCTTTGGTTTTGCTATGTTCGCCCTAAGTTGGCAGGGTATGCCCAGACGTGGGTCCCTTGCTCACTTTGCCACTGGATTCAAGATAGCCTGGCTGATGACGGCTGTAAGCCAGAAACCGGTCCCAGGATGCTTGTTTCCGGTCCAGGGAAGACATGGCTTGGCAGTTCGGGCTGGACTGTTCCCATGAGGCACAGGGTCAGACTGATTTGCATTTGGCCATGTCTGAACTGGGGTGGCGGAGTGAGCTAAAGAATGATGATGGATTAAACCCAGATCAGTTGACTGGGGGTGAGTGCTTGCAATGTTCAACACTCCGTCCATCATCCCCTTTGGTTTTGCTATGTTCGCCCTAAGTTGGCAGGGTATGCCCAGACGTGGGTCCCTTGCTCACTTTGCCACTGGATTCAAGATAGCCTGGCTGATGACGGCTGTAAGCCAGAAACCGGTCCCAGGATGCTTGTTTCCGGTCCAGGGAAGACATGGCTTGGCAGTTCGGGCTGGACTGTTCCCATGAGGCACAGGGTCAGACTGATTTGCATATGGCCATGTCTGAACTGGGGTGGCGGAGTGAGCTAAAGAATGATGATGGATTAAACCCAGATCAGTTGACTGGGGGTGAGTGCTTGCAATGTTCAACACTCCGTCCATCATCCCCTTTGGTTTTGCTATGTTCGCCCTAAGTTGGCAGGGTATGCCCAGACGTGGGTCCCTTGCTCACTTTGCCACTGGATTCAAGATAGCCTGGCTGATGATGGCTGTAAGCCAGAAACCGGTCCCAGGATGCTTGTTTCCGGTCCAGTGAAGACATGGCTTGGCAGTTCGGGCTGGACTGTTCCCATGAGGCACAGGGTCAGACTGATTTGCATATGGCCATGTCTGAACTGGGGTGGCGGAGTGAGCTAAAGAATGATGATGGATTAAACCCAGATCAGTTGACTGGGGGTGAGTGCTTGCAATGTTCAACACTCCGTCCATCATCCCCTTTGGTTTTGCTATGTTCGCCCTAAGTTGGCAGGGTATGCCCAGACGTGGGTCCCTTGCTCACTTTGCCACTGGATTCAAGATAGCCTGGCTGATGACGGCTGTAAGCCAGAAACCGGTCCCAGGATGCTTGTTTCCGGTCCAGGGAAGACATGGCTTGGCAGTGTGGGCTGGACTGTTCCCATGAGGCACAGGGTCAGACTGATTTGCATATGGCCATGTCTGAACTGGGGTGGCGGAGTGAGCTAAAGAATGATGATGGATTAAACCCAGATCAGTTGACTGGGGGTGAGTGCTTGCAATGTTCAACACTCCGTCCATCATCCCCTTTGGTTTTGCTATGTTCGCCCTAAGTTGGCAGGGTATGCCCAGACGTGGGTCCCTTCCTCACTTTGCCACTGGATTCAAGATAGCCTGGCTGATGATGGCTGTAAGCCAGAAACCGGTCCCAGGATGCTTGTTTCCGGTCCAGGGAAGACATGGCTTGGCAGTTCGGGCTGGACTGTTCCCATGAGGCACAGGGTCAGACTGATTTGCATATGGCCATGTCTGAACTGGGGTGGCAGAGTGAGCTAAAGAATGATGATGGATTAAACCCAGATCAGTTGACTGGGGGTGAGTGCTTGCAATGTTCAACACTCCGTCCATCATCCCCTTTGGTTTTGCTATGTTCGCCCTAAGTTGGCAGGGTATGCCCAGACGTGGGTCCCTTGCTCACTTTGCCACTGGATTCAAGATAGCCTGGCTGATGACGGCTGTAAGCCAGAAACCGGTCCCAGGATGCTTGTTTCCGATCCAGGGAAGACATGGCTTGGCAGTTCGGGCTGGACTGTTCCCATGAGGCACAGGGTCAGACTGATTTGCATATGGCCATGTCTGAACTGGGGTGGCGGAGTGAGCTAAAGAATGATGATGGATTAAACCCAGATCAGTTGACTGGGGGTGAGTGCTTGCAATGTTCAACACTCCGTCCATCATCCCCTTTGGTTTTGCTATGTTCACCCTAAGTTGGCAGGGTATGCCCAGACGTGGGTCCCTTGCTCACTTTGCCACTGGATTCAAGATTGCCTGGCTGATGACGGCTGTAAGCCAGAAACCGGTCCCAGGATGCTTGTTTCCGGTCCAGGGAAGACATGGCTTGGCAGTTCGGGCTGGACTGTTCCCATGAGGCACAGGGTCAGACTGATTTGCATATGGCCATGTCTGAACTGGGGTGGCGGAGTGAGCTAAAGAATGATGATGGATTAAACCCAGATCAGTTGACTGGGGGTGAGTGCTTGCAATGTTCAACACTCCGTCCATCATCCCCTTTGGTTTTGCTTCGTTCGCCCTAAGTTGGCAGGGTATGCCCAGACGTGGGTCCCTTGCTCACTTTGCCACTGGATTCAAGATAGCCTGGCTGATGACGGCTGTAAGCCAGAAACCGGTCCCAGGCATTTATTTAACACACACCAAAAAAGTGAAATACCCCCAAAAAACACATTTTGCAATTCAATCCAATACCATCCATGCCCTAAATGATGTTTAAATTCAACAGACATCACAAAAACAGTTGTTTTGTGCACCCATGAGTAGCTCTGGGCCTACTGGCTTCCCACAATACATTTTAAAAAATAATGAAAAGTACAAAAAAATATAGTTGCAACTTGCAATGCCCCAATCAAACAAACAACACCAATTCTCCAACTTACTTGTAAAATCTCAAATCCAAAAGTCCTCAAATGTTATGATATATGATGCAGCAGACACAAAGAGTGATCCTTCCATGGGCAAAGCACTGGGAGGAGCCTGCTGGAAAGGAACAGGAAGTTGGAGACTCTGGGGCACTTCATTCCTCTTAAAAAAAAAAGTAAAAAAAGAAAAAGGACTCCTTGCACAAAAAAGTACAGCCAAATGTCAATCTGAGGAGTTTTTTTCATCCAAATCATCATTTTTTAGAAGGTTTTATGCTGCTCGAGAGATATTCTTCTCCAGATTGCAAATTTTGCGTGTTCGGCATCGCAAGCTTCACTGAACTTCCGCCGGAAGTCAGATGACACGTCTGAATGACGTGTTCGCGATCGCACACTCTCGTGGGACCGTGCGGCCGGCTACCAAATCTCATGGCACACGCGAACGGATAGGAAATCTCGTCGGCGAACGCAGGGATCCCGGTAAGTCGCTACCGCGTGCGCGAAAATGCATTTTGAAAGCGCGAACAAGAAAAAAACTCTGCTCCGCCGCGGATCGCGGAGTTTTTGGTAACTCCGCGTTCTAGGCAGAACACAGAGTTGCCACAAATCCGCAAACTCCGCGAGCAGAGCGGATTTTACCGCCCAGGGTTACTACATACCCACTCACTGATTCCTAGGTCTACACACACATCCACTCATTCACCCATACAGTCACTCATACATGCAGTCAACCATCAATACGGCACTATCATATGCACTCATATACCTATACAGACACTCACACACCGCCACTCATCCATAGAGTTACTCACACACCTAGTCAGTCATGCAAAGAATCAATCACACTCCCATTTACTCACCTATACAGTTATGCACACACCACCTCACTTATTCAAACATATACTAACACATACTTACACTCTTATACAATAACTAATACAAGCATACACTCATCCATACAGCCACTCTCACAATCACTCACTCTCACATATAGTCATTTATATACTCCAACACTCACATATACTGCCTTTCACATATGTAGTTACTCACACATGTACCACTGAGACATCTAAACACTCACCAACACACCCATACATATACTTACCCACCCATACAGCCCTTCACAGATGCACTCTTGAACCCATACACCCAGTGAATCACCCACTCACACATCTACGCACATAGTCACACACCCCCCACCCACCCACACAGACACTCAGGCCCCCATACAGATACTCAGACAAACAATGAATAACCCATATAGACACTCATTTAGCTACTCACCAACCCATGCAACCACTTACATACCAACTGATAGACTAATACAGACATTTACACAGTTTAGTCAGTAACCCATGCATTCAGTAAAACACGTTTAATCACTCACTTATACAGTCAGTCACGCACCTACTAAATCATCCGTTCAGACACTTCTACACCCACTCATTTTTCCATACACCTTGGCATATATATATATCGTGATGATCGTGTGAGAGCATAAATTTACAACAGTTAGTTCTTCTACCGACTCATCAAGCAGGCCATACGTTAGATCTTATCTTCGCCAATTGCACAGAGGCAACGGTGGCCGAGATACTGCCTCAAGCATGGACTGACCATTTCTTAGTCCAGTTCTGGCTGTCCATACCCGGCTTAAAAAATAAGCCAATTAGAACTGCAGCGCTTTACCGAGGTAGAGAATGGTTTAAACTAATAAAAGATGATAAAAGGCCACTGCTACCAGGAAAGGATACCTTTTCCTCCAACAAATCGGTGAGCGACAATTACCAGGCCCTGTGTGATCAAATCAACCACTCGTTAGATTTGCACATTCCGGTTAAAGACATAAGTAATAAGAAGAAACCATCAGCCCCTTGGTACAACGCAGAATTGAAAAATTTGCGATTAAAGTGCAAACAGGCTGAGAGAAAGTGGCGCAAGCTTTATGAGGATGCAGATAAAAAAATCTGGAAACAGCTATTGAACCTTTATAAGGAGTTGATTGTTAAATCTAAAGCTGAACATTATGCCAATAAGATTTTGCAGTCACCTAATAGTTCAAAAGCCCTATTCACAATAATGAAGGATCTATCCAACCCTGCTTGTATGAGCAATAGGGTTGAGGCATCACAAGGACTCTGCAATGATATTACTGCGCACTTTAATCTGAAAATCAGCAGAATTATTGAGGGCCTTAACTTAAAGATCACTCAGGAGGGGGCTAATGATTGTAACACTATAGCAGATTTGGAACAATTGGTAGAAAGTAATGCCAATGCTCAATTAGTAACATTGGACTCATTTCACATTTCCAATTTTGAAATATTTAACAACCTAGCCTTGAAGGTTTCCTCAGGTTCACCTTTGGACCCCCTCCCGCAGAAATTGTGGAAAGAATTTCATTTGGAAATCTTTCCCGGCTGTGGCAGATTTGCCGTCAATCCTTGGACGAAGGCATGGTCCCTGACTGCTGGAAGCAGGCAATGGTGACCCCACTGTTGAAAAAACCGACTCTCGATCCTACGTGTCCAGATAATTTTAGGCCCATATCGCTGCTGCCCTACCCGGTAAAAATCTTGGAGAGAGCGGTCAGCAAATCTCTTTCATATTACTTGGAGGAGTACCATCTGCTTGACGAAGCACAATTCGGCTTCCGCCCAGGGCATGGTACAGAAAC
Organism: Calotriton arnoldi; assembly: GCA_963921515.1. Classification (NCBI taxonomy): domain Eukaryota; kingdom Metazoa; phylum Chordata; class Amphibia; order Caudata; family Salamandridae; genus Calotriton; species Calotriton arnoldi. Next base: position 67,448 of record CAWUFW010002850.1, read on the forward strand.
AGCCCTGGTATCGGCACTTGATAACCTAAGAATGAGAGCCGACAATGGGGTGGCAACAGTTCTGATACTACTCGATATGTCCGCAGCATTTGACACAGTGGATCATGCTATTCTGCTGATGAGACTGGAGAAGCTGGGAGTGAAAGGGCTGGCACTACAACGGCTACGGTCATATCTGAATGGCAGACAACAAATGGTGACTATTCCGCCATTCACATCCCCCAAGACCCCGGTCTTACAAGGGGTCCCACAAGGCTCCGCAATCAGCCCAGTACTTTTCAACATCTATCTGCGCCCGCTTATACCGATTATAAAGTCCTTTGGTATTGACTTGATTAATTATGCTGATGATACGCAATTGGTGTTTTCCCTAGAAGGAGCCCAGGCAGTATCAATGGATCAATTTCAGGAATGTATGCAGAGTACCACAAAATGGCTCAGACATAACTCCCTGCAATTTAACGGAGATAAGACCGAGATGGTAGTTTGTTCCACTGCCAAAGTTGCTCGCCCACTTCACTCGGAATTTAGGCTCTCTCCTACTGATAAACCTTTGACACCAAACAAAACAGTGCGTAACTTGGGAGTTATGCTGGATGAGGACCTTCAGTTGGAGACTCAGGTTAATAAGCTAATGGGCACCTGTCTCTCCCTGATCAGAGCATTACGCACAATCCTTCCACTCCTTCCTACTAACACTAGGTCAGAGGTGGTGAGAGCAGTGATACTGAGTAGATTGGATTACTGTAACTCTCTCTACTTGGGGGCTCCAAACTCACTGATTTTGAAGATCCAGAGGATCCAAACTATAGCTGCCAAATTGGCTCTCAATAAGCATCGTAGGTCATCTACATCGAGGGCTTTGAAGGACCTTCATTGGTTGCCAATTGGCCAGAGGATTAAGTTTAAATCACTATGTATAGTTTATTAAGGCAATCCATGGGTTAGGCCCGAAACCTCTGCAAGATAAATGTAAATGGTACGCTCCAAAAAGGAATCTCCGGTCAGCAAACACCAATTTGGTGATTATGACGAGATACAAAAAAACAAGAACTGGCGGGAGAGCCTTTAGCGTTGCGGCGGCAAAGCTCTGGAACGACCTCCCTGTAGACATTAGACAAACTCAGTAACTACTACCATTCAGGAAAAAGCTGAAGACATGGCTTTTCCCAAGGGAGGATTAATTCTGAGCTATCACTCATTGCAGGCAGGGCTATTTGTCCGTCTGTTTTGCATCCATACATCTTCTGGTCAGTCTCAGCGCCAGGATACCCTTGGGGTGACAGCTGCGCGGTATAAATACATTTTACATTACATTACATTACATTACAAAACATATTTAAACTTTACAGAAACACACAGTCACTGGATGATGTCATCAGTGATGTCATTTGAGATGTCATCAGTGATGTCACTGACCATGTCATGAATGATGTAATATGTGACGTCATCAGCAGTGCATTGCGGGCGCGAGTTAAAGTTAGCTGAACTAACTATAACGGCCGAATTTCTCTGGTTTTGTACGAGTGTAATGTCCAACTAACTATAACGTCCCTGAAACCTGTGTTTTTTTCAGTGAATATATATATATATATATATTTTTTTTTCCCACTGAAAAAAGCAACGTTTTCAGGGACATTTTAGCTAGGCTCAGATTATGCATGCACAAAACCATAGAAATTCAGCAGTTATAGTTTCCTTAGCTAACTATACCTTACACCCACGCAATGCACTGCTTATGACCTCACATATTATATCACTCATGACATGGTCAGTGACATCACTGCTGACTTCACTGAGGACATCTCAAACGACATCACTGTTGACATCACTGATTGCATCATTCACAGAACCACTCTACTCACACACCCACACAACCACTCATATACCCACTCACACACCCATACAACCACTCACACACCCACTCAATCATCCACTCAATCATCCATACAGCTACTGACACACCCACTTATTCACCCATACAGCCACTCACGCCCCCACTCACTCACCCATGCAGTCTCGCAACAGAGCTACTCACACGACCACTTACATATCCATTCACACATCCATACAAGCACTCACACATCTACTCACCCATACAGTCACTCACACAGACACTCACTCTCCAATACATCCACTCATACACCACTCAATAAAAGTTCACAACCTTTTCTGTGAGCACCATCCTACCTTCAAATTGAACTGTAGCAGGTGTGGTTCAATGTTTGGGATATTAAGTGTATCTCAAACAGCATAACTTTTTTATTTTTCCAGATCCGATCACAGAAGTAATTACTTTTTCTCAAAATCACTTTTAATTTTGGTGCTGTCCTCCATATTAACTACCTTTCATTTTAAAAACTGTCTCATTCAGCTACAGCCTTCTCTTGTGTGCTACTCCAGATTGCCTCCAAAATGATGCAGAGAAAGAATATTGAGGTAAAAATATCGAATTGCACAAATATCGTGGTAAAATGATCGTGGGTCAGGAATATCGACAGTAAAATCCTCGCGATCAAGAATACCGATTTTAGGTAAGTAATATCGATTTAAAAAATATTGAAGTGTTTAATATCATTTGTAAAAATATAGGGGCCCATTACGATGTCGGGCGGAAGCACTACCGCCGTGCTGGCGGATGCAAAAACCACCAGTTACCGCCGGCACGCAGCAGTCCACACGCCCGCCCGATTACGATGCGAAAAGGCAGCCAAACACCGCCGGCAAGCCAGCGACACCGTCCGCCATCAAAGTGCGCCCGTACACGTAGCGGCGCAGCACAATTGACACACACCGTCCGACGAAATCACGTCCCGCCCGGCGTACAAATTACGATGCCGCAAACAAACGGCTCCCACGGCTAAGAGACACCGTACGTCAAACCGAAGCGGTAACACGAACGCCGAGCACGGACACCGAAGAAGCGGTTCCCCGAGCATGAATCCAGCACTGCAGGCCCTCCCTATGCTCTATCTGATGCACCACCAAGGACGCAACGTACCGCGAAGACGCAGGTAGGCACACACACAACAAGTGCACGCAAAAGCGCACACAGTGCAAGGGCGGAAAAAGCGGACAACCCCCCACCCCCGCGTGTACACGACACATCTACCATAGCATCCACATATGACACACAGGCCGAATTGTAACATCTCGTAACACATGTGTACACACCACCTGGGACTAGGAACCAACGACCCCGTCACGGCCCCAAAGCGGCGATGACGCTGCCACACATGCGCACAACGCAGAGGCCAACCGCAGCGCCATGCATGCGTCGCACACAGACACAGGGACACAACCAAGCAGCACACACACCAGCCCCACCCCGAACGCACATGACACGTGACAGGCCTGCCACAGACATGTCCCCAACGCCCAATTCACGGTCAACACCCAACCTCACACAACCGACGCACACATGTCAGTGAAGTCACGCAACAGCAGGACACACCCCAGTGTAACAAACATGGCGAAGCACACAGCGGCGGCAACACCAACTAGGAGAAGCAGGGCCCCTTCGGGAAGAGGAACGCCAGTACCACACTGAAACACCCATACCACCCTGCACACATGAACAAGACATACAAAACGGAACAACAAAGAGCCCGGGGACCGACAACAGGTGGCCCAAGAATAACATTCACACACAAGGCCCAACGCAGAGCGGAAAGGCAGCCTGCCGCCCACACAAGGGAGAGCAGACAGCACTGAATGACCTTCCATTCCAACTCCGAAACCACAGCCCTACGAAAGAAGCCGGTGAATACAGCCATTGTCCAATAAAAGACCAACACAGGCATGCAGAGGAGACCGACCTCAGGGCAGATAGCGCATATCACAGAAGAACACTACGGACGGGAAAGAAGAAAGAAAACACTCCCCCATGTCGGCCCCATGCAAGTTATTCGGAAGGAGTCACACATCACTGACCTTGAACTGTCTGAGAAGCATGTGGGATGAGGGCCCGTGTCCTCCGCACAAGCCAACAGAACACAAGTCCTGTCTCCCTACGACTACACAGAGCTCACAGCAACCTCGGAGCGTGCACATTGCAGACTGCACACACAGCCGGAGCCCGCCACCACAACGCACCGCTGCAAAATGGCACTCGCAACACACCTACCCAACTACGCCGGACAGGTCAAGCTGTACAAAACCAACCTGATACATATATTGGGATGCGAACTCCTGTCCCTGCTGAACGTAAGTTACCGACTGACTTACCGCATCACATTGTTCAGCTGCGTCATGCCCGTCTTCTACTGTCGGAGGTGTCCCTACCAGCATCCCGTGGAGATGTGTCTCTCCAACCCGGCATGTCTAAAGGCGGACCTGCTACCACTACTCCTCCCTCTGGACGCACACGACAGGGCCTGCTCTGCCTATGGGGGCATGGCGTATGTGGCCAACATCGCACCCGCACTGAAATGGGACCACTGTGCCTCCACACGACGGATCATCGAGAACAGCTACATCGAATGTCACCCAGCATGCCCCATCATGCTCCTCCAAGGGACAACTTACGAACAACACCTTGACAGCCACCATCCGCTACATTGGCTGGCAAACATGAATACCACCAATGACATGGAAGCCCTGCTGGACGGCATCACATACCTGACAACCTGTAAATTCGTCGTACCCCAACGCAAGTTCCCCAATTGACCTATGATGTCCAACCCCGCACCCATGCTTAGCTTCCGCACGGACTGGCCAGTCACTACCACAACAGCCATACCAAATGACCGGCAACATTTACCACACCATCAACGACATCGCCATGACATCGGATATGACCGGGACATGCACACTGTTCCCCATCACATCCAGGAACACCGCATGCATCGTGGGAGGCAGTGGCATGGGGTCTGTGTATCGCACCCACATGGACGGAACTGCACGAATAACCAGGACACGACATGGATCCAGCGCCCATGGACACACACACCGCTCAGTGGACATGAATAGGTCGCCTGGAGTCTGTGGGTGCTGCACCCCTCCCACCCCCGCCCCGGGAATCCCATACCAGGACCTTTGCATGGACGACAAGTGCATACGACAACAACACGACCCCAGTGACTGTGACATGTCCAGTAACCACCACATTGCAACAACAAGTGGCACGCCGCTGCATGCACGCAAGCACATGCCCTGATGTCATCTCACATGCACGGGTGCATGAGGAACAACCGCAGCAAACCTGTCACATGGAACTGAGATGGACTGTGCCCATGATGCCAAGCGGTCTGGTAGGCTACTTGTATACCGTCTGTGTCAAAGTCCGCAGCTCCGCAGCTATGCGTAAATGTACATTAGCACAGCCTTGGCCAAGCAGATGTAACTCTGAAGCCCACATCCCACATGCAACAGCCAATCACATGTAACCCTACACCCTATCCCATTTGTAATCATGCTCAGTATATCCTCAACATGTATTCCGCTGCCAGTAGTGTCCACTATACTGCATCACAGAGGACAGAAGACTCAATATAATGTTTGAAACCAAAACTGTCTCCGCTGACTCATTTCACAAGTACGAATGAGAGAGGATGAGAGTATGTGAAGTACACGGCAGTCGTGACATGACCATGTAGTTCACTGGTATTGGATGTCAACGCAAATGAGTAGCACAACTGTGGAAGACACACATGTGTCGTGTGAAGTCGTATGGACGCAGTGCTAAGGTGGGTGGGTGTGACGGGTAGATGCGCACATGCCAAGTTGGAGCACGCCGTGTTGGGAGGGGTCATGAACAGTACACCACCGCTTCCCTGGGCATTGTGAGAGGACACCTGTCGGGGGAAGTGAACACGTGTGTGCACAGCAGCCGGACACACGAACAATGCGGTACCAGGCGCACACGTCAGCCCACCCTCCGTGGACAAGCTGGATCCTGTTGTGCACCCGCCATGCCCCTTGACAAGGCACACACAGCCCCAGTCGACCAGGTGTAACCCCAACATAGTCAATCCGCACAGGCGATACAGGGCACGGGATGGCAGTGGAGCATGGTGTGTGAGAGGTCTCCTCGCGCTCCTCCTGGTCATATCACGCAGGCAATAGAACCTCAACGTGTAGCATGGCACAAGTCAAATGGAAGTGTAGGGGGGACGCACCACAGCACGAGCAGCACTGACATCACGGGAGGTGGCTCGCACCATCCCATCCATTGCCCATTATACCAACCACGCCACATGCCATTGCGACTAAGTGCAAGTGCGTGCGCCACCACCCCCGAGCTCTCCCCAGAGAGGCCAAAGAGTGAATGTGTGGGCCATCAGTCACAGACGGACGCGGCCTGGCCGCAAGGGCAGCCACAGCCACTGGGTGTCGCAGGTGGCGGATCCGGAAGGCGAAGACTGTGATGCATAGTCCATGCAGGCCGGGTCTCCATTTGGGGCACCACGCAGGTGGACGGCATCCCGCCATACATCATGCCCTGAGACAGCCCACTCGTGCAACTGGACCCACACATACACTCCTTGCCCTCTCTGGTGCGAGCTTGGGGCTGCCTGTGCAAGCGCTAGCCTCGCAGGTGCACATGCATATTGGGGGAGCGAGGGGAGGACATGAGGGCTGGGGTGAAGATGACTGTATCACTGTCAGTGAGTACAAGGGATGACCCAGATGTGGAAAGGAAGAGACGTGTCCCGTGTGTACTGCAACTAGTCGCCAATCCAACTACCCCCCATGTCCGGAATGTAAGCCCGCACCTAGGCCCGCCCATCCGCCACATCGAATATACCACCAGCACAACAACCTTCCCATTCGAAACACTGACTGGGGGTGGCGACCAGTGAACAATCATGTGTAGCCTACCCACGCGTACATGTGGGCCCACCATGATCCATGTCACCTGCGGCAAAGTCATGACATGCGCAATGAGGGAAGTGAGGAGAGCTGTCCGCCCCACGCACAGAAGGTGCATCAGCTCCACAGACCCAGCAGCGAGTCCAGCAGGGGTCACATGTGCAGGGGCAGCTGTGCCTGGTGTGAAGGCACATGCATATTGACAGCACATCGACCAATGTGTAGTCTGCCCACATCTACAGTCCATCATCATGCGGACATAGGAATTGAACACAGGGCAACACATCTTAGTGGGTGCACCAACCGTGACCAACAATGCGCAATCATCGACGTACCCGCCCTGTGCATGGCCCCCCACCCAACGGAGGCACATCCAGTGCCACCATCCCACACACACAAGCCTTCCACGGAACATGCTGTGTCCAATGGTCAGTACAGAGTCAGCGCCCATCTGGTGGATCCTGAACAGGAGACACATGCACACACATGCCAGCTCCCACTATGTACGTCTGCCACCTGGCACGTGCAATGTAACCTCTCACCTGTGACGTGTGACTGCAAGCACACAGCCGTCTTGGCATGGGGCTGTCAATGTGGACACCTGTCAATGTTTCGGGAGGTGTGATCCGTACAGTGCTGTACATAGGGTGCAGTGCTGACACCTACTACTGTCTCATATCCCCTCGTGCCACAGGTCCCACTTGTATTGGCCGCTCAGTCTGTGCCCACATCGTCGTCGTCGTGTGCCATACTCATCCAGCCTCGGAAGCAGTGCCATGCTCAGCAGACATTCATGTTGCCGTGCCGTCCCTGCTTGACAGCTGGGCTGTGACTCATGTGCTTGCTCAGTCATGTCAGTGATGTGAATGCGAAATTGCTATGTGTTGTGTTGCTTTGACATGTGTCCACTGCCATCTTCCCTAGGCGGAGACCGAACATTGACCGCCCATACCAATTGCTGGCGGACATGGAGGATACTGAGGTCATAAGGAAGTTTCGGCTGGACAGGCCAACCCTGCATCGACTGTGTGCCATGTTGGAACCCCATCTCCGTCCCCGCAGGGTGTATCCGACAGCATTCACCCCCACGGCTAAGGTGATGGCCGCCATGCATTTCTTCGCCACTGGGTCATTCCAGCACACAGTGGGCAGTGGAGGAGGGATGTCCCAGCCCATGTTCAGCAAGGTGCTGAGGGATGTACTGGCAGCCATGATGCTGTACCGAAACAGGTACATCAGATTCCCCAGGGCTCGTGAATTGGCGGCAGTGAAGGGTGCATTCTATGCCCTTGGCAGGATCCCACACGTCGTAGGTGCCATTGATTGAACACATGTTGGCCTTGTTCCACCACAGGCCACTGAGCACCTGTACCGCAACAGGAAGCACACGCACTCCCTGAATGTGCAAGTGGTGTGCCTTGCGGACATGGTGATAACCCACGTGTGTGCAAAGTTCCCAGGCTCGGCCCATGACGCACACGTAATGCGCAACAGCATCTTGCCATGACTGATGTCCAATCTGCAACAGGATCGTGGCTGTATTGTCGGTGAGTATGTGGAGTGGTGTAGCGTGCTGGCTGTGCGATGCTGTCCCCTGTCCAGTTGGAATAGCAACGGTTCTCTGTGTCCCTCACACCCAGGTGACTCTGCGTACCCGAATGGGGCATGGCTGCTCAGTCCATTGAGGAATCCTCGCACCCCAGCAGACGATCGCTACAATGAGGCACATGGGAGGACCAGACGTGTGGTCGAGCGTACCTTTGGCCTCCTCAAGTCCAGGTTCAGGTGCCTGGACCGCACCGGGGGTGCGCTGGCGTACTCCCCACAGAAGGTGTGCCAGATAGTGGTGGCGTGCTGCATGCTGCACAATCTGGCCATTCGGAAGCAGATCCCCCTCATTGTGGATGATGGAGATCAACCAGGGCCCCAGCCCGCAGACCAGGACAGCTCGAGTGAGGAGGACAGCGGAGAGGAGGAAGCTGGGAATGTGCGCCAGCAGCTCATCGCCCGCTACTTCACTTGACGGTGAGTGTCCATGTACGACGGCTGATGTGTCTGTATTTGTGCAGGTGTGTGTGTGCTGGGTCAGGGTGGCCTTTTGTTCACTGCGTGCTGTGTGTCAACGCTCCATGCCCAGGTTAGTATGCCACTGATGGTGGCTGTGGCATTGTGCCCTATTGCTCTGTGCGATGTGTGTACATTGCTTGTAGTTGTTGACATGTACTGTGTGATGGGTGTGTGACACACTCATTGAATGTGCTCCTGTTCTGTCTCCCACCCCTAGGTCCCTACAGGCCCTCCGGTTCCATTGCCATGCCACGCATCAGGTGCCGTTCCGCTCAAGGTGGCCGTTGTATTCCGTACAATTAAAACACAGGGCACAGACAGCAGTTTGTGGAAGAGGTGCATTTATTTCAAACTGTGACATGTGATTGTGTGTAAGGTGATGACAAAAGTGGTGCGTGCAGTGACAATGAGCTGTCGGTCATGGCTGCGAGATGCTCAGGGTGTACCCACTGGTTCTATGTCCATAGTCCAACACACACATGCCATCCAGATGGCTGTGTGGAGTGGGATCGTAGTCCAAGTCAATGCAGTGGGTGGTCAAGGAAGGCTGGCTGGCTGCCTCACTTGCGTTTGGAGCGTGCGAAGTCCTCCCGGGAGATCTGTTTCCACTTCGGACGGCCCCTTCCACGTTTGCGAGGGGGTGCCTGCTTGCGACCTGCTGGTGGTTGAGGTGTGCTCACTGGCTGTGGACGCAGGGGAACTGGACACTGCTGCTCCACCCTGCGCCCCGGCAGGTGGTGGCGGAGGGGAGCTGCTGTCCCTGGATGTGACCTCACCGCCACCACCAGCTGGCCCATGAGGTCCACGAGTTGGCCCATACGGGCGTCCATGGACCTCAGCACCCCCAGCACCTCACGCGTGTCTGTAGCAGACCTGGCCCATTGTCCTTGGGCCTCTTCATAGGCCCCAAGGACTCTGGCCATTTGAGGCAGGGCATGGCTCCCAGGGGAGACTGGCGTTTCCCTGACCCTCCTCCTCCTACCAGTCCTGCTGCCACCGGCCTGCCCACTAGCCACATTGCTCACCACGGTCCTCGCCCTGGCTCCCAGGGTGGATCCAGTCGTCCGGGCCACCACCTGCGCTGGGGCTGGGGCCAGCGAAGACGTGGTGGTGGTTGCGGCAGTGGTAGTGGCCGCAATGACCGTGGGTGTGGCCGCAATGACCGTGGGTGTGGCCGCAATGACCGTGGGTGTGGCCGCAATGACCGTGGGTGTGGCCGCAACGACTGTGGCAGCAGGGGGCTGGGAATGTTCAGCAGCCCTGGATGATGGGTTGGTGGGTAGGAGGGGTCCTGGGGAGCGGCTGGGCCCTGCCACACCAGATGGGCCTGCTTGGTGGTCCGTGTCCGAAGAGGAGGACAGATCCTCCACATCCGTGTGTCCTTGTTGGGGGCTTGTAGGCTGGCTGTGCTGGCTGCTGTCTCCATCCCCAGCATCCAGCAGTTCGTCACCTGTGGAGAGAATGAGATTTGTTATTGTGTTGCACCTGGCGAAGTATGTATTTGTCGTCTGACATTAACAGTTCGTGCAATCTCGTACATGGGTTTCCCGGAGGCGTGTGTGTGGCTGTACCATTTGTAGTTGTGTGTGCTTGGCAATGGGACTGTGTGCTGTGCACATGTGGCATGGGACGGATTGGCCATGCCGATGGGTGTGTTGCTGTGCCCCTACTTATTGTGACTCTGGTGTATGCGGGCTCCTGGCCCATCCTGGGTCTGGTTTGTACTTTGCTTTTGGTGTTCAAATGGGACGCTTAGGAACGCATATGGCAACATGGGGGGCATGCCCCAGAAACGCATTTGGGATGGAATATGCTTTTGGGGTTCAAATGGGACGCTTAGGAACGCATATGGCAACATGGGGGGCATGCCCCAGAAACGCATTTGGGATGGAATATGCTTTTAGGGTACATGCTGTGAGCCATGGGTGCCGAACGTGACATGTGTTGTGGCAGCATGACAGTGCATGGTCTGAGGTGTGTGCATGCCTGACATGCCCTGCATATTTGCTGTCTGTTGTGATTACTGGACATGGCATTGGACGCATCGTTATGAGTGAGTGATGGTTGTGTGCCACCCGACGTATTGCAGTTGTCCCATCTCCTTGGTGTGCGTGCTGCCCTGTGCCATGTGCATCACTGCAGTGCTCGGGGGGTGTGGCCCATGTTGTGTGTTGTTGCTCACAGTGTGGCGTGCGCTTCATTGACTTCTGGCACATGGTTGGTCATGGGCATGTATCTTAGCGTGACTGCTGTATGTGTGGCAGCTGTTCGGATGACATGCCTTTCATGAGACTGGGGCTGACGGATGGGATGGATGGTATGTTGTATGTGCATGGTGTGTCTGTGTGTTTGATGGGTTCAGTGGTGTTCGTGTGCAGTTATGTTGTTCCGCTCTGTTGCGTCTAGTGTTGTTTGTCTTACATAGGCGTAGTTGTGGGGTGTGTGGTTGACAGGCAGTAGGGGCTACATGGACAGGACTTCAATGGTGTTTCGGTTGTGTGTGATGGGTTGCACTGTGGCTGCCGTGTGGTACTATATTCAGTGTGGCTTGTGCATGCAGACGTGGCTCCTTGGGTGTTGCTGTGTCTGTGATGGGTCATGTGGGGTGTGAGTCTGTGGTTCATGTCCGTGTGCACATTGTTCACTTGTTCGTGACAGTGGGCGGTGCTGCGTGTGCGTCTGCTACGTGACATGTCCCATGTGTTGGTCGTGTTACGGTCCTCATGCCTCCAGTAATCCAGCCCTGTCCAGTTTCCCACCTGCAGGTTGTTCGGGCGTGCACTGTACTGGATGCCACATGGTTCTAAGCGGGGGGTGCTCCATGTTGCAGGTCTGTGGGGGTGGGGGCGGTGTTGTGGGTCGTGGTGATGGCTGGACACCCACTGACACTGATTGTTGTGGACCGTGATGTCTACCTTTCGGCTGTCGGTGTGCACTGCGGTGGCTGACACGTGGCTGTGGGGTGTGGGGGATGCTCCTCCTTGCTGTGCTGTGGGACTAGGGGCCTGGTGTGTGTTGTACTTGAGCTGTCCACCCTCCCACCCACTGCACTTTGTGTTCCTGCCACTTACCTGTTACTTGTCGGTTAGTGCAGCTATGGCGGACACATGGGTGTGGTGGGTGCTCGTTGTTGCGCTTCTGGCATACTTGGGGACCTGTTGGTGGTTACGTGGCTGGCTGAGTGTACACATGTCCCCACGTATCTTACAGTTGTTAGGTTTGGGCTGTGTGTGGTGGTGTCTGTTGCATGTGTGTGTGATGTGTTGTGTATTGTGTGCTGGACATGGGGGTGTTCGTCCCTGGGAGCTGTGGCATGGTGGTAGTGCATGTGAGTACATAGCGGTGTGATTGGTATACATTAGTTTGTACTTACCAGCCTCCACTCCCCCTGCTAATCCGGTGAGGATCTCCGGATGTATGATGACTCGCACCTTCTCCTCCCACGCTTTGAAGGTCTTGAAAAGCGCGGGATTCCCTCCGCCAGTGACGGCAGCCAGCTCTCTGTTCTTGCTCTCCTTCTTCTTGACCAGGCTCTTGACGTCATTCCACCGTTTGTTGATTTCAACTCTGTTCCTGGGCAGGGTCCCGACTGCATTGACCTGGTCTACGATCCGGTTCCACATTCTCTTTCTGGTGGCTAGTGGTGTGTGCTGGACCAGGTTCCCATAGATTTGTGGGTGCACCTTGATGATCTCGTCGACCATGACCGTCAGCTCAATGGGCGTGAACTTGGGCATTCTTTGTGGTGCCATGGTGTTTGTGGTGCTGGTGCGGTGTGTGTTGTGTAATGTACAGGGGGTTTGTGGTGCCGGTGTTTGGTGGTGGTGGTGGTGGTGGTGGTGGTGATGTGTGCGTTTCTGTGGTGTGCTGCTGTCCTTGCTGTGTCACTGTGTCCTCTCCTCTCCTCTCTGGTTTGCAATGTTGCAAGGGGTTGTGGTCTGTGGGAGTGCTGCTTTTGTACTTACCTATGTGGGTGTGTCCTCATGGTCTGTTGTTTTCAGGTGTGTTGTGCCTGGTGTTCTGGCCTTTGTTGTTTTTGTTTGTCCAGGGGGGGGGTTTTTGGGATGTGTACTGTGCTTGTGTATTTGTGCGTGCCTTGCTGTGTGGACTTGTTGGCCATGTTGTGTGCGATTGTTTTTGTCAGCGGATGGTTTCTGTGCAGGGACGTGGCCGCCATGGCTTCTGCCGTGTCAATTTTCATCGGCGTTGTTGGCGCTGGCGGGCGGTATGTTTGTAGGTTTGCCGCGCTCATGGCGGTGCGATCGTAATCTCACGTGCGGTGTGTCGGCCGTGAGGGCGGGCGGTTTTGTGTTGTCGTGCGTGTTTCCGTCCGTGGCGGGCGGTTTGACTCCGACTCGGACGAGGGCGGGCGGTATCTTGTGTGATTTTTCCGCCGATGGCGGTTTTCGGTTTGTGTCATCGTAATGGCGTGGTCGGTGTTCAGACGGTGTGTGCGGGCGGATTTTTGCCGCTTTCATGCCTGGCGGATTTTTTTACGCCGGGTATCGTAATGGGCCTTATAGTTGTTAAAAATATCGAGTTTTTATTAATGTTATGTATTTTAGTATATATTTTATATGTGTGTGATGTTTGTGTTTTTGTATAAGAATTGTTTGTATTTTTATTATATGTGTTAAAATTTTAGTAGTTAATTTTTTTAATTGAATTTTGCGTTTTTAGTTCCGTAGCGGGTTGTGAGTTTTTAGGGGAATAGGGTGGGAAGTAATTTAATTATATAAATGTTATTGATTATTTATAGTAGTTATTATTTTTTTTTAATTGAATTGTGCGTTTTTAGTTCCGTAGCAGGTTGTGGGTTTATAGGGGAATAGGGTGGGAAGTAATTTAATTATATAAAATGTATTAAATAATTTCTATATATTAATATTTGTTTAATTGTGATGTTATAGTTTTAAATGTGTAAATTAATTTATTAATAATTGTTTGATAATTAGTTGTTAATTAATTTAAATTAATTAAATAGTACTTAATTATGGTAATTGTGTAATTAATTTTAGGTGTGTTTTGTGGTGTTTATAGGTGTAAATGGTGTGAAGGGTGGAAGTAATTTATTTTTATTGATGAATTATTAATTAGTTGTTAATTAATTTAAATAAGTTAATTAGTAATTAATTATGGTAATTGTGTAATTCATTTTAGGTGTGTGTTGTGGTGTTTATAGGTGTAAATGGGAAGGGTGGGAAGTAATTTCTTTTTTATTGATTAATTATTAATTATTTGTTAATTAATTTAAATTAATTAATTAGTAATTAATAATCATAATTGTGTGATTAATTTTAGGTGTGTGTTGTGGATATTATAGTGTTAAAGAATGTGTACTCAATGAATGTTTATTATCTTTTTTTATGAATAATATATTTTAAATTCATTACTAATTCTGTTATTTATGGAAATAAATTTCAATAAAAATGTTGATGTCTTTCTTTAATGGGGTGGTGTTATAGGGTAGGAAATAAAATAAATACATTTATGTTTTAAATAATGTGTTTGTTTGTGAATATTTGTTCTTTTTAAATAAATATTGTTTATAAATGTATTTTTTTTATATCATATCTGTAGGTTTTTGTTATATGTAATTAACATTATATGTGTTCTTTTTTATGTTTAATATATTGAATTGTATATTTTTAAAATATTGTTTATTTATTTTTAAGATTATTTGATTTTTTTATGATTGTTTAAATGTTATTAGTAATTTTTGTTTTTCTGCTATCCAATACTTTCCCTACTGTTGCACTCACTGGAGTGGGAATAGTAATTTTACCCCTCCGCTATCCAGATCTTTCACTACTGTTGCACTAACTGGAGTGGTAATAGTAATTTTACCCCTTTGCTATCCAATGCTTTCCCTACTGCTGCACTCACTGGAGTGGGAATATTAAATTTACTCCCTCCGCTATCCAATACTTTCCCTACTGTTGCACTAACTGGAGTGGGAATAGTAATTTTTACCCCTTTGCTATCCAATACTTTCCCTACTGTTGCACTCACTGGAGTGGGAATAGTAATTTTTACCCCTTCGCTATTCAGCACTTTCCCTACTGTTGCACTCATTGGAGTGGGAATAGTATTTTTTAACCCCTCAGCTATCCAGTACTTTCCCTACTGTTGCACTAACTGGAGTGGGAATAGTAATTTTTACCCCTCCGCTATCCAGTACTTTCCCTACTGTTGCACTAACTGGAGTGGGAATAGCTATTTTAACCCCTTCGCTATCCAGCACTTTCCCTACTGTTGTACTCACTGGAGTGGGAATAGTAATTTTTACCCCTCCGCTATCCAATACTTTCCCTACTGTTGCACTCACTGGAGTGGGAATAGTAATTTTTACCGCTGCGCTATCCAACATTTTAATTCTTCTACTATCCAACATTTACCCTACCTTTGCAGTCAATGGAGTGGGAATAGTAAATTTTGCCCCTCCGCTATCCAACACTTTCCCTACTGTTGCATTCTTTGGAGTGGGAATAGTAATTTTTACCCCTCTGCTAGCCTACACTTTCCCTACTGTTGCACTTATTGCAGTTGGAATAGTAAATGTAATAGTTTTGCTATCCAACATTTTCCCTACTGTTGTATTTATTGTGTTGCGAAATGTATTTTTTAATTTGTTTTAAGAGTTTGTTTTAATTAATTATATAATGTTTTTTTTATTTTAAATTATTGATATATGTATATATTTTATTTCTATATCATTTAAAAGTTTAAACATTAAATAAAGATAATAGTTAATAAATTATTTTAAAGTAAATATTTGTATATGTATAAATTATTATGTTTGTGTGTTTATATTTTTTCAAACTAAGTTTAATTTTTATATTTAGTTAAAATGTATGTTGAATTTAATTTATTTTGTTAAAGATAATATTAATATTTTATATTTTTAATATATATTATTTTATTTTATTTATATTTTTAAATCGATATTTTTTGCATCTATATTTTTAATTTCAATATTTTTGATTCAATATTTTTGTACTTACCTGTTTAAGTATAGGAGTCGATATTTTTACTATCTATATATTTTTTCGATATTTTTACCATTTATGTTTTTACCATCGATATTCTATCAGTGAACCCTCCAAAATGGTTGGAGTGTGTATTGTGGGCCATAGTTTTATTTTTTGGGCCAGAGAGAGTGCTAGGAAGAGTGGCATTGACAGGTACTTGGGTTTACCTAATGTAGACATTACTTGGCCAGAGAGAATTAAAGTGGCATCAATTGCTACCTTTGGTTGAAAGCATTAAGGATTGCCAGCATCCAGACTGTTATGTGCCCGGGTTAGCCCCAAGTAACCGACCTACACATTTTGCTTCCATTGTCCTAATTTTGCACAATAACATTTCTGCTGTGACCTTTTGCACATATTTGCATCCATAACAATGTTGGATTAAAACTACTTAATTTACACAGCTAGTTTCGCTTAGAATATTCACGATGCCTTGAACACCATGTACAAGGCCTCTTGATGCACTATGTACAAATGTTGTTCTATCTTCATCCCAAAAAGTTAGCAGAGGAGGTACTTTAGCTGACACTGAGGGTCCCTGCATGCTGAGACTTCACCACACAGCAGTCTGACATCTTCATGAGTCATGAGGTGTGTTCAGTTTGTCACCAAGATGGGGTCCTACATTCTCTCCCGCCAGGTAATGGGGTTGGATCGTCCCTTAAGGGGATTCTTGGCTTCACACCTACACACATTCTAGATACACTCAGAGTAGGGCTTGCATAGTAGTAGTATGCCTGATTACTGCCTTGTTTATATGCCTGCATATATACACTGTCTTAGCACCATGGTAGAACTATATCTAATATTTACTCTTTTGGTGCTTGTAATCAATTTCATCTGCTTCTGTCTACTGATTATCACAGCACATGTATTCTATACAAGAATAACGTTGGTTCAATAAATATATTGAAAAAGTCCCACAGTGCATTCTCTGTATAATTCTCTGAGAGCAAGGAGTATGAGTGACTGAGTGAAAGGTTCTGATCAGTTGCCACGATCCCTGAGGGGTCAGGTTTGTCATGTTGAGTGGTTGCCAGAACCATTTGCTCCCTGGTAAGGTTAGGGGGGCTTATGGTGGCACTGTGAGCTAGCTGGTCTCCAGGCCGACATGTCCTGCGGGGGTGCCTCACCCAAAGTTTATATTGCCCAACAAACGCGCAGGTCCTACGGATTAGTGGGAACTACACCACAAGACCTCATGATTGTGCACTGTGTTGGCAGTGACCTAGGCACACTTACTGGGGTTGGACTGGAAATCCTAATGAAGGATGACTTTGGTAAATTAATGGCACTTTTTCCACACACTACCTTCGTTTTCTCCACCATTTGCCAAAGGCCAAAGTGGAAGTGGTCAAACAAATTCTGTTCATAGATAGACAAATTCAAGAAACATGGCAATAAAACTGTTTCTGCATTCCTCAGAGAACACAACATTGGCTCCATATACCACAATTTACTCTTTGATATGGATGGTATATATAGAAATGATGGTGTTTATTTCACAGAGAAAGGCAACAGGGTGTTACTCTACAATTGAAGGTCTGCATCATGTTTTATGTTTTATGTGTAGTTATCATCTACACACCATAAACACAAAGGCTCTTTTTAGAGGCACCATTTTTCCCAAACACTGATTCATTTTCTTTTTAAATCCTTCTTTTGAGATTTTTACTTGACTTTGCGGATCCATCGTGCGGTCGCCAGTAGGTAGTTGTAGTTAGGACCTAGTTTCCATAGGGCAAGCGTTTTTTCTTTTGCCAATATCTTTGGCGCCGTTTGACAAATCTTTGCGAAATTTTCAAAACTATTGGGGCGCTCCGGTCAGCTCTTGTCTTGAAAGTTTCGGGGTGATTCGTCAAGCGGGGGCTGAGAAAAAGGGGGTCCCAAAATGTGTTTTTACCATGTTAATTTCCATAGGAAACTTTAGACACGGCTACAGCCCGAACTGCTGAACGGAATTACAGCAAATTTGGCAAAAAGGTAGCTTTTGGTCCAGAAAGCCCTCTTTTTGTTAAATGGTGTAAATCCGTTCAGTAGTTCCTGAGAAATTCATATTGAAAAAAATATTAGTATCTGGTGAGCGCGGTGGGTCCAGGAACCCTCCCGAGCACGAGTTTGTCTCTGATCGACTGCCAACACTTCAAACCAGAACGTGTTGGCAGCCATCTTGTGATTCGGTTGAACCGAGTCACAAGCAAAAAGGTAAAAAAACATTTAAAAAACCAAGAAAAGGGGACAGGGTAGAAACACCCTGACCCTCTAGGCTTGGTCAGGGGGTCCTACAGGGACTCCAGGGCCCAAAAAATATTAAAAAAAATATATTTTCAGTGGAATTCACTCACACGTAGGGTGCCCGAATCCCGCCGAAAATATTTTTAAAAAATGAAGCATGGTCTCCTGTGCTTCATTTCATTTAAGCCCCCGGGTGGGCCAGGTCGCGGGGCAATGCATCATTTTTATACAGAGGCCCGCGGAGGCCCCCACAGCCCCGGGGTCTGCTACCTCCCCGGGGCTTTGTTAATAATATGTGGGGGGGCACGTGGCCCCCCCAAGCCCCGGGGACCGCCACCTTCCCGGGGCTTTAATTTTTAAAAAGAAGTTTGTTGAGGCTCCTGCCCCCCCCACACTGCCCCGAGGACCACCACCTCCCCAGGGGAGACATAAATTAAGGCCAGGGGTCCGTTACGGACCCCCAGCCCCAGGGACCACCACCTCCCGGAATCTTTAAACTTGATGGGAGGGGGGCCGCTCGAACCCCCTTCAGGAGCCGTTCTTGGCCCTTGAGACCGCCACCCCCCAGGGCCGGCTCCAGCAATGTCTTGGGGTGCCCACCCCCGGGACATTGCAGTTTGCTATGGCAGGGCAGGAGCAGTGCTCCCGCCTTGCCATAGCAAACTTCTGCTTCGCTTTAAGGAAGCGAGAGCAGGAAAACTGCTCTCACTTCCATGAAGCAAAGCAGATTTGCTTTTGGGCAAAGGGAGCTGCATGTCAGCAGCTGCCTTTGCCCAAAAGCAATGGCGGTTCCCGCAGGAGGTGGGGAGCCAGCAGGGACCGCTGGGGCATTGAGGCTCCCCGTGGTCTCCACTAAGAGGCCAAGCCCCGGGGGATGGGGTCCTCGGGCCCAAAATGGCCAGGGTAGGGGCCCCCCTACCCATTTTGTGTTTTTTTTAAAGTATTGGCCATGTCCTGGGGGATGGGGTCCCCGGGGCTATATATGCCTCAGGAGGGGGGCTGCACGGCCTCCCTTCAAAATGTTTTTTTGAAAGTAGAGGCCAGGCCCCAGGGGATGGGGTCCCCAGGGCCGAAAATGGCCCTGGTAGGGGGGCCACTCTGGCCCCCCTATTCTTTTTTTAAAGAGTTGGGCAAGCCCCGGGGGATAGGGTCCCCAGGGCCCAAAATGGCTCAGGAGGCCTCTCCTTTTTTTAAATAATAAAAAATAATAATGGCCTGGCCCTGGGGGATGGGGTGCCCGGGGCCGATATCGGGCAATGTAACTAGGAGGTATTAATTTTTGTTTTCTTTTGTGATAGGAGTCGCGACCTCATCGCGGCTCTCAGCGCGGCCCCCCCGTGTAACGTTGTGGTGGATTCACGGATCCACCTCAAATAAATGATTTAATAGTATATAATTCAGAAGGTAGTGTTGCATTTTTTTTTATAGAGCTAGTGAGAGTGAAGTTAATATTCACATCACATTTGATAGAGTTAGACATAATGTAAAAAAATGAAAGTTGAAAGTTAAAAGTTACATTTCAAAAAGTGTATTGTGTTGTAGTACATTGAATTTGTGCTTTTTCTTTGAAGTCGCGACGGGTTCCCGAATTCAAAAAATATTTAAAAAGAGTATGTATGTTAAAAAATAAATAAGTTTCACTGTTGGGTTATAGGTTGGCTCTAATTTTTGTCTTTGGCATATATTAGAATATACAAAGACAGTTTGAGACAAAAGCAACATCAATTGTGCAAAGGTATCCTTCATTAGCATTTCCAGCCCAACCCCAGTCAATGTGCCTAGGTCATTGCCACCATAGTGCACAATCATGAGGACAGGGGGTTGGAGATGCAAAAAGGTTTTAACCAAAGGCATCAATTGGTGCCACTTTAATCCTCTCTGTGCAAACCATTTAATATCCACATTTTCCAAACCTAGGTCTTTGTCAATATCTCTGTGTTCAGTATACCTTTTGCACCAGAAAACATAGCTGTGCCCTACAATCCATACTGTAAGCATCTTGAAGGGATGTCTGGAAGGAATGAAAAGATGTCTGTAGCTCAGGTAGTCAGTTGGTAGAATGAGAGGTATCTAAAATGGTGGAGAAGATGCTGTTTTTGAAAACGCCGATAAGTGATTGGCTGTTTATTAACATTGTGCACTCAAAAATAGGATGCATGTTATTTTGCTCAAGAAGCATGTTTCTGATTGGTTATAGGAATATGTTTGAAAGGTACGGTAGATAGGATAAGCTAATATTTTGCAAAAGTCAACCACACCTGCTATTTGCTTTAGTAAGCTTGTGTGCTGAACTTGAAAATATGTTGAACTTGCGACCTTCTGGTAGAGGTCAATGTTGCAAAAAGTGTTACTATGGAAACTAGGATTAAGCAGAATGGGGGAAGGGTTGAAACTTAACTGTGGTTTTATAATATGAAATGCTAACTTATATATAAGTGATATGCTGCTACAGTAAGTTTTCCCAAATAAGTACTATGTTTAGAAGTGGAGTGATGTTAAAAAATAATACTAGCATTATTGGAAATAGATTTTTGAACTACCGTAAGGGTTCGCAGCTCCATTGGGACACTACACTCCAGCACCGTAACATTTAGAAAGGGTTAATATGTCTAACCAATAGAAATGTGTTTCACAATTTGAAATAATGTAGGAAGCAATTTGATTTCTTACTTACATTTATTTGTGTGGAGAAAGAGAGGGAAAGTTTGCCATTACTGGTTTTACCTTATTGAGAGTGGTGCATTACATTTATTGTGTGAGAAAGAAAATCTTTTATGAGTTTCTGAAATTTCATATTCTGCAATACTATTACAGAGGTGAGTTACACATATGTAAGGTGTGTTATGTATTATGTAGGAGTGCTTCACTCTTTGTAGTGATATTTTTAGATTTGAAAAGCATTATTTTCAAAGTTTTGAAATTATTAGAGAAGTGTGATGTTTGAAATATATTACGAAATGTACAGATTTGTATTGTAGTTTGTTTTATTGTACTGAAATGATGATTGAAATAGTTTGTGCATAGTAATATGTGTACATTGGTAGATGGATTGGTGATTATTGTAGTTTGTATCAGTTTGTGGAAAGCTACAGTTGAAGTACGCCGCATAATTTTAGGTGTCTCTTTGAAATGGTAAGGTCCGTCTGTCAAGTTGAAAGAATTGCATGGAGTTGTGAGTGAGGTATGTCTGTACTTACACATTATTACATATTGAGCAATTAGAACAGTTACCTTTTTCCATAGCAGAGACTGATTCAGCTGTGTGGTTAATACATGGGGTTATTTCACTGCCCATCTCACCTTTTCAGTTCACGCCCTGCATGAAACACTACCCTATTGGTTGGTAGATATGAACTCCTTGGCAATAATTATATTCACAAATTATGGTCGCTAACATTCACCTATAGATGTCAGCGCGCGGAAACTGAAGTTTTTTTTTACAGGGGAGGACTGCGATTGTACAGTAGGACATTCCCTAGTATGCAAACAAGTTAAGTTGCACGGGGCTTGTAACGTTTCGGCTCCTAATCTGCCTTGTTTTTTAAAAGGTATTCCGGTCCCAGCTATTATTCCCATGCTTACTTTGCTTTGTAATGGCAGTTATATTATTTTGAATAACCACGACTGCTGTTGCTTACGGGCTGGTGTCCCGTATATAGTAACTGTTTGTGAACGAGTTACATGTTGCAGCAACGTCCTTTTTCCGCCCCCACATGGGATTTTAGATAGTTCCATTTGGCCTTCAATTCCAACTTTGAAAACAGATTACAACAAACTAGGCAGACTCAAAGCGCTATTGTTTCAACAAGAAGTCACTCTCAGATCGGCTCGAGAGACCTTCGAATTGCAGGTGGGGAGAACCGCAAGTGAGATAAACTCACTGCTAAACACAAATCTCCCACTCCATTTTGGAGAATTAATACATCAAATATTTAATGCGTCTGAAACGGAAGTCCTCGCTCACTTTTTTAAACTTGTGGGATCTGGCCTTGTTTCTATTTTTGGAGTAATACCAGCCTTTATTCATTCTATTTTTTCCAACACCTTCGGAGGGTTTCCCCTGTTGCTCCTGTTGATTTGTGGCGTGCTGGTTCTTATACTGTTGCTTCGCAATGGCTACTCGAGTTGTGGAACTGGCAGGCCCGGTCCAGTTGCAGCTCTACCGTGATCGGATGTGGCAGCTTTTTGGTTCTAAGCTGGTGACGTCCTTTGCCATTGACTATTGCCTGACCTTCCGCTACGCCTACTTCACCTGCATGCAACCTGTGTTCCACTGCCTCCGGTGCCCCTTTGAATGGGCCCTGGATGTCTGCCTCTCCAATTTCACACGAGTAGGGAGACCAGAAGTCCAGGATTTCCCCGGACAGTCCCGGTATTCCGAGTACTGTCCCGGTGTCCCAACGGTTTTCTTAACTTTTAATGTATGTTCCGGTTTTTGGAAAAAGGTCAAGTCAACCTGTAAAGGAGAAGTGAAAGGTGTGTGCTCGTTGAGCAATTTGTCTGTTTCAAACAGTGCTGGAGAAGATAGGCTGCAAACACTCTACAGCCAAGGGGAGACCGAGTGCAGGCAAAAGTGATGCCATAGCTAATGTTATGTATGCAGAACTTGTAAATGTGGGGCCATATTATGTACGCACATGCACGTATCTCAACACCCCTCCCCCCCGGCAAAATTCGGGACAGGCCAGTCATAAGTAAGGCTTAAGTCTTTAGTCCTACTTTTATGTCTGGCCTGTCTTGGTTTTTGCTTCTCAAAATCTGGTCACCCTCCACACGAGCCACACTAGATTACGATCTGCTAATGGGTCCCTTAAAGGCCCATGACCAGGAATGTGCCTGTTGTGCGATCCTTTGCTTGGACCAGCGGCAGACCTGAGTACCTGTGCCCGTGCGCAGCGCCTCATTACTCAGAGTGTCATCGAAGTTGACGTAGGTTGCCCTGAAATGCTCCTAAGAGCCTCTGGATATGAGGAGCATGTGTGTTTGTTTGATCTCATCAACTGGATGGTAAACCTTTTTGCAATGGAAGGGACAGAAAACATTCTGGAGTTAATGACATTCCGCTTTTCACGCAACGTTTTGGTCACTGACGATGAGATGTAAATGAATGGGTTTTTGAGCGCCCAATTGGCAAAATGTTGTCTTTCCAAAAAATATACTTTTGAAATTACAAACATTTTGGGGCCTTTTTGCCAATCTCAATTGGACTCCGACTAAGACGCTTTGCCTCTGCTTATCTCTGATTCCACATATGGCTAACGCCCTGGCCGAAGGTAGGGTGTCACGTGGCCCATAGGGACATTGTTGTTTTTCACTAAGTTAGCATGGGCACTTCGCAGCTTGCCTGCTGCTTTTGTGCATGTTACTACATATCTTTATTTTTACAATATTTCAATGACTGCATTCACTTGGGAACTCATCGCTGTGTTCGCTCTCTGCAAGTTCCTGGGATTTTGACTGAACATTATGTGCAAGGTCGGACAATACTGATGCAGCTGTTGTCTGGACAGCGTACTTGGGTTTTTTAGTAGGGTACATGAAGAGGTGAGACACACTGGGAGAGGGACCTTTCCAGGCAGAAGACCTATGACATACATATACCATCTATAGGCTAAGGTATGGGGTCTGCTGATGACGCCCAGAGATCTCGTTTTATATAATAATACTTCTTCTTAGCAAGGGGAGGGAGGTTAGGCACCATAGTCTTTTTCTCAATTGTCCTTTTATGATGACATCTCCCTTCATGGTGTATGGACTCGCTGCTATGCTGACTATGTTTGTTTTATGCATTTTCCTGCTTGTTGTGGCACGTATACTGCATTTTAGGGCATCTTAGTTAAAATAAATATTTTTAACTGTTTCGTGTCTCAGTCAGATCATATTGTGGACAAGTACAACAGTGTGAGCGAAAGGGTGTGCCTTGTTACCGCGATTCCTGAGAGATCTGGGAGTGTTGTGTTCTGGGGTGTCTAATGATTTGTTTCTCTGGGAATTGTGTAGAAGAGCAAGTGAGACACTATAGCTAGTCCGTCTTGGGTTTGTGGGTACTAAGGTGGTAGTCCCATACTCCTGCACATAGTTATGTATTTGTGCAGAATCCCTGCAACAATGCTAGACCTATAAAACACAGGTATACATCTATTTGTATGTTTTTTTTATAAATGATGGCACTAGCAAAAGGCACAGACACATGTCTGCATACTTTCAGGAATATCGTGAGAGTTACAACAGAGGCATGCTAAGGGTTGCTGCTTTATATTTGCCTAGGCCCAACACTCTGAGTAGTCGGTGAATAGTGAAGCTGCAAGAGAAAAGTGAGGTTTAAGACATGCTGGCAGAGCCATTACTGTTTAGGCTGTGGAAAGGTACACTTCAAGTACGCCATATGAATTTAGGTATCTGCTTGAACTGGGAAGTGCAGTCTGCCGAGGGGGGGCGGAGCTTGCCTGGCCTCAAGATGGCCGCGCGGTGAGGTAGCTCCGTGAGCCGTAAATACCATCCTCAACGATCCTGCTTCTCTTTTCACGCATCGCATTCCCTCTCCCCTCCGAGGGCCAGGTGAATGCAACCAACACAGGTAGTTGCCGAAACTTTGCCGCAAAAAGACGCTCCTGGGCCCAGGTGGAGGCGGTGTGACCCGGTCTGGGGCCTTGGCCTGCATTGTGGCTTAGGGGTGGAGCATGCACACCAGCTCGATTTGTTCACGGAGCCAGCGAGGAGCGCATGTCTCAGGCTGAGGAGGTGGCGGCGCCACGGGGAACATCCCTTTGCAGCAGATTAGTGAAACGGATGCCGGTGTGAGCACCACTGTGGAGTACATCGATCAGGTGCTGCATCGGGAGGCGAGCGAGATTGGGGACAAGTGAGCACCATACCAGAGCTGCAGTGATATGGGACTACCGGAGATACTGGGCACCAATGATCTGCGGTGAGTCGCCGCAGCACAGCGAATCCCATGAAGTGCCGGACGGAGCAGACAGTACTGCCCGGTTGCAGCTTGGAGTCTTAGAACCCTGCGTCCCACTATCGGGTCCAGTTCACAGCACGCCAGCCAGGCGCAGGCAGTGAGTGACTGAGGCGGCATCACATTACATGTTCGGGAAGCCCGCAGGCCAATTCTCATAACAATAGGGAGGTCCGCTCCTGCTACACCTCTATAGACACTCCCCAAGTGCGACGAGGAGCGAGGGGGCCCTGAGGCGCAGCTGGTTCAAGGTGAGGTCTGTAATTGCAGTGGAAGCAGAGCGCGAAACACGAACTTCTCAGCAACTATAAGAATGGCACATACCACTCTCCGTGGGCAAGGAGGCCGAGCAACGTGTGAGATCAAGCAGTCCCATAGTGAGGAGTGATGCTTACCCCCGCTGCTTCATGAAGAGGGCCTGACAAGGGTGCATCAGATAAAGGTTGAAAGAGGGGGTTGGCATAACCTCCGCAGTACGTTCATACCACAGCGAAGCATTGAAGGTGGACTAAACTTGGTAATTGTTACAGCCTAGCTGTGGAGTGCTCCCTCACGCTCAGGCGCAGTTCAGGGTAATATCATCAATTAGGGCTCACAAGCTGGTGACTGGGGAGAAGCGACAAAGGGCCCTTGATTCCATTGCCAGGGAGGTCATGGGGCAGATGAACAAATCTCAATCTAAACTTCACTTCGAGCAGCGCAAAACTCCCAGGCAGCAGGACTTAGAGAAAAACGCCTCAGAGTCGGGGTCAGAGATGGGGGATACTGCAGTGGACTCTGATCTAAAGCAGATCCTGACAGCGATGCAGCACAAAAATTGACGGAAATATTGACGCCCTCACTTTCAGGATGGACAGAATGTCTGAGAGGCTGGATAAGCATTTGGAGAGACTGGACACAGTTGAGAGGAGAGTTTTTGATGCAGAAGGTTCCCTGAATTCTACCCTGAGCACCATCACGAAACTAGATCCGTCCAAGCCAAAGCTGAAGATTTAGAGTCGCGCTCGATAATCAATAATGTGCGCATTGTAGGCATTGCGGAATCCTCAAATATACAGAATATGGAGCTCTTCGTCGAACAACTGTTGGTAACGCTACTGGGCAAAGAAACTTTCTCAAATATGTTCATCATAGAACAGGCACACTGCTCCCTGGCCCCTAGACGGTGGCGGGCGCCCCTCCACGAACCATCATTGCACGTGTTTTTAACTATAGAGACAGAGATGCAGCGCTCAGGAAAGCTAGGGAACTTCAGTCTCTGAGGTTTGAGGGTATGGAGACATCCATTTATCCAGATTTCACGCAGCAGGTGCAAGAAGCAAGACTACAATACAATAAGGACCTGATCCTTTACCTGAACATGATGGTTGGATTTCCCTTCGCCATCATTGGCCACACAAAATTATGTATATCAACAGCAGCTGCAGCTATACTGTCTGTTGTTGGGAAACCATGTTCTCCTTTGTATAAAATTCTTGTACTTGGTCTCCCCCGGTTAGTAACCCACCTTGTAGTGCAAAGAATCAAGTGTTTAGAAAAAGGTGGTGAAAAGGCTGGCAGTGCCTCACGGGAGCAACACCATGGGAGTTTACAGATAGGTTCTCAGCCGTAAACTCAGGTTCTCATCATCAGCGACTGCCATGCCACAACAGAAAAAGTGTAGAATTGTAGAAAAAGTAAAGAAAAAATCACGTGCTCAGTGTGGTGAATCGTAAGACCGGCACTCGGATAACTTATCCGTATGCCCACCTATTCTGACCCAATAACGGAATAGCGGAAACTGAACGTGAATACCGCTACACTGGGACTAAAAACGAGCTAGACAACCACTAGCTATACTGTTTTATTCTATGCTGTGGGTCTGCTCACATTAAAACCAAGACACACTGTTGCCACCTATCTATTTTGTCATAGAGGGCCAACATGTTTCATTGCCATGATTGAACTTACGGCAATTTCTTCAGGGCAAGAAGCAAGACGTCAGTTCCTCCCAGTAAAATGCAAGCTGCGAGATCTCAATCTGGACTACAACATGATTTACCCAGCGAAACTGAGAGTACATGCAGATGGGAAGTCGCTCATTTTCACTGACCCTAAGCAGGCACTACCATACTTGAAAAAAAGAGAAGGCGACAAACCCGGGGACGGTTCCCAGAAGATTCGAGCTACACAGGAATACGACACTCCGGACCCTGAGGAACAGTGAACTATATCTTAATAGAGCTATGTCTGTAGCCAGAGGTCTAAATGGTGCTGTTTCTCCCCCATGTCCGCTGATCTGGGGTTGCCGCCAGTACCGCAGCAGGGAGTCATAGTTATGTGGGGTGATTGTTCCCACAGGTATGGGGTCTATCGGAAGGCCATAAATGTCTAAAATCAGAGAAGCTAATAGAGGGACAGGCTCAAGGATCCCGGCTCTAGTTGGAACGCAGGCAACATCTGCCCCGCTGTGTAATCCACTGGTAGCATTTGGGTTTGTTACTGTTATTGATTGTTTTAAAGTATTGGTATGACGCAAGTTTGGGGGGGGCGGTTTCAGGGCCAACTATGCACAGTTGGGGAAGGCATAGCATGGGTGGGGGTGGGGCAGGAATGAAGACGACTCTTCAAGTACAGAGGGTATGCTCTAGAGAATTCATGCTGGCAGAGCATAACATTACCAAGAGTACCTATATGATTTCCGAAGTAAATTACTCCGCAATGATAGCTCATATAAGATGACCAGGAAGATTAAGCTTTGGACGTGGAACGTCCGAGGCTTGAATGATTATAGGAAGCTCCGAAAGGTAGTGGCCTCCCTAAAGAGGCACCACGTGGATGTTGCCATGATTCAGGAAACACACTTAGCCCCGAAATAAGATACTTACTACGAAAAGGCTGCTGGGCCAATTAGCAGCAGGCTTCACATCCCATTCAAGAGGCGTACTTACATGGGTTAATCCCAGATCAGGTCTAACATTACATGATGAGGAGATCGACCCCAATGGCAGGTTTGTGATAGTCAGATGCCATGCAGAGGGATTCGGCGCCAGACTTGTGAACATATACGGGTCTAATTATGACGATCCGCACTTCTTTCATGCAATGGCGGCGCGGCTGCTCAAGGCAGGTAACCTACCACTAGTCTGGGGGGGGATTTTAATTGTATACTAGACCCCAGGAGAGATAGGTCGCGGGGCCCCCATAGGAAACCAGCAGCCACTGCCAACGCTATCGTGGAGTATAAAGGAACAACTAGGCCTGACAGATGTCTGGAGGCAGCACTCAAACGCATCTCAGGGGTGCACCCATTACTCAGCCCAACATGACACTCACACGAGGATTGATTTCTGGCTGGTGTCCAGAAGCCTTCTTCCCCAGGTCTCGAACTGCGAGCCCCTCCCCAGGACCTACTCAGATCACTCTCCGGTCCAACTGGAATTGAACATCCCGGTAGAACGCTACGCACCATTCAGATGGAGGTTACCCCATATTCTTTGCTTGATCAGGTGTTTCGCTCGGAAATGGCCACGGCCATTGAGACCTTCTTCAAGGAAAACATAGGCTCCGTCTCCTCCTTCTTGACGGTCTGGGAAGCCTTTAAGGTGTTCATCAGAGGGAAGGCGATATCCAAACACGCAGGGGTGCTTAGGTCTATCCAGAATAGTCTCACAAGATTAGAGGCAGAACTCGTGGGTCTGGAGCGGGAGCACCAAAGTACAGGCAACATTAGAAAATTAAATAATATCAAAAAAAACCTAGAAGAGTATCAGGACATGGCAGTGCTACTGCACGGGTTTACGGAGAAGGCGAATGCCCTGGGGCCCTCATAGCCAATTTGCAGTGACCTCCTAGGGACACTAGCACTATAGTCGAGATTATGGGGGAGGATGGTAGAATGATATACAACTCACTAGGAATTGCTGACAGATTCCGTTGATATTATGCAGAGGTTTACAGATCTCGCATAACTCATGCTGGTAAGGGCACAGAAGAATACTTAACGCACATACAGATGGCATGGCTCATAGATTCCCACAGAGAGTATCTCATGGCTCCCCTAGACCCGAGAGAGTTGAAGGTTGCTTTGATGTCAATGAAGAGCGGAACGGCTCTGGGTTCGGACGGTCTGACTGTCTCGTTTTAAAAAGCATTCCAAGACCTGCTTATACAGCA
This sequence comes from Calotriton arnoldi, assembly GCA_963921515.1. Lineage (NCBI taxonomy): Eukaryota > Metazoa > Chordata > Amphibia > Caudata > Salamandridae > Calotriton > Calotriton arnoldi. The sequence goes on from CAWUFW010002850.1 coordinate 96,713, forward strand.
GCTTGTAACACTATTTGAGGAGATGGCAGAGAGTAAAATGATGCCCCCCTCAATGAGAGAAGCCATAATAGTAACCTTTCTTAAACCAGGAAAACCCCCTAATGACTGTTCATCATATAGGCCCCAGTCCCTGCTCAATGTAGATACAAAACTATTCGCCAAAATACTGGGTAACCGAATTTCGCCTTTGATCCCTGGGCTTGTGGGGGTGGAACAGGCAGGATTTGTCCCCGGCCGTAATTTAACATCTAATCTCAAAACAATTTTTGCAGCGATTCAGCACATCAGCCCTAAAGTCAAAGCAGCAGCAGTCTTTTTAGACACGGAGAAAGACGAGTAGGGGTTGGGGAAGTTTTTCTTCAGCTAGTTTCAGTGCTGTATGAGGCTCCAACGGCCAGAGTCAGACTGGGGAACCGGGTTACGTCACCTATACATATTTCCAGAGGCACTCAACAGGGTTGTCCTCAGTCCCCACTACTGTAAGCTCTGGTTGCCGAACCCCTGCTGTGTGCCCTCAGGGAGTACCACAGCCATCGTGGTGTGCGCTTCCCAAGTTATCAATTGTTAGCCTCAGCATATGCAGATGACATGCTTCTATATGTAAGAGATCCTGCGACCCACCTCACTCCAGTTCTGATTGAAGTTGTCTGCTTCGGGCAGTTGTTCGGCCTAAATATTAACTGGACCATATCCCTAATTTTCCCGTTAATCTCATCCACTCAGTCACCAAATATGGAATTCCCTCTGAAATGGACTACAGACTCGGTCCGTTACCTAGGGATACAAGTGCACATGGATTCAGAGGTAGTTCTCGTTGACAATTATGGGAAAGCCTTGGTCAGGCTTGAGGACAATGTGGCCAGATGGTTAACATTGCCACTCTCGCTGTTGGGGCGGATCTAACTAATGAAGATGGTCGTTCTTCCCAGACTGTTATTCTTATTCCAAAACATCCCCATGGTTCTCCCAGCACATGTATTCTCCAAGATAAGGTCTCTCCTGATTAAGTTAGCCTGGGCGGGTAAACAGCCTTGAGTAAAATGGGAGCCTCTCACCTTCACATATTCCATGGGCGGCCTTAACGCTCCAGACCTTGATTTATATTACAGAGCAGCGCAGTGTTCACACTTCTATGCTTGAATACACGGCACGGCGACCCTTTCACATATACATATTGAGAAAATAGCAGCTGATACAGATACACTCCCTCAGGCACTGTTTAGGACACCAGCTAGAAATCACAGCATACTGGACTCCCTCAACTCCACAACGCACGTCTGGCACAACCTGCTTGACAGATAGGCAGGTGCATTGCTGTTTTCACCTCTGATTCCTCTAGATTGGTGCACCTGGCTCCCAATGGGTAAAGAGAGTGAGGTATCCAAAGTTTTGCGCAAGGTAAACATCACTGAAGTGGGGGACTTTTTCAAGGAGGGAAAATTCCACAAATGGGAACAAATATTAACTGAGGGGCATACTCCTTCACCTTTAGTTCGCTATCAGCACTACAGGGTACAGCACGCTTTGCGGACACTATTAGGGGAAAGCCTCCAGGAGCCATCTGAGATGCTAGCCCTCTCTCACATTATCTGATCCCACTCCCCTGCAAAGCTAGTCTCTAGGATTTATAATATAACGCAAGAAAACAGAAGGTCACAGCATTCGAAAACTAGACAGGACTGGAAAAGGGATCTGGGACGTCTAATAGGGGACAAGGAATGGCAATATTGTTGTGAGATCACTCGGCAAATACCACTGAATGGCAGGCATTGCCTTATTCATTTTAAATACATTAATAGAGCGTACTATACCCCAGAACGCTTGTTCAGATACGGATTACGAGAATCTGCCTCTTGTCACCGCTGCATGGAATCTGAGGCCTGTTTTCTGCATGTAGCCTGGAGTTGCACTGGAATATTTGAATATTGGGGGAAAATATTCCAAATGGTAAACGAAATAACCGGGCTTACACTAGTCCCGGATCTGTTCCTTGCTCTCCTGGGGTACAACAAGCCAATCAACAAAGAGGTCCGACAGTTAGTGGTGATGGGACTATTGCTGGCTAAACGGCGTGTTGATATGCGTTGGGGCAGGGGCCCGATCCCAACTACTGAGGAATGGATTAGAGACATGACTTATTGTAGTACACAATCTGAGGCCTACAGCGAACTCCTTCCCCCACAGGCTAGGCCAAGGGTGTATTGGAGTATATTCAGACAATATTTGGTGAGTAAAGAAACTGGAGAACCGGAGGGCGCAGGAGATAGTGATGAGCCTGCGAATAACACTGGGTGCGAGGATGGGGTGGCAACACTAGCTTGAGCTCGAGAACCTTAAGGGTGTACCACACACAATCATGTGTAGCCTTGTGGAGCTTCATGCAGTAGAAAGTATGGATAAGTCTTTTTCAATGTGATTTTAAATAAGCAGATAAGTTGCTCTTGGTAGTAACAATCTGTGCTGTACCTCAGCATGGATAATGCATAATTGTACTTGTGTTGTGTTAATGAAGAAAAAAAAAAAGTGCAGTCTGTCAAGTTGAAAGAATTGCATGGAGTTGTGAGTGAGATATGTGTGTACTTGTACCTTTATTTTCACACATGTTATGCACCTGAAGATGCTAGACCTATAAAACACAGGTATACATCTATTTGTATGTTTCTTTTATGTTTGATGCCACTAGCAAAAGGCACAGACACATGCCTGCATGCTTTCAGGAATATGGTGAGACTTACAACAGAGACATGCGAAGGGTTGTTGCTTTATATTTGGCTATCCTCAACACTCTGAGTAGTTGCTGAATAGTGAAGTTGCAAGATAAAAGTGAGGTTTAAGACATGCTAGCAGAGCGATTAGTGATTAGGGTACTTCGTATGAGTCTGTGGAAAGGTACACTTGAACTATGTCTTATAAATGTAGATGTCTGCTTGAAATGTGAAGTGCAGTCTGTCAAGTTGAAAGGACTGCATGGACTTGTGACTGAGGTATGTGTGTACTTGTACATGTATTTTCACAAGTGTTTTGCACCTAAAGATGCTAGACCTATAAAACATAGGTACACATCTATTTGTATGTTTCTTTTATGTTTGCTTACACTAACAAAAGGCACAGACACATGCCTGCATGCTTTCAGGAATATGGTGAGACTTACAACAGAGACATGCGAAGGGTTGCTGCTTTATATTTGGCTAGGCCCAACACTCTGTGAGTAGTCAATGAATAGTGAAGCTGCAAGATAAAAGTGAGGTTTAAGACATGCTGGCAGAGCGATCAGTGATTAGGCTACTTTGTATGAGTCTGTGGAAAGGTACACTTCAAGTACGCCATATAAATTTAGGTATCTGCTTGAAATGGGAAGTGCAGTCTGTCAAGTTGAAAGGACTGCATGGTCTTGGGACTGAGGTATGTGTCTACTTGCAAACGTATTCTCATATGTGTTATGCATGTGAACATGCTACACATGTCTTGTACAGGTATACTACTATTTGTATGATGCGTCCGCTAAATATGGTGAGACTTACAAGAGTAACATTGCAAAGATTGCTGTTTTGAATTTCTGAAGTTCTCTTGCTTCTTTCTGCACTTCTCTTGATTCTTTCTGCATCATTCTTGTCTGTTCCTGCCCCTCTCTTGCTTCTTTGTGCACTTCTCTTGTTTCTTTCTGCACCTCTTTTGCTTCTTTGTGCAGCCCTCTTTCCCCTTTCTGCAGCTCTTTTGCCTCTTTCTAGACCTCTGTTATGTGTTTCTGCGCTTGTCTTCTGTCTTTATGCACCTCAGTTTCCTTTCTGGGCATCTCTTCATTCTTTATGCACTTCTCTTGCCTCTTTGTGCACATCTGTTGCTTCTTTCTGCACTTGTCTTCTCTTTCTGCACCTTTCTTGGTTCTTTTGGCACTCATCTTGTCTCTTTTTGTACGCATTATGTCTGTTTCTGCATCCCTCTTCTCTCTTGCTGCACTTCTCTTGCCTCTTTGAGCATCTCTTTCCTCTTTTTGCAGCTGTCTTCCTTCTTTTTGCACCACTCTTGCCTTTTTATGCACGCGTGTTCCCTGTTTTGCACTTCTCTTACCGGTTTCTGAATCCCTCTTGTCTCTTTGTGCACTTCTTTTGCATGTGTGTGCACCACTGTTGTTTATTTGTGCATCTGTTATTGTCTCTTTGTGCACCTGTGTTGCCTCTTTCTGTATTTCTCACATTTTTTAGTAGCTGAGTTCTTCTTTGTGCATTTCTTTTTGGTGTGTCTAAACTTTTTTTTTCTTTCTCCCCCTTTCTTTCTCTTTAGCACCTTTTTCCCCCTCTCTGCAGTTCTCTTGCTTATTTCTATGGTTTTGTTTTTTTATTTGTAATAAAGATAATAGCAATGTAATTGTAAGTAATTGTTTACTAGTTAATATGAATATTGATATGTAATTAATTTAAAATTGTTAATTCATGTAACAAATTATTGAAACTGTTCTTTGTTTTTTAGAAAATTATTTTGTTTGGATCACAAATTGAAGATGGCAAGAAAACATGAAAAGAGAAGACAACAAAAAAAAACTGATCTACTTAAACAAAAGTAAAAAGAGTGTATTAGAAAAAGACAAAAATTTTACCAAGGGTAAAGTCTGTTCTGGTAAGAGCACAAAACAGTTACTTAACACAGTTGCAGAGAGATTAAAGAAAGAGAAGAATAATGAAAGAAAAAAGCAAAGTTTTACAGCAAAGCAGAAGTAGAAAAACATATATTATGGTAAAAAATCATTAGTTTTTGGAAAAACAACACATGCTAAAACAAGAGAAAAGCAATTTAAGGAGATACGTATACGAATGTTTCGAAGTAGAGTAATTCAAAATTTATTAAAACATTGTAAAAAGTATTAAAAAAGATCAGCAGCGTATAAGAAGAAGCAAGAGATTGAGTGTGTAGTAGATACTGCTTTTGAATTGAAACGAAAATTATTTATATTAATATTGAAGAGAATGAGAACATTGGATAAAACAATGGTGTTTATGAAGGAGAAAAGCATAAGAAAATGACTAGTTAGTAGAAGTAACTTTTGTAAAACTTTTACTGGTCAATGGAAGCACACTTCCACTACTGAGCCTTTCTTTAATGAAGAAAGCTATTTTCAACAGAACACATTAGTGCATGCAGTTGATACTAGTTGTCGTTGCTATGAGATGAAAGATGGTTGTCCCATTCCTAAAGAAAAAATGGTTGTTAGGAGTGCGGAAGAAGTAATAGCTGAAGAAGTTCAAGGAAAGTGTACACAAGGTCCTGTATATAAGTGGGATTGTAGCAGTATTTGCAGTATTCGACAGGAATCTATTGACATATTGCGAATTTTTTTATGAGAGTATGCAAAGAAAATTCTTAAACAGAAGATTAAGATGTTACAAGGACTAGATCCATGTAAAATAAGAAAATATAGTAAGTTGCAGGGTCATTCTCTGGATTGTCTTTCAAGAAAAGTGTGTAAAAGTAGTTTTCATCATTTAAGAATGTTCGCAGCCTACCACTCAGAAATGCGGAAGTTAGTAAGGAGAGTTTACTATGTAAAAACTCCTGCATTATGGTTAAGTGAAATGAACACAGCTCTTTTGCACAGTTCAGTTTCAGATGTACAAAAAGTTTGTGATGATATACAGTTTCGTTTTTCTGGATCACAAGAGGAGTGTGGAGAAAGTGAGAGCTTGATAAGTGTAGGTGTTAAAGAAAATGGGAAAGGCATTAGTATTGATGAGTTTGCAGAAGAAATTCCGAAGTTTAAGACAGTTTCATGTGAAAAACCAAACTTAGGGGCCCATTAGGATGGCGGGCGGATCGCCCCCGCCGGGCCGGCGGTAGTCACCGCTGGCCCGGCGGGGGCGATCTGGCCGCCATCCACACTACAAAGACCCCCCGCCATATTATTATGGCTGGGGGGTCTGCGGCGGATGGAAAGACCGTCCGCCGCTTTTCTGCCGGTCGACTCGTCGACCGGCGGAAAACATGGTTAATATGGTGGCGGTGTCTGCAAGACACCGCCATCCATATTACGATGACTGCGGAGATCAGCCTTTCCATGGCGGCGTTGACCCCCTATGTTTGTATTTGTTGTGGACGTACTCATTATAGAAGTCAAACTAGAAATGTAGAATTATATTTAAAAAGTGAAAAGGAAAACAATGTTAAGTGGCAGCAATTTGGTGCTTATTTGTTGGTAGAAGGTCGGTTTCAGTTGGCTACTGATCAAGTTATTTGTAAATATTGTTACAACAAATTAGAAGAGAACAAAATGCCAGCTAGAGCAGTACAGAACAACTTAGAGTTGGCAGCTATTCCTCCAGAACTGGCACATTTGAATGCATATGAGTCCATTCTTATTCAATCTGTGCACCCATTTCAGGCTATAGTTCGTATGGAGCCCAAAACAGGTAAGCTGCCTCCAAAAGATTTACAAAGAGGTCTGAAAGGAAGAGTTGAGTACTTACCTTTAGATTTTAAGAAAAATATTGAAACTGTTGGTTTAGACAGGGAGGAAAATGAGCCAGTAGTTATTGTAGTTAATGGTGTACCAACAAAGAGTCGACAAATATGGCAAGAGTTTGTAGATGGTAATAAACTTCAAAAGGCTACATTATATCTGGTACAGAATAATATTTATTATAAGAATGTAAATGTTGATGAACAGGTAATATGCTTAGAAGATGAAACAGAAATTTTAAGTGGCCAAATAGAAAAAGTGGATAAGTCTAGGCGTGAAGAGATTTATGAACATTATACTATACATCCTCTACATTCAAAAGAAGTGATAGGAACAGTATTGAATTATTTCAAATGAAGGAAGCAAAGGGAACTCCCATGAGTGTATGGGAAAAAAGTTTAGAAGCTCGTTGTTTTCCACAGTTGTTCCCCACTGGAGAAGATGGACGATTTGATGACCGAGCTGTACCGATTCCAGCTTCAGAATACCGCTCGACAAGATTGTACTCTGAAGATCCAAGAATTCGACAGTGCATTCCATACATATTTCATCTTCTGGTTGAAAGTGATTTGTCTGCACTTTCATATGCAGTGAACCACATATTAAAAACAGGAGTTCATCTTCCACATGTTTCTGCAAAAGAATTCATGGACAAAGTTCAACAAAGAGATAAAAATTTAGAATCACAGTTAATTAATTTGATGGCATGTCAACATGGTACCAATGAATATTGGTTTCGTCGTCACGGTGAACTTAAATGTATGTTAAGAAACTTAGGTACACCTACCTGGTTTGTAACACTTAGCTGGGCTGAATATGTGTGGGAAGATTTACTGGAATTTCTACGAGAAGCAAATTCAAATGTAAAAAATATTGAATTGAAGACACCTGGAGAACTCTGTTCCTTGGATCCTGTAAATGTCTGCAGGTATTTTAACCATAGGTTTCAAAGTATGATGTAATTTATCTGCAATAAAAATGTTCCTCCTCTTGGAGAAGTTACTGATTTCTTTTGGCGAAAAGAGTACCAAGCCAGAGGTGCTCCTCATATACACATGCTATTATGGATAAAGAATGCTCCAAAATTTGAAACCGATACTGATGAAAGTATTTTGTCTTTCATCGAACAGTATGTTACATGCGCCATTCCAAGAGAAGGAGGAGAAAAAAGCTTGAGACAACAAGTTTTACGGTTTCAAAGTCATCGATGTGGAAAATACCGTCAACGAAAATACAAGTCTAAAGGTAAATTTTACACAAAATGTAGTTTTGGGTTCCCACGTCCAATAATTTTGAAAGGAAGAGTAAATAGCTTTATGTCAGCAGTAAGGCATACAATAACTCGGAAATCTCTGAAGAATACATACAACTTAAAAAGAACCGAAGATTCAAAGTATATTAATGACTACAATCCAGTGATTTTGAAAATGTGGAATGCAAACATGGATATTCAATATGTTGCAGATAATTCAATTGCTGTTGCTCGCTATGTTACATCATATATAACCAAATCTGAAAAGACTGAGATGAAAGAAATGTGGGAAGAAATTTCACAAGAGAAGAGTCTTAGCAAGATATTGTACAGCTTTAGCTTGAAAATGTTTTCCCATTGAGAGATTGGATCCTATGAATGTTCGGATCGCTTGAGCTCTGCTAGTTTATATGCAAAGTCAAGAGGAATGATTTGGGTAACTTTAGGTCTTGCCTCCACACGAAATAGAGTCCGTTTCAGCTGTTGCTGCCAGTGACTGCCCTCAGAGGGGGACTTCAACCCCCAGGATCCCTTGCGGCACGAGAGCCCCAGCGTGACCATCAGCCCATGCCCGGAGGTGCTCAAAGGGGGCTAGGGTCTCCACATCGCGGGAGCCCGTTTCAGCTTTTGCTGCCAGTGACTGCCAACATAGGGGGACTTCAATCCCCAGGATTCCTTGCGGCCTGAGAGCCCCAGCGTGACCGTCAGCCCGCGCCCGGAGGCGCTCAAAGGGGGCTAGGGTCTCCCGCAGTGCAGGTGCCCATTTCAGCTATTGTTGCCAGTGACTGTCTACAGACGGGGACTTCAATCCCCAGGATCCCTTGCTGCCCGAGAGCCCCAGCGTGACGGTCAGCCCACGCCCGGAGGTGCTCAAAGGGGGCTAGGGTCTCCCACAGCGCGGGAGCCCGTTTCAGCTTTTGCGGCCAGTGACTGCCTACAGAGGGGGACTTCAATCCCCAGGATCCCTTGCGGCCTGAGAGCCCCAGCGTGACCGTCAGCCCGTGCCCGGAGGCGCTCAAAGGGGGCTAGGGACTCCCGCAGAGCGGGATCACGTTTCAGCTGTTGCTTGCCAGTGACTGTCTACAGACGGGGACTTCAAGGCCCAGGATCCCTTGCGGCCCGAGAGCCCCAGCGTGACTGTCAGCCCGTGCCCGGAGGCGCTCAAAGGGGGCTAGGGTCTCCTGAAGAGCAGGAGCCCGTTTCAGCTGTTGCTGCCAGTGACTGTCTACAGAGGGGGACTTCAATCCCCAGGATCCCTTGTGGCCCGAGAGCCCCAGCGTGGCCATCAGCCCACGCCCAGGGGCGCTCAAAGGGGGCTAGGGTCTACCGCAGTGCGGGAGCCCGTTTCAGCTGTTGCGGCCAGTGACTGCCTACAGAGGGGGACTTCAATCCCCAGGATCCCTTGCGGCCTGAGAGCCCCAGCGTGACCGTCAGCCCGTGCCCGGAGGCGTTCAAAGGGGGCTAGGGACTCCCGCAGAGCGGGATCCCGTTTCAGCTGTTGCTGCCAGTGACTGTCTACAGACGGGGACTTCAATGCCCAGGATCCCTTGCGGCCCGAGAGCCCCAGCGTGACTGTCAGCCCGTGCCCGGAGGTGCTCAAAGGGGGCTAGGGTCTCCTGCAGAGCAGGAGCCCGTTTCAGCTGTTGCTGCCAGTGACTGTCTACAGAGGGGGACTTCAAGCCCCAGGATCCCTTGTGGCCCGAGAGCCCCAGCGTGGCCATCAGCCCACGCCCGGGGGCGCTCAAAGGGGGCTAGGGTCTACCGCAGTGCGGGAGCCCGTTTCAGCTGTTGCTGCCAGTGACTGCCTACAAAGGGGGACTTCAATCTCCAGGATCCCTTGCGGCCCGAGAGCCCCAGCGTGACCGTCAACCTGCGCCCGGAGGCGCTCAAAAGGGGCTAGGGTCTCCCGCAGCACGGGACACATGCGGGCATGACTGGGCTGCGCCCGGGTGAATCCCGGGCCAAGGGTGGGCCTGTCCACGCCCGCCGGAGCCCGGGGGAGGCTGGGCTGGGCCCCCTCTAACGCCTGGCTGAAGTAAAGGGCTACAAGATGGTGAAAAAGAATGCTGCAATCACGGGGAGGAGGAAAGCTGCCCAAACCTTGACGGAGGACGTAAATCTCACTTGTTTAGATACTTTTTTTTAGCAAAGGCCTCATCTGCGATAGCCTTAGAGACTGACCGGTCAGAGAGGAGATTATCACTGGGTGCAGACATTGCCGTAAACAAAGACATCCCATCATTGATACATGAAGGTCAGTTGCCTAATTCATTGGGGTCAACCTCGGGTACAATAAACCCCCCTATCCCCTCTACCCCTGCAACGAGGAGTTCAATTCCCCTATCAGAGACACTAATTCCAGTGGATGAAGTACTAGTGCAAAAAATAAAGCGGGCTCCTCTAGAAACCTTTCCACAAACAACCCTAAGAGATCAAGAAAAAGCAAAATCAGTCCAAAAAGTGTATTAGGCGGTAACAGAGAGAATTCACAAAAACAGGCGATAGTTGTTCCACCTAAGGCTTTGAATACGGAAGACTTTTTGGAAAAATTCAAAGAACTCCTAGTTTATATAACTCTGTGGCTAGAGGCAATCGAAAAGGCAATAAAAGAGATAGCACCATCAAGAAATATGCCATCTCGCGAGGGTGGGGTCAGGGAGAACCCCCAAGGGCAGTTGCAAAATCCTGTAGTAGATGACCGTAGTGATACGGCAAATATCAGTACAAACCCCCCGACAGTGATTCAGCAAACCCATGGTGTGACTTCTGTATCGCGGCTCCCATTGCGGTGCAATGCTGCTTGTCCCCCCCGGTATTATCAGTGGCTCAAGGTCCAGGATTGGCGTCAGTGTCTCACCCCCTCCTGGTTAGAAGGGGCTTGGAACAGGAGACTTCAGCTATAAGGGTAGGGGGAGCCCTAACCTCTCACAAAGTTCAGAAGAGGGGCGGAGACTAGATCTTCCCCCAGCTGCTTGCCCCTACATAGTCATTTTAGGAAATACTCCAACTTTAAAAAATGACCAAACAGAAACTACTACCCAACAAATTCACAAAGCTCGTCACTGGATTTACAAAACTACGAATGGATGGGCAGTTGGTTTCTGTAATATCCTAATGGCCCGCAGAGTCTCTTGGCTGGGGAAGCAAGCCAAATCTATTCAAGGGGACTGCGTGGTAGTAACCCTGAAATCACCGGTTATGGCTGAAAAGCTACTACAACTATTACCCAATAACCCTTCAGCAATGACACAAATATTTGCACTACCTCTCGGCTTCTTTTATAAACCATTGATGAATCAGCAAGGAATAGATGGTAATAGGGCTCATGATTTTCCTTTTTCCAGAGCGGAGACTCAATCTCACTTACAGTACAGAGGAAATACCACCCCTTTATTACCAACTGCAAATCGTTTTTTGGCATTGACGGACCTGGATGCCTGTGATTGACTGTGTACCAGGGAGGAACCCCAGAATGTTGTTCCATGCGATTCTCGGGAGAGCCAAGCTGAGGAAGTTCCTCCCTCAAAGGACATGGATACTTTTACAGCCATCAAATGGAACATTGCAGGCCTGGGGCAGAAACTGATGGACCCAGATTGGATAGAATATATCTCCACTTTTGATCTAGTATGTCTGCAAGAGACCTGGGCAGTGGGTCCCGTTAATATAGATGGCTATAGATCATACTGTACCCCTGCAATTTCCTCACCTGCCGGAAGGGCGAGGGGTGGGATTGTGACATTTTTAAAGAACACCCTGCGATTTGAAGTTTTATCATCTTTTAAAGAATGTTAATATTTTAACATGTTAAATCTTAAAGGTCCGGAAGGCGACAACATATATTGATTAATTTTTACAATAATTTATTTGGGGGTGATATGTACAAAGTTGCTGCTTTAGTGGAGGAAAATATGAATACGTTAATTGGTTCTTGTAAAAAAGATCCGACAGTATTGTGGTTGGGCGATTTTAATGTGCACCCCTGCCCACTTGCGTCAACCTCTATCTGTGTTTTAACAGACGACGATGGAGGTGGTAATGTACACTTTTCCCATAACCAATATGGCAATGCCCTAAATAAGCTCATTATCACAAAAGACTTGGAGATTATGAACCCCCGGTCAGAATCTACCGGCCTCTTGCTTGATACCTTTCACTCTACCCTATATAGCACATCAATTGATTTTAAAATAGCCTCAGATACATTGGGAGGTGCGTTTAGTAATAGGAATGTTGAATTTCTGGGTTTTAGTGATCATGCAGCTGTATTTTGGGATATGAAATGGTTAGGTATTCATGGCCCTAACTTCTCACTCATAATGCCCATTATAGCTAAGAAGAATGGGATAACACTTAGGGGCCGATTCCGATTCGGGCCGGAAAACGTACCGACCGACTCGGAGCCGGAATTTATTCCGACCGACACGTACCGGTGCAGCCCGACCCGCAAAGTACGATGAAAAGCGTGCAAAATCCGACCGACTCGTACGGAACACAATACGAACGACCGAAGCGCGCGGAAAACAGCTATCCGGCCGGAAAAGCACGCGAATCGAACCGACCGACACGCACCAGGAAGAATCCCGAACGAAACGTACCCGTGAACTCCGACCCGCCAAGTACGATGCAACGCGTGGAAAACACGACCGAGTCTCACGGAGCTCAAGCCGTACGACCGACACGCATACAAAACAACGAGCCGAAGCAACCCAATACACCGCGACCGACGCGTACGCAGCACATAAAACAGCACAAACACAGCGTGAACGACTCGGAGAAGCTCGCACGAGACAACTGCAGGGTCCGACTCGGTCAGAAGAACGTCTCCTACATGCACAAAAAGTACAAAGGGAAAAACACACAAAAAAGGCCAAACAAGCAATTACAAAGCCAATAAATACTGGGGGAAACAGGGAACAAAGACACACCCACAACTCCACCCATATAAAGGACACAAATCTCTACCATGATCCTTCGCAAATTCAAATTACCTGCCAGCACAGAACACCAACAGACAGCAACCACACACACACTCACAGCTCATCCATCACACAAGCCACACACCATCAGCACCTCAACAAATAGCACCCTCACATACACCCAGCAAAACACACACTCACACACCCTCACTTGCACACCAACACACATCACTCACCACCACCACCCATCACCATGCCCCCCAAGAAGAATCCAAAGTTCCTAGATAGTGAATTGGAAGTCCTGGTAGATGAGATCCTCAGGGTAGAGCCACAGCTGTTTGGTACACTGGTCCAACAGACCCCCATGTCGCAGAAAACCAAGATGTGGGCGAGGATCGTCGACAGGGTGAACGCACAATCACCATGTTTGCGCACAAAGGAAGACATCCAGAACAGGTGGTATGATGTGCGCAGGAGGGTCAGGGACCTACTGAAGAAGGATTACATCTTGAGCCAACACACCGGCACTGGCCCTCCTGCCAAACCACTATACCTCAGGCCCTGGGAGGAGAAGGTGCAGGCCATCCTACCACCAGTGAGTGTATATGGACTAGAAAACATCCCAGAGCCTGGTGAGTACACAACCAATATACCCAATATTGTGTGACAATACACACACATCACTGTCAAGGGGATAGTCAAACCATGCACCCTTAGCAAATACACAGCAACAAAAACAGAATCATCCCAAGATGTGTATGTCAGTCAGATAAACACAATACATGCCATCTCATAGTGATATGTAACTGTGTCATGACATGTACAAACCCTACAACAAATAAAGCTATGCAGTGGCACAAATATAACCAACAAACACTGTCAGATCTGTAGCCACCACTACAAAACCACCACACAGGGAATCCCACAGAAAGGAAGGAATTCTGTGTATGCAGGTCAAGTCAGTGTAGCCAATAGCATCATGGGAGTTGTAGTCACAGATATTGCCCACCCTCACAATACGCCCATCAACACCACTCTGAACCATGCTCACATCACAGAGAGTGGAAAACAACTGACAAGATGGCTGACACTGGCTACTGCTGTGGGGAGCACAAGGCCCTGCTGGGAACTGGGCACCAACCAACAGCAGGACACCACTGACTGACATCCTGAAAGACAACTTGCACTCCCTGCAATGGAAGCACGTTCCATGGTGGGATATCTGCCTGGGTGGGAAGGAGGACTGACAGCTATGACCATAGTTACCAGCAGCTCTTCCCACACACACCCCTAACACAAACTACACACAACACACCTGGGAAAATGCATTGCCTCACACTAAAATCAATTATCCCACAAAGAACCACCACCCTGGGTCATGCTGTGGGAAGCACAGTGACACACATGGGACTTGTAGCCAAACAAACGCCAGGACAACACTGTCAGCCATCCATTCAGCACAGGCACACTACCCCACAGGGAAGCAGAGTCAGAAGGAAGGAAGTATGGGCAAGCTGGGAAGGGGGGTGGAGGCAATAGCATGATGGGAGTGGTAGTCACAGATATTGCTCACCCTCACAATTGGCCCATCAACACCACTCTGAACCATGCTCACATCACAGGGAGTGGAAAACAACTGACAAGATGGCTGACACTGGGTACTGCTGTGGGGAGCACAAGGCCCTGCTGGGAACTGGGCACCAACAAACAGCAGGACACCACTGTCAGCCACCTTGCCATTGCTGTCACACCCACACACAGTGAAGTACACTCAAAAGGAAGGAAGTATGGGCATGCTGGGAAGGGGGGTGGAGGCAATAGCATGATGGGAGTGGTAGTCCCAGCTCAACATCCCCAAACCACATGGCCCAACAAGCTCACACTGAAGCATGCACACCTCACAGAGAGTGGAAAGCCCCTTCAAAGATGTCTGACACCGGTGCTCTGTTGTGGGGAGCACAAGGCCCTGCTGGGAACTGGCCACCAACCAACAGCAGGACACCACTGTCAGCCATCTTGCCATTGCTGTCACACCCACACACAGTGAAGTACACTCAAAAGGAAGGAAGTATGGGCATGCTGGGAAGGGGGTGGAGGCAATAGCATGATGGGAGTGGTAGTCACAGCTCAACATCCCCAAACCACATGGCCCAGCAAGCTCACACTGAAGCATGCACACCTCACAGAGAGTGGAAAGCCCCATCAAAGATGTCTGACACCGGTGCTCTGTTGTGGGGAGCACAAGGCCCTGCTGGGAACTGGCCACCAACCAACAGCAGGACACCACTGTCAGCCATCTTGCCATTGCTGTCACACCCACACACAGTGAAGTACACTCAAAAGGAAGGAAGTATGGGCATGCTGGGAAGGGGGTGCAGGCAATAGCATGATGGGAGTGGTAGTCACAGATATTGCTCACCCTCACAATTGGCCCATCAACACCACTCTGAACCATGCTCACATCACAGGGAGTGGAAAACAACTGACAAGATGGCTGACACTGGGTACTGCTGTGGGGAGCACAAGGCCCTGCTGGGAACTGGGCACCAACAAACAGCAGGACACCACTGACTGACATCCTGAGAGTCAACCTGCACCCACTGCAAGGGTGGCATGCTTCATGGTGGGATAACTGGGCTGGAGGGAGAAGGATGTCCGGATGTCAACCAAATACCACCAATGCTGGCCATGCACACACCTCAACATTCACATTGAAATGCTTCATGTTGTCAGGACAATGCGCTACACCAATATCAACAGCTGACTGTGACAACTTAGGACAATGCAATGTACAGGCCCGCATCCAGAGGTACAGTCACAACTGTCAGGTGTTTGAACCATTGATACGCAAAACACACAAGATGATGGACGGAATGCTGCACATTGGCAAACATTCACCCCCAGTCACAGATCTGGGTTTAATCCATCGTTATTTTGCTTCACCACACCACCCCAGTTCAGACATAGCCATATGCAAATCAGTCTTGACCCTGTTTGAACCATTGATGCCTGTAGAAACATTACATACATTGTGTGTCTCTTCCAAATACAGGTGATGATGGGGACACAGCAGCAGACGCTGAGGAGTCCCTGTCCCAGGCTCCGGGGGACACTGAGCTCACTGGTGTGGAACAGCCTCTGCCCACCTCGGATGACGAAGACCTACCTGGCACCTCCGCAGTGAGTCATCATGCAGCACCAGCAGGACCACCAGCTGCACCCCCTGCACCCACCCCTCCAACAACTGCCAACACACAGACCACCCCTGCCAACACGGACAGACCAAGGACCACCACCACCAACAGCACACGGACCCCGGCCCAACGTGGAGCTACGGACAACAACACCAGCAACAACCCCCAAGGGGGCCCAGGGTCACCTGTGCATGCCACCGCAGGTCCTTCACGTGTCGCCAGGGGGGGTGGGAGGGGTGGTAGACATAGGTCGCTGCTTGCAGAGGGGTCTGGACTGCATGATGACCCACAACTGGTACGCATAGCTGATGCGTACCAGACTAGCACTGGAGAGTTCAGCCAGGTAGTGGGGATCCTCAGGGACATTCAACAGCAGCAGGTTGCCCATCATGCCCGCTTGGACTTACACATGTCCCGCATGGAGTCCAAGTGGGACACAGTGCAAGAACAGACGGCGGTGCATAGGGACATATTGCAATGCCTCCGCCAGATTTGCACCAACATGTCAACACCTCCCTGTGTGCCCACAACATCTGGTGCTGCAACAACTGCCTCAGGGAGGGAGGATGACTCTGGCGGAGAGTCCCCTGCACCGCAGCAGCCTGCACTTGAGGGTCCCCCCCAAAGAAGAGGGGTCGTCCGAGGAAGGACAACTGAGAGGCTGATGGCCATGCACAACCCCCAGGAAGCCAACACCTGTTCTGGAAAATCACCTTTGTGCCCAAACTCTTCACCCTGTCGAATGCAACACAACTCTCCCACATGACATGGGGAGCTCAAGTTGGACCAATGTATCAGATGACTGTGGACTTTACTCTGGACATTTCTGCTACCAGGACTTCCAAATCATCTAGGAACTTTGGATTACAATCACAATGTACAGCACCCACCATCCTGTGCACTATACTCACACATGTATGTCAATAAACTCACTAATACACCATACTTGCCTCTGTTGTGATTCCAACGTTGTTTCTGAAGTGGAGATGATGATCTGTGAAATGACACTGTGCATGCTAACTGCTACAGCAAGTACAACACCGGCATGTGAGTCATGGCGACGTGACACATATGAGGGAGACACACCACCAGGGCTACACAACACATACACACCAGGGCCATCTGACTCATCGCCTACACTGATGTTGCCAGGAAATACGGTGCAATGCACAGACCCAACACCTATTCACAGTCTGTGTTAACTAGCCCACTGGTGCAGTAAGCAAATGTCAGTCAGATGTGTGACCACAGACAACGCACATCACAAAGTGAAGCACAGGTTTATTACACATTTGCAACATGTTGTAACCACTACAGATGCAAGGTAATCCCACCTGGCAGTGGGCACACAGTCAACAAGTGTAGAAGAAAGGAAGTCCAAGGGTGTGGCGCACATCACCTGTAGGGAAACGACAGCTACCACCCTGGAAGTTGATTCACGGTGTAGGGGGATCACAGTTGACCAAACAACTCTGAAAGTACCCTGTGAAGGACAGAAATGACACACAGTCAAAAGCACTGAAGAACAGGACAGAACTGCAATACTCATGCCCAATACATGTCACAAGAAACCCACCCAGAACCAAGTTAGCATGCCAACACTGTTGGGGAGTACAGACTACCTGTAAGGACACATCGCTGCACGCATCCAGTCAAGTAGCACATGGACACACTCAAACAGCACCAGAGCACCACCAAAACATATCATGCAAACTCACATCATTGACATAACATCCCTGGATACTCACATTCAGCTGAAGAAGTTGGTGATGAGCTGTGTGCGGACATCACCCTCATCATCATCATCATCACTGGCATCGTGGTCCAGCCCAGGATCCTCCACAGGTGGCGGATGTTGGTCATCGTCATCCAGGATGAGAGGCAACTCCTTCCGCACTGCCAGGTAGTGTAGCATGCAGCAGACGATGACAATCTTACACACCTTTGCTGGGGCATATGGGAGGGCCCCTCCTGTCTTATCTAGGCAGTGGGGGCGGCTCTTCAGGAGACCAAATGTCCGCTCAATCACTCTCCTGGTCCGACCATGTGCCTCATTGTAGCGCATCTGGGCTGGTGTCACAGGGTTCCTGAGGAGCGTCAGCAACCACGGCATGTTGGGGTATCTGGAGTCACCTACATACAGACAATTGCACATTAGCTGAGTTGGAAAAGAGGGTGGAACACTACATTGCAGAACACACACAATGGTACAAAGTCAGACACACCAACAAGCCCGGCACGCTGGTTCCGCATCTGTGACATCATCCTCGGGATGCTACTACTCCTCATCACGTAGGCATCGTGTGCAGAACCGGGGAAACGGGCACACACGTGTGAGATGCTCATATCTGCAAGACATACCACCAGTGCATTGACCGAATGGTAGTGTTTGCGGTTCCTGTATGCCTGCTCTTGGGCCTGTGGTGGTACCAAAGCCACATGTGTCCCATCAATGGAGCCAATGACATGCGGCATCCTCCCCAGGGCATAGAAGTCACTCTTCACGTCAGTGAGTTGTTGAAGTCTAGGGAAAGAGATGTACTGGTTCAGGTATCTCAACATAGCCTCCAAAACATCGCGGAGCACACGGCTGAACATGGTCTGTGACATCCCACCAGCAGACGCCACAGTGTGTTGAAAGGTACCGGTGGCAAAGAAGTGTAGGGCTGCCATCACCTTCACCTTGGGGGTCAGCGCTGTAGGGTATGTCCGGCCAGGATGCAAATGTGGGGCCAACCGCACCGTCAATTCCTCAATCAGTGGCCTGGTGAAGCGGTACCGTCGGATGCAGTCCTGTTCAACCACTGTTGCAAGGTCAGGGAATGGCCGATGGACAGCTGGTGCCCTGCAGTGCATAGGTGAAGAAAGAAAGATTGTCAGTCACCCCACATATGTGGCATAGACCAGACTCAATATCACATGATACATCATTACGAGACACAAGTACATGATGCGTGTGCCGCTCCGTAAGGACATGTATGGCACCTACATGGCTAACATCTAACATCACAGTTCAACATGTGCCCTCAACAAGTCCCAGGTTGTGCTATGGGATATCATTAGGCTGTGTCACAGTACCCATGTACTGCTGTCACGTTCCAAACACACACCACAGTGACATGTGAGGACAGATGTGCCCCAGGCATCACAGCTCATCGACAGGTAGATTCCCAGGGACCCTGTATTGCCACATGGACACTGGCATGACATGGTGCATCATGAATACACCACAGCTAAACAACCATGACCCCCACAGGTAGTGGTCCCTGTTGCCTCGGCAGGACAGACATGGACGTCTGTGACACACACACGCACAACATCAAAGTCCATGCACAAACAACGTGGATGTGGAGACTGTCTCCCATTGTGCACATGGAATCAGAGACATTGTAAACACAACATGCACACAGACTGTGGAGGGCCATCACAATTGTGGCAATGGGTCACCCTGGGACGTACATACCGTCCCACATGGGACTCAGGGGGTATGTGACATGACATACACATACACAACCGTGAAATGTGATCATGCCACATGCCCTGAAATGAACAGTTGCACACCACAGTGTTCATGTGCACAACACACCAAGGATTCTGTCCCCATGAACACGTGCACAGCCTGGGAGTGGCTGCCCCCAAGTGCCACCCAAAAAACAACATGTTGACCCCCATACACGGAACAGGTAATGCAGCCTTACATGCCTTAGGATATAGTGTGGACAGGCTGTGGTGTTGTAGGTGTGCCCCTCACTCCCTGGGAAGTATATGTGGCTGGCATATGTTCACCTGTGACAGGCATGGTGACATATGCCAGTGACTTGTACAGGGACGCGTTGAACAGCAATGGACCGATCGGTGTGCCCGGCCGGCCCATTGCATTCAATGTGAGCGGGTACGCGTTGTATCCCGGGTACGCGTTGTAGAGCAATGGACCGATCGGTGTGCCCGGCCGGCCCATTGCATTCAATGTGAGCGGGTATGCGTTGTATCCCAGGTACGCGTTGTAGAGCAATGGACCGATCGGTGTGCCCGGCCGGCCCATTGCATTCAATGTGAGCGGGTACGCGTTGTACAGCAATGGACCGAACGGTGCGCACACATTGGCTGGGGCCTGGCTTGGCAACGGACGCGTTTTCGAAGCTCCAACGAGTCTGATGCAGTGAATTCAGTTGGCCAGCCACAACAATGTTGCAAAATCATGGGTATCATGAAGTTGAAGATTTGAAGGATGCTGTGGGCGTGTATTAGTGCTGCTATTCCATGGATTGGTCAGATTCAGAAGATGCAAACGACTTGGACCTATCACTTTGGACACATGGGACAGTATCTGCCTCTGCAGCACACATATAATGCTGGCTGTTCCCCTGAGAGCTCACTTGCCTGCATTACATGCTCCAGGACGACATCTGCCACCAACACTGCTGCTGTTTATGCATCCTCTGGCTCCTGCAATGGCACGTACTGTGGAGAGAGCCCCAGCCTTCAGCCTTGAGGAGAACCAGGCCCTGCTGGACAGCCTCCTTCCACAGTACAGCAAGCTGTATGGGAAACCAGGGGAGCAGGTGAGTGTGCTGTCCACTGCATCACTAATTGTGCTTGTTGTCTGACTAGCAGGACTTTCAGTGTGCACACCACTGGCTAGCATGCCCACTGAGTAGTTGTCACACCCCAAAGTGTGTAGTTACATGCACTGAACTGGTACAGTGCAGTAACAGTGCATTCCAACTAGGTTTACTTCCCATGCAATGATACCATGTAGTGACTGCTGGCAAACTGTTCATAGCCATTGTTGCACTGCCTGTGTACATCATATGCCCCTGTGATTGAGACATGTATATCCAACTGTGTGATGCACGTATATGTTGCATGTGTAGTAATGGCCTTTTCACTTTGTCATCCTCACAGGTTGATGCCCACCAGAAGCAGGACATCTGGCTGACCATCGCCCGGAAAGTAAGACCCGTGGGGGTCTACAGGCGCAGGATCCGCAACTGCCAAAAGAGGTGGCAGGACCTTCGTGGCTGGACCCGGAGAATCGCAAGGGTCCAGCTGAAGCTGTCGCCTCCTCGCAGGAGGGGCGGACACCGGACCCTGACACCCCACATGCTCCGGATCCTGGCGGTGGTCTTCCCTGACCTGGATGGGCAGCTGAAGGACAGACAGCAGCAAGGAGGGGGTGAGTCCATGACTGCACTGTGCACTTTGTCTGACATGCTATGTGCCCTCCTCTGGCCTGGTTAAACTTCCACAGTACATCAGTCATGTGGTCCAGGACCCATGTCCCTCATTTGTGACATGCCCACTTCTCCTCTGATACGCATATGTGTGGCCCTTATAGTCAGGAAATTGTGTCATTTGGGGACTTTGTCATTGCATTTTGCTTTGCTCAAGGTGGGGGACAGCATTTGTTCCCATGACTATGTTGTGCGATTCATGGGTGGGTCAATTGCTTACACAATGCCTAAGTTCTGACATGTGATCTGGGTGTAACTTTGATATGTGGTCCGCTTGCTGCTCTGACTCACCACATGTCCCTGGGGAATTTGGCACACACCCATGCTGCTGGTGGGAACAATGTTTGGGCCTCAGGAGTATGTGTATCCAGTGTGTCACACATGCTTAGCCACCTGCCTACTGTCCAGGACTCATCCCTCTTACAGGTGGAGCTGGACAGTCATGCCTACTCCAGGGCATACAATACACTCTGTACTCCCACTCCCGTGTATCATCTGGCATGTTGTGATCAGTGAAATGTACCCTCAGGTGTCTGCCTCTGTCTCATTGTGCAGTGTCTTCGTTGTCAGGACTACTGGTATGTTTATCGGTTAGGGCTCAGCATGCCATCTGAGATGTGACCATGATAGACGATACTTCTGTGACTTATAGGTGTCTGATCACTTGACTGTGCACACAGGTGTTTGCGACTGTGACTTTCAGGCAGCTGTATTTTCATTCAGAGCACACTGTGAGGTGCTCATGTTCAGAGAGTTGTGTTTCATGTCCCCCATATGTCCAGTTGGTATGACGTGGACAAATAGTAGTACAGATGATGTGGTTTTTGGGGGATGGACATGTGCACTTGTCAGTCACCTAACTTGCATTCCCCATGCCCTCGGATTGTGAAACAGTGCAGACTGTTGGCTGCCTGCCATGGCCATGTGACTTGAGACAGTAATGTATAACTTTGCACGCATTCCTGTGTCATGGCATTAAACTTCCTGGGACTGATCCTGCAGGGGAGTGACATGTGCAACATGCACCCCATTGTGGCATTGACTATCCGGACATGGGTGCATCATGGTGTCTGGTGCTGGTATGCATCACATGCATTTCTAATTAGACTCTGGCCATCCCTTTATCCGGACACCTGCACTGACTCAGTGGCAAGAGATGTGATGTGTGCATGTTCACATACTTCACCGTGTTCCCTGCAATGTCCAACAACTGTGTAGGTGGTGCATGTGTCCACACTGGGGCCTTACCATCAGACAGGCACCAGACAGATGGGTGCAAGGGCAGGAGGGGTGTGAGTCCCATGGTTGACCATCAGACTGACAATTGGCTTCCCTGAATCTGTGTGAGGACTTTAGGCAATGTTCAACTAAGGATGCCAGGGCTTGCTCTGTAATGTGCTGTACTTACTGCGGTGTGTGCGGTCAGTGCAGGTGACTGATGTTTGTCTGTTTCCCTAATTGTTTGCAGATACATCCACGGCCACAGGAGGGGACAGCTCCACGGACCAGGAGGAGCAGCGGAGCCAGACTGGGTCAGCATCGGACGAGTGGTCAGAGGGACCCAGTGGCACGGAGGGCGAGGGGAGCCACACCGAGGAGTCCTCAGCACCATCCACCTCAGCTGGGACCACAGCAGCTCGGAGGATGACTCCCTTGTGGTGGCGGGTCTCAGCAACCACCAAAGGTCAGCTAGTCTGTCTGGCCCCGCCACCACCACCACCACCACCACCGCCCTACCATTGGCTCCCATTCCTGAGGTCCGTGGAGGCTCTCGTGCTCGGGAGCGTGTCTCCTTCGTGCCAGGCACCGCAGCCCCTGCCCCTGTGTCCCCTGCTGCCCTGAGTGAGGAGTCTGTGTACCTCCTTCGGCAGCTCAATGTAGGGCAGACAGCAATGCTGAGTGTCCTCCATGCACACACCACTCTGTTGACACAGCTGGTGTCGTTCATGGAGGGCATCTCGACGGGTATGTCTGCCCTACAGAGGAGTAATAGGTCCATGGACTCCTCCCTGACGGCAGCAGTGTCCCTCCTCCAACAGTCCCTCACCCCTCCCACCTCTGCCCCATCCACACTTCCTGCCCCCTACCTGTCCAAAGCACATGCACACCTGCACAGTCAACCAAACACACAGACACGAGCAGCACAGACACAACCAAGAGTAAGGCAAGACGTGCACACAAGCATCCTCAGGGGACTGATACCACAGACACAGGGGATGGGGAACACACACACACACACAGGCATCCACATTCACTCCGCAGTCCTCCAAATCCTCTCCCTCCAAGACCCCTTCCCTTGCCTCGCCTGCTACCCCACCTACACAGCAGATCTTCCTGCATGACCTCGGCCTCTTCCCCTCCATTCCTGCTGATCCAGCATACCAGGGGAAGAGGAAGTCCACCCACACTGAGAGGAGTGCCCCTCGCCCCCGGACACCCTCCCCCAGGCGCAGGCAGACACAGGAGCCCATTAGGAAGTCCCCCCGGAGCAGGAAGAGCAAGACCCCACCACCACCAACACGCAGCTCCAGCGCCCAGTCTCTCTCCTCCATCCCCCAGGCCACCACTGCACAGGTTCCCCCGCCACACCCTGCCCCAGGTTCCCCCACACACCGATACTGCATCCCCAGACTGCTTAGGCCCTCCCCCGTGCCACTTGCTCTTCCACCCCAACCCAGACACTCTGCCTGTTAGTGGCACTGTTGTGGGGACCGGGTCCCCCCTCTGTCCTGCCCACCTCATCTGCCCACCCTTCCACTCCCTTGGAGTCATGCACTGCAGTGGAGTCCACAACCACCACGTCTGACTCGGGCACTGCAGTGGGTACCCAGTCCACTACATCAGTCCAGCCCACTGCAGTGGTTGCAGCACCCACACCAACTGACTTGTGTACCACAGTGGTGCCGGCCCCCCCTGAGTCAGACACCTCCACTGCAGTTGCCGCTGACACTCCTGCACCCACCACCCCTTCACTGCCTCATTCTGCCATCCCCTGATCCTGTCCCTGCGGTGCCTGGCCTGCTCCTTGTATGCCCCTCCAAGGGGGATGTCCCCCAACCGTACCAGTGCAGGCAAGCAATGTGTGACCAGTTGTCACTTCTCACCCCGTTGGTACTGTGATTTTGGACTGGCCATTGGCCTTAGTTTCTTTTGGACTTCCGTGTTTACCCTGACATTTGCTGAATAAAGCCCCTTTTTGTTTACTTTTGGGTTTTCTTTTGATGTACATGATGTGGATGAGTAGCATCCTGCATTTGCAGTTGTAATAGTGTTCACATCAGGATGAAGAAGTGTTGCAGTGATGGACTCCATGTGGTCCATGGGATATGTGTCCTGTTGTAGTCTGGATCTATGGCATCCTTTGCTACAGTCTGAGGGTGTAATGTTCAGCATTTGACACAGGGATGTCCTTTTTGCATTTGTAAATGAACATCTTTGTCTTACACTGATGCACATCTGGTGGGCTTACCACTGTTCAATGTTCCGATTTCCCTGACTGTGTGCCCAGCTCCACTGGACATGCAGTTTTGCACATCAATGTCGAAGGACTCATCTGTGTATACAGTGCAACTTGCTTGACACGTGTTTGGTGTGTGTGCAGATGACTGACGTGACACTCCCGTACCCAGGCTGATGTGAGCAGAGCCTTCTGTGTGTTGTGGTTGTTGACTCACTGACGGAGTGTTCTGCTGACATGTTTGGGTCGTGCACAGACAAGGTTTGGCACAGCGGACCTTCCACAGGAGTGGAGTGCCCTCATGGCAGTGTGTAATCTGGTGACATTGCGTGGGCCTGTGTTGTGTAAGCATGTCTGTGCATGTTCCCTTCCCTTTTCCTACACAGGCTGTATCCCTAGGGATGTTCCTGTTTGTGATGCTTGCTGAGTTGTTCTGTGTTCATCCAGCATCTTGGACCTGGTTTCTCTGTGATGTGGGTACATGGCAAACTAATGTTCATGAGGTTGTCATCCCAGGTTGTCTTTGTTGTCAGTGCTGGGGATGTGGGCAAACGCAGATGGGACACATTCAGGATTCCCCTTGGCACTTGTTGTTTACACGAATCATGTGATTTACAGTTTGTGTTAGCTTTCAGTGATTGTGACACGTTGTGTGTGTGATTGCTGCCACTGCTCAGGGTCAGAGCTGCAATGTTGGTAGTTGTGTACGTGTGTTCTTCGTGTGTCACATGGCCAGGATCCCATTGATTGTGGTGGATTTCACATCACGCCCATGTATGGCATACTGTGCTGTGTCTCAGACATTGACGAGTCTTGTTGACTGGCCATGTGTGATGGGTTTCTGCACCTTAGTTCCCACCACCACCCCTGGTATTGTCATGGGTGCATGTGCAATGTCACCAGTCCATGTGAGCTTCACTGCTGCACATTGGTGGAGATCAGGGTGTGTGGTGTTGAGTGTGTGCAAAAGTGAGTTGTTGCACGGCCAGACCCCTACCTCCATATTGGCCTTGGCTGGCAGGCCATGCTGATTGATTGGAGCTTGTGTAGGTGTGATGGTAGTTAGTTGCTCAGGACACATGGCTGGGGTTCACAGTGTGAACGACATCTAACATTGTCATCACAGTGGGATTATCATGCAGGCTAGTGTCAGCACAATATGGGGTCCCTGGGGGTAGTGCTGTGGTGGGTCTGTCTCTTGCTGTGTTAGTTGCTGTTCCTACAAGCTTGTGTGACATGTGTAATTTGTGCTCCCTCTCATCTAACAATGCCTGATTGCCCACATAGGGGATTTGGATCCATGAGTTACTTTTGTGTGGCACTGTATGTGCATCTGTGTAATTGGTATTCAGGCCTCATCATGTGTTGTGTGGTTGCCTGGGGACACTGGCACCCCCCCCCTCACCTGTTGTGTTTGATGTGCAGTGTGGGTCTGCCTGTTTGTGTTTGTGCATCTGCACCACTGCATTGGCATATCTTTAATGTGCCATTAGCTGTATGTTGTTTGTTGGGTTTCACCTGCTGTCCCTGGGACTCCTAGGTCATCAGTCAGCACAATGATCATTGTTTGTGTGTCCCATTGCTGCCATGGTATGTTATTTGTTCACCTCACATCTACAGTCTCCACAGGGTATCTACATTTGTGTGCCCATTGGTGCAAATATGTGGGTCTGCATTATGATGGTCACTTCTGTCATTGTGTCATTGATGGATGTTGACAGTGTCAGCCCCCATGGGTGATGTTTGTCTGCACATGGCCAAAGGTATGTCTTATTTGCACTGCACTGTTTGCCTCCCCCAATCTATGTTGCTATGGGACACAAGCACTACTTTGCCACTGATGTGTTTGTTGTTCTGTGACCAGGAATCATCCATGCAGTTTGGCAGTTGCAGCTTTTTCAATGTCAACACTTACATTTTGGTCACTGTGATGATGGGGGTTTAGACCCCATTGCCACAATGTTCAAAATGTGCTTCAGCTATGGACCCCACACTTACCTTTTGGTCACTGTGATGATGGGGGTTTAGACCCCATTGCCACAATGTTCAAGATGTGCTTCAGCTATGGACCCCACACTTACCTTTTGGTCACTGTGATGATGGGGGTTGGACCCCATTGCCACAATGTTCAAGATGTGCTTCAGCAATGGGCCCCACACTTACATTTTGGTCACTGTGATGATGGGGGTTTAGACCCCATTGCCACAATGTTCAAAATGTGCTTCAGCTATGGACCCCACACTTACCTTTTGGTCACTGTGATGATGGGGGTTGGACCCC
Organism: Calotriton arnoldi; assembly: GCA_963921515.1. Lineage (NCBI taxonomy): Eukaryota > Metazoa > Chordata > Amphibia > Caudata > Salamandridae > Calotriton > Calotriton arnoldi. The sequence continues at coordinate 123,497 of CAWUFW010002850.1, forward strand.
ATTGCCACAATGTTCAAAATGTGCTTCAGCTATGGACCCCACAATTACCTTTTGGTCACTGTGATGATGGGGGTTGGACCCCATTGCCACAATGTTCAAGATGTGCTTCAGCTATGGGCCCCACACTTACATTTTGGTCACTGTGATGATGGGGGTTTAGACCCCATTGCCACAATGTTCAAAATGTGCTTCAGCTATGGACCCCACACTTACCTTTTGGTCACTGTGATGATGGGGGTTGGACCCCATTGCCACAATGTTCAAAATGTGCTTCAGCTATGGACCCCACACTTACCTTTTGGTCACTGTGATGATGGGGGTTGGACCCCATTGCCACAATGTTCAAAATGTGCTTCAGCTATAGACCCCACACTTACCTTTTGGTCACTGTGATGATGGGGTTGGACCCCCATTGCATCAATGTTCAAGATGTGCTTCAGCTATGGGCCCCACACTTACATTTTGGTCACTGTGATGATGGGGGTTTAGACCCCATTGCCACAATGTTCAAAATGTGCTTCAGCTATGGAACCCACACTTACCTTTTGGTCACTGTGATGATGGGGGTTGGACCCCATTGCCATAATGTTCAAAATGTGCTTCAGCTATGGACCCCACACTTACCTTTTGGTCACTGTGATGATGGGGGTTGGACCCCATTGCAACAGTGGTCATGGTCTGCTTGCATTGTGGGGGCCACACACATTTATGTGTGACACATGTGATAGGGGGTCACATTGTATGTTCAAAGTCATGTTCAGTGTTGTAGGCATTTGACACAGTCTACACACGCTTGTCATGGTGTTGGGGGGGATGTCTTTTTGTTGCATTCCTTATGTTGGTGTGTGCTTGTTGTGTCATGCATTGCCCATCCTATGAGTGGGGGTGTTGTTGGTGGTAGGCATCCTGCCCCCCATGGGTAGAGGTGGAAGTAGTGACAGGCATCCAGCAACCCCTGGGTGGAGGTGGTAGTAGTGACAGGCATCTAGCACCCCCTGGGTAGGGGTGATGGTAGGGGTAGGCATCTAGCACCCCCTGGGTAGGGGTGGTGGTAGTGGTAGGCATCTGGCACCCCCTGGGTAGGGGTGGTGGTAGTGGTAGGCATCTGGCACCCCCTGAGTAGGGGTGGTAGTGGTGGTAGGCATCCAGCCCCCATGGGTAGAGGTGGTAGTAGTGACAGGCATCTAGCACCTCCTGGGTAGGGGTGATGGTAGGGGTAGGCATCTAGCACCCCTGGGTAGGGGTGGTGGTAGTGGTAGGCATCTGGCACCCCCTGGGTAGGGGTGGTGGTAGTGGTAGGCATCTGGCACCCCCTGAGTAGGGGTGGTAGTGGTGGTAGGCATCCAGCCCCCATGGGTAGAGGTGGTAGTAGTGACAGGCATCCTGCCCCCCATGGGTAGGGGTGGTAGTAGTGGTAGGCATCTGGCACCCCTGGGTAGGGGTGGTGGTAGTGGTAGGCATCTGGCACCCCCTGAGTAGGGGTGGTAGTGGTGGTAGGCATCCAGCCCCCATGGGTAGAGGTGGTAGTAGTGACAGGCATCTAGCACCCCCTGGGTAGGGGTGATGGTAGGGGTAGGCAACTAGCACCCCCTGGGTAGGGGTGGTGGTAGTGGTAGGCATCTGGCACCCCTGGGTAGGGGTGGTGGTAGTGGTAGGCATCTGGCACCCCTGAGTAGGGGTGGTAGTGGTGGTAGGCATCCAGCCCCCATGGGTAGAGGTGGTAGTAGTGACAGGCATCCTGCCCCCCATGGGTAGGGGTGGTAGTAGTGGTAGGCATCTGGCACCCCCTGGGTAGGGGTGGTGGTAGTGGTAGGCATCTGGCACCCCCTGAGTAGGGGTGGTAGTGGCGGTAGGCATCCAGCCCCCCATGGGTAGAGGTGGTAGTAGTGACAGGCATCTAGCACCCCCTGGGTAGGGGTGATGGTAGGGATAGGCATCTAGCACCCCCTGGGTAGGGGTGGTGGTAGTGGTAGGCATCTGGCACCCCTGGGTAGGGGTGGTGGTAGTGGTAGGCATCTGGCACCCCCTGAGTAGGGGTGGTAGTGGTGGTAGGCATCCAGCCCCCATGGGTAGAGGTGGTAGTAGTGACAGGCATCCAGCACCCCCTGGGTAGAGTTGGTAGTAGTGACAGGCATCTGGCACCCCTGGGTAGGGGTGGTGGTAGTGGTAGGCATCTGGCACCCCCTGGGTAGGGGTGGTAGTGGTGGTAGGCATCCAGCCCCCATGGGTAGAGGTGGTAGTAGTGACAGGCATCCAGCAACCCCTGGGTGGAGGTGGTAGTAGTGACAGGCATCTAGCACCCCCTGGGTAGGGGTGATGGTAGGGGTAGGCATCTAGCACCCCTTGGGTAGGGGTGGTGGTAGTGGTAGGCATCTGGCACCCCCTGAGTAGGGGTGGTAGTGGTGGTAGGCATCCAGCCCCCATGGGTAGAGGTGGTAGTAGTGACAGGCATCCTGCCCCCATGGTAGGGGTGGTAGTAGTGGTAGGCATCTGGCACCCCTGGGTAGGGGTGGTGGTAGTGGTAGGCATCTGGCACCCCCTGAGTAGGGGTGGTAGTGGTGGTAGGCATCCAGCCCCCCATGGGTAGAGGTGGTAGTAGTGACAGGCATCCTGTCCCCCATGGGTAGGGGTGGTAGTAGTGGTAGCCATCTGGCACCCCCTGGGTAGGGGTGGTGGTAGTGGTAGGCATCTGGCACCCCCTGAGTAGGGGTGGTAGTGGTGGTAGGCATCCAGCCCCCCATGGGTAGAGGTGGAAGTAGTGACAGGCATCTAGCACCCCCTGGGTAGGGGTGATGGTATGGGTAGGCATCTAGCACCCCCTGGGTAGGGGTGGTGGTAGTGGTAGGCATCTGGCACCCCCTGGGTAGGGGTGGTGGTAGTGGTAGGCATCTGGCACCCCCTGAGTAGGGGTGGTAGTGGTGGTAGGCATCCAGCCCCCATGGGTAGAGGTGGTAGTAGTGACCGGCATCTAGCACCCCCTGGGTAGGGGTGATGGTAGGGGTAGGCATCTAGCACCCCCTGGGTAGGGGTGGTGGTAGTGGTAGGCATCTGGCACCCCCTGGGTAGGGGTGGTGGTAGTGGTAGGCATCTGGCACCCCCTGAGTAGGGGTGGTAGTGGTGGTAGGCATCCAGCCCCCATGGGTAGAGGTGGTAGTAGTGACAGGCATCCAGCACCCCCTGGGTAGAGGTGGTAGTAGTGACAGGCATCTGGCACCCCCTGGGCAGGGGTGGTGGTAGTGGTAGGCATCTGGCACCCCCTGGGTAGGGGTGGTAGTGGTGGTAGGCATCCAGCCCCCCATGGGTAGAGGTGGTAGTAGTGACAGGCATCCAGCACCCCCTGGGTAGAGGTGGTAGTAGTGACAGGCATCTGGCACCCCTGGGTAGGGGTGGTGGTAGTGGTAGGCATCTGGCACCCCCTGGGTAGGGGTGGTAGTGGTGGTAGGCATCCAGCCCCCATGGGTAGAGGTGGTAGTAGTGACAGGCATCCAGCAACCCCTGGGTGGAGGTGGTAGTAGTGACAGGCATCTAGCACCCCTGGGTAGGGGTGATGGTAGGGGTAGGCATCTAGCACCCCCTGGGTAGGGGTGGTAGTGGTGGTAGGCATCCAGCCCCCCATGGGTAGAGGTGGTAGTAGTGACAGGCATCCAGCAACCCCTGGGTGGAGGTGGTAGTAGTGACAGGCATCTAGCACCCCCTGGGTAGGGGTGATGGTAGGGGTAGGCATCTAGCACCCCCTGGGTAGGGGTGGTGGTAGTGGTAGGCATCTGGCACCCCCTGGGTAGGGGTGGTGGTAGTGGTAGGCATCTGGCACCCCCTGAGTAGGGGTGGTAGTGGTGGTAGGCATCCAGCCCCCCATGGGTAGAGGTGGTAGTAGTGACAGGCATCCTGCCCCCCATGGGTAGGGGTGGTAGTAGTGGTAGGCATCTGGCACCCCCTGGGTAGGGGTGGTGGTAGTGGTAGGCATCTGGCACCCCCTGAGTAGGGGTGGTAGTGGTGGTAGGCATCCAGCCCCCCATGGGTAGAGGTGGTAGTAGTGACAGGCATCTAGCACCCCCTGGGTAGGGGTGGTGTTAGTGGTTGGCATCCAGGCCCCTATGTGTATATGTGGCATTGGTGATAGCCATCCCGCCCCTATGGTGCTACTGTTGCTGGTGTAAGTAATTTCTGCATCCCTATGTGTGTGTGTGATATGTCGGGTACGTGTGGTTTGTTTGTGTGGTGGGTGTCTGACTTACCTTCTGCGTCGTACGCGTCCGTGCCAGTTCCGGTAATAGATGTAGAATATTGGTAGGATCGGCACGATGGGATTCATGGTTGGTTCGTCTCGTTCGTCTTTCTCTTTGCTTCACCTCATCCTCGTCGCTGGCGTGTTCGTCTCGTAGCTGTGGATCGTCTTGTGGCGCGAATCGGAGCTTATGTGCGCCTCTCCCGGATGCTTTGACGTGCCGTGCGTAGCGACGGGTTCGGCGCGTACGGAGGGCGCATCGTACTTGTCCGGCCGGACGGGGCTGCATTTTGGCTTCCATGCGACTCGATTCTGCGTTTCCGGATCCGCCTCGGTCGGAGAACAGGACCTGTATTGGGTGAGTACGACTGGGTCGGGAGTTGGGCAGTTGTGCGCATCATACTTGCTCGTTCGGACGTATGTGCGAATCGGTCGGGAAACAGGCATTCGCCTTTCTTTTTTCCCGGCCGAATGGTATTAGGTGCGCCTCCGATCGGAATCGACCCCTTAAATGGGAGGGCATTGACAAGGCTGTTCTCATTCCCCAGGTTGTATCTAGCAGAATGAAGGAAACAGTAATATTTTTAGATCCAAAACAGGACCCCCAGTCTACTTTTGAGGCCTTTGAAGCTATTTTGCTCGAGGTGAAAAAGAATCTTTCAAAGAGTGGCTGGTCACAGAAAACCATAGGACCGAAATGGTTTGATCATAACTGTACTAAAGCACTTTCCCATCTACATTGATCACTCAAGTGTGTGCCAAGAAATCCCACCCTTGTGAAGCAGGCCTGGCTAAGTTATTCTATGGCCAGGAAGAATAGATTACAGTAACTAAAAGAAGCTTGGGAAAAATTACTGAAAGCCTCAGTTACAAACAATTCTGGTCAACGATTAAGCCCCATTTCTAAACTCGAATTCTGATCCTAATTTGGACACACATGTGGATGAGGATTCATGGGTGGAATATTTTTGTAAAACTTTTAATGGTCTGCGAGAGGGTCCCGGAGCGACTGATGATGAGCCTGCCCACATCTAATACCGCCCTCACTTTTAATCACATGGAGATAGGTACAGCCTTGGCACAATCCTCTAGTAATAAGTTACCGGGTATAAATGGTACCCCAATAGATTTTTTCACAGATTGCCCTGATCTTTGGTGACCCCTACTTACCAACATATTCAATGCCATAGCCAAACAGGGACCTCCTACCTCCTGGCATAAAGCAGTTTTAATTCCAATTTACAAAAAAGGGGATAAACTAGACTCCAGAAACTATAGGCCAATCTCCCTCCTTGACAGCACGGCTAAACTCATGGGAAGAGTGCTATTAAATAGACAGGAGACATGGGCACTGGCAAACAATATTCTGATTCCGGCACAATATGGCTTTAGAAAAGGTAGAGGTACCCAAGATCAATGTCTGAACCTGAGTCTACTTATAGCGAAGTACACCCAAGCTAAGCAAGGCAATTTATATCTGGCCTTCATGGATCTTAGCGCAGCTTTTAACTGTGTATGGAGGATCATGAGGGAAATGGAGGTATACCAGGAAATAATTACCTTCATAAGACAACTGTATTCGATGGGCGAAGCCTGTGTAAGGTATGGCAAACAGGATGAGTGCACCAGATGGTTCCCAGTTACTAGAGGTGTTCGCCAAGGGTGCGTTCTCGCATCTTGTTTGTTTTCACTTTATACCAATGGGGTGGAGTCTCGCCTGCTCGAATCAGCCATATATGTACCCTGAATAAATAAGATGTGCATTCCAATTTTATTGTATGCAGATGATGCAGTTTTAATTGCGCGAACGGGGAGGTTAAATAATTATGTAGAATTTATGAAAAATCTGGATCTTCATACAAACGAATGCCCCACCCCTTTTGTTTATCTCTAATCGTAAAGTGGTTCAGACAGAGTTATTTTCTTATCTAGGGCTGACTTTTGACTGTCGAGCATCCTTGATGAATATGGTGGTGAATCGTGGGATCATGCTTGAAAAGAGTACAAACGCCATTCGCTCCTTTTCAGAAAAGTTGGGAACAAGAAATCCAGATATTTTAAGGAAGGTCTATTTGGCCAAATCTAGTGCAGTAGCTGCATATGGGGCTGGAGTGTGGGGTCATGTTAATGCAAAGGAGATACAAATAATAGAGGATAGTTTCTGGTATTCAATGATGAGCCTTCCCATTAGCTGCCCCAATTTTAAATTACAACAAGAGCTAAACATCCCCTATATAACTGATCAGATTAATGTAGCTCCTATTCTTCTTTGGCATTCAATATAATGTAGAGATACTGTGTCCCTTACCCAACAAATAATAATGGATTGTTTAGCCCTAGAACATACAGAGAATATTAAATGGTTGAAGTACATGAAAAATATCCTACATACTCTAGAACTAGGGAGCCTCTTTGAATTACCTGGAAAATGTGTATCTGTCTCGAAAAAGTTTTAAAATCCCGTTTTATTGCCTTTGCCAATGATGCGAGAATAAATGCAAACCATAATAAACCAACTATAAGGGAATACATGGAGGGCCCACTGCAGGATGAGGGGTTATCCTCCTACCTTGTATGCAGATGATGCAGTTTTAATTGCGCGAACGGGGAGGTTAAATAATTATGTAGAATTTATGAAAAATCTGGATCTTCATAGAAACGAATGCCCCCCCCCTTTTTTAATCTCTAATCGTAAAGTGGTGCAGACAGAGTTATTTTCTTATCTTGGGCTGACTTTTGACTATCGAGCATACTGGATGAATATGGTGGTGAATCGTGGGATAATGCTTGAAAAGAGTACAAACGCCATTCGCTCCTTTTCAAAAAAGTTGGGAACAAGAAATCCAGATATTTTAAGGAAGGTCTATGAGGCCAAATCTAGTGCAGTAGCTGCATATGGTGCTGGAGTGTGGGGTCATGTTAATGTAAAGGAGATACAAATAATAGAGGATAGTTTCTGGTATTCAATGATGAGCCTTTCTATTAGCTGCCCCAATTTTAAATTACATCAAGAGCTAAACATCCCCTATATAACTGATCAGATTAATGTAGCTCCTATTCTTCTTTGGCATTCAATATAATGTAGAGGTACTGTGTCCCTTACCCAACAAATAATAATGGATTGTTTAGCCCTAGAACATACAGAGAATATTAAATGGTTGAAGTACATGAAAAATACCCTACATACGATCTAGGGAGCCTATTTGAATTACCTGGAAACTGTGTATCTGTCTCGAAAAAAGTTTTAAAATCCCGTATTATTGCCTTTGCCAATGATGCGAGAATGAATGCAAACCATAATAAACCAACTATAAGGGAATACATGGAGGGCCCACTGCAGGATGAGGGGTTATCCTCCTACCTGGAGGTTGTAACAATAGCTCGGCACAGATTCATTCTGTTAAGATTTTGCCTTAATTATATCCTGTGTATGTTGGGTCACCCTGCTGGTATTTATTCTAGTAATGATCTTCCTTGTTGCCCTTGTGATGATTTCTTGCGTCAAACTGATTTGCACATTTTCTTCTTTTGTAAATGTTATTGTAATCATCGGAAAAGGTTTTTAACTGCTCTTTTACGTAAGCTTAATTTTAGACAATGTCGCCCGGCCTTATACTTTTTACGAATGTTGCCTAACCCTCTAACCTGTCTTAGTGTTGCTTCCTTTTTATGTGCGTCTCTGAGAACTAGGAAAATGATCATTTGCTGATATGATTGTCTGTTTTTAGAGCTTTTAACTGTGATGTATTTCTGAACTTTTACGATGAATTTTGTATTAATCGAATAAAGTAATTTTGATGATGATGAGTATTGAAAACATTACAAGAAATCGAATACTTAGCACTGAATGAACCAGAAAGTACAGATATTGTGAAAACTAATATGTTGGATACATACTATCCCAAAAGGTGTCCACATCTGGAAAACCTATGTCTGTATGAAATACTTCAACATTACAGCTTTAAAAGAAAAGTTACAGAAAATATAAAAGAAGAAAAATATGCAGTAATTGGATGTGACGGATGTTTAGTAAAACATGCCAAAGGAAATCTTATTAACCGCAGAAAACTCAGTTGCGAAAGTCCAGATAAGAGGGAATTTTTCTATTTAGCACTTCTGCAACTGTTCAAGCCATGGCGTAGTGAAAGAATTACTTGGAGATTTCGACTGCTATGAAGATTCTTTTAATGCAACAAAGATAGCATTCAATGCACAATTTTCCCTACATATCTACAAATGTTAAATGATTGAACAAGAAAGTACTATTGCAGCAGATAGTCAAAGTTCTGGTCCACTAACTCAAGATCCACTGGGACAACCAATTATCGAAAATGAAGCAGCAATAGCCATGAATGAGGTAGAAACTGCAATGCAACAAGCACAACAGGATATTATTCCGTTGGAAAAGTTAGAAGAACAACTAAATATTAAACAAAAAGAAATATATCAACAAGTGACACAACAGATACAACATGGTTTGCTGCATGAAAAATAAGAATGCCATCATTTAAACCTATTCTAATGTACATCAGTGGTCAAGCTGGAACAGGAAAAAGTTTCTTAATTACACTTTTGACCAGTTATCTACAGAAAACTACAGAATCACATTTATTTTGTGTTGTAACAGCTCCAACTGGATTAGCAGCACACAACATTAAAGGGATTACTTTACATAGATTACTTATGCTACCAGTTGAACATGATAATAAATTGGAATATCAGAAGCTGCCTGGAGAAGCTTGTTATGAAGTGTCAAGAGTACTGAAGAAAATGAAACTTTTAATCATTGATGAGGTGAGCATGGTCTCAAACCTAATGCTCACCTTTGCACACTTGAGAATGCAACAGATTTTAAAAACAGATTATGGAAAAAGGAAGATGGCGGAGTAGCGCCGCGCGTCTGAAGACGCTCTCCATGCCTCCCCCGCCGAGCCTCCGGTGAGCCGTCATCTCGCATTCGGCACACCTCCGCCTGCTAACTTCGCATGTCCCGCTTGACCTGCTCGTGTCCCGCGACCCCGTATTAGTGGGACACACGGCAAGTTGTGCCCGTCTTTCTCTCATCTGAAGGAGCCCCGAGCCTCGAGTCAGCAAATGTGCTGCATCTCTTTGGCCAGCAAGGGGGTCTCTGCTTGCCGAGCCGCATGGTGAACTTCACGGCCAGTTCCATCCCAGGCTTTCCAGACTCCCCTGACGCCGCAAACGCCACACTCATCATTCGGGCATTTCGTGTGGCTCTCCGGAAGCGTCTGCCTTTCAGCTGCAATTACAGAGGGGGAGTTGCGAGCTGTCATGGCTCCGCCACGTACGACCAAAGGACGACGAAATTAAAATACAAGTATAAGTGCGGTTTGCAAATCCACAAACTAGGATAAGGACAAGCATAAGGAAGGAAATGGTGCAGAGACTTCACCAACAGGTGAGCAGAGCCTTTTCAATTCCTCTGCTGATACCACTGCGGTCCATGCTGACACTGTCATTACCGTTAGCTCCAGGGCTGAGTCTGGGATAGGGCTACAGCTTGGCAAGCCAATTCTGAAATTACTTCAGTCAGGGAGAGCAACTGAACTGCTTAGGTCATGTGGGTCTGAAAACTCCATTCCGGGTGTTGTGATGCCCGAAGTGCTGAATGCTGCAATACTGGATGTAAGAGATGGGGAGGCTTGCTCGGACAGCGCTAGGGTCATGCCTGCTGCTGCGCATTATATCTCTACATTACAGGAAGCTGGAAAAGCATCTAATTTAACTAATTCAGTAACAAGCTGGGCTGGCGACTCTGCGTTGGAGAAAGACAGTATAACGGATAAAACGACGAATAGCTCTGCAATAATTACTGGACATGGTGATCTAATTATGCAGGAACGCAATGACCCCACGGAGACCTCTGATCAGACAATGGGGGGGAAAAACCTCAGAAGGGGAACAGCAGCGATATCTGCAGCAGCTTTGGAGTCATCAGTACTGGCGGGGAACTGCAATCAGAGCAAACAGGGCAGCGTGTTCATAATTTTGCCAATTCTTACGCTCACACCGTCTCTAATGCTGGGGCGGTCGGTCCGAGCAACGGCTCCAGATATGGGAGGGCTTAATATGGCTCAAAGTTGGGAGGACAGCCAAGACAGCCAAGATAGTACCCCTGGCAGAGGGGGCAGAGGTGCGGTGAGAAACGCAAGAGTTAAAAGCCCCAAAACCACTAAGACATGCAAAGGTGGCAAAAGCGGGAAAAGCCTAGGTGGGGGCCATGGTGGGGGAGTAAAGCAGCAAGTGATTGACGCAATGGGGCGATTAAAGGAGGCTTCAACTAATACTGCTAAGCCCGGCCCTGGGACTAGTCCACTGCGGAAGTGGGTGTCTTCTAAAGGCGAAGTTAAAAACATCATCTGTAGGCTATCCAATGCCAGCAGTACAGCAACTACTCCTACAGATCTATCGGAGGGAGTCAGAGTCGACATCAATCAGGTGGATGCCACTGTAAAATCTGCATCTTCCACTAGCAGCGGTCTCCCGATATCTTTAGTCTTCTCCCCAACAACAAACTCTGTAGCGCCATTAACACCGTTAACCGTGCCAGGACTAGGTCCCATAGTTAACAGTTTGGAGCAGACAGGAGAGGAGCCGTCATTGTTTAGCATCATGCAAGTATTATGTGCTCAGAGAGCAGAAGCTCAGGCACACTTTAAACAGGCAAATGACGACAGCAGGGAAATCAAGCAAACATTGGCAGAGGTAATATCAAAGGTCAGTCTGCTCTCCTCCGAAGTGACGGACCTACAGCAGCGAGTAGCTGCGGTGGAAGAATCTAATTCGTATACAGTTAATCTGGTGAAGACTCAGGACTCCCAAATGCTGTTAATGCAGTCTAAGGTTGAAGATCTTGAAAATCGGCAGAGGCGCCAGAATTTACGGATCTTCGGCATTCCAGAAGGAAGGGAAGGCAGTGATCCGCGGACTTTCATAGTCAAACTTTTACAGGAGGCCTTCCCGGATCTTGGAGACTGGGATATGGATACCCAAGTGCAACGAGCACATAGATTGCCACTATCAATCTCCCAAGGAAGGCATGCCAAATCCAACTTTGTTAGACCTATTCTAGTCTGTCTGGGCAACTTTTTGCTACGCCAAGCTATATATTTTAAGGCGCGCCCAGCATCTCCAATTAGGGTGGATACAATGTCCATTTTTGTACGGTCAGATTTGTGTAAGGTAACTATGGACAAACGATGGAAGCTCCGCCAGTTAATGGATCCTCTTAAAACTGTATGTTCACAAGTGTTCTTTCAAGAACCAGCCCGTCTTAAGATTATAAAAGACGGACGACAACATTTCTTCTTTAACGAGCAGGACGCAAAACAAGCTCTTTCAAGATGGCAAGCAACCGGCAAGGAATGATTCTAAGTTTTTTGATTCAAGGTTCACAGTGATATAAGAGAGGTCTTCCCCTCTCTTCTTTTTTTTTCCAGATACAATACCTAAGATTCATGACTTTAAAATGACTCTGAAACTGGCTGCTGTCTTATTAGACACGAGATACAAAATAATATTGGTGGGCTGGGATGTGCTGGGTTGCATGGGTTGATGTGGTTACGGGGGAGGCGGAGGGGGGACCGAGAGGGTGTCTTCAGCATGCTGTCAACATGGGACAGCAAGGAAGGGGGCGATTCCTTTTCGTAGATACTGGGGTGGGGGGAGGGGGAGGGGGGGAAGAGGAAGGGGAGGGGGGTTTTGGGAGAGGGGATTTAAAAAGCCACAGTTTATTGGACTTTACATGGGCAGAGCACTGGGAGAAAGGGTACGTATTTGGGGTGAGGACGACGGGACCAGGTTTACATTTAAAATCCAATGTCAGAAATTAAATGTATGTGCTGGAATGTAACCGGACTCAATCAAGCTGGCAAGCGACGGCCAGTAGCAGAAGAGTTACGTGTATTTAAGCCCCACATATTAGGGCTGGCAGAAATGCACATTGCATACAAGGATAGAGCTTTGTTAAAGCAGCTGGGGTATGACGTTATTGTGTGCACATCGCAAACTGTTTCTATTCAGGGGGTGGCTTTATTGAAATCTAGGAGATGTGGGGCTGTTATCCTCCGATCAGTGGCCGATTCTAAGGGGAGATGGGCTATTTCACAGATGTTAATCTCTGGGCGTACGTTTACAATATGCATGGTATATGGCCCGAACATCGATTGACCGGATGTTATTTTTTATTTAATCTCTGAGCTCCTCAAGTGGTCTGGTGAAAAGATCGTGATGGGAGATTTTAATTGTATCTTGGATAGAAAGATTGATACTACTAATACTACTGCACGTTTTAGAATGTGCAGAACCAGGGCTGCAGTTTTAGAACTCCTCCATTTGCACCAGTTGGACGACTCGTGGAGAAGGCTATTTCCAAACATACCAGGCTTTACTTTCTATTCTGCACCGCATAAACACTATTCAAGGATAGACATGATATTCGCTGGTAGGGCTATTTTGGAGAACGCATTCGTTACGGTATGTCCCAAAATTACATCTGACCATAATCCAGTCATGTTAACAATGCAGCTGCAGTCTAATGTCCAGGAACCTACTAGGGAATTTACCTTTCCTAGGCATCTCCTCAATAACTTGGAATATCTTGATTTTATAAAAACTATACTAGAGGAGTATATAGACAATAATAGGGGCACGGCTACTATTGCAATAGTATGGGACTGTCTAAAAGCATGTGTAAGAGGCGCCACGTTGCAATATATCATTAAACAAAATCGACAGGGTTTCCTCCAGCTGGAGCAAGAACAAAAGCGCTGTTTAGATCTTGAGCGCCTACATGCTACAGCTATCGCTTCTAAGGATGTTGCTGAACAACTGATTTATCAGCAGGTTATCGAGGCTAGAGCCAAGATTAATAGAAGGTTAAGGGACAAAGTTGCACATAGTTATCATAAATTTCGAACAAATCAGTACGAATATGGCGAAAGAGTGGGTCGTCTGTTGGCTAATCAAATAGCAGACTGCAGGGCCAAATCATGTGTCAAATCAATTAAAGGGGTAGACGGTTTGATTTATACAAGATCTACGGATATTTTAGAACAATTTAGGTTATTTTATGCTGACCTGTATGGTGATTCTGGTCACTTTGATCAACAAATTGCCTCAGCTTATATACAGGAGTGTGCAATGTCGGTTTTGGATTCTCTACAATCTGAGCTTCTGCAAAAAGATGTCGGGGTCAGGGAGGTCGAGGAAGCAATTAAGGCTCTGCCTGCTGGCAAGGCAGTTGGGGAGGATAAGATTCCGTTGGAATTTTATAAAGTTTTCAAAAGTACATTAGCCCCAATATACCTAGAGCTTTGTTACACAATTATGAAAGGTGGTGAAGTTCCCCCTTCTTGGAACGGCACGAATATTGTTGTCTTTCCTAAAAAGGGGAAGCCTATAGATGAAATGAGCTCTTACCGGCCAATAGCACTGATAAATGCTGACGCAAAACTTTTTTCTAAAATTCTTGCCACGCGATTGGCCCCCATCATCCATCTGTTAGTCTCAGATCAACAACACGGCTTTGTTTCCGGAAGAGACACGGCAGCGCATATTAATACGGCAATTGCGGCATTTGATGTCTCGGGACAACTAGGTCAGCAGCTGGGGATGCTGATGTTGGATGCCGAGAAGGCCTTTGACCGAGTAAGTTGGGGAGCTCTTTGGATAACGATGTCTTCCATGGGCCTCGGTCAAAGGTTTATCTCGGCAGCACAAAAACTGTATAGGAGCCCAACAGCAGCAATCAAACTTAATGGTCAGTCATCTGTTTGTTTTACAATCCACAGGGGTACGCGGCAGGGCTGTCCGCTATCCCCGCTGCTGTTCGCCATCTATATTGAGCCATTTATTAAACATCTATTATCTAGTGCTGATATAATCCCGGCTACTTTAAATGGGATGGATCTCAAACTAACCGCATATGCGGACGATATTGCTGTTTTTTCGAGTCAGCCGGTTAATGCTCTGACTGCTATAACTCTTGAGGCACAGCGATTTGGTTTTTTTTCCGGCTACAAACTCAACTTCAACAAAACACAGACACTATTGAACTTTCAACCTGATAATCTCCCAACTGCCTTAGGCTTACAAAGAATGCAATATATTTGGGAGTTTCTCTTAGTAGTCAAGTTAGGGATATTATTTCATTGAACTACGAACCTTTGTTGAGGAAAGGAGTTGCAAACTTACGATGCTGGCACCGGCTCCCCTTAAGTATATATGGGAGATGTAACATTGTGAAAATTAATGTCCTCCCGAAATTTTTGTATTTTTATCGTACTATCCCTCTGAGGGTGCCCCAAACTTTTTTTAAGCGCCTGGATAGCGCTGTCGGTAGTTTTATTTGGGGATATCGGCGTGCCAGGAGAGCCTTGCGATATATAAAATTATCATTTAAGCAGGGTGGTTTCAAACTTCCAGAATTTAAGTTATACTTTTGGGCTGCGTTCACTGGGCGAATACAGAGTTTAGTCAAAGGACCTGAAGCTGGTCCCAGCTGGCTTTCATAGCAGCTGGCTTGTGGATCTGACTCTGGGTACTTGCTATATAAAACATCTGATCCGAATTACTTCAAGAGGGTGCGATTCAAGATAGTAAGGGACATAACTAATATATGGCACGAAATTTCTAAGGCATACAAATTCTCTGATCTGCATGTTTATACTGTACTATGGGGGAATCCTCTATTGCCGAGTATATTTCATGACCACGTCGGAAAAGAATGGCAACGTAAGGGCGTGACTCGGCTGGGTCATCTATACGACGGACAGGGTTTCCGATCTTTTCAGTCTTTGAAGGAAGAATTCAGCTTGTCACAAAAATATTTTTACAAGTACTTGCAAATCAGGGACTATTTTATCCGAGGCCGAGGTTTGATAGAGCTATCTAGCTCCTCTGAGGTTTTGTCTGCATTTTTTGGGGCTACTAGACGAGGTGTTATCGGCAAAACTTACCAGAAACAAATAAGGGGGGTCAGTGACGATGGCATACAGATAGCGGCTAAATTAAGTCGGATCTTTAACTGCAATGTTACTAAGGATAAGATTAATGAATCTCTGGAAACAATAGACTCGGCAGTAACTTCAGTCAATCTGAAGCTCCAGCAAATTAGATTAATTTTTATGCTTCATTATACTCCGGAGCGAATTTCTAAATGGGCTACTAGCTCAAACAATACTAAATCATACTGTCCGAAATGCCAGGAATTTGCCGCAGATTTATGCCATATGTTTTTTTTGTGTCCTAAACTGAAAGAATTTTGGTCTGGTATCACCCTTGCTCTCGCAGTTTGGGCTGGGTACGATAATGCGGTCACCGAGATAAGCTGGCGTTGGGAATATTCTCAGAGTTAGGCTGTCTTACTAAGTCCTTTGCTTCTATCGTATCAGCTTGTGCTCGTTTATGTATAGCTCGCTCCTGGATCCAGAGCAAGAGTCCAAGTGTTAATGAATTTTGGGTTTTACTAAGGGAAATCTATGAAATGGAAATGGCATTAGCTAAAGCTAGAGGCCCTCGGTCTTGGCGTAAATTTAAAAGGACATGGTCTTGTCTCCAATGGGATTGATTGAGAGTCTAATCTGTATTTGTCAAATTATAATGTGGTTATGTCTCTGTTCTCTGTTCATGCTCCTTTATGGTTTTTGGTTCTTTTCTTTCCTTTCCCCTGTTTATGATCACTATTGGTATAATGGTATATTGTTTACGAAATCTTCTGTCCATGTAATCTATTTCTGTTTGTGGCTACAAAATAAATTAAAAAAACAAAAAAAACAACAGATTACGATGTTCTGTTTGGAGGAAAACATTTAATTGTATTCGGAGATCTACTACAACTAACTCCTGTAAAAGGACAACCTGTTTTTAAAACACTTGTCCATGAAGACAGTAGGAAATCTTTGGGAAGTATTAGAAATGTGAACATTTGGTGACATTTTGAATATAAAGAGCTTATTAAGAATATGCGACAAGCAAGTGATGAAGATTACGGAAATATTCTTCAAGACATAAGAATTGGTGTCTTGACGAAACATGGTAAACAAGCTTTAGAAAGTCGGCTATTAAGGAACTTGTTTACAACTGGAAACACAGCAGCTGAAGTAATGTACAACATGCTTGGAGAAAAGCAGTCTATAGTTTGCCTAATGCCTACAGTGCAAGAGTGTTCTACATTTAATCAAGAACTTTTGAAAGTAGAAAAACAATAAATAGTAGAAATTGAAGCTATTGATAAAATTGAACAACAGGGAGCGACTATTCTTCTCACAGAGAAACTACAATCTAAATTGCATTCTTTGGAAAAGTCTGTATCCGAAACTGCAGGCTTAGAAAAGACTTTACATGTATGTATAAACTGTTGGGTAATTTTACGGCGTAATTTGAATGTAGAAGACGGTTTAGTAAATGGAGCAATGGACAAAGTTGTTGATTTTGTAAAATTTTAGAACAGAGATGGAATCGAATCTTTGATTATAAAATTTGATCAGATTAAAGAGGTAAAACAGATTGGGCGTTCTGTTGTACTTTTTTGCTTGTAAAATATTTGTATAATCGGAGAAAACAGTTTCCTCTCTCTTTAGCATATGCAGTAACTATTCATAAATCTTAATGTTTAAGTATAGACAGTGCTTTTGTAAATATCGGAATTACAGTGTTTAAAGAGGGAATGGCATACGTAGCATTATCTCGAGTAAGAACATTGATAGATTTCGATGAGAAAAAGGTTAGTGCTGATGCAAATTGTGTAAGAGAGTATAATCGTTTAAGAAGAATTTATACACCTGATTTAGGTGAATATCCCATATATCAGAAACGTGTAGTGTGTCCAAAACAGAAATATGTCAAACATTCAACTGAGGATGAAAAAAAGAAAATAATTGAAGAGAAACTTGAAGGTGTAAAGAAAAAGAAAATGGAAACTGTTGATGACATTGTAGGATACCAGTTGGAAAATAGTTCAGGCATCGAATACATCATTCGGCCTATTGGGAAGATGTGAACAGAAAGTAGACAGCACTGCAAACAATTAGCATTTATAATTAGTGTTTGGAATATTATTTGCGCTAATTGATATTGCATTTGGAAAATTGTGCTTAAAAGGAAATAGTTTATATATTTGCTGTGTATATTGTACCAGATGTAAATGAGAGTCTAGATTTTGGCAAATGTATTTCACATAAATAATAGAGTTAATTTAGATGAAGGAAGTAATTAACAAAGTGTACATAGAAAAACACATATCTACTCATATTGAAAATGATGCTCTACGCTGATGTGTTTTTTTTTTCTACAATCAATTTGAGAACAGCAAAAAAGGGAAATTGAAAATGTTATGTAGTTGTAAATTTATGTTCTTAAAAATATAATGTTATAATTTCTGTAATACATTACATTAAATAACAGTTTTTCTTCTTGTTTATAGTAGCTACTGGTGAAGTTTGAAAACAGTTTTAATGCTGTTTAGCACCATACTACCCTAAAATACTTTTACTGAGTAATGTATGTAAACTACTTAAAAGGTAAGAATGCATAAAATAATATGGATGATAACGTGAAAAAATGTTTAAAGTTTATTTATATGTTATTTGTTTCTAATATAAATAATGTTGATCCTTTACATTATTTGGAAACTATCGTCATGTTGCTGATGTAATCAGCCAGGCAGTCATCCTTTCACGCAAAGACTACCTGTGCTGTCATCTATTCTCTCTAGCATAACTCTTGCACTAATAGAATAACCCAGGCATTATCCTTGCATTCTTCCTTTCACATAGGCAAAACCCATGCACTCATCCAATCACCCAGGCACTAGCCTGTACTCATACAATCACTCAGACACTACTCTTGCACTCAACCATTCTCTCAGGTACTACACATGCACTCATGTAATCACCCAGGCAGTACTCTTGCACTGAATTATTCACCCAGGCACTACCCATGCACTCATCCATTGTCTCAAGCACTACCCATGCACTCATCCAATGACCCAGCCATTACTCTTACAGTCATGCTTTTACTCAGGCACTACCCATGCACTCATACAGTTAAGGAGGAACTACCTGTACACACATGCAATCAATCAAGCATTACCTACGCAATCGTACAATCACCCAGGCACTAGTCTTGCACTTCACCATTCACTCAGGCACTACCCGTGCACTCAGTTATTCCCTCAAAGAGTATCCATGCACTCATTGAATGACTCAGGCACTAGCCATTCACTCATCCAATGACCCAGGCATTACTGTTGTAGTCATCGTTTTACTGAGGCAGCACCTATTCACTGATCTAAGCACACAGTCATTACCCTTCCACTCTTAAAGTCACTGAGGCACTACCCATGCACTCATCCAATCACCCAGGCAGAACCCCTGCAGTTATGCAATCACCGAGGCACTGCACATGCAGTCATGCAATCACTCAGGCACTACTGTTGCACTCAAGCATTCACTCAGGCACTACCCATGCACTCATCCATTCACTCAGGCACTACCTTTGCACTCATCCAATGACCCAGGCATTACCCTTGCACTGATACTTTCACTCAGGTAGTTGCCGTACACTCATGCAATCACCCAGGCATATCCCTGCACTTATGCAATCAACTCTAACATTGATCATACACAGATTTATACAAGCAACCACTTTCACTACATACAATTTTTCTATTTTTAACCAGTCTAGGTGGTTCCATTAGAACAATTTTATATTTTTTTGTATTTTCTGGGTTTTTTTATACATTTTTTGGGTGTTTTTCATTTTTTTAAACAAAAAATAAAAGTTAAAGAGTCCAACTCTACTGTTTCTTTGCAACGAAGAAACACAAACAAAAATAAATAAATTTACATTTGTGAGCTTTGAGGAGAGTCTTGACAGCGTCTATGGAGAGCTCTCCAATACACAGAGTCGTCAAACATTTTCTGAAGTGGATGCCAGCATCCACCAACTCCGGAACAATGAGAGGTTGTGGTGCATTTAAAACAACCCCTGCAAATGTTGATGGTTGTGTTCCATCATCTTTGGCTGCTTCTTCCCTTCTTCAGCGCTCCACCTCCCGTGCAAGACAAACAGGGTGTATTGTATCAAGATGTTTTTACATGGAAGAAGTACCACATGAGTACTTTTCTGATCCTCTTGAGAGGACTTTGTGACAAATTGTACATGTCACCTTACGTGCGTTCACTTTCTTTTCACCTTCAGGCACAGTGAAGAAAGCCCACACAATGCTTTCCCTCCTCTTCTTCACTGGCTCCTCCACCTCTTCCATCTCCTCCTCCTTCTCTTCAGGGAGCGTTGAAGCAATTTTTGGGGGGAAAAATGAAAAACACCCCAAAAAATACAAAATTAACAGAGCCTTCAAAACAGGTAGTCTTCAAGCCAGACACACCCAAAATGAAAGGACTGTAAGAGGTCTTGGTTCCACCCACCAACAAAATAAAAACCTCTTTAACCAATAAGAAGCTTTCTTTCTATGTGACATGAAGTCGCGTAGGGGTCGTGCACCCGTCGTGCGTACGTTGCAAACCTGTCGCGCACCCATAAAATGTACTAAATGTAATATAAAACTGAAAATTACTATTCATATATTGCGTTTCAAAGTATTTCAATGAAAAGTGTTTATTCAAAACAGATATTTAAACTTGGAACATTCATATTTCATACTTTTGAAAATTACGCCAGAGTTGCGTCCCCTACGCGATCCCGGAAATACATGATGGCAGGATTCGCGACCCCTACACGTCCGGGGCACGATGGTGCCGCGTACATAAACATGTGCTTTAAACATCTTAAAAATATTGCACGGGAACACTAATACAAATTTTTAGGATTGGTTAATAAACCTCTTAGTTAAAAATAAATTATTTCAGTGTAAGTATGTATTTTAGGGTTACATTCGTGTAACGGATTCGCACACGCACGCAATACCATCGCATCCACAAAAATCTAATTGATAACTTCTTTATTGCTATTTTTATGTACTCAGTAATAAACCTCTACGTGAAAAAAAAATATATTAATTTGTTCTAAATATGTTTTTAGAGTGATATTCATATAACGGATCCGCGCACCCACCGCGTAGGGTAGCGTACGGTACGCAACCCTTTTTTTAATTAAAAAAATATATATATTTATAAAGAAGATATTTATTATAAGAAAAGAACAAAACAAGTTTCATACTATTAAAAGCAATCATACAAAATTTAATTTAGCAAATAAAACTTTAAAAAATATGCTAAACAGTTCTTTTAATTTTTCTTTTTGAATTCAAAGTTCTGTTATATAATATCACACTGTACAAAATTACAAACAAGAAAACAATGTTAATTCAAATAAATAACACTATATATCTTTGATCAGCTATGTTATATATATTTTTAAAAACTGATTATTATTATTTTAAAACTTTTTTTAAAAACTTTAAAAAAATAGAAAAAAATAAAAAAATACTTACAAACATCTTTTCATAAATAAAATGGTTTAAAAAACCTTAGAAGTTGATTGGAAAAACCATAGGTTTTAGGGACGTTATAGTTAGGAATTAGCATTTAAAAAACCTTAGAAATTCACTGAAAAAACATAGGTTTCAGGGTCGTTATAGTTAGGAATTAGAATTTAAAAAACCTAAGAAATTAATTTAAAAAACCATAGGTTTCAGGGATGTTATAGTTAGGAATTAGTATTTAGAAAACCTTAGAAATTTACTGAAAAAAACACAGGTTTCAGGGATGTTATAGTTAGGCTGACATTCCACTCGTACAAAACCAGAGAAATTCAGTCGTTATAGTTATCTGCACTAACTATAACTTATGTCCCCGCAATGCACTGCTGATGACATCACATATTACATCACTCATGACATGGTCAGTGACATCACTGATGACATCTCAAATGACATCACTGATGACATCACTGATTACATCATCCACTTAATATCTGATACACCTCCTCGCACCCTAATATAACCTTTCATACACTCACTCTAAAATACAGACTACCATTCTGGAAAACATAAACACACCAATACCAATAAGTACATACCTACTCACTGATTCATAGGTCTACACACACATCCACTCACCCATACAGTCACTCATACACGCAGTCACTCATCAATACTGCCACTGATATATGCACTCATACACCCATACAGACACTCACACACTGCCACTCACCCATAGAGTTACTCACACACCTAGTCAGTCACCCAAAGAATGAATCACACTGTTATTTACACATTATAGAGTTATACACATACCACCTCACTTATTCATACAGATACTAACACATACTTACTCTCTTATACAATCACTGACACAAGCACACACTCATCACTACAGCCACTCTCACAATCACTCACTCTCACATATTGTATCTTATATACTCCAACACTCACATATACTGCCTTACACATATGTAGTTACTCACAGATATACCACTGAGATATCCGTTCACTCATCAACACAGCCATACGCACACTCACTCACCCATACAGCCCCTTGCAGATGCACTCATGAACCCATACACCCAGTGAATCACCTACTCACACATCCATGCAGGAAGTTACACACCACCCCCACCCACTCACACAGACATTCAGGCACCCATAGACGTATTCAAACAACCAATCATTAACCAATATAGACACTCATGTAGCTACTCACCAACCCATGCAGCCACTTACACACCAACTGACAGACTGATACAGACATTTACACAGATTAGTCACTCACCTATGCATTCACTAACACACATATAATCACTCGCTTATACAGTCAGTTATGTACCCACTAAATCATCCATTCAGACACTCATATACCCACTCATTCTTCAATACACCTTTGCATATATATGTATATAACATTCTTAAACTTTTTAGAAACACTCAGTCACTGGATGATGTCATCAGTGATGTCATCAGAGATGTCATCAGTGATGTCACTGACCATGTCATGAGTGATGTAATATGTGACATCATCAGCAGTGCATTACGGGGAGCGAGTTATAGTTAGTGCAGCTAACTATAACAGCTGAATTTCTCTGGTTTTGTACAAGTGGAATGTCAGCCTAACTATAACATCCCTGAAACCTGTGGTTTCTTCAGTGAATATCTAATGTTTTTAAATGTTAATTCCTAACTATAACATCCCTGAAACCTATGGTTTTTTCAGTGAATATATATATATATATATATATATTTATATATATATTCACTAAAAAAACACAGGTTTCAGGGACGTTATAGTTAGAAATTAGCATTTAAAAAACCTTAGAAATTCACTGAAAAAAACCACAGGTTTCAGGGACGTTATAGTTAGTTGGACATTTCACTCGTACAAAACCAGAGAAATTCGGCTGTTATAGTTAGTTCAGCTAACTATAACTCGCGCCCCCGCAATGCACTGCAGATGACGTCACATATTACATCATTCATGACATGGTCAGTGACATCACTGATGACATCACTGATGACATCTCAAATGACATCACTGATGACATCACTGATGACATCATCCAGTGACTGTATGTTTCTGTAAAGTTTAAATATGTTTTATATATATATAGGCTAAGGTGTATTAAAGAATGAGTGATTATATAAGTGTCTGAATGGATGATTTAGTAGGTGTGTGACTGATTGTATAAGTGAGTGATTAAATGTGTCTTACTGAATGCATGGGTTAGTGACTTATACAGACATTCACATAGTTTAGTTTGTCAGTTGGTGTGTAAGCGGTTGCATGGGTTGGTGAGTAGCTAAATGAGGGTCTATATGGGTTATTGATTGGTTGTCTGAGTATCTGTATGGGTGCCTGAGTGTCTGTGTGGGTGGGTGGGGGGGTGTGACTCTGTGCATAGGTATGTGAGTGGGTGATTCACTGGGTGTATGGGTTCAAGAGTACATCTGTGAAGGGCTGTATGGGTGTGTGAGTGTGTGTATGGGTGTGTTGGTGAGTGAATGGATGTCTCAGTGGTACATGTGTGTGTAATTGCATATGTGAAAGGCAGTATATGTGAGTGTTGGAGTATATATATGACTATATGTGAGAGTGAGTGATTGTGAGAGTGGCTGTATGGATGAGTATGTGCTTGTATTAGTTATTGTATAAGAGTGTAATTATGTGTTAGTATATGTTTGAATAAGTGAGGTGGTGTGTGTATAACTGTATAGGTGAGTAAATGGGAGTGTGATTGATTCTTTGCATGACTGACTAGGTGTGTGAGTAACTCTATGGATGAGTGGCGGTGTGTGAGTGTCTGTATAAATATGTGAGTGCATATGATAGTGCCGTATTGATGGTTGACTGCATGTATGAGTGACTGTATGGGTGAATGAGTGGATGTGTGTGTAGACCTAGGAATTAGTGAGTGGGTATGTAGTAACTGGTATTGGTGTGTCTATGGTTTTGAAAATGGTAGTCTGTATTTTAGAGTGGGTGTATCAAAGGTTATATTAGGGTATGAGGAGGTGCATCAGATTATCACGTGGATGATGTCATCAGTGATGTCATCAGTGATGTCATTTGAGATGTCATCAGTGATGTCATTAGTGATGTCACTGACCATGTCATGAATGATGTAATATGTGACATCATCAGCAGTGCATTGCGGGGGCACGAGTTATAGTTAGCTGAAATAACTATAACAGACAAATTTCTCTGGCTTTGTACGAGTGAAATGTCCAACTAACTATAACGTCCCTGAAACCTGTGGCTTTTTCAGTGAATTTCTAAGGTTTTTTAAATGCTAATTTTTAACTATAACGTCCCTGAAACCTGTGGTTTTTTCAGTGAATTTCAAAGGTTTTTTAAATGCTAATTTCTAACTATGCCTACAGAGGTAGGACATGTGCAGAAAGAGGAAGAAAGGCGCAGAAAGAAGCAAGAGATGTGCACAAAGAACCAACAGAGGAGCAGAAAGAGGCCTTGTTGCAAAGTCATCCTGTGCCCCCAACTTTTTGCTGACGGGTACTGGTGGTAACTGACTCTGACTAGCCAGGCCCGGAGCCAGTGCTATGCTGAAAAACACTTAGAATACAGTGAAAACACCTACACACACTAGGGTACACTATGGGTAGTGGTACCCCTGTGATTGGCATGACCTCCCCTGTATGGCCCTAGTACATAATAGGGCAGGGAGATTAAAACCACCTCTAACTAAGGGGTGCAGAAGGAAACAAGAGAAGTGCAGAAAGAAGCAACAGAGGTGCCGAAAGAGGCAAGAGAGGTGTAGAAAAAAGCAAGTGAAGTGCAGAAAGAGGCAAGTGAGGTACATAAAGAGACAACAGGGGTGCAGAAAGAAGCAAGACAGGTGGAGAAAGAAGCATGGAAAGTGCAGAATGAAGCAACAGGGGTGCAGAAAGAGGCAAGAGAAGTACAGAAAGAAGCAACAGAGGTGCAGAAAGAGGCAAGAGAACTGCAGAAAAAGGCAAGAAAAGTACAGAAAAAGGCAAAAGAGGTACAGAAAGAGATAACAGGGGTGCAGAAAGAAGCATGGAAAGTGCAGAATGAAGCAACAAGAGTGCAGTAAGAGGCAAGAGAAGTGTAGAAAGGAACAAGTGAGGTGCAGAAAGAGCCAGCAGAGGTGCAAAAAGAGGCAAGAGAGGTAAAGAAACAGGCAAGAGAAGTGCACAAAGAGGCAAGAGAATTTCTGAAAGAAGCAACAGAGGTATAGAAAAAAGCAAGAAAAGTGCACAAAGAGGCAAGTGAGATGCAAAAACAGGCAGGAAGGGTACAGAAAGAGGGAAGACGAGTGCAGAAAGAGACAACAGGGGTGCAGAAAGAAGCAAATGAGGTGCAGAAAGAGGCAACAGACGTGCAGAAAGAGGGAAGAGAGGTGCAGAAAAAGGCAAGAAAAGTGCAGAAAGAGGCAAAAGAGGTACATAAAGAGACAACAGGGGTGCAGAAAGAAGCAAGACAGGTGCAGAAAGAAGCATGGAAAGTGCAGAATGAAGCAACAAGGGTGCAGAAAGAGGCAAAAGAAGTGTCGAAAGGAGCATGTGAGGTGCAGAAAGAGCCAACAGAGGTGCAAAAAGAGGCAAGAGAGGTGCAGAAACAGGCAAGAGAAGTGCACAAAGAGGCAAGAGAATTGCTGAAAGAAGCAACAGAGGTGTAGAAAGAAACAAGAAAAGTGCAGAAAGAGGCAAGTGAGATGCAAAAACAGGCAGGAAAGGCACAGAAAGAGGGAAGACGAGTGCATAAAGAGACAACAGGGGTGCAGAAAGAACCAAATGAGGTGCAGAAAGAGGCAACAGGCATGGAGGAAGAGGGAAGAGAGGTGCAGAAAAAGGCAAGAAAAGTGCAGAAAGAGGCAAAAGAGGTACACAAAGAGACAAAAGGGGTGCAGAAAGAAGCAAGACAGGTGCAGAAAGAAGCATGGAAAGTGTAGAATGAAGCAACAGGGGTGCAGAAAGAGGCACGAGAAGTGTAGAAAGGAGCAAGTGAGGTGCAGAAAGAGCCAACAGAGGTGCAAAAAGAGGCAAGAGAGGTGCAGAAACAGGCAAGAGAAGTGCACAAAGAGGCAAGAGTATTGCTGAAAGAAGCAACAGAGGTGTAGAAAGAAGCAAGAAAATAATAGAAAGAGGCAAGTGAGATGCAAAACCAGGCAGGAAAGGTACAGAAAGAGGAAAGACGAGTGCAGAAAGAGACAACAGAGGTGCAGAAAGAAGCAAATGAGGTGCAGAAAGAGGCAACAGACGTGCAGAAAGAGGGAAGAGAGGTGCAGAAAAAGGCAAGAAAAGTGCAGAAAGAGGCAAAAGAGGTACACAAAGAGACAAAAGGGGTGCAGAAAGAAGCAAGACAGGTGCAGAAAGAAGCATGGAAAGTGCAGAATGAAGCAACAGGGGTGCAGAAAGAGGCACGAGAAGTGTAGAAAGGAGCAAGTGAGGTGCAGAAAGAGCCAACAGAGGTGCAAAAAGAGGCAAGAGAGGTGCAGAAACAGGCAAGAGAAGTGCACAAAGAGGCAAGAGAATTGCTGAAAGAAGCAACAGAGGTGTAGAAAGAAGCAAGAAAAGAATAGAAAGAGGCAAGTGAGATGCAAAACCAGGCAGGAAAGGTACAGAAAGAGGAAAGACGAGTGCAGAAAGAGACAACAGGGGTGCAGAAAGAAGCAAATGAGGTGCAGAAAGAGGCAACAGACTTGCAGAAAGAGGGAAGAGAGGTGCAGAAAAAGGCAAGACAAGTGCACAAAGAGGCAAAAGAGGTACACAAAGAGACAAAAGGGGTGCAGAAAGAAGCAAGACAGGTGCAGAAAGAAGCATGGAAAGTGCAGAATGAAGCAACAGGGGTGCAGAAAGAGGCACGAGAAGTGTAGAAAGGAGCAAGTGAGGTGCAGAAAGAGCCAACAGGCATGGAGAAAGAGGGAAGAGAGGTGCAGAAAAAGGCAAGAAAAGTGCAGAAAGAGGCAAAAGAGGTACACAAAGAGACAAAAGGGGTGCAGAAAGAAGCAAGACAGGTGCAGAAAGAAGCATGGAAAGTGCAGAATGAAGCAACAGGGGTGCAGAAAGAGGCACGAGAAGTGTAGAAAGGAGCAAGTGAGGTGCAGAAAGAGCCAACAGAGGTGCAAAAAGAGGCAAGAGAGGTGCAGAAACAGGCAAGAGAAGTGCACAAAGAGGCAAGAGTATTGCTGAAAGAAGCAACAGAGGTGTAGAAAGAAGCAAGAAAAGAATAGAAAGAGGCAAGTGAGATGCAAAACCAGGCAGGAAAGGTACAGAAAGAGGAAAGACGAGTGCAGAAAGAGACAACAGAGGTGCAGAAAGAAGCAAATGAGGTGCAGAAAGAGGCAACAGACGTGCAGAAAGAGGGAAGAGAGGTGCAGAAAAAGGCAAGAAAAGTGCAGAAAGAGGCAAAAGAGGTACACAAAGAGACAAAAGGGGTGCAGAAAGAAGCAAGACAGGTGCAGAAAGAAGCATGGAAAGTGCAGAATGAAGCAACAGGGGTGCAGAAAGAGGCAAGAGAAGTGCAGAAACAGGCAAGAGAAGTGCACAAAGAGGCAAGAGAATTGCTGAAAGAAGCAACAGAGGTGTAGAAAGAAGCAAGAAATGTGCAGAAAGAGGCAAGTGAGATGCAAAAACAGGCAGGAAAGGTACAGAAAGAGGGAAGACAGGTGCAGAAAGAGATAACAGGGGTGCAGAAAGAAGCAAGAGAGGTGCCGAAAGAGGCAAAAGATTTACATAAAGAGACAACAGGGGTGCAGAAAGAGGCAAGAGAGGTGCAGAAACAGGCAAGAAAAGTGCACAAAGAGGCAAAAGAGGTACATAAAGAGACAACAGGGGTGCAGAAAGAGGCAAGAGAGGTGCAGAAACAGGCAAGAGAAGTGCACAAAGAGGCAAGAGAATTTGTGGCAGCGCATGGGTGCGCTGGCGCGAAGACTCCGCTCTATGCACCGGCGCTGCCATTGCAACACCACCCTGCGCTATCTGTGACACACATTGGGGATGGCATATCGCTGTTGCAACAAGTTGGAATAGACACTATGGGGGATCTGTTCATTGAAGGGAAATTTATAGCTAGAGCAGACCTTAACTATGTCAGTAACCAAACGCTTTTATTCAAATTTGCATATCATAGATTAAGAAGTGCAATGCAAACGTTATATCCCATATTCCCAACCGAACCACCAACCCTAACAGCGCTGCAAATGATTATCACAAATCCAAGTAGCGCCCATATGGTGTCCAAACTCTACAAGCTCCTACAGGAAGATATAGCGAGTGAGGCGGCAACAGCACGTGAGCGTTGGAACGCTCATTTAGAAACATCTCTCAGCGGAGAAGACTGGCATAGTTGCTGCGCCTTAACATCAATACTTACCCCAAATGGCAACCTGCGCATCATCCACTATAAATATATACATCAAACTTATCACACTCCAATCAAACTGCACAGATGCGGTCTCAGAGACAACGCTCACTGCCGGCGATGTGGGGAAGATAATGCTGACTTCCTGCATTTGGCGTGGAGATGTACAAATATTAACAAATATTGGGAGGAGATAACGACAACATTGGGCCACATGCTGGAAACACACATAGAATGTTCAATGTCAGTTTGTCTCCTGGGCATGGTGCAACAATTGTGATCTAGCAAGCGTAAATTGTGTGTCATATCACTGTTACTAGCAAAAAGACGTATCTCCATATTTTGGGACAGCAAACACTCCCCTAGCAAAAAACAATGGCTGATAGATATGGTATACTGTAGAGACACCTTACACACATATGAGGAAGAACTCCCAAGGGCATCCAGACCTAGAGAATACTGGACACCTCTGACGGACTATTTAAGCTCTAACCCGGACCTGCTCGCTAATGCCACAATGTAACTGTGTTTGCTCTGAAAGTAAGACGTTATGTGATGTATTGCAATATGTATTTCAATATCTGTATACCAACTGCACTACCAAGAACTGTGCTGCAATTGCCTGAGACGTTTGTACTATGCAAAGTTTGTGTTTTGTAGAATACGATAAACTCAATGAAAGAAAGAAAAAAATACAAAGAGGCAAGAGAATTGCTGAAAGAAGCAACAGAGGTGTAGAAAGAAGCAAGAAAAGTGCAGAAAGAGGCAAGTGAGATGCAAAAACAGGCAGGAAACGTACAGAAAGAGGGAAGACGAGTACAGAAAGAGACAACAGAGGTGCAGAAAGAAGCAAATGAGGTGCAGAAAGAGGCAACAGATGTGCAGAATGAGGGAAGAGAGGTGCAGAAAAAGGCAAGAAAAGTGCAGAAAGAGGCAAAAGAGGTACATAAAGAGACAACAGGGGTGCAGAATGAAGAAAGACAGGTGCAGAAAGAAGCATGGAAAGCACAGAATGAAGCAACAAGGGTGCAGAAAGAGGCAAGAGAAGTGTAGAAAAGAGCAAGAGAGGTGCAGAAAGAGCCAACAGAGGTGCAAAAAGAGGCAAGAGAGGTGCAGAAACAGGCAAGAGAAGTGCACAAAGAGGCAAGAGAATTGCTGAAAAAAGCAACAGAGGTGTAGAAAGAAGCAAGAAAAGTGCAGAAAGAGGCAAGTGAGATGCAAAAACAGGCAAGAAAGGTACAGAAAGAGGGAAGACGAGTGCAGAAAGAGACAACAGAGGTGCAGAAAGAAGCAAATGAGGTGCAGAAAGAGGCAACAGACGTGCAGAAAGAGGGAAGAGAGGTGCAGAAAGTGCAAGAGATTTGCAGAATGAGGTCAAGAGAAGTGCAGAAAAAGAAAGAAACGTGCAGAAAGAAGCAACAGAAATTCAGAAAGAGGCAAGAGAGGCGCAGAGGGAAGCAAGAGTGGCTTGCACACCATTAGTGCCAATTTAACACCCACATTTAGCAATAAGGAACAGGTGACTATTCTAGGTTTGGCAAGGGCCTTCCACCGCGCTGTAACACTTGTCGCTGCATTTTTGGTAACGTTTTACCCGTTTCAGCTAGAAACAAGGCTTTTTTTTGTTCAAATCTGCAGATTAGGGTGCAGATGATGAATTATGTGGCTAATGCAGAAAATGTATAATTGTGCGACAGTCGGTGCAGCCAAACAGTCACATAATTCCAGTGGCCCTGCTCATACCTCTGACTAGGTCCACAAGTGCTCCTCACTGATTCCATCTTTTTTTGTCTCACTGAGTTCATAGTTGAGCTTCTATGGAAACGAGGAAGACTAAACCTGAGGTTACCACTCCACAACACAGACTACCATACCACATAATTACTCTCCATAACACATAATCCCACTCTACATAATTCCTATACACTAAAGACCACATACTTTCTATCCACATAATTTCACTGCACAACATATCACATAATTCCACTACACACAACGTACATCCACTCCACTCCAAAAAACATTAGTAAAAAACCTTTGCATTTACAACGCCAATAGCTCTAATTCTCGCAAATGCGAAACCTATTACATTGCAAACACTTCTTTAACTAGTAGTCGCGTTTGCAGAGTGGTGGAGAAAGGGTGCTGGGCCCCCAGCCAGCGCTCAGGAATTCCGGTGCGTAGGGCTTACAGGAGGTACCAGTAGGGCTTCTAGGCCCCCAAAATCCCTCAGGAGTAAATTGGACTTCATCCCCCATCCCGTAGTCTGCCAGGAGGCACGTTTGCAGAATGGTGGAGAAAGAGGAGCATGGCCTCCGAAGACGTTTTAGCAATCCCACTATGCGGGACTTACTGGAGGTAACAAGAGGGGTACTACCCCTCCTATTACCTCCAGTAAGTCCCACACAGCAGCATTGCTAAGTTCGAAGAGCAGGCCATGCCCCCTTTTCCCACCACTCTACAAACGCGCTCCCTAGCGCGCTCTTGGATGGGGATTGAAGTCTTCTTCGCTGCTGGGGGTCCTTTAGGGGCCAACTAGCCTACCTCTTACCTCCAGTAAGCCCCACACAGTGGGATTGCTGAGAGGTGGACAAAGGCCACGCCCCCTTTCTCCACCACTCTGCAAACGCGCCCCCTGGCGCGTTCTAAGTTGGGGAATTGAGTCCCCTTGAATACTGAGGGTCCCTGGGGGCCAACTAGCCCACCAGGTACCTCCAGTAAGCGCCACAGAGCTGCATTGCAGAGAGGTGGTCCGAGGCCACGCCCCTTTTTATACCACTCTGCAAACGCGGCTGCTGGCGCACTGCTGCTCGGAGGCTGAAGTCAACTTGTGTCCTGAGGTCCTCAGAACACAAGAGGACCTCATCGCCCCACCAGCAGTGCGCCAGAAGCCACGTTTGCAGAGTGGTATAAAAAGGGGCGTGGCCTCGGACCACCTCTCTGGTGCCCCGGGGAGGTGGCGGTCCCCGGGGCAGCGTGGGGGGGTTGGGACGCCCCCACGCATTAATTTTGAGAGAAGCCCCGCCGTGTGCCCCCTGCACATAATTAGCATAGCCCCAGGGAGGTGGCGGTCCCCGGGGCTGCGGGGGCCCCGCAGGCCCCCACTATTTCATTTTGGCATTGCCCCCGGGCCCTGGCCCACCCGGGGGCCTCATTAAAATGAAGCGTGGGAACCCGCGCTTCATTTTTTAACATTTTCAGCAGGATTCGCGACCCCAACGCGAATTCTGCCGTTTAAAAAAAAAATGCTTTTTTTGGCCTGAGCAGGCCTAGGGGGTCAGGGTGTTTCTACCCTGCCCCCCTTTTCTTGTTTTTCAACCTTTTATCCACTCTTTTCTTGTGACTCGGTTACCGAGTCACAAGATGGCTGCCAACACTTTCTGGTTTGGAGCGTTGGCAGCCAATCAGAGTGAAGCTTGTGCCCGGGAGGGTTCGCGAACCCTCCTCGGTGCTCAGATATCGATATTTTTCTTTTTTAAATTTCTCAGGAACTACTGAACTGATTTACACCATTTAACAAAAGGGCGCAGTCTAAACCAAGACCTACCTTTTTGCCAAATTTGGTGTAATTCCGTTAAGCAGGTCGGGCCTGTAATAAAGTTCCTATGGAAAATAACATGGAGAAAACGCGCTTTGGGACCCCCCTCTTTTTTATCAGCCCCCACTTGACGAATCACCCCGAAACTTTCAACAAACAAACTGAGCGGTCCAACACTGTTTTTTGGAAAATTTCACGAAGATTCATCAAACGACGCCAAAGATATTGGCAAATCAAAAAACACTTCTCCTATGGAAACTAGGTCCTAATTATAACTACCTACTGGCGACCGCCAGTGGGTAATATATGTATATATATATACATATATTATCTACTGGCGGTCGCCAGTAGATAGTTATAGTTAGGACCTATTTTCCATAGGAAATCCGCGACATTCTATTTGAAATAACTCTTGCGTCGGGTTGACGAATCTTCGCGAAATTTTCAAACTTTATGGCCCGTTCCGGTCCGCTCCTACCCTGAAAGTTTCGGGGTGATTCGTCAAGCGGGGGCCGAGAAAAAAGGGGGGTCCCAAAACGTGTTTTCCCCATTCATTTTCCCATAGGAAACTTTAGCCACGGCTACAGCCCGAACTGCTGAACGGAATTACACCAAATTTGGCAAAGAGGTAGTTCTTGGTTCAGAAAGAACCCTTTTTGTTAAATGGTGTAAATCCGTTCAGTAGTTCCTGTGAAAATCAAAAGGAAAATCACATATATATCTATGGCCGCGTCGGATTCGCGCACCCTCCCGATCACGACCTGCATGCTAATTGGCTGTCAACACTCCAAATCAGGAAGTGTTGGCAGCCATTTTGTCCCTCGGTAGAACCGAGGGACAGAAACAAGTGCGCAAAGCGCAAAAGGGTGCAGGGTAGAAACACCCTGACCCCTAGGTCTGCTCAGGGGTCCCACAAGGACCCCCTGGGCAGAAAAAAGCATTTTTTTTTTTAAATCGGCGGGATGCGCTTAGGGTGCGCGAATCCCGCCGAGAAAAAAAAAAGAAACAAGTGCGCAAAACGCACAAAGGGGGCAGGGTAGAAACACCCTGACCCCCTAGGTCTGCTCAGGGGTCCCACAAGGACCCCTGGGCAAAAAGCATTTTCTTTTTTTTTTTTTTAAATTGGCAGGATGCGCTCAGGGTGCGCGGATCCTGCCGGAAAAAATCGAAGCGCGGTCTCCGCGCTCGATGAAATTTGCCCCCGGGTGGCACAAGTCCCGGGGGCATGCGGGGGGTGGGTTTATTGTTTATGGGGGGCCTCTAAGGCCCCCAAGCCCCGGGGACCACCACCCCCGGGGCTTTTTAAAAAAATGATGGCGGGAGGGCTGTGCGCCCTCCCGTTGCCCCGGGGACCGCCACCCCCGGGGCTGTTTAGTTTTAATTTAAAAAACCTGTGTGGGGGCTCCAGCCCCCACACGCCCGGAGACCGCCTCCTCCCCGGGGCACTAAAGATTTAAATATGGGGGTCCGTTACGGACCCCAGAGCCCCGGGGACCACCACCTCCCCGGGGCTTTGAACAAGTTGGGAGGGGGGCCGCGCGGCCCCCCTCCTGGAGCCAGTGATGGCCCTGGGGACCACCACCCCCCAGGGCCGGCTCCTGCAGTGTCCCGGGGTGCCTACCCCCGGGACACTGTAGTTTGCATTTTGAAAGAGAGAGCAGGAAACCTGCTCTCTCTTTCAAAATGCAAACCCAATTGCTTTTCCACATGGGGAGCAGCATGTTAGCTGCTCCCCATGTGGAAAAGCAATGCCGGCTCGCGCAGGAGGCGGGGAGCCGGCTGGGACTGTGGGGGGATTGGGGACCCCCCCACAGTCTCCAACGAGAGGCCAGGCCCTGGGGGATGGGGTCCCCGGGGCCATAAGTGGCCCGGGAGGGGGGCCAC
The DNA here is from genome assembly GCA_963921515.1 of Calotriton arnoldi. NCBI lineage: Eukaryota > Metazoa > Chordata > Amphibia > Caudata > Salamandridae > Calotriton > Calotriton arnoldi. The sequence goes on from CAWUFW010002850.1 coordinate 156,960, forward strand.
ACAGCCCCCCTCCCCCCAAAAAAATAATAATAAAAAAAAAAAATAAAATAAAGGCCTGCCCCGGGGGATGGGGTCCCCGGGGCAAAAGGAGGCCTGAGGAGGGGGGCCACGCAGCCCCCCTCCTTAAAAAATAATATAAAGAGTGGCCATGCCCTGGGGGATGGGGTCCCCGGGGCCAGAATCGGCCACAGGAGGGGGGCCACGCGGCTCCCTTCCTGTTTTTTTAAAAATGAAAATGAAAAAAAAGGGGTAAGGCCCTGGGGGATGGGGTCCCCAGGGCCCAAAAAAAGGAAAAAGGAAGGGGGGCCACACAGCCCCCCTTCGAGGGAAAAAAAACAAAAAAAAAAAAAAAAACGATCGTGCCGCAGGCCCCGCCCCCTTCCTTTACCACTCTGCAAACGCGCCCCCTGGCGCGTTTGCAGAGGGGGAACGAATTCCCCTTGAATACTGGGGGTCCCTGGGGGCCAACTAGCCCACCAGGAACCTCCAGTATGCGCCAGGGGGCTGCGTTGCAGAGAGGTGTACAGAGGCCACGCCCCTTTTTACACCTCTCTGCAACGCAGCTCTGTGGCGCTTACTGGAGGTACCTGGTGGGATAGTTGGACCCCAGGGACCCTCAGGATTCAAGGGGACTTAATCCCCCAACTTAAAACGCGCCACGGGGTGCGTTTGCACAGTGGTGAAGGGAGGGGGCGGGGCTTCAGGTGACATGTGTGCAAACAGGCCCCGTGGCGCATTTTAAGATGGGGAATGAAATCCCCTTCAATCCTGAGGGTCCCTTTGGGCCAACTAGCCCAACAGGTACGTCCAGAAAGCGCCACAGAGCTGCGTTGCAGAGAGGTGCAAAAAGGGGCGTGGCCTCTGAACACCTCTTTGCAACGCAGCTCCCTGGCGCATACTGGAGGTACAGGATACTGGATGCTCCCTGGTGCATACTGGGCTAGTTGGACCCCAGGGACCCTCATGATTCAAGGGGACTTAATCCCCCAACTTAAAACGTGCCATGGGGCGCGTTTGCACAGATGTCACCTCAGGCCCCGCCCCCTCCCTTCACCATTGTGCAAATATTCCTCTAAAATCAGCCGAACTACGAATTCCGATTTACTCAACTGTTATCAGGAGAGACCTCAGTGCTGCATCTTTGAGCCCAGTACTGATCCTGAAAAGTAATTTTAACCGTACTTACCAGTAACTTGAATTTCCTTCCATAGGCTAACATTGACTGGTTTCACTTGGAAATTCTTCTAAGTGTGGAGTTTTGGAACTTTATAATATTCCTCTAAAATCAGCCGAAATACGAATTCCGATTTACTCACCTGTTATCAGGAGAGACCTCAGTGCTGCATCTTTCAGCCCAGTACTGATCCTGAAAAGTAATTTTAACCGTACTTACCAGTAACTTGAATTTCCTTCCATAGGCTAACATTGACTGGTTTCACTTGGAAATTCTTCTAAGTGTGGAGTTTTGGAACTTTATAATATTCCTCTAAAATCAGCCGAACTACGAATTCCGATTTACTCACCTGTTATCAGGAGAGAACCCAGTGCTGCATCTTTTAGCCCAGCACTGACCATGAAAAGTAATTCTAACCGTACTTACCAGTAAATTGAATTTCCTTCCATAGGATATCATTGCCTGCTTTTTGCTGAAAAAGTTTCTAAGTGTCGATTTTTGAAACATACAAATATTCCTCTAAAATCAGCAGAACTACGAATTCCGATTTACTCGCCTGTTATCAGGAGAGAACCCAGTGCTGGATCTTTTAGCCCAGCACTGACCCTGAAAAGTAATTCTAACCGTACTTACCAGTAACTTGTATTTTCTTCCATAGGAATCCATTGTCTGGTTTTCAGCAGAAAAGTTTCAAAGTGTCGATTTTTGAAACATACAAATATTCCTCTAAAATCAGCCGAAATACGAATTCCGATTTACTCACCTGTTATCAGGAGAGACCTCAGTGCTGCATCTTTCAGCCCAGTACTGATCCTGAAAAGTAATTTTAACCGTACTTACCAGCAACTTGAATTTCCTTCCATAGGCTAACATTGACTGGTTTCACTTGGAAATTCTTCTAAGTGTGGAGTTTTGGAACTTTATAATATTCCTCTAAAATCAACCGAACTACGAATTCCGATTTACTCACCTGTTATCAGGAGAGAACCCAGTGCTGCATCTTTTAGCCCAGCACTGACCCTGAAAAGTAATTCTAACCGTACTTACCAGTAACTTGTATTTCCTTCCATTGGAATCCATTGTCTGGTTTTCAGCAGAAAAGTTTCAAAGTGTCGATTTTCACAAACTACAAATATTCCTTAAAAATCGCCTGTACGACTTAAACGCATTCTTTCAACTGTTTACAGGAGATGCACCAGTGCTGGATACAGGATCCACCACTGAGTAAGAAAAAGTAACGATAACACTACTTACCTGCTAAGTGAATTTCCTCCCATAGGATAACATTGGTGATTCTATGTGAAAAAGTTTCCAAGTGTCAACTTTTAAAATACAATAATATTCCTTAAAAATCACTACTGTAACCAAAACGCTTTTACTCAACTGTTTACAGGAGATGTCCCAGGACTGAATCTAGGATCCAGTCCTGTGGTTAGAAAAGTAATCCATAAAGTAACTAATTGCATTTAACTAGAAATTCACATTGAGCTCAATGTTGAATTGTGTTTGAAATTGTGTTGCCCATTGCAACAACTGTAACTACTGTACTTAAAAGTCTATTGCCTATTTGCAAAGTATTTAAACTAAAGTAATTCATTCTGAGAAAGTATATTTTGTAATGTAATGTATAATGTAATTACAATGTAATTTAAAAAATAAAATATGTAAAAATAAATAGTTTAAAAAAATGTAGTAAATCAGTATCAAAAAAATAAATATAAAAATTAATACATTTAAAAATTGTCATTTACAAAACCTTTGAAATTCACTGAAAAAACCATAGGTTTTAGGGGCGTTATAGTTAGAAATTAGCATTTAAAAAACCTTTGAAATTCACTCAAAAAACCATAGGTTTCAGGCACGTTATAGTTAGAAATTAGCATTTAAAAAACCTTTGAAATTCACTGAAAAAACCATAGGTTTCAGACACGTTATAGTTAGAAATTAGCATTTAAAAAACCTTTGAAATTCACTGAAAAAACCATAGGTTTTAGGGACAGTTATAGTTAGTTGGACATTTCACTCGTACAAAACCATAGAAATTCCCCCGTTATAGTTAGTTCAGCTAACTATAACTCGCGCCCAGCAATGCACTGCTGATGACGTCACATATTACATCACTCATGACATGGTCAGTGACATCACTGATGACATCACTGATGACATCTCAAATGACATCACTGATGACATCATCCACGTGATAATCTGATGCACCTCCTCACACCCTAATATAACCTTTGATACACCCACTCTAAATTACAGACTGCCATTCGCAAAACCATAGACACTCCAACACCAATAACTACATACCCACTCACTGATTCTTAGGTCTACACACACATCCACTCACTCACCCGTACAGTCACTCATACTTACGGTCACTCAGTACAGGACTATCATATGCACTCATACTCCTATATAGACACTCAAACACCACCACTCATCCATAGAGGTACTCACACACCTAGTCAGTCATGCAAATAATTAAACACACTGCCATTTACTCACCTATACAGTTATACACACACCAGCTCACTTACTCATACAAATACTAGCACATTCTTACGCTCTTATACAATCACTGATACAAGCACACACTCATCCATACAGTCACTCTCACAATCACACACTCTCGCTTATAGCTATTTATATACTCCAACACACATATATACTGCCTTTCACATATGTAGTTACTCACACATGTACCACTGGGACATACATTCACTCACTAACACACTCTTACACACACTTACCCACCCATACAGCCTATCACAGATGCACTCTTGAAACCATCCACCCAGTGAATCACCCACTCACACATCTATGCACAGAGTCGCACACACCCCACCCACACAAACACTCAGGCACCCATACAGATACTCAGACAACCAATCAATAACTCATATAGACACTCATGTAGCTATTCACAAACCCATGCAGCCACTTACACAGCAACAGACAGACGGTTACAGACATTCACCCAGTTTAGTCACTAACCCTTGCATTCAGTAAGATACGTTTAATCACTCACTTATAGAGTCAGTCACGCACCTACTAAATCCTTCATCCACACACTTATACACCCACTCATTCTTCAATACACCTTTCCCTATATATTAAAAATATTTAAACTTTACAGAAACACAGTCACTGGATGATGTCATCAGTGATGTCATTTGAGTTGTCATCAGTGATGTCATCAGTGATGTCACTGACCATGTCATGAGTGATGTAATATGTGACGTCATCAGCAGTGCATTGCGGGGGCGCGAGTTATAGTTAGCTGAACTAACTATAACGGGGGAATTTCTATGGTTTTGTACGAGTGAAATGTCCAACTAACTATAACTGTCCCTAAAACCTATGGTTTTTTCAGTGAATATATATATAGTTGAATTTTCGCCAGCTAGTCAGCGCGCAAAAAGAAGACTCGCACTCCAGGGATCGTGATGAACAATTCAAAGTGTTATTGGCGACGCGTTTCGACCTTTACGGTCTTTTTCACAAGCCCTATATATATATATATATATATATATCTGCCAAATATATTTGTGTGAGAAATTCAATTTATGGGTATTGCTAAATAATGATAAGAATCCGAACAGGAGATTGGAACCCCTGTTCTAATACTGCTTCCATATTAAAATGGTGCTTACAGGTGTGTCTTTGAAGTAAACTTCCTCTGGAGGCATTTCCAATTGGCCAGTAAAAGGTGCTGTCTGGCAGAGCAGAGGAAAGAGAGATGTGGTCACTCAGAAGAGCGCAAACTGTAGAGGAAACAAGCGCTTCAGCCACTGCTACATAGCTCCATTGCACGCATCTTTCATCAGGCAAAATGCCCACCATAGACTTGTGCCAGTCATAAGAAGACCCACTGAACACAAGGACAGCTTTTAGAATGCACGGATGGTAAGAAGTGCACTGCCTGCCTGAAATAGTGATTTAAGAAGAAGAATTTAGGAAGAAAAATAATATGTGCCTGTAGAAAGTCGAAAACTATTATTAAACACTCTAAAATGAAATATACAATAAAAAGAACTATAAAATTGCAGGAAGGTGCTTGTTGATCACAGTCAAGATAATTATCATTTTGTTTAACGTCATATTGGCTGGGCCTTTATGACATCATTGTGTAGTTCTCTTTTTTCCCACTGTTACCTGGAAAAAGTAATATCTTTATCTTGGCTGCTATTCAATTAAAGCAAGAAAAGAAATACAAAAAATTGAGCCTCTGGTCTTGTATTAAAATGCAACATTTATGCCTAGGGGCTTTTTACCAGCAGTAATCAGTTGAAACCAAAAACCACACACCGTAATTACCTCCTGCCCCTCCCTCGCCTTCCTTCTTAACATGTGAGGCCCTCCGCCTCCCCCAGACCCACCCCCAGCCTATAAAAACACTGCCCGCCCCACCACCTCCTGTTCTTTTTTGTCTCCCTAGGTAAGACTTACCTTCGGTATCCCTCCCTGTGGCGGTGCCGGGGAGTCTTCAGTTCTTGGATCTCTGCCTCTGCGACGCTGCAGGCGGCAAACATCCAGCGACGTGGGTGGCTCCGGAGTCTCCTCATTCTCGAGGGGCAGAGTGCTGGCATGTGGATGCTGTTACGGAGTCCGGTGGTCCTTGTGTGGCTGGGGCTGTTGTTTCCGGGTCACGGTCGCAGTGCGGCCCGATCGCCTGGAACAGGAGCGTCCTGGAGACCTGGCAGGACGGGTTGGTTCCTGTTATTTTTTTTATGTATTTTGCCTGATTTTGGTTGTTTTACCTGATTGTTTGGGGAATTTGTGGCTTGGCCTCATTGGTTTACAGCTGGGTTTCCCTACAGCTATTTCTGGGCTGCTGTGTTGGTGGGGATTATTCTGCTGCCATGGGTCGCAAGAGGATGTTTAAGAGGCACAACGTGGTGTCCTCCTCCTCTTCTTCTTCGGTGGGGTCTCCAGTTCCCCTTTCTGAAAAGGCCTAGGATGCAAGGCCATGATGGGGGTGACGTGCCTCTCATGTCCAGGGTGGAGGTTCAGGGCAGGATTGAGGCGGCCGTTTTCAAAGCCCTGCAGGCTCGTCCTTTGCCTGTTGGTCCTTTCCGGCCTCAGACAGCAGATCGCAGAGCTGAGTTATCCCCTTCGGATGGGGAGGGGCCTTCTACCTCCTCTGGCCGAAAATATGTCTCCAGGGATGAGAAGTGGGACATTTTGGCTCATGTACGGGACAACTTAGGGTTTCCTCCTTTCCAGCAGGGAGAGGATGGAGGGGCCCTTTTTCCACAGTATATGAAGCCCTCCCGGTTTGGCATGCCTTTTCAGGGCCTGGTTTGGGAGATGGTGATGAAGGAATGGTGAGAGGTGGACAAGGTTCAGCTCCCTTGTTTTCTCCAGAAGCTATACTTATTGGAGGGGGATGACCCCTAGCCCCACACTGTGCGGTTGGACTTAATTCTAGCTACTCTGATCAGTAAGACTGCCATTCAGCCGGAGGATTGTACCCCGACCGATGCCACGGACAAGAAAGTGGACTCAGGCCTTAAGAAGGTCTTTGCTGCTGAGAACTTGGCTGTGAGGGCTAGCTTTTTTTCTGCTTATTCTGCCCAGTCCTTGGTGCAGGAGTTTGACAAATTGGCCATGGCAGTGCAGGAGGGTTCGGAGCTCCTGGCCACAATGGAAGAGCAGGCTAAGCTGCTGGCGGACATTTCTTCTGATAATATTCGAGCTTCGGCTATGTCCACTGGGGCCTTGGTGGCTGCCCGACGTTCCTTGTGACTCAGGCAGTGGAAAGTGCATCCTGGGTAGAAGGCAGCATTGCTCAACATTGCCCTTTTAGGGGCAGGCTCTCTTCGAGATCAGTTACCAGCCATGATTTCTAAGGCTTTTAAGGAGGGGAAACATGCCTTGCCTTGTAAAGGTGGTACTTCTTCTTCTGTTAAACCTTGGAATAAGTCCTCCAGGTCCTCCCCGAAGCGTGAGTTCCGTCATTCTTTCCAGAAGAGAAGATTCCAGCCTTGTTTTTCTCCCAAGCATTCTGCCCCCCTACTGCTAAGGGGTCTGCTAAGAAGGGCGCCTGCAATCACAGTCAGGAAGGATCTATGCCTGTAGGAGGTAGGCTCATGCATTTCCTTCCAGTTTGGTGTCTGGAGGTCTCGGATCGCTGGGTCCTGAACACTGTCGAACATGGTTACGAGATTGATTTTTAGCAGGTTCCTCTGGATACGTGTATGCAAAGGTTGCCACTTTTGGAATGGGTCAGGAATTTGCTTGCCAAAAGGGCCATTTGCAGGGTGCCGGGGTCGGAAATCGGCACAGGGGCCTACTCCATTTTGTTCTTAGTACAGAAGGTCTTGGGAGGTTTTCGGCCCGTTCTGGATCTAAAGTGGGTCAACTCCTGCGTTCGCGCTGTTCACTTCCGAATGTTGACCATTCAAGCAATCATTCCCTTGGCCCGGCTGGGAGAATTTTTGGCCTCCTTGGATCTCGAGGACACTTATCTTCACGTCCCTGTCGCAACCTCTTCTCAGCGATTCCCGAGGTTTGCGGTAGGAGACGCCCATTTTCAGTTTTGTGTTCTCCCCTTCAGCCTCAAGTCCTCTCCAAGGGTCTTTATGAAGGTCCTGGCAGCACTCATGGCTATCCTTCATGCGGAAGAGGTGTTCACTCATCCCTATTTGGACAATCTTTTACTTCATGCAGTGGAGGAGTCTCTGTTGCTCGCTCAGGTCGAGAGATTCTTGGAGGTTCTTCAAGGACACAGGTTTTTTGTGAACTGGGAAAAATCTTCTTTGGCCCCGTCTCGGGACATGGTGTTCATCGGGGCTCATTTTCAGACTTTGAAGGGCTGTGTTACTCTGTCCGAAAGGTGCCTGGTCTCCTTAACAGCGCAGGTTCTGGCCTTGATGTCCCAGGAGGCTCCTCCGGAAGTGGAGTGGTTGAGGTGCATGGGCATTTGGCTTCTGTGCTGTTTCTTGTGCCCTGGGCCCGGTTTCACCTTCTTCGCCTGGCCAACTGGATTCTGACGGGGTGGTCTCTGGGGACCCAAAATCTGTTGACTCCACTGCAGATGACAGACCGGATTCAGGAGGACCTCTCCTGGTTGCTTTGCCAGCATCATCTTCTGACTGGGATCTTGTTGTCGCCCGCACTCTGCTGGTGGTGACTTCAGATGCAAGCCTATCTGGTTGGGGGGCTTGGCTGGGGTCAGAGCAAGTTCAGGGGTGCTGGACTCCCAGATGTCGTCGAACTGGAGGGAGATGCATGCAATTTGGCTAGCTCTGCTCCATTTTCAGGACTCTCTGCAGGGTCAGATAATGGTGATTCAGACGGAAAATCTAGTGGTGAAGTCCTATGTCAACAGACAGGGGGGGGACCAGGTCCTGATCCTTGAACTTGGTGGCCAACGACATTTTCCTGTGGGCTCAGGACTGGGTTCTGGGGCTGTCTGCGCTATACATTCAGGGGGTGGAAAATGTTTGTGCCGATCGTTTGAGCAGGGACATTCCATCATGCAAGGATTTCTCCCTGTTTCCCAGTTTGTTCAGCCAATTGGTGGTTCGTTGGGGCCTCCCGGTGGTGGACCTGTTTGCGGTCCCGGGGAATGCCAAAGTGGAGCTGTTTTGTTGTCTGGGTCGGTGTCCCCTGGCATGGGGAGTCGACGGCTTGACAAGTCCTTGGCCTCAGGGCCTTCTTTATGCTGGTTCGGGCCTTTCTGGTTCGGGTGTGGAGGGAACGGGCACAGGTGATATTGATGGCACCCAGGTGGCCTCGTGAGAATTGGTTTCCTCTCCTAGGCCTGTTGAGTTGCAACCTGGAGTGGGTCCTTCCTGTGGTCCCGTCTCCGTTGATTTTTCTGGCTCTTCCCCTGGGCAACTTAAGGAAGTTACACTTAATGGCACGGTGGTTGAGTGGCGGGACGTTGCAGGCTTCTCGTAGATCCTCTACACTTCTCTCTTATGCTAGGCATTGGAGAGCTTTTTCTGGCTGGTGTGCTCATAAGGAGGTTGATCCTACTGTGGCTGACCTCGTTTTGGTCATGCAATTCCTGCAGGATGGGGCCCGGTTGGGTTTGTCGGTTGCTTCACTATGGGTGCAGTGGGCGGCCATTCCGGCTTTTAGGGGCTCCTGGCGTAATTTGCAGGATGATGGGGGCCTGATGCCTCGATTTTTTCAGGGTCTTTTGAACCTTTTTCCTCGGCCTGTTTGTTCCTTTCCATGTAGGAATTTACATCTGGTCTTGGATGTCCTTTCAGGGTCCTCCTTTTGAGCCCCTTGAGGGGCTGGAGTTGAAGCTCTTGACTTTCAAGGCTTGCTTCCTGGTCCGCATCACTTTGGCTAGAAGGTTGGGTGAGTTGGAGGCCTTGTCCTGGAAGTCTCCATTGGGTGATGCTGGTACCGGTTCCTTCCTTTGTACCTAAGGTTAATTCGGCTTTTCATCTCAGTCAGGAGGTGAATTTGCCTCAGTTTTGTCCTGATCTTTCCTCTGCTGAGGACTGTCGTTTGCACTGTTTGGATGTGCGGTGAACTTTGTTATGGTATTTGCAAGTGGCGGAGCCCTTCCGGAGGGGGGACGCTTTGTTTGTGAACTTTGGTCCTGCTAAGAAGGGTGAGAAGCCGTCCACAGCTACTTTGAGTCATTGGATTTGGTCTATGGTCCTTTTGGCTTACGAGGTTAAAGGGGTGAATCCTCCTGTGGGGGTGCAGGGGCGTTCCAGATGCAGTATGGCGGCTACTGTGGCTGAATTGCAGGGTACCTCTGTGGTGGAAATCTGTAGGGCTGAAACTTGGTCTTCCCCTTCCACTTTTGTCTGCCACTATCGGATGGCTGGTCTGGAACGTTTGGATAATGTCCTAGGCCACAGGGTCTAGTCCTCTATGAAGGAATAGGGGGTTTTGTATTGTGATTTGGGCACGTTATTATAATGGTGTTCTTTTTTCACTCAGTTGTCCGTCTCTGTTTTTGTTTGCTTTTTCCTCACATGTTAAGAAGGAAGGCGAGGGAGGGATGGGAGGTAATGCGTCCAGTACTTACTGATAATGGCATTACTCCTCGCCTTCCTTCTAGGTTCCTCCCGCTCTCCCGGTGTGGTCCAACTGAGTTCTTGGCTTGGCTTGTTAATGTACAGGAGGTGGTGGGGGGGCAGTGTTTTTATAGGCTGGGGGTGGGTCTGGGGGGAAGCGGAGGGCCTCACATGTTAAGAAGGAAGGCGAGGGTGTAGGACTAGGAGTAATTAACCCTGGACGGTGAACTCCGCTCCGCTCGCGGAGTTTGCGGAGTTTTCTGCACTCCACGTTACGCGGAGCTCGCGGAGTTCTGAAAAACTCCGCTTTGCGTAGCGTAGCGGAGTTTTTTTCCTCGCTCGCGTTCACCGACGTCAAGTTGGCGAGCGCGAGCGAGGAAAATCCACCTCCCGGCGAGATTTTTCCTCGTTCGCAATCGTCAACATCAAGTTGGCGAGCGCGAGCGTGGAAAATAAACCTCCCGGCGAGATTTCTCAACGCGGGGGGGTCGGGTTTCTCATTGCGAGTGGTCGCATATGCTCGTGACCGCTCGCGTTGAGAAACTGCCCATTCTCGTTGAGAAAGCTTCTGCTGGAGTAAAAATCTACTCGAGCGGCAGAAAGGAAAGCAGCGCTCGCTTGCGCTGTGCATGGTGCTGTTCGCGATGATTGCACAGTGCGGACAAGCATCCGGCACTGAAAATCACCGCGAACAGCATTTTTCTATCACACTCTGCCGCTTGCGGAGCTCCGCGTAGCGCGGCAGAGTTTTTTTTCCACTTCGCGGAGTTTCGCGTAGCGCAACTCCGCGAACTTCGCCCAGGGTTAGGAGTAATGCCATTATCAGTAAGTAATGGACGCATTATCGGGTATCTTAGTCCAGTTGGTTCACTGAAGATAAACATGGTGTGTGACAGGACATGGTGACACTGCAGCAACTTTACCGGGGTGAATCCTGGCACCTATTCTCTTCACTGTTCTAGCCAACTGTCAAACAATTTGGCTCAAATACTCTTCATAAACTCCTGCGCCAACCTGGGCAACACATCTGTATAGGTTCATTGCCATTCAGACCTCTTTCCCAGTGGCTGGCTATGTCTATCTCCCTGTTGATAGAGGATACCAACAGTAATCCCAATCCAACCAACCTGTGTACAGCAGTGCCCCCTACAGGGTCCCCTGGAGCATGCTCACAATGCTCCTTCAAGTAACAACACAAACCAGTCCTGAATGCATAAATGCACTCATCTGAAGCAAAGAATCCCTAAATGTGCAAGGACATCGGGCTAAAAGAATGATTTCTGCTCAGTTAAAAACTGGAAGAATGGTTTTCTCTGAGCAAGATTGGGGTAGATTTCTTCGAAACTTTACAATGTTCAATGTATTTTTGAAGGGCACAAAGTTTAAATTTCGACAAAAAGTACAGCTAAAAATCACAGCAAATGCTTACTATTAGATGACGAATTATATTACTTTTTTGTAAAAACAATTCTTTGCAAAAACGTTTTTGCAAAAATGCTCACTCGCTAGCAAAGTTCTTTAAAGTTTACATAAGCTTGTAACCTTTTCAAAGCATGAAGAAAAATTCTATGTAGCACACCACATTCTCAAACTAGTTCTCTTGCCATTAAGTTCCAGAAATCATGGTCTGAGTTATTCCCACTGAAAATCTACTGGTTTTTTGCAACTTCCAATATTAAATTTAAAAAAAAAAATTTCTCCAGTGACAGCGAGCTGTTGCTCTTCATCTGCAGGATTAATTACGTGTTTTTATTGGGATCTCCACATGCTCATTTTCCTCAAGTTGGGCTGATAAGAGTTGGGCGTCTTTGTGATGTTGAGTGGAGGCTTGGAAATGTATTGTTATATTATTCTCATGGTTTTGTATTTATTGCCCAATTTTTGTTTTGTCATAGTTTGTATGTTCAGACTGCTCATCGATAGCTATATGTATTGCAAAATTGATACACACGGATACATTGAAATTGAAAATGTCATGTGTTTTTATTTTCACATATCTTAATGAAGTGCATATGCCCAATATTGCATGTGTGATACATTTGTAGATTTCCTTCAGATTATGTGTCGTAACAAATTTAGGCAAGCACTAGATCTAAACAATTCAGCAAAGTATTACCAGATAAAGAAGCTGCAATAAAATGATCTGTAAAAAATGTAGAACAGTTTTAATCGAAGAAAGATGCCAATTGTCATCATTTCCAAATGGACACTGAATAAGGTGGTGTGGATACTGGAGTTCTTCTTCACCAATTCTGCACCTCTCTTTCTAGTGCCGCTTTTACAATTAAACTGACATGATAGAAAGGGACATGATATGGGCAAGACGGGACAACCTCATTCTGAATGCTGTGAAATTCTCAGGATATGTCAGTAAACAGAGACAGACCCGTCCCACAAATAACAAACTTTTATCACAGTATGTCTGAGGAGGACATGCATAAAAACTAACGTACAGATTTACTAAAGGTTGGCAGTGGAGATTGTGCAATCAAAAGGGGTGCAAACAGCAGGGACTATCAATTTTCATGCGCAAAGCAAAAAATATTTTGGGCCAAACGTTGACTCTCACATGGTGTCAAATGATTTTTTGCCAACCCCTTATGAAAGGTGGTGTCACGTGTCGGGGCAGAAAACAGCAAAAGTCATAGATTTTGGCACCAAGGTAGGTCTACTAAAACAGCATGATCTGGCTTTGCACCAGATCCCAATGCCAAGTCAAACTGGACGGAGCAAGGAGTCGAATGGCATATTACCCATATTTAATGTGTGCTGACCTCAATGCAGAGATCTATTCATAGAAATTCACAGAGGAGGGGTGGACTTTGAGTACATATCCTATGCTAGACAATGCTATGTCTCCTTTGCACGAAAGTGCAAGGCTGAGCGTCCGAGAGAACAGATATTTTTTGGGAGAGCGCCACCTAATTTAGCGAATTGCAGGGTTTGCATCCACAAAATGGCTTAGTACATCTGCCCTTAAGTTCCAAAAATGTCCGGTTCACCAGTGGGTTAAATGCCTGTAGGCCGTGCCAGAATGGGTTTCTGGCATATGACCATTTATACCCAAGGCGTACAGGTATTTCACAATTTCCCGCCTGGCCAGTCGAACAGTGGTTTGCAGTCAGAAAAGGCAACGGTTCTGAAGAGTATTAGGTTTTTAACTGTGAGCAAAGCCCACATGTTTGAAGAGGGAGGCGTAGCATGAAGGGGGCCAGTAGCTTTCCACTTCTAAATATCTAGAGAAACATGGTATGTTCAGTAGAGATTTTCTCTAAATGTACATAGTACATGAATTTTTTTTACCTCCCTGTAAGGCGTCTTACCTTTTTACAATCTGGACAGGAGGTGATGGGATAGGAAGCAGGGATGGCAACTCTACCTTCCCAATAGGAGGTAGGATATAAGATACTTTTACATTTACAAGCCATGTGTCCTCTCCCGGGTTCACTGTCAACCTCTGCTAAATGTTTCCAATGAACTTCCTGTGCCGATGTAGCTCAAGCACAAAAAAAGGACTTTCTGAAAAATTGGGTTCCTCGTGTAAAGCTCAAGGAGCTAAACGATTAAAACCTCTATCTAAAAATATAATCAATAAATATATTTTTCAAGTATCAGATATTAGGAGTTCTTCAATGGAGATCCCCAACACGGAACGGCATTGGCTCTCTCTCCCACTTATTTATCCATGATATCTTATGTGCCTGGGTCCTCAGGGTCTTACGGATGTACTTTTATGTTCAACTCACCAGGATTTGAGTTCCTCAACACAGTCGGTGTTATTCTCAGGATTGTTTCAAAGCTCATGAGAAATGCACAGGAAGCTTTGCGAAAGCAGACTGAACTAAAGCATACATAGCAGGGAATCCGCTGGGTGCTCAAAATGTTCTTAAAGCTTCTCAGAAACAAACTTAGCAGAAATTATTAGGAAAGCAATATATGCATCCCTAGCAGTGTTTTTCTCAGGAGACTTTATAAATATTCCCCACCACAGCTTGATGGAGGACCATGACAAACAGACTTCAGAACGTCTGAAGGAAGGTTACTTGAGGGGGGCTAAGAGATATGTAAGGTCCATCATCTTCGAGCATCCCAGGAAGTCACTGCAGAACCTGGAGGAGGTTCCTCAAAAGTGGAGATCTAGAGAACTTAGTAGAAATAAATTGTAAGGGGGCAACTCCAGAAATAGCATAAAAGCAGTCAAGAAAATGCTTCTCACAGTATTATTAGTAACATCCTTGAAATGGACATTTTCAGAACCTGCTGGACTGTCCTAAAAAGTAGCCATCCCCTAGAACTCAATGGAAGCTCCTCAAGAATGTGATCCGTTAAACTTGACTGTAAGGTCATTTCGAAAAGTTTATATCGTGGCAAATGTGGACCTCCAAAACTTCAAATAAACGTTGTTGGGAATGGTCCTCTGATGCAGCAGGAACGGTGTGCGCGTGCAGTCCAAGGTGAGCAGTCCTGCTTCATTCTTTAACCAGTTTCTGTTCTTCTTTCTTCCAGCACTGAGATCTCAACCTAAAAGACAATAGGAGTTGTGAGTTATCATCCATAAAGACGCACAAGTGAAATGTGCCTAGAGCAGCACCGACGTTAGCAGGGATAGTGAACACGCAAGGCTACATATCATTATTGTCTATTCACCAGGGCACGAGTCGGGGGTACACGCGGGCCCACGGCGTCCACCCACTATTTTTACAGGGTGGACGCCGTCCCCCCCTGACAAGAAGTTTGGCCCCATAGAAATATGCTGAACTTGTAGCAGTGTCATTTTTAGACACCGGGACACGTTCATCAGCTCCTGCACATTGTCTGCTTTCCATTCCCAGCAGCAACGTGCAGGCAGCGAGGGGGCTTTTCTTTCCACCTCCAGGTGTGGCAAAGACAAAGGCAGAAGTTAAGGGGCCATTAGGCCTCTTTTTGATCTAGTATCGGATTGGAGGTGGCCTGGAACCTCACACTTAAATGCTGATGCAAGGGAGAGAAAACAAAAGCACAGTGCTTGATATCTCTTCACAGGTACTTAAGAGATGCATGCTTTTTACTTTGTTCAGTCCCTGTATATAAGTGCATGCACTGTAAGAATGTCAGATAGGTTGGTCTGTCTCAGTATTTACACAAATAACAATTTAAATAGCAGTATTTAATTTCTTTTATAGCGCTACTCATCCCAATCCAGAGTGTTAGAGCGCTTTACATAACATACACATTATCCTTTAAAAATAAATCATGTAAGTGTGTAAATCAATGTACAAGATGTGTTACATGAGACAGTCAGGGTTACAAGGTGTAGGAGTCAAATGCCTTTCATAGTTCACTGTGGTCTACTAGAAGGATTACAATTTATGAACTGCAAGTAACAAAAGGATCTCTGTGTTCAAAGCAGTAATCCACTTACCTATCTACATAAAATAAAAATCTGGGATCTGCATGTTAAATGATGTGCTTTGCAAGAGACAACTTTAAAAAAAAACATATTTTATTGCATTTTCAGTTGGCATATGTTATCACATACACATATCAGAGTACTATTGCATAATTATGTGGTACATTTATGCTCACAACATTGTATAAGATGCACACAATGTGTGTTGCAATATCATAAATAACAAACCTGAAGAAGGCAGCAACAAAATAGAGGTTCAACAATCCCCAAACGCCCTGTCCCCCCTCTCCCTCAAGAACATTGGGTGATTATGTGTTTCAGGAGACAACTTAATTCTCTATAATACTTTGATTCAAGTTTGGGACTACACAAAACCCAGATCTCTTCAACAAATGCGTTAACCTCCAAAGTTATCCCACCGCTACAACTTTTCCCTGAGATTTACTGGGCACCCCTGCAGCAGATGCCTTAACCCCATAAAATATTTTTAAATGCAGACTTTGCAACCAGTTAAGCAGACAGATCTAGTACCATGCTTTTCTTTGTTGCTAGTTTCTTTATGGCAGAGTTAAAAAAAAATGTATTAGTTGAGGCCCAGATTTTTCATCAGGATTGCGCCACTTTTTTGGCACAACCCCGACTCCAAATCTCATTTGTTAAATATCATAATGCACTTAAATGTAGTCATGATAAACATATGTGTGAGATCTTAGTATCTGATGTCACTTCTTGTGATGTCATTTCCTGTGATTCCACGTGGAATATCACACGCCGTGACGTCATGTGCTGTGATGGCACGCGACATGATTTCACTTGCATACTGCCTAACTTGGTCAGTCCCCCCACTTCTTTTTATAGGACTTGTGCCCTGCCATTCACCACACTAATACAATGCCCTACCTGCCACGGTTTTCCGCTAGAGAAATGTCGATGAAGGTGGAGTTTATAGTAGTTTGGCTAATTCACAACGAGAGGTCTCTCACTCTTTTTAAGTTTTTTACAAATCAGTGTACAACCAGACATGCGTTTTACCTCGTTTTTGTTTCTCAATATTCTCGTAATCCGGTGTGTCATCATCGTCATCAGTCTCATGGTCACTGGTGTCATCTACAAAAATATGCACAAGTTATGAGAGTCCTTTGCATGAAAGCATTCTATCTTGTTATCCAACACAGATAACATCAATACTGCAAAGGGAGGGTGGTCAGAGTGGTCAAGAAGCAGAAATAGATACATTAGTCTTTAAAAGGTGGAAACTTACAGAGAACTCAACCCAAAGGAGAGCGAGGGTTTCAATGGCTGAACTGATTTTAAATATGCATGCTGTACAATTGGTTGCACCTAAGGCCCGCTGGCTGAAGTGTGTTAAATAAAGCTAAAACGTTTGCGCTTTTATTTCATGGTTGTAAGCAGACACGGGTGGTGAGGTAGAAGAAATCTAAGGATGGGTGTCAGTGAGATTCACCAAGGGCAGCGTTTGTTTTCTGATTATACCAATGACTAGAGACTGGTAAGGTCCAGAACTTGATTTAAACGTTTATGTTGTGTTTGAATAATAGATGTAATAACATTAATACAGATTGAAGGGTTTGAAAATGTAGTATGTAATAATAGAAGAAGGGGGGTGGATTTATCGAGGGAAATTTGAAGCAGTAAATTGCAGGACGGGGGTTGTGTCTAAATGAATGCATGTAAGAGGAGAAATCAACCACGCCTTGGGCCTTCCAACATGCACTACATAGGAGACTGTTTGGTTTTTCTGGTCTCTCTCTCTCTTCCATCTTCAGATATCTTGGACTAAGAGCTTTCTAAATATTAGATGCATTGGTGATTGAGTTGAGCACTCTGTTTTGACCTTTCTTGGTCATTGTGCTTGTTTCACGATGTGATCATCTGTCTTTAGGCTCTCCGTTTTCTGTTGTCTAGACATGATGGTTCAGAAAAATAATCTCCAAGAAGTGTCACCGGTCAACGCCAAAACAATTTTGGCATCACTATCAAATTCATAAGGGCCATTACACTCCCTTTGCTGCCGTTAAAAGCTTGTATTGCGAAACCTTTATTACGGTTCTGGACGAGCCCCTAGATGGCAGAAGAATGCAGAGCACATCAATGCATTATATAGTTCCCTCCCTGTACAACAAGAGTTACAAAAAATTACATTAGCAGCCTTGTTATGGAAACCCTCAACCCAGTGTTTACTGCTTTAGAAAATGAACCACTCTGAACTCTCTGGAAAGCAAACACCCCTCATTCAAGAAATCGCCACATCCCATCAGAGTAGGAAGGACCAGACACCCAATAAAATCCCCCCATCCGACTAGGAAATACCGTAGTTATTGTCACTGATATCTGCTGACTCCTTCTTCTCAGGAACATTCACATATTCCAGGCTGTCCCCTGCCGAGGAAATATGAGTGTAAGCAGGTGAGGAAGACCATGACAAATTGATGTAGGGTCACAGACAGAGAGGTAGAGTTTAAAAAAGTAAGGACAGACAGGTCATAGGTGGACACAGCCAAGAGGATCGCTGTAATTAGTGAAGAAGTGAAAAACATAGAAGAAAGGAGGAAGTTCAAATGCAGAAACAAATTGATTAAACTAGTCGATAGGTGGCAGAAGAAATGTGCTTTGTAAGCAGAGAAAGCAAGCTCTGGCAAAGCCAAGAGGTCTTGCCCGTGAAACCTACTGGCTTTGCCAATGCTTTTTTTTCTTTCAACTAATTTTTCCTAAGTTTAACAAAAATCCATTTAAAGATGGCCAACTCAGATAGTTGCACTCTTGCAGTGGCCATCTTTGAATTTTTTTTATGCTTTCAAAAAATCCTCTTAAAGATGGCCTCTGTGGATGCCCACGAATGCTAGGCTCCCATCTTTGAATGGGTTTTTAAAAAGTACAAGCAATTAAAAGACACCTGCTGCACATGCATACATATGCTCACTCACTGGTAGCCATCTTGGAATGGTTGGAAAAAAACATTTGAAGATGGCCTCCTGCCGATATGGGGCAGCCGGCGGAAGAGGCACAAAGTAGCTGGGGCAAGCTGTGGGAGCTGGACGGGTTGTTTTCAAATAAGGAGACAGCATGCGATGAATAAGAGGTGCACGGAGAGAGGAGGGAGTAAAAACTGTCATTCAACACACTGAATTCAAGGTCTAACATCGCAATGGAAGGTCACAAGTTATCCAATCAAAACAGCATGAGACCAAATTGCTCCTTGGGGCCACAAACACAAGAATTGGGAGCGAAACCATCACATATGGAGCAGGGAAATGAAATATATAAAAAGACCAACTAATCATGAAGACAGGGCTGACCCAAAGCCACTCTATGTATTCTATTTTTCACAAGAGGTCTTTCAAACCTAATAGGGTACCTACAAAGGTAGTCAGAAGACAACAACTGACATAGTGAAAATGAGACACCCCAGGACCGAGAGAGTCAGGAGGACATATTGGAAAGGAGCTTCTCAGAAGGCAGAGCAGGACACAGATGACAGAAAACTGTTTGCCTCACCCACGGAATCTCTTTGTTGTTCTGGAACATTCTGGTAATCATCTGTAACTAACGTCAAACACAAAGAGGAGAAAAATTAATTTAGACCAAACAAATCTTCTAGACTTCTTTTATAACACTTTTATTGATTTTCCTTGTTTTCCAACATAGAAGCAAAAAAAGACCAGCAGCACAGTCACATATGCAGCCACAATGGCTTTGCAGCAACACACAGACAGTTGGGTAGACAACATATATCAGCAAATTAACAGCACTCCAGGTGGACAACAGCAAATCAGATGTACAATGGTACACAACAGCTGCCTCAGATGGGTAGAAGAAAATGAGTGGGAAGAAGAGAGCAATTAGTCCGTATTGGCCCAGGGGGCGGAGTGCCCTCCCAGCGTCCCCAGGGAGTGTTCAGTCAGTGATGGTGACACCACTCTTCCAGGGAGCCCAGATGCGCTCATACTTGTGGGGCATCCCACATGCTTTGTAAACCAGTGTCTCCATTGCCGCACAGTAATCCATGCCCCTCACCCACTCATGGAATGGTGACGCAGATTTATTCACTCCAGTGTTGGGCCATATCCCTCTTGGCTACCAGGTAAGCTGTGGCCAGGAGGGTGTGTGTGGTGCGGGGCTCACCCAATTCATCCATGACCCCCAACAGTATAACTTTGGGATCTAGCTCCAGTCTGCGACCAGTTACCTGCCCAATCCTGTCATTAATCCCCAACAAGTATCTCCTCACCACCTGGTGCTCCCACAACACAATGTATAAGGAACCTAGGGATTAATGGTAGTGCAGACACTCTGACCCAGGAGCGCATCCCATACGTCAAAGCCTCTCAGGAGAATAATATATTAACTGGAAAATTCTGAATTAGATCAGATGCAGGCGCATGGAGATGGCCAACTCGCACGTGGCCATCTTCGCCTCCGTCCATTCATCATCGTCTAGAGTGCCCACATCCTTTTCCCATATGGCTCTGAGACTAAGTAAGGGGTCCGGTGTATTGGCCATTAGAGTTTTGTACAAGCGCAAGAAGCTGTCCCCAGCCAATTCATCAGTGGCCAGTTTACAGTCGAGAGGGCTGAATTCAGGGAGAGTGTCAAGCTGCGTCTTGTATTTGTCAATGGCATGCCATAACTGGAGATATTTGTAGAATTGGGATGTGTGTAGGCTGAACTCCGATGTGAGCTCCTGAAATAATTTCATATGCGGACCAGACAACTCCCAAAGTGGAAATGCCAATGAGGTCCCAAGTGCCAAAGCTAGCCAATCCGTCCGACTCAGACAACCAAGTCCCATGCCATAAGGGGGTTACTCCGGTGTGCCTGCCAAATCACTTCATGTGTAGAAGGGCCAAGTATCAGCACTGGGTGGGAATGGGACTAACGGGTGGCAATGAGTGGAGGGTGACCTGCTGTAGAGCAATGAGAGCAGCCCATACGGATGGAGCAGTTCCAGTACTAGCCTATGCGCCTTGTTGTCCCTTTCAGCCTGAAACCAGTCATTGATGTTGACGAGCTGGGACAACCAGTAATACATCTGCCCAACCCAGGTCCTCCTCAAATGGGGAGGATCTGCATTTCACGAAAGAGACCCTAGGAGTCTTGCCAGCCCGCAGAAAACTGGAGATCTGGGCCTGCAGGTCTGCAAAGAAGGCTGGTGGTAATGGGTAGAAGTAGTGTTGTGATACATACAGAAACCTAGGGAGGGCCACCATTTTTAAAAGAGCACCCCTGCCCGCAATTGAGAGGGGCAGCTTCGACCACTCCTGTATATCTCTCTGTGTTCTAGCCACCAGTGGAGCAATGTAAACCTCCTAGTAGCATCGCTTAGTGAGGGCCACCATCAGACCCAAATACCAGAAGCAGTGGCTTGCCACCTTCAGCCAGGAACAAACTCCACTCCAGGTTTTGCACCCCCCATGGGCACCAGACTGACTACCCTCACTTTACCCTGAGACCCGAGGCATTGCCATGTATTGCAAGTATTTCCATCATCCGTGGAAGTGTCTCACTGGGCCTTTTCAAGATAAGGAACATGTTGTCAGCATATAGAGAGACGGGTTCCTCTGTTACCTCTCGCCACGCAAAGCCGCAAAGCCTGGCGTCCACATGTACGAGTTCTACCAGAGGCTCCATCACTAGGGTATAAGGGACATCACTGCCTCAATAGGGAACTTGTGTGACAAGACTCCACTAACCAGACCCGGGCATATTAGTCGTAGAAAGCACGGTCCAAATCGAATTTTCTCAAGTACTGCTGGGAGGAAGGGCCAGTGTACCGAGTTGAATGCCTGCTCAATAGCAACCAGGAGCAGTGCTGCCTCTTCCTGGAGTTCTTCCAGGCAGGCTAGCGCCAGATGGAGCAGCTGGAGGCAGTGTTTGGTGCTCCTTCCTGGCCATTGTGATCAGGGTGGATGACAGAGCGGCTCATAGAGTGCTAGGAGGTGAGGAATCAGTAAATTGGAATATTTTTTATAGAGCTCCAATGGAAAACCATTCGAGCGCGGAGGCTTCCCAGCAGGCATGGATGATATAGCCTGCTGGTTATACACTGCGGTAAGTGGTAGGTCAAGTTCATCGCTGTTCTCCATTCTCAGTGTACGGACAGGCAGGTCACGGATAAGGGGGTTGTCTTGTCCTGGAGCCCCTGGCTCCTGGAAGGTATACAGGGTTCGGAAATGAGAGACAAACTCACTCGCCAAGAGATCTGCTTCCCTCAACATGTCGCCCTGCTTGGACCACAGTTCCGTGATCAGGCTATAGGGACATGAAGCCACCGTTAGCTAGTATAGTAACTTGCCTGCTTTGTATGCCGATTCGTACACCAGGCCCTGGGAATGGAGCCAGCTCTACGCTGCTGAGTCCAACTATTTCTGTCTAAAAATCAGGCAGGCCTGTGCCAGGTCCCTTTGCGATGTGGACGATGAGTCAGCAGTGGTCCTCTGCTTACATCCCCTAATGTGGTCTTCCAGCTGCACCAGCTCTGCCTCTTTGTACCTGTTGCGCACACCGACATGTGCAAAGGCCTGGCCCCATAGGACTGTTTTGAAGGCCCCCCACGAGGTAGTGGGGGAGGAAACCATACCTTTGTTCACTTAGAAGTAAACAACTATGAACCCATGGATGTCTTTTGCAAAATCTCCATCCAGTAGCCACCAGGCATTCAGTCTACCTACTCCCAGGTCACCACTCCAGTTCCCCCCCCCCCACTGCAAGTATTATCGGGGAGTAGTCCGAGAGCCACCTGGGCAAAATCTGTGTCTGCTTGACGTGGCCACTTCAGATGAAGAGAATAGAAAGTAGTCCATAAGTAAGAAGGTGTCATGGGGAGAGGAGTAGAAAGTATATTGTTGCTCAGTGTGATGCTGCCATTGCCACACGTCCACCAGTCCCAGTGCAGCAGTCCAGTTTCTAAGGCATGTAGAGCGGGTCACTCTCAAACAAGATGATGTGTCCCACCCAGGGTCCATCACTGCATTAAAGTCACCCCCAAACAGCGTAAAGCAGGGGGTGGCCTCCATCAGGTGGACCACAACTGTCTCTAATGTGCTGCTGAGCAATTTGGGGAGTGCATAGATGCTCCCTAGCACCCAGGGCTGTCCCTCCAGTGTCCCTGGTAGGACCACAAACCTTCCCAATGGGTCAGTCTGCACCCTGTGGACCACTCGTGGAAATGTCTTATGAAGGAGTATCACAGCGCCCCTGGAGCCCCTTGTGTAGCCCGAGCGATAAACCCTATAGTAGCCATGCCGCCTCAGGAAGGAGCAGTCGTGCCCAGCAGGTGTGCTTCCTGGAACAGGAGCACCACAGGGTGGTGTTCCTTGGCAAACGCCAGGACCGCTCCCCGCTTGATCTTGTCGTTAAGGCCATTTACATTCAAGCTAATTATAATTTGTTCCCCTGATGGGGCTGCTGCTGCAGGTCTATCCATTGTGATGGATGGGGTGCGGTGAGGCACCTAAAAGAGGCCAGAAAGGGTCTCAGTGACAAATGTGCTTCAAGGCCAACAAAAGAATGAAAAAAACAAATACCAACAACCCAAATGGTGTGCAACTGATGGAGAATGCGTCCCCTCCACCCCCCACCCTACACTTCTCCCTATGAAGTATCTGTTGCCAAACTGTACACAATGTCAGAACACCCCAACAAAAATAAACATTAAGTAATAAGTAGGGGGCAGGCATCAATGGCCCCGCCAAAGTATCAGCAAATGAGAAGGAAAAACACTCCCCAGGCAGAACGCGCACAGAAAAAGGAAAGAATAAGAAAATCCCTGTCAAGTTTCAGCAGTTCTCATGGTGACTCCTGTCCTCCTCCACGATCCGGGGAACCAGCCGCGGAGGTCGAACTCAGGTGTTTCAGGCAGAACGGGAGAGCATCCACATAATGGTTCCACCGTCTATTCCTCTTAGGGCATCATGCCAGCTGTCGCCAGGAGGATCCAGGTGTCTTTGTGCCAGAAACCGCCAGGGAGCCACCGCACCAGGCCAGAGGACCGGGTGCTCCTCCACCCATGCGCTTACAGGAGTGTCAAAGAACAGGGTACGGTTCATGTATATGATCTTGAGACAGGCCAGAAATTGCAACATATATTTGATTTGAATGCCTCTTAGCTTTTCTTTGACTAATTGGAATGTATGTCGTTGTTGTTGCACTTTTAGGGTATACTCCAGGAGAAGCAGGACCCTAGTGCCCCTGCCCAAGGACTCGGGCCTCTTGCAGAATGACATCTCTGTCAAAGTTCAGGAGTTTTGCCATTATTGGTCTTGGTGGGGCCCCCAGGTATAGTTTGGCCACCAGGGATCTATGAGCCTACTCCACCATGAAGCAGGCTGAAAGGGCATCTTGGGGGACCCACAAACAGAGCCAGTCCACTATGAAGGTGGTGGGCCAGGTCCACTTGGTGCCCTCCAGGACCCCAACTATGCAGATGTTATTTCTCCTGGATCTACCCTCCGCATCATCCACCATTGCCTCGAGGAAGCCGGCCCTTCACTCATAGCCTCTTGGTCTGCCTCATAGTCTCTTGGTGGGTCTTTGTTGATTCCTCCACAACAGACAGGCACCCCTCCGTGACCCTCTCGACTGTGTTGCAGGGATCGTGATGCAGAAGGGACAGGTCCTGGCTGAGCTCCCCAATTTTGCCTTTGAGCAATTCTCTAGACTCTTTCATGGCCTGCAGGACGGATGCCACAGAGTAAACTGGGGCTCCAGCCCTCTGTGCGCCATCCCCTCCACATTCCCTCCTCTTAGTGGTCGGGCGAGTGAATTTATCAATTTTCCCCTAGGTGGGCGGGGCCACGTTCTCCTTCACCACAATGTCAGTAGAGCCTATGGGCCCCGTGGACAACCATGCCCCACTCCGGCTGCAATGCAAAGTATCCAGGAGGCGGGTTATGAGGGCAAGAGGGGGGAGACTAGGTAACAATAGTGCAGGGCAGACCAACCCCAGTGCCCCGGTCACTCACCTGCCACCAGGCAGGTCTCTCTTACCGTCTCTCCCCCGCATGTGCAGGGCCGCATCAGAAGCGTCTAGGTGGAGGACACACCCGCACCATCCAGAGGGGCCAACAATCCCCAGAGGTACCCACAGGCGCTTCACAGTCTGCGCTAGAGGGTGGGGCCCATGCCGCCCAACTCTGCTGCTGCAGACGGCGGGCTACTCACACCCCAACACTGATTCCATGGGTCAGGGCCCAAGCATGAGTCCCAGGTCCGCCGGCTCACTCCTCTGGACAAGGTCCCACAAGACCGAGCCTCACTGCAACAGGCGGAGGCTGCATCACCTCTATGCTGCTGCTGTAGATAGTGGCCCGCACGCACTCTCACATCAGCTCCAGGGGGCAGAATCTAATCACAAGCGCCAGGCCTTCGGGCTCACCTCCCCCCACGCAAAGGCCTGTGTAAGCTGGGAAGGGTGGGGAGAGGAGCCCGGGCCACAAGGAAGCAATCGCTGTGTCTTCCAGGCCGCACCTCCATGGGCGGGGCTCCTCAACCAGGGGGGGCTCCTGTCAGAACCGTGGGCCCCACCTGCATATACTGGGTGCACCGTCTCCACTCCGGCATCCAGTGGCAGCAGGCCCCAGCAATCACAGTGGCCACCTCACAGCATAGACACTCCTGGCGCTGCTCAGCTCCAGTCCCTCTCCTCGGACTCCAGGAGGGGACTGCGGACCATGGATGACAGATTCTCTGCCCAAGGGAGACAAATGGCCCATAGAGCAGTCTCAAACCCGAGTCTGTGCCTGGGGGTGCCAGATTGTGACCGATGGGGCAGGGGCCAATGCGGGTCTCAAAAGATTGCGCCCGCCATCTTGGCCGCTAGCCACACCCCCCCCCCCCAATCTTCTAGACTTCTATCTTCGCTACTCTTGTATGGAAGGGGCCTGTCTGGAACACTCGAAGACCAGAACATAGCACTAAAATATATAGATGAATAGGTATACAAAATATACCCATGCATACCTGCCAACAGACAGACAAGAATACCATACTGCCTTAGCCTGGCTCCTTCATCTGGTTCTGGGTCCATACCCGTTGACTCTGGCCCAGCCACCTGGTTCACGAGTATCTCGGACAATTCTAGACTGTGATCTTGTCGCGCTGTCGATTCTGTTGTGTCTGTTTTTCCCTCATGAGAATGTTAGACAATTTTAGACTTTGAATTTGTTGCTTTGTTTATTCTGTTTTGTTTGCTTATACCCTTCGTGATGCATAATCTGTAAAGCGCTCTGATACCCTCGGTGGTCATGTTCGCGCTATATAAAACTTTCAAAATAAATTAAACGAATAAATAAAATAAATACCAACAGATATAAAGGCACCAGTACACAGAGAAGAGATATAAATGTATACATGCACGCCGTGAGACAAAAATGCACACAGGCACCTCGCACATAGGTTGCAGACGCACAGGTGCTCATGCACACATATGTGCACCTGAAAATATAATAAATGTTCATTCAATCCTTGTCCTTTCTATTGCAAAAACATTTTGCTCTGCGATGGAATACTTCAAGGCCCATGCCAACACAATCCAAGCCATCAATGATTTTATATGCACTGATACAGCATCCTCGGGAATCCTTTTTTATACTGTGTTTCTTTGGTGTAATCATACTTATGTTGGAATTGTAAACTCACTAGCAGTGCGAAGTGGCTTCAGGCCACAAGCCAGAGCTATGCAAAACAATTAAATAGCATAGCAATTAAGTTTGTGTCTCATTATTAACATACTCAAGGTTGCAACATTTTTCCATGTATGCAAACACTGTGTGTAAAATCATGAGCTTTCCTTTTATAAATCATTAGTAGGTGTGTTTCCTCAATTGGTGTAGATCGAGCAAACAATTTTTAGAACACCGAGGTTTGTTAAATAAAAGCCCAATAATAAAAACATGGTTCTTGGCTTATGAAGATTCATCTGAAAGCCCCTAGTTAACATCTCAGGGGCAGATTTACGAGCCCCTTGCGCCACCAGTACGTCACTTTTCGTGACGTACTGGTGGCGCAGGGGGCTGCTCCATATTTACAAGGAGAGGAAAAGCCACCCTGCGTGACTTTTCCTCTCCTTGTAAATACGGCCCCTTCACACGCAGCACTTTGCGGTGAAGGGGCGTTCCATGGGTGTTGCTGTGGGTGTTCCCACGCAACACTCATGGAACAAGACACATCTCCAGAATTACGAGAAATCGTAACTCTGGAGATGCGTCTGAAAGCTACGCCACCCTAGAGGTGGCGTAGCGAGGCGCACCGAGGAGAAATGTTTTCATTTCTCCTCGTTTTTCCTCTTTCAATGCGTGCTGCATTCTGCAGCACGCATTGAAAGAGGAAAATGGTTGTAGTGATTGTTTTTGTGCAGGAAGGTTCCCCTTCCTGCACAAAAACAATCTCCCCACGACGCAGGCATCCTTGCACCATGGTGCAAGGGTGCCTGCGCCGGCGCATGGCTGCAGTTTGTGCGCCAGCGCAGGGGGAAGCACAAGGATGCGACATATTCTTGTAAATATGACGCATCCCTGTGCTTTCCAAACTAACGCAGCATGGCGCAGCAAAATGACTTGCTGCGCCGTGCTGCGTTAGTTAATTGTAAATCTGCCCCTCAGTCTGTATGTTCTTAATGTTGACAATTTGACTTATTTCTCTTTCCTTCATTTTTTGCACCTGTGTGGAAAACAGAATCAAACTTGTTACACAACTTTTTTTGTTTTCCTTGAATCTCAAGGTTTTTCATTAGCGTATATTTACATTTCCCAGCAAACATGATGTATGCAACACAATATCTCGCTATAATGGTTCTTAAGAGAAAAAAGGGTGCTGACCCACTGTGAAATAAATGAGGAATTTCACTAAGTCAATGATGTGATACACACATGGACTATAGCAGTAACTAACTGGCTCCAAACAAGTCTCATTAGCACAGTGCAATTCCTAGACTGCACACGTAATGTATGCCCCTCGTGATGCTTTAGTCTACAATTTCACATAGCACACTCACGTTTCTTCTTCTTATACCTCTGAAGGATTTGTTATGGCATATGGCATGTCATTATGTTATGTCATTATGTCAAACCTATACAAAGAGCGGGGAATATTTTCTCTCTGTTTCATACTTACATGCAGATGAGAGACTAGCACTTTTCCCACTTTCCATTGGCGTTGATTGAGAGACAGGTGTGTCGGGATTATCTGGTATCACTTCTCTAGGATTGGAATGGAGTTTAGGATTAAAGTCTAGTCCAGTAACATAGAAGTATATAGAACTCCTCCTAAAGCAGGCCCTTAGACATACAGACCCTCATTACAAGTGCCGGGAAAATCCTGCTTTGAACAGGAATGTAAATTACTGGCCAAATCCGGATTACAGGAAATGCAGTAATTCTGCATCCTCTTTTGCCAGATAAAACCTAGTAGAATATGTCTGTGGAAAGCTGTCTCAAACATCGGAATTAATTAAGGAACTATACCAGGGAATGCAGATTTCCATCATAATTCCCCATTCCTAAGGGGAAAACCATGATTACTATGGTAATTTTTCTCTCCGTAATTACGAACCTCACAGTATTACCCTAGTGGTGTACAGCATTACTTATATTGATGACCAAAATGTCTTCTCTCCTAGCAATGTCCTGGAAGGACCATTTTGTGCTGGGGTTCAAGGTAAAACCAGTCTCCAAGCTAAATCAACTACATTCCGTCCTCCTGCCATGAGTGAGAGATTAATTCAGTTTTCATTGGCACTCAGAGCTAGGATTCTGCCATCCCACGTATGCACTTTTTCACACACACCCCCGTCCCCCCACCTTGAATGCAAAAAACACAAAGCAGAGAGATGCATCATCTCGTAATTAATATTACAATTCTCAAGGCAAGCAAATGGTTACTCAAATGCGATGCTGGGAATAACGGGAAAACAGTGAGAGAAGAAGAGAGCCTGGAGCCAGGCTGATGCAAGAAGAGAAAGAAAGAGGCATGTGTGTGTCTACAAAGGATCCGAGATTCCCGTCTTAGAAATGAGGGGCCAAGTTGAATGATTCAAGGAAAATGTATTGATTTTTACTGATGTCTCTTTTAAATGCATATTTCCAAATATTAACAATATTAGAAATAATTCACATTTGATTAATTTCATTTATTACTAATGCAGCATTTATATATGTTGAGTCGACAAATTAGATCATGACCTTTCAGTCTCGTAGCTGTCCTAGCTTTCCCCTTAAATGGCATCAGAATCTGCTTTCCTGAAGTAATGGTAGGTAACTGCTAGGTCAAAATAGGAAGTCAACAACTTCCAAATTCACGATCGAGATATTTCCACAAGGTGGCCCATGCCAAGGCTGCATCCTAATAAAAGATAACAGTGGAAGGGCAATCAATTAATTGCCTCATAAGGGGTAGTGCTGCATCCCTTCATGTAATAGGCCTTTTTAGTGTATGTATAATCTGAGGATTAATTAGTTCACCAATGCTGTCCAATCCTGGCATCCACATTTATAATTGTTCCACCCACTTACATTTATTTTTTAAGTAAGTTCCTTTTTGTGCTGATACCATTGCACATAAATCCATTTCGTCGCATCCTCCTAGTTTTCTAGAGGGACAAATCTTAACCTCAGCTTTGTGAACCCCTGAGGGTCTGTGACACCTACTCAGCAGGTCTGCGAATCTTTAGAAAATTAAACAATATCGCAGAATTATAAAGTATATACATATAAAAAAGCTAAATGTTAAATTTTACATTTTAAAACACACTATAAATTTGAAGGGATTTGACATTGGAAGGTAAAAATACTGTTGATGACCTTAGGAAGTGATACAAGTACAGCAAGTACAACAATACAGCAGTACATGTATGGCAAAAAAAATCTAGTATGGGATATTGGTGGCCTCACTTGCAGCGCCCGGATTCATGGCAAAAAGAGAGCAAGAATTTATTGCAAAAAAGGGAAAGTGATGTTCTAGAGTCTAGCACGTTGCTTTGTCTATTAGAAATAAAACCACATTCGGAAAATCTCCGATCTTCAAATTCAAATCAAAGTTTTTGTATATTAATTTTGTGTATTTGTTTCATGCATGCTTCTTTCTGCATTTTTGTGTATCGTTTTGAGATCCAAATCGTAGGAATTGCTAATGCCTGGTGTTGGGCTTGGCTTACTCTGCACTGTCACCCCCAAACTTTTTGCCTTCACCCCTCCTGTTTTCTGAATTTGGGTTTTGTTGCCATTAG
Organism: Calotriton arnoldi; assembly: GCA_963921515.1. NCBI lineage: Eukaryota > Metazoa > Chordata > Amphibia > Caudata > Salamandridae > Calotriton > Calotriton arnoldi. The sequence continues at coordinate 186,758 of CAWUFW010002850.1, forward strand.
GACTGTGTGCCTGTGCTCTCTCCCTAAACATGATACAATTGGTTTACAGTGACGGCCGTTATTTAGCGGGGGTAACGGGGCGGGGGGGGGGGGGGGTGGGGACGGTTCTAAATTAAGAAAGAAAAAAACACTTACCTTCAGACCGGCCACATGGCCGGCCACCGCCTCTCGGTCCGCTCCGCGCCACCGCCGCCGCCTCTCGCTCCTGGAAAGAGGAACATGAAGCACCCAGACTCCTGACTCCCCTAGCCAATCACAGCGCATTGGTCTGAGCGCCGTGGATCGGTGCTCAGGTAGAGAATTGGAGCCTGGGGCATATTCTGCACCGAGGCTGTAATGAAGCCTGGGTGCAGAACATGCAAAGTGAACATGACGGTTTGGCCGGCCCAAGAGGGCCGTTCCAAGCATCATTCCGTACTTTGGAGTGTTCAAACCACTCCTACCCTGCCCAGCCCTGCTCTGGCAGCCCCAGCCCGCCCTGCACCACACCAGGAAAGGAAAACTGAAGTGATAATAACACTAGTTATTATCATTTTAGTTTTCTTTAACTACTGCTCACAGAGCAGCGGGGCAATGCTCCTCCGCCTCAGCGGAGGAGCCGCCACTGTTGGCTTACACCTGATTGGCATATTTAATTTACCTATAAGTCCCCAGTACTACAAGCACCCAGGGTCTGTAACTTAAATGCTACCAGTGGGACTGTGGCACTCATTGTGCCACCAACGTAAGTAGCCCTTTAAAACATGTTTAAGGCCTGCCATTGCAGCATGTAGTGCAGGATTAAACTGCCAATTAGACTTGGCAAAATAAGCCATTTGCCAGGCCTAAACCTTCCTTTTTAAAACATATAAGTCACCACTAAGGATAGGCCCTAAACAACCCACAGGTGTATTGTTTTTAAAACGTAGGAAGTGATTTTAAAGTTTATGGACCTGATTCAAAAAGGGCCTCCGCACTCAGCGGAGGCCCTTTGTGAATCAGGCCCTATATGTCTTGGTTGTGAAAAGCTACTAAATTCGTTTTTCACTACTACAAAGCCTATCTCTCCAATTGGATAACACTGGTACTTTATTACATTTATTGAGTGCTAACTTTTGTAGAGGTTCGTGGCCAAGATGGCGGCTGGGACAAGCACACTGTGAAATTGCTCTATGCCACCCGCTTGCCTGATATTATCCTGCTGTACAATAGCCCCCTACTGAACCATTCGGGGCTCACCACAAAGTACCTGGCCCGGCCCGAGGGTGGTTTGGGGTGGAGCAGTAAAAGCCGCATTTTGGCAGTGATCGGTGGAAACGTGGATCAGAAGCCTGAAAGAGATCGCAACCTCATGTGGTCTCGCTGGCGAATCGAACAAGACGCCGCTGGTGGTGCGTGCTGCCTGTGCGACGCTGCAGCGGTGTCCCCGTGGGGTGACAGACTGCTGGCTGCCTTGATAGACTGCCTTTAATATTAAAGCAGAACCATCACTAGCGACCGGCAGGCAGTGCAGGGAGTTGGCAACCAACTGAGCTCCCGGTCCCGAAGCTTACACCCTGCAGTGAGATGACCTGATTGCCCCACAAGCTTCCCCTCCTGCAAACACTGCTCGCTCTGAGAGAGGCGGCGAAAGGGGTGATCTTACAGCTCTGCTGAGCCCCCTTCCAGGGACTGCCTCTTCCCTCTTCCTTATCCCTGTAGAAGATACAGCGGGAAAGAGATATCAGTGTAGCATCAGAGCCCGTCTAGAACAGATTGTCATGCATAAGGGAGGAATCAAGGTCCAGGGTGTATGCGGACTCTCCTCAGCACTAGAGCAGCATGCAAACTATCCTCCTGGCCCTTTGATGACCAACATGTTCTGACGGAGACCTGCACAACTATACTATACTTCTAGGGCGCCACAGTGGACAGCCCCTGTGGGGGGGCCTGACTTCCCTTTCCCATCGGGACTGGTTGTCACACAATCATGGTGAAACAGCAGTGTCGTAAGGGGGGCCTAGAGAGATGAGGGGGGGTGTCCTACCTTCCTGCCGCTCATGCAACGCAGGGAGAGATGGATGGTGCCAGGCCCAGGACACGCTATGAATGCGGAAAAGTTTAATTAACTCATGCAGGCTGTCTTGGATGTCAAGGCCACATTGGACCCAAAACTGGACGCCTTGATGAATGAAATGAGTTTCCTATGAGCGGACCAACCAAAGTTGCGAGACAAAGTGGAGTCGAACGAGTCAGCCCTGGCAACCCTTCACCCGTTGGTGACAGAAATGCAGGCGCAATTAAAGGCCCTCCAGGCAGAGGTTACGGTGCTATGGAACAGGGCAGACAATGCAGAGGGCAGATCACGCCGCAATAATGTTTGTATTGTCGGGCTACCAGAGGGAGTGGAGGGCCCCAACATGGACCTCTTCTTTGAAGATTGGTTGCCCAACACTGTTCTGGGGGGAAGCAATCCACCTTCTACTCAGTCAAGAAGGCCCATAGATTCCTGGGAGGGTACCTCTGCCAGTGGCCCCGCCCCGATCACAGGTGGCAAAGGTCTTTCCCTATTGTGACTGACATCACATCTTTCAAGTCACTCATACAAAGGGTCTCTGGCAAGTGGCAAACATGGTGAGCATTTATCCAAACTAAACGATGGATGTGCAGACTCGACAGGGATATTTCATGCTGATTAAGCAAAAACTTTGCCTGTTGAGCATACGCTACTCACTTATGTTTCCAGCTAAACTGTGCATTGTCAAGTCTGGATTCACCTTTTTCTTCCAGACACCAGTCAGACCCTGGAAATGTCTGGAGACCAAGGGTGTCACCCCGCCACCATAAGGACTCGCAAAGGCCTGGTGGTAGATGGCACAGGAGGCCCAAGCGACGGCAGTCTGGAGCTTCTAGGGGCGGACCCTCAGAGGAACAAGCAGTGAGAGAGTGAGTGTTGGGAATAGCTGAGCTGGAAACCTGACATAGTCAAACCGTGAGCTCTCCTGAAACTATAGAGGACTCAGCGGAGAGGGAGCTGACTTATGCTCTGGATGACATTCTTCCTGGCCCCTCTCTTACCCCAGGACATCATGTAATCTAAACTTAAGACGCTTAACCTTTATCATCCCTTCCAGTTACTGAATGAGTCTTTTTTTCATGTGGGAGGGGGCCACACTGTAACTGTACGATGGGCGTGGTTCAGCTGCTTTACTTTACACCTTAGGGTAGACCACTCGCCACTGCCCAATGGACTTGGTTATACCCGTTATGTTGTGTTACTTCTATATGGTCTGGGGCCTGTTCATGTCTTGACTTGTGCTTGGGAGTTTAGGACTCTTGTTTTTATTCACAGTTTCTCCCTTGTGTGGATGTACAACTCTGCAGCATGGCTGGGGGGGGTCTGGGCATGGGTGTGGGCAGGGGGGTGAGTGGGGTAGGGGAACGACCTTTAACGCATTATGATGGCACAACACCTTACATATAACATACTGACCTGAAATGTCCAGGAAATGGCAATACCCTGACACCAGCACTAGGTGTACACTTATCTGCAATTCAGCCATATTCATTTGGCCTTTATGCAAAAAACACATCTGATGCCTGGAAGGGCCGGAAACTCAGGTGCCTCTGGAGGGGCCAACTTGTTGGCACCTCCTATTTGACATGTGCTAGAGGGGTACTCCTGTGTATAGCACCTATGGTGCCACTAGTAATCATGCGAAAATGGTGGACCCCAAAGGGTGCTTTGTGGTGGCAGAGTGGAGCCTGGAAGGTACTCCCATTGCATTTGTGGTACTATATGCCCCTAATAATGGACAAACACAATTTCTGGAGGGCCTGACCCCACAGTGGTAGAGGATTTAAAAGCTAAAAAATCAAAAGATTCGAAGAAAACCTGCCCAGGGGGTTGGTGTATTGAATACAGCGAGAGTCCACTGTAATCGCTCAATAGGAAAAAAATGTTTTTCCTAGAGACCCCTCACCCACCAGGGTTGCCCCTTGGTGGCATGCTTCATCATTGGGGTTCATCTCAATCCTCTACGGATTGAGGCGTGCTATGACTTTGCGATTACGCAGGAGCACTTATTGGTGTAATAAATGATAAAGGTGGTGAATTGGGAGGGAGTGGGAAATAAAGTTAAAATTACCTGACTAGTTGGACAATTGTTTTATTCTCGCCCCTAGCTGGTAAGGTTAAAATCAGGGTGTATTGAACCAGGGAGTTCAATACACCAACTCCCTGGGCAGGTTTTCTTTGAATCTTTTGATTTTTTTCGTGTTAATTGTACCTATAAGGAGGATAAATCTAGCCTCTACCTCTACCTCCCCCATTTTTTGGTAGCGAGGATTTAAACGCACCAAGCATATGGTGGGGGGGATTTTAACTGCTTGAATGAGACCATTATTGATCGGTCCAACCGTCATTTGCCGGCACCACTGCCATCCGCACTGCATGTGCATTTGCGGATTGGTTGAGATACCACTGCCTGCAGGATATTTGGCCACCTATTCACACCCTCACTGGGCAACACTCATACTTCTCTGATATCCATCAAATACACATCAGAATAGACCTCTCCTATGCAGCCCTAGCATGGTTTCATTTGTCGCATCTACTGAATTCTTAGGCCACACACTCTCTGACCATAGTTCCCTTAAAATGACGGTACACTGGGGTTAGCCCATCAAGGTGATGGACGGAGTGCTGAAACTTTTCAACCAGTCAAGAGGTCTGGGTTTAATCCATCACTCTTTTGCTCACTATGCCACCCCAGTTTGGACCCAGCCATATGCAAATCAGTCTTGACCCTTCTCCTTGAAGCAGGGTCCCGTTTTACCATATAAAAATCCCCCATGCAGAATCCTGCTCTGCTCAGGCAGCATGACACTCCCATATAGGCCCCACCAGTCAGGCCCTGACAGATGTCCAAAGTTGTCCGTTTTCCCTCAGCCTTTTAGTACCTGTCACAGTGGTCCCCACCTCTTTAGATACATACACATAGGCCCAAGCTCATTACCCCTTTTTCATTTTCAATAAATAAAACCTACCAGGCCCCATTGATCTTAGAAACGTATTTCTATCATGTACAGCAGTGCGAGGCAGCCCGGCCAACCACGGAAATTTTCCACAGCTGCAAGAATAGCTCAGATAACACGTAGGCAAGGTTCGGCTGGTACATCTTGGTCTTTCACAAGCAATGTTTGCAATATTTTTAGTTAAGTAACTTTCCAAGCTTGCTCAAGCGACACCAACCGACGGCTGTCTGGCTGCCTGGCATAGAAATAATGTAAGAAATATTAATTTCCGAGCATCGCAAGTTAAAAGTTATCTTTTTTTTTTAGGTATTTACGGTCAAGAGCACTGACCACCTGCAAAAAGCCCCTGTTTTACCATGATACCACTTCTCTGTTCTCTCACAACTTTCCGAAGTTACAGTAAGCGTGCGGTCAAGGGCCCACGTCAAGAACCCACGTCAGACGTGGGTAGAAGTTCTGCTTTTTTCCATATAAAAGGTTTTCACCCAGGTCCAGGCCCTGAACTCCTCCTATAGTGCTCAGCACTTGAGTTCCCGGTCGACCGATCTATCTAGGGCCTAGAAGCCTATTCTGAGGTGGTAATGCTCTTCTTTGATTACCAGCCTTTTGGCTTTGTCAGCCCCTCTAATTTAGCTCATCACACCCAAGTCATTGCATTTATTCTAGCTTAAAGTGTGTAGCCTTGGATGATTCTTGCTCTCTTATTTAAGGTCTGCCTTCTAGGCACTGGCCTATTCATCATCTTTAAATTCAGGGTTGTCCCTTAGGCAGCTGTGCATTAAATGATATCTGCACAGGTATTTTTGCTCCATTTTAAACCACTGATTTATAACATGTTGATGCTTTATTTTTCATCCTGCCCATGTGTTGATGGGCAACAGTTAACTGAACAGTTTTCTGTGTTATTGAATTGCTTAATAAAGTGTCACTGTATTCCACACCGTTGTTCCTTTATTTCTCAAGAGAACGAGCAGAGCGCAGGTCTTGCTCTCGTGAGCTGGTAAGCCATGTGTGACCACTGCAGTGTCTCTCCATTTACCCTCGAACAGCCTCATGGGAACAGTCCAGCCAAAACTGCCAGGCCGGGTCTATGGAATATTGGGCGAAGAAGATTTTGCTTATTAATTGTCGTAATAACTATTTTGGCATTAATAACTGTGCCATTGTTAACTCTTTGAGAAGCGATCTTGAGTGTGCTCTATCAGGGGTTGAGGTCTGCCCTTCCATTATATGGATGGGTGATTTTAACAGTCGCTGTTGTACGTTGGGCAACACAGTGGTCTGTGGTCTAAATGTCAACCACGGTGAATCCCTGATGCTCATAATCCTTTCAGGGAGATCCTTAATGAGCTTATTGTGAAACACAACTGCTATTTGCCTTTGATTCAACCGTTGAGTGTCCTGTTTTTAAAGCAACTTTTATGAATAGAGATTGTTATAGTCTCATTGATTTTATACTGTTTAGCTGCGATTTGACAGATTTACTTATTGGGTATGAGGTTGCGGAAAATGCACTTAATGATCATAATCCATTAGCTGTGTACCTCCTGGGCTACAATCATCTTAGGAATTAGTGTAAGGCAGCAACTCCTATAATTGTCACTAAGAACAAAGGTGTGCTTCAAAAATGAGCCAGAATTAACAAGGTTTGATTGTTTGACAACTTAATGACGAAGAACAGGGATGGTTTTTTTCATGTCTCTACCCAAATGGGCCCACCGATATAGTAACTCTTTTTGAGGAACTCTGTTCCTCGGTTAAGGAGCTACTTACTATTCAGGCCATGAACCGCCCTCGTGAACCAGTCAGGTGGTTCCACAATAATTGAATCAAACCACACTCGGCCCTTCTTAAAAGTATAAAAATGGTTCCTCGTGATGGTGCTCTTATAAGGTTGTGCCGCAAGATGTACAAGTATGCACTTGTAACAAGAAAGAAGAAGATTAAAGCAAAGGCTTTTGAATCCTTGATAGCTGCCAGTTCCAGCAGAGACTCTGATCATTTTGGGAGGTGATTAACAACCCCTTCTTAAAAGACTCCTCGGAATCTGAGACTGTCCTGATTATTAGTTCTACCAGCTGGGATGAGCACTTTAAAGAATTTTATATCTCTGCCCACCCTCTTCCCATGTCTGATCTTATGCCAAGGAGTGATTTAGTAGTATTAGAGGCAGATTGGCCATTGAATTGGACGAAGTTATAGCTGCCAATAATAGATGTCCCACAGGCAAGGCACCTGGCCCTGATGGGGTCCCCGCTGATCTTTTCAAAGACAAAATTGATTTTTGGGCACCTCTACTAATAATTGTCCTGAGTGGTGTATCATTGGTTGGACCACCAAAATCCTGGTCACATTCTGTTATAGTACCCATTTACATGAAAGGAGACAGAGGCAGTCCCAAATGTTACTGGCCCATCTCCTTAATCAGTTCTGGACCGGCTAGAGGCCTGGGCCCAGGACAACAATATTGTGTCCGACTTACAATTTGGATTCACGGCAGGATTACCCTCCAGTTAATGATCAACAAATGCACTTTGGCTATGCCAGGACAATTTTATTTAGTATTTATGGTCTTAAAGTCAGTCCGCTTTTGACCATGTGAACCTCACCAAACTCTGGGGTATAGTGCTAAATATGGGAGTCCAGGTTACTGTCGTTAATTTCCTTAGAGAGTTTCACAACTCTGTTTCTGCTTCTGTCAGGTTTGGCATCGCTGGGGAAACCACTGATCGTTTTTTAACACCTTCGCCGCGATCGGAATTCCGCTCAGGTGCTGGACATTCCGATCGCGGGCGTGGTCGTGACGAGCTCAGCTCGTCATGCGCACACGCCCACCGCGCAGCATGATGAGCTGAGCTCGTCATGAGCATCGAAGGGGTTAATTTCCAGGGTTGTACAGCAGGGCAGTGTATTGGGACCTTTTTTATTTACGCTTTATACTAATGGTCTTGAACAACACCTGGTTAACGTAAAAGCTTACGTGCCGCATGTAGGTAATCGGGGGGTACCCGTACTGCTCAATGCGGATGATGCAGTTCTAATTGCCAGGTTCAAACTCAGCCTACAGAAGCTTTTGGATAGTTATGTGAGGTTTATGGGTGAGGGTTGACTGTAAGTCACTCCATAGCCCACATTATGATTTATGGGCCGAAATCAAATAAGTGCAACATTAGAAGCAGTGGACTGACTACAGATAGCCCCTTGTTTATATACGGACCTATTTACTTCCATCAATAGTACTATGTGTAACCCCTCTAATCTCTTATCGCACCCTGATGCTCAAAAACTAACAATGCTTACTTCGAGGGATAAAGGCCCAAGTTACCATTTAGAAACACCACAGAGGATCCATGAGAGAGAATCCTGTATATCATTAGATCTCACTGAGATGCCCGAGCACACAATACAGTCGAGCCAGCCATCATTGACAAATGCTAATATGGCTGTGGCCCAGAACCCTTCTAAGTTAAAAATTATATCATGGAACGTAGCAGGTTTAAAAAACAAACTCCTACTCCCCCACTGGAATGATCTGATAGAAGGATCTGATATCTGTATCTTCCAGGAGACTTGGAGTATGGTTCCTTTATATAAATCTGGCTATGTTTGCTTCTGTATTCCAGCTACCACCATGGGAAGGGGGCGTCCTTCAGGAGGCTTGATTGTTTGGGTAAACATTGCTCTAGGGTGTCGAATTGACATGCATCCAATTTTAAGCAATGATTTTCTGAGACTTAACATCAAGGGCCCAAGGGGTGGGGACATTTTAGATTTGTTTAATGTTTATATTAGAGGGACCAAGGGTGGCAATCCATCGCCTACTGTCACGCTTCTTGAACAAGCCATATCTGGCTGTTTGCCTAGCGCCAAGATCCTGATTGCAGGTGATTTTAATTGTACCTTTGAGCCCTTATGTTCTGATGACATGTTGGAGCAGGATAGAGTAGATAACAAGTGGTCTGTCCCTCCACTTAACTTACCACCTATCAAAAGATGGACTAACCTAGCAATCCAGCTTAACGCGCTTACGTCAGAATTCGGACTCAGGGCAGTCAATGGCAGAACCCCCTCAGATACTCAGGGGGCCAACACCTTTAACTGAGTCAGCGGCCCCTCACGCATCGACTATATTCTAGTCGATGTGAAATTGTGGGACAATACGACTGATATGTTTGTGGGTACCACGATTGATAGTGATCACAACTCCCCATGCATGACATTGACAAATCCGTGGGTTCCACCATCTGGCCCTCAATGTAGCCGTGCATTAGCTTTTAGTACAGATGTTATTCCGTCCAATTGCAAAAGGTACCTAAAGTGGCACAAGGTCTCCTCGCAAGATTCCAACTTAGTGGCCATTCACGAGGCCCTCTCTGTACACACAGCTGAGCTTCAGGCTGCTGGCATGGATCTAGCAGCAGTTTCTAATACCCATTCTTGCACAATAGAACAATTGTCCTCTTACTTTCAAGCACCTTGCAAGCATAGCAAACCAGGTGCTCTTAAAAAAAAAAAAACAGCACCTTTGGTACACTAAATACTGCAAGCTTAAAAGGCAGGCTTTGACTTTAGCTATAAAGGCCAAAAACTGCCATATGATTAAAATGGCTAGGAGGGAATACAAGGCTGCCCTGTATAAAGCAAAGATTGAGTGGGAAGAACAGTATTGGCAGGATATAAAGAACGCAAGTCTTGGGAAAAATAAGAATCTATTCTGGTCATTAGTTAGCCGGGGTAATAACAGGGAATTAGATACTCTGCCCAATTACATCACAGGCCAAGATTGGCATAATCATTTTGGGAATCTGTATTCCACTACAGAAGATGGACGTCTGGAGGAGCCATGCGGCCCCATAGACGTCTCTCTAGTGGGGAATGCTGGTGATCCATTTTTGTTGTCAGAAATAGAGGCAGCTATCAAGAAACTAGTCCCTGCTAAAGCCCCAGGATCAGACGGACTTCCAGGAGACCTCTTCTTGGCAGTCTCAAGGCGTTGGTCGCGCTATTTTCAGCTATTATTTAATGCTATAGCTGCAGGCTGCCCAGTTCCAGAGTCCTGGAAAGGTGCTGTGGTGGTTCCAATTTTTAAAAAAGGGAACAGGGAAGATCCTGCGAATTACAGGCCTATAAGCCTGATTGATGTAATGCAAAAGGTGTTAGGCAGAGTCCTTTTACAGAGGATTCAAGTGTGGTGCGAGGAGGAGGACATTCTTTCCCAATACCAGGCTGGCTTTAGGGCCGGCACAGGGACGATCGACCAGGCATTTAGGCTACTGCTAATATATTGGAAAGTCGTGGTAGTAGGAAGGGGCAGTCTTTATCTTGCTTTTATAGATTTAAAGACTGCTTTCGACCTGGTACCTAGGACCAGATTGTGGCAAGTCCTCAAAGACATGGGTATTCCACCCCTAATTTTAAGCCTACTAATCCGCCTCCATGAGGGAAATTATGCCCAGGTAAGGTGGGGGGCCCAAGGTCGGTTAACTGAAAGGATTCATGTGGGCAAGGGAGTCCGCCAGGGTTGCGTCATGGCTCCCACCCTGTTCTCTCTATATGTGAACGGGGTAGTGAGGTACCTTCAAAAAGATCCAGCTGACGCTCCAACCCTGGCGGGCGACAAAGTGCCGACACTTCTGTTCGCTGACGACACCTTGTTGGTGTCGAAGACCCCGGCTGGGCTACAAAAGCTAATGGATAGGTACCAATCTTTCTGTGACTCCCGGGGCTTGGTCATTAATACCTCAAAGACTAAGCTTATGGCTTTCAACCCCCACAAATCCTTCAGGAACAACCTTACACTAAATGGCACCACCCTGGAAAGAGTCAACACCTTCGAATATCTTGGCAATCGCCTCTCTGATAAGATGCTTTGGAGGCCCCATATAGCCAAAATGCTCATAAACCACAAACGTGTGGCGGGTGCGCTAATCAAGGAACACCGATCTTCGCTCAGCAGGCCAGCTGCCCCGGCTCCTGTGGTTTATGATGCCAAGGCAGTAAGTTCTGCTCTCTACGGAGCCGAGTTATGGGGGTTTGAGAGTGTAGATGAAATCAGCAGGTCTGAGCACAAGTTCTTGAGGGACCTGGTGATGCTCCCCTGTAACACCCCGTTAACTCCCCTAATGTATGATATGGGCAGGAGGCCGTTTAGAGACATCGCCAGGCTCCGTCCATTGCTTTTTTGGGCTCGCCTAAGGCACACTGTAGAGCTTGAAAGCTATGCCACAGCTTTAACGGAGGTGATGAATTTAGATGTGGACCATAGGGTTAAGTGGATTTTAAATGTTAAGAAATTAATGATCTCACTTGGGCTAAAAAAATCGTGGGATGACCAAAAGCCCCCGAGTAAGGTGGAACTTAAACGCCATTATTGGGATTGGATTGACAATCAGGAACTCAGTAAATCGAACAGGGGGAGATTAACAGATGAGTTTTTTAGTATCAAGCAAACCAAAAGTCTCGAGCCCTTCCTGGATGTAATTCAGGTCCCACGGAATAGGGCTTTGTATATCCAGTTCAGGTACGGCTCGCTCCCTGTTAATGCCTTAACATCAAAATGGCATTCCGCCAAGAACACATCAGAAAGTTGCCCCTGCTGTGGAGCCCCATTAGAGTGTGTTGCCCATTTCCTGTTTGCTTGTCCAGCTTATAGCAACGCAAGATCAAAATGGCTAAAACCAATTTGCAGAGACATGGGCACCCGCGACCACCGGGCTGCTCTACGCATTCTGAAATCCGACCCATGCACCCTTTTTTCTTGTGGAGTTGCCAAGTTTTTGAGATGTGCCTGGCTAATAAGGCACAAAGCTTTGCGTGGGATGACTCAAGTCTAGGCCAAGATTGTCACTGGAGAAAGTTAAAAATTAGTTATTACAAACCACCCCTTTTTTAACATTACATCATTGTGGCGTGCTGGCTACCTTTTAATGCTTTTTTCATATTTCTTTTAGCTAGGTGTCCGTTTCATGACGCAAAATTAATGAAATGTCGATGCATATCTTTTAGACAATGTTTTTAATTATAATTAATTTTACGTTTTATATTCTAATAGCATGTTCAAAACGTTGTGATGTCATACATTTTATTTTTTGTATAATTGTCGAACAATGCTTTTATGATACATTGCTATCGAAATAAAGCGATTGATTGATTGAATAAGTGCAACACTTTTTTTATTAACGCCACCAAAATTGTACCAGTTTCTACCTTTCACTACCTGGGTATTCTCTTTGATGACCAAAGTACTTGGAATCAGCTAGGCACTGTTACTGCAGTCAAGTGTTCTTGCACAGTGAAAGGCCTGTTCAAGTTTACCAAAAAGCTACTCTCTAAACTCCCAAAGGAGTTCCTGACAGTATACACAGCCACATGTCTGTCAGTGGCTACTTATGGTTTCGGAGTCGGGAATTAATGATTTCAAGGCCATACAGAGTGTTGAAAATTGCTGCCTGAGAAGGTTGCTGTGGGTTGCGTGTTGCGCATCTATCTCAGACACGCAGAACTCGGCCTCAACTATGTCACTGATTTTATTAGAATTCGCCCACTTCTCCTATGATTAGCAAAATGAACAAAGCCTGATGCTCACTTTCGCCGTAGGGTGATCAGGGATTGTATAGGTTTAGACAAGCCCATCCGCATTCAATGGCTAATGTACATTACAAAAATGAGTAACCCTTTGGGCCGCCCTCATCTCTATAATTGTCCTGAGGCCCTCTCATCTGCCCTCTACTAGACCATGAAGATAATTTCCAGAAGTGGACCAGGCATACCAGAGCTTGTATCGAATGAGAAAAAAGTTTGGTTTGTTTGTACAGTCCCCGAATTCCGGTCCTATCATTGAACCTTATCTTATTTGGATTGGTAATAACTATGAGCGGGGTTTAGCTAACCAGGCTGAGATTCAGCACTTTGCACTTTTTGGTGGCCTTCCCCGAACCTGTTAGTTATCCCATGACTCTTGCCCCGTGTCCATGTGATAATTTGTCTGTACAATCTACATTGCACTTAATGTTGTTCTATACATTTTATTGCTTTTTTTGGAAAAAATATGCTACTTCCAGGTTTAAAGAATACTAATATTAGAGTCCATAAGACAAATGTGACCTACCTGCAATCCCTCCTATCTCCAAGTGACTGGTTGTCTATTGTTAGTTATATTCAGCATGTTCTTAAGTATAGGAACTCTGGTCTGCTAAGTAAGGATCATGTGTCACCTAGAAATGCTGCCACTTTGTAAGCCTTCATGTTCATATTATCTAGATACTTCTTATTGCTTATGCACACAGTAATTTTATGATGTTCTTATCTGGTTTTTCTATTTGAACTGTGAGACCCGCAGATATTCTCCTTCAACCATGCACATGACACTTTATGATATTCCAATGGCCTGTTTTTATATTAGAACTCTGTTCTATATTGTGCCTTTGTGTTTTATGATGAGATATATTCATGTATTTATTTTTGTATGGATTGTATCTGTCTTTTATGGATTTTTAGCCGAATAAAGCTTAGTTGAAGTAAATTATAGCACCCCGTATCGAGAGATGGAAAGACAGGAGAGACCACCACTGCAGGATTACTTAGATAGCCTTCTGATACCATGCTTGGACCCCTTACAGCACCAATCCTAAGATGAGCCGATGATGGTTTAGTAGATCCAGCTTGCGATTGATCAGATGGCACACAATAAATCTCCGGGGACAGATGGGTTCCCTTTAGAATTTTACTCAACGTATAAAGCCACCCTTGAACCGTGACTGCTGCAGGTGTTCCAGTCAGCCCAAGCTAGGGGAGTATTGCCTGCATCATTGAGAGAGGCTCTGATAGTGGTTCTTCCTAAACTAACCTGAGATTCATGAAATGTACAATCGTACAGACCTCTGTCCCTGCTGAAAAGAGACTGCAAGATCCTTGGTAAGATAATTGTGAATCGCTTGAAGCCCTGCCTCACGACACTGATCCATCACGACCATAACGGTTTTATTCCTGAGAGGAATACGTTTCTTAACCTATGGCGGCTCTTTACACTAATGGAGGAACACCCTCCAGGGTTGCCTCCATGTGTGTCAGTCTCTCTCGACATCAAAAAAGCTTTTGATATGCTGGACTGGCCTTATCTGAAGGGATTCTGTGTCGGATGTGCTTAGGGACTGAGATTCTGAAACGGATAGAGTTCCTATACATGGCCTATTTTCTCGGGTGTGCACAGGCAAGGAAATCTCCGCTACCTTTCGGGGGGGCCGGGGAACCAAACAGAGCTGTACACTCTCCCTGATCATATTTGCACTAGCGATGGAGCCGCGGGTGGGATTGTCCCGATTGTGGGGTCCACTGTGGGGGATACAGAGCAGGGACACATGGGAAGAAATTTTGCTCTACAGAGACAATGCCTTAGTATTCCTCAGAGATGTTCATAGAATCTGCCCCTTGTGATGGAAGTGCTGGATTAATCTGGAACGGTTTCCAGAGTGAAAGTGACCTGGACTAGATCGTCCATCTTTCCAATCTGAAAACACACAGAGTTGGAGAGGGACGAACCCCACTACATGAGGTTAACCTGGCAATACAACTCATTCCGTTATCTGGGGATCAATGTCTATCATTCGGACGATGATCTCATAAAGGGTAACCTGGGGGCTGTGCCATCCTTGCTGCTATCCACGATGGGTGGAATAGCAAAAATGCTGATACTACCTCGGCTGCTCTACCATTTTTTGTCTCTTCCAGCATCCCTCCCTCAATGTATTTTTTTGTGAACTGCAGTCTGTCCTATCCGACTTGATATGGGGCAAAGGGAGAAAGAGAGTGACACTACACAAATTGTATTCCCCACTGGAAAAAGGGGGCCTGGTAGTGCCATCTATGAGCTGTACTATGCAGCGGCACAGCTGCAGTAGCCCATGTGCTGGCTGTCAGCTGTGCCAAACTCCAAAACGGCCTCTGTACTATGGGTCAGAGGAACACAGGACATACTGGAGTGACTTATGGACCGCCAGAAAGGCGCCCAGGACACGGGACACTCTGCCACCATAACTGAATATTGCTGGTGCATGTATGTACACCCTAGGTGGAGCCCCATGCCCTATGATCCTGCCCTACAGCTCACTTTGCCACTGGATTCAAGCAAGCCTGGCTGATGACGGCTGAAATGCCAGAAACCGGTCCTAGGATGCTTGTTTCCGGTCCAGGGAAGACATGGCTTGGCAGTTCGGGCTGCACTGTTCCCATGAGGCACAGGGTCAGACTGATTTGCATATGGCCATGTCTGAACTGGGGTGGTGGAGTGAGCTAAAGAATGATGATGGATTAAACCCAGATCAGTTGACTGGGGGTGAGTGTTTGATTGGCTCAAACGTTCCGTCCATCATCCCCTTTTGTATCGCTTTGGTCGCCCTAAGTTGGCGGGGGTATGCCCAGACGTGGGTCCCTTGCTCACTTTGCCACTGGATTCAAGCAAGCCTGGCTGATGACAGCTGAAATGCCAGAAACCGGTCCTAGGATGCTTGTTTCCGGTCCAGGGAAGACATGGCTTGGCAGTTCGGGCTGGACTGTTCCCATGAGGCACAGGGTCAGACTGATTTGCATATGGCCATGTCTGAACTGGGGTGGTGGAGTGAGCTAAAGAATGATGATGGATTAAACCCAGATCAGTTGACTGGGGGTGAGTGTTTGATTGGCTCAAGCGTTCCGTCCATCATCCCCTTTTGTATCGCTTTGGTCGCCCTAAGTTGGCGGGGGTATGCCCAGACGTGGGTCCCTTGCTCACTTTGCCACTGGATTCAAGCAAGCCTGGCTGATGACGGCTGAAATGCCAGAAACCGGTCCTAGGATGCTTGTTTCCGGTCCAGGGAAGACATGGCTTGGCAGTTCGGGCTGGACTGTTCCCATGAGGCACAGGGTCAGACTGATTTGCATATGGCCATGTCTGAACTGGGGTGGTGGAGTGAGCTAAAGAATGATGATGGATTAAACCCAGATCAGTTGACTGGGGGTGAGTGTTTGATTGGCTCAAACGTTCCGTCCATCATCCCCTTTTGTATCGCTACAGCTGTAGGCACTCCCAGCTTTTCATAGAGTGGTGGAATGCCACAACACACACCTATGCACAAAGGTGGCTGTTTTTGCCATGGGCAATCTGTACAGACATAAAACACTGCTGACTTTTCAGGATCTCCAAGACCAATATGATGTCAATGAGCACCAGTTTCTGACCCACAATGCTCTGACAACCACAATAGACCATGTGGGCCCAGACCGTGTGGTGCCCGCCACCACATCACCTATGCTTAAGTTACTACTGGAGCACAGAGCGGGCAGACGTGCAGTAATGCTAATCTATAAAGGACTGCTGGAGTCCCGAGGCCTGCAGTTTCATTCCTTGATGGAGAAATGGGCCCTCACACTCGTACAGGAGCTCAGAGACAGGCAGTGGTCCCTCGCACTAGAACAGGTTTGAAGGATCTCTAGGAATCCACAACTGAAATACACACAATTTATCTATCTTCATCATAAGTATATCACACCTGCACGACTAAACCTGATCTTCCCCGGTGCAGACCCAAGGTGCCCATGGTACCCATGTCCGTAGGCAGACTTCTAACATATGGTGTGGGCCTGCCCTGATATTGGACAATTCTGACCAGAATCAGTAAGGATATTGGTGGACGTTATGGGGTGACCTCTGCAGGCAGACGTTCTTCACTGTTTGCCGAGGCTGACTCGTAAGAACAAATACACCATGAAATTTCTAGACTCTGCATATGTTTGGCTAAAACACCATATAGCCATGGCATAGAAACCCAGAGCAGCCCCACCTCTATCACTGTAGATGAGAGACCTCCTTAATTGGGCCACCGCCGAAACCCCAACTTGGCACTCACTGACACTGCAGTGGGGGAAACGGCACATTGGGAAGGGAAGCGTATATAGACAAACTGGCGGCGAAGAAGGACGAATGGCCATCCTGAGTCCTGAGGGGGACTGACTGACAATCCCTGGTAGGAGCAACAGTAGTCGGCAGGAGTGATGCATACATAATGGATAACACACTAAGGGGTCGATTCCGATCTCGGTCGGTAGGGCTCCGAATCGGATTCGGCATTACCGGATCCGAGTCGGAGGCTTTGTTTCCGACCGATTCGTACAGTCGTCCGAGCGAGCAAGTACGATGCGAGTGAACGCGAAATCGCCAACCGACTCGTTTCCGTGTCCGACCCGCTCCGTCCGACTCGGTCGCACTCGATTCGTGGCGCGCAATGGAGACGTTTTACGACCGAGCCAGTACGATGGACGCGTCGGACAGCCGGATCGAGTCGGAGCATCTGGCTCGGGAAAGCACCCAGAGCCGGACTTGGGGGGTCCGTGCCGGACCCCCCTGCACTCGTAGCCGTACGAGTCGAACACAGGGGGGACCCAAGGGTCCCCCCCTATACATGCGTGTACGGTGCAGATGGCACCAACGCGTACCCACTACAGGGGGCCCCCTTGTTCACGACGTACCCATTGAGTCAATGGGAGCCCATGTACGCGTCGTACGACCAGCTCCCATTGACTTCAATGGGAGTCTGACCGAATCGAGTCCGGCAGCATGCGGCCGCATCGTACTCGCTCGGTCGGACTGCAGGAGTCCGGCTCGGTCGGAAATCGCTCCGGATCCAGCTCGGTCGGAGAGTTTTCCGACCCAGATCGGAATCGGCCCCTCAGAGTGGACCAGGACATGCTGCGGGGCCTGGGCCTCCAGCCCCCTGTGCCACCCTGCAAAGGATGTGGCCACCGTGGACCCAGCCGCCCCTTTTGGGGCTGGAGTCCTCCTTCCACACCCCACCTGCACACACTGAGACAGACACCGAATGGATGCCCCCCTCGAGAGGTGCCCATGGAGATACTCCACACAACTGACAAATGTAGGTTAGGCCCCAGTTCAGGAAGGTTGTGTTGTTCTTACACCACTATTATACGATGTAGTAGATATGATGCTTCATGTATAGGAGGTAGGGTCCCATAGCCTTGTTGAGGTTGTAGTTACTGGCCTGGTACAATTGTCACCTTAACTCAATAATTTTACAACTTGTTTATGCACTCAGAAGCCGCACAGATCAAGACATTACCTGTATCATTCCAATAGAAGTAAGATGGAACCATAGTATTCTACTATATGTTTGTGTTTCTATCTAGAAAACAATTACGATCTAGCCTTAGTTATGAGATTATCAGCCGGGTACAGCTTGGTTGGGTATGCCCAGACATGGGTCCTGGGCTCACTGTGCCACTGGAACCAAGCAATGCCCAGCGGAAGAGCCCATAACAAGGGTGAAACCGGTCCTGGGTTGCTTGTGTTCCAGTTCAGGGAGGACCTTGCTTGGCAGTTTGGGCTGGGCTGTTCCCATGAGGAACCGGGTCAAGATGGATTTGCATATGGATGGGTCCAAACTGAGATGGCATGGTGAGCGGTAAAGAGTCAGAATATCGAGTAGGAAATGTCGACTTGCACTAATATCGAGTGCAAAATATCGAGATACATAAATACTGCAAGAATATCGTGGTCAAGAATATCGAGTTTCAGGTAAGAAATATCGTTTTCTAAAATATCGAAGTCATTAATATCATTTGCAAAAGTATAGTTGTAAAAAATATCGTTTTTTTAGTTAGTGTTATGTATTTTAGTATGTATTTTAAATGTATGTGCTCTATTGTTTTGTCTAAGTATTGCATTTGTTTTTTAATATATGTGTTAAATTTTTAGAAGTTATTAATTTTATTTTAATTAAATTTTGCGTTTTAGTTCCGTAGCAGATTGTGGGTTTATAAGGGAATAGGGTGGGAAGTAATTTAATTATAATTAATTGATTAATGTTTTTTTATTAATTAATATTTATTTATTTTATATTTTATATTGTTAATTGTGGGAATTAATTTATTATTAATTATTTATTAATTGGTTGTTAGGGTGGGAAGTAATTTAATTTTAATACATTTATTAATATGTTTAATATAATACTAAATTAATTTTATTTTATAGTGTTAATTGTGTGAATTAATTTATTAATAATTATTTATATTTTGCTTGTTAATTGTTATTAATTAATTAATTGTTAATTAATTATGTTAATTGTGTAATGTTTTACAAAATTGGTGGTGGCATTTATAGGGGAATATGGTGGGAGGTAATTTATTTATAATTAATTAATTATTTGTTAATTAATGCTAATTAATTAATTAAAATTTAAATATGACAATTGTGTAATAATTTTGATGTGTGAGTTGTGGGGTTTATAGTGGTAAATGGTGTGAAGCAATTTATTTTAATTGAATTAATGATTTGTTGTTAATTGATATTAATTTATTAATGCAAAATTAGTTATGAAAATTGTGTAAATATTTTTAGGTGTGTGTTTTGGTGTTTATTGGGGTAGAGGGTGGAAAGTAATTTAGTTTAAATTAATTAATCATCACTTGATCATTAATATTCATTTATTAATTAATAAATATTTTTGGTAATTGTTTAGTTTTTATTTTGTTTGGGGATTTAGGTTCAATAGTTGTAACATTTGGTTTGTACATTCGTTTTTACAATTTTAATTGTGTTTTATAATTATTAATATTTGTTTAATTGATAATTAATTGTGTTAATTATGGAAGTACACTTTTTTGTTTAATATAGATGTGTGTTGTAAATTGTGTGGTGTTATAGGGTAGGAAAATAAATATTACATTTATGTAATTTTTATTTTTTTGATTAAGATTAATTTCTATTACAAAATATTTATTTGTTTGTAAATTGTTAAATTAAAAAAATTAATATTTTTATGTCAATTTTAGATTTTTGCTACATTAAAATATTTTATATGTTTTGTTAATTTTTATATTTTTATATAGGTTTTGTTTTTGGGGTTTTTATTATACTTTGTATTGTAGTTTATATTTTGTTTGTTTCCAAATTTGAATTTTGTTCTGTGGGAATAGTAATTTTTACCCCTCCGCTATCCAACACTTTCCCTACTGTTGCATTTGCAGGAGTGGGAATAGTAATTTATACCCCTACGCTATCCAACACTTTCCCTACTGTTGCACTTGCTGGAGTGGAAATAGTAATTTTTACCCCTCCGCTATCCAACACTTTCCCCACTGTTGCACTTGCAGGAGTGGGAATAGTAATTTTCTCCCCTCCGCTATCCAACACTTTCCCTATTGTTGCACTCATTGGAGGAATATGTGATGTTACAACGCGATCAAAATGATCGCGGTATGTAACATCGCAGTTTTTACAACGCAAGTCGTTACAACGACTTGCGCTGGAGGGCGCTGGACTTAGGAGTAGTAAGATTTACTATTCCAACACCAGTCTACGTACAGTAGGGAAGGTGTTGGAATAGTAAATCTTACTATTACTTATTAGGTTATAGCGCCCTCCAGTGCAAGTCGATGTAACGCTTGCGTTGTAATGGCAGCGTTCTAAATGCATCGCAGTGTAATCACCGCGATGTAAAGGATGTTTCCCCATTGGAGTGGGAATAGTAATTTAATACCCTCCGCTATCCAACACTTTCCCTACTGTTGCACTCATTGGGGTGGGAATAGTAATTTGTACCCCTCCGCTATCCAACACTTTCCCTACTGTTGTACTCCCTGGAGTGGGAAGAGTAATTTTATCCCCTTTGCTATCCAACACTTTCCCTACTGTTGCACTCATTGGAGTGGGAAAAGTAAATTATTCCCTTCCACTATCCAACACTTTCCCTACTGTTGCACTCGCTGGAGTGGGAATAGTAATTTTTACCCTTCCGCTATCCAACACTTTCCCTACTGTTGCACTCGCAGAAGTGGGAATAGTAATTTTTATCACTCCGCTATCCAACACTTTCCCTACTGTTGCACTTGCTGGAGTGGGAATAGTAAGTTATTTCCCTCGGCTCGCCAACACTTTCCCTACTGTTGCACTCACTGTAGTGGGAATAGTAATTTTTACCCCTATGCTATCCAACTTGCACTTGCTGGAGTGAGAATAGTAAATTATTCCCCTCCTCTATCCAATACTTTCCCTACTGTTGGACTCGCTGGAGTGGGAAAAGTAAATTATCCCCCTCCGCTATCCAACACTTTCCCTACTGTTGCAGTCGCTGGAGTGGGAATAGTAATTTTTTCCCCTCCGCTATCCAACGCTTTCCCTACTGTTGCACTCATTGGAGTGGGAATAGTAAATTATTCCCCTCCGCTATCCAACACTTTCCCTACTGTTGCACTCGCTGGAGTGGGAATAGTAAATTATTCCCCTTCGCTATCCAACACTTTCCCTACTGTTGCACTCGCTGGAGTGGGAATAGTAAATTTTTACCCTCCGCTATCCAACACTTTCCCTACTGTTGCACTCATTGGAGTGGGAATAGTCAATTTTTACCCTCCGCTATCCAACACTTTCCCTACTGTTGCACTCATTGGAGTGGAAATAGTAAATTATTCCCCTCCGCTATCCAACACTTTCCCTACTGTTGCAATTGCTGGAGTGGGAATAGTAAATTATTCCCCTCCGCTATCCAACACTTTCCCTACTGTTGCACTCGCTGGAGTGGGAATAGTAATTTTTTACCCTCCGCTATCTAACACTTTCCCTACTGTTGCACTAAATGTAGTGTAAAATGTAGGTTTAAAAAATATTACATATTTTAATATTTTAATTTATATTATAATTTTTTTTTATATTACAGATGTATGTATATATATATGTATCTTTGTTTTTTAATATATTTCTAACATTTTATAATTAATTAAAATTATTTATTAATTATTTTTAAGTAAATATATATATATATTACATTTTATATATGTATGTTTAATTTATTTTTAAATTACAGTTATTACTTATAATTGTTAAAATTTACAAATAAATCTAAACATTTTTTTAAGTAAAATGTATTATTTAATTTATTTTACATTATTTATAATACATATAAAAAAACGATATTTTGTACTTCGATATTTTTAACAACTATGGGGCCGATTCCGATTCGGGCCGGAAATCTCTCCGACCGAGCCGGACCCGGAGAGATTTCCGACCGAATAGGACCCGTGCAGCCCGACCGAACGAGTACGATGCGCATGTATGCCATCGGCCTCGATTCGGTCGGACTCCCATTGAAGTCAATGGGAGCCTGTGGTACAACGCGTACGCGGGCTCCCATTGACTCAATGTGTGCGAGGCGGACAAGGGCGCCCCCTACAGCGTGTACGCGGCGAAGCGACTCGCGCCGTATACGCACAGGTAGGGGGGACCCATGGGTCCCCCCTGTGTGCGACTCGCACGGCTACGCATACAGGGGGGTCCGACACGGACCCCCAATGTACGGCTCCGACTGCTCTTTCGAGCCAGAGTGCGCGGCTCGGTCGGACTGCTCGCGGCGCGCATCGTACTTACCCGGCCGGGGAACGTCTCCATTGCGCGGTGCGAGTCGTGTCCGAGCGAGTCGATCGGTGCGGTTAGACCCGGGAACGAGTCGGTCGGAGCGGTCGGGACGCCCGGACGAGTCGGTCGGCGATTTTGCATCGTTCTCGCTCGCCCGGACGCGCGTACGAATCGGTCGGGAAATAGGGCTCCGAATCGGATCCGGTTAAGCCGAATCCGATTCGGAGCCCTACCGGCCGAGATCGGAATCGGCCCCTATATATTTTTGGGGATATTTTTGTACTTACCATTATGAAGATAGGAGGTCGATATTTTTGACAACGATATTTATGTCCCGATATTTCTGTAGGCCGATATTAGTGTTGTTGATATTCTGTCAGTGATCCATGGTGAGCAAAAGAACTATGGGTTGGAGTGCTACGCGAGCGATTGTCAGTGGTTAGACTTATTGCAAGCAGCCTCCCATCCCCTTCTGTGTGTTTCATGTTCACAGTTAGGTCCAGCTTGACCTGCTCGGTGGAGATGTGGCTGGCAAGGAACCAAATTTGTGGTGGAAAAGAAGCGGTACAAAGGGGTAGGAGAGAAGGAGTCTAAGGAAGTACAGCAGGGGTTTAGGGGGATAACAGGGAAGTGGGAGAGGCTTTACCCGCCGGAGGGGAGGGAGAGGACTAGTCTTACATGTATCCACAGATGTAGTCTTCATTAGAATAATCAATGTCAGGCTGGACAGGCTCTAAGAAGAAAAGACAGAACATGTGAATTTTCAAAAAGCAACATTTAATAAGACTAAGTAATTTTCCTTCCTTCTTCTAGCAATGCTTAAAACCCTACACAGGATTCCAAAAATAATCTAAAAAGCCTCAATGGATGAAACACTGCATAGGTGTCAGATGGTAGCCATCCAGGGCTGCACCCCAAACAAACATGCAAGAGGGAAAGAATACCCCCACTGTAACCTCCAAACCAAATTTAGATAGAGAAGAATGCCCACACATCCACCACACCCGCTACCACTCCCTCAACTCTGTTGCTGCACATCTTAAGAATAGAGGGTCTCCCCACCCAATCTTGTACTGACCTTCATTCTCATAGCTGGGAATACTGTCTGCAAAAATAGAAGCATAGAGAACTGTCAGGTGAGTGGAGAGTCCAATGGGAGAGAATGAGGAGGAAGTAGAGAAAGTCAGAGGAAGTCAGTGGGAGATAGAAAAGGAGATACACAGAAGGGGGTTGATATTTGGGGAAGATGATAAGAAGGAAGAGATAGAGCAGTGCTTAATTTGTGGTGGTGTTTGCCAGTGCTCGGCATTGACACTTATTTCTAACAATCAGTCACACGGTGGTCCCAGGCAAAACAGTGTACCTTGGTGAGCTTCATTTGCACTATCTAGCAAAATTTGGAACATTCCAAACAAACTGAGCAGAGGAGGATGGAAGGGTTTGAAAGGATGGGGAATATTCAAACCTAAGAGCAATGTCTTTCTAGATGGGGCTTAGAAGTGTGTATGGTGTGTATGACTCCTGTTAGTCCCTGTGAAGCAGCATCAGACTAAGAACGGATCTACATCTGCATGGGAACCCTACCTGACTACTGCACGCCCACACTTCAGTCATTTCTCTCTTTCATTTTTCTCAGCTTCTAATTAAGAAAATGGGTCACTGACCATCCAGTGTTCAATAGAGTCATATGAAGAAGGGATCAAGGGGCTGACATTGCTAGGAGGGTATTTTTGGGATAGATTATCATCACTCTTAGCTCTCCTGCCCGGTATCCAGTTTGCCACTTCACACAACTGAAACATCCTGCCTGCAGAGTTTTTGTCCGTCTATGTTTGCAGACCAATTTGAAACAAAGTTGACTTGAGTGTGAGCGTGTCTTTGTGTATGTGTCTTTGACTCTCTCCTAGATTCAGTTTCATGAGCGAAGGCTTGAGGATCTTGGTGATGCAAGCCATATTTGATGGGGTTGAAAGCGACCCATGACAATCAATGTTTATCCGTCCAGCTATCTTTCTGAAGTCACTCACTCTTCATGCAAATCTGCCAATTTGATGATCCATGTTCTCTAGCCTCACCCATCTCTCCCCATCCCCGACAATCTTTCCCTCACCTTTATCCACATCAGGTTTTGCAAATGAGCTTCTCCGACTTTCAGGATGCTGTAGAGAGCTGTTGAGAAAGAATGATCAGATTATGAATCGCCATAAATGGCGACCACCAAAGCACAAAGGTGTGCAATACAGTATAGACACTCAGATAATATCATTAATGGCATGTAACACAATACTGGCATTCAGATGCAACACAGGCATATAATACAATGTTTCACTTTAAAATCATACACATTCTCTCTCGCTCTCTCTCAGTTTACAGTATACACACTTGCGCACAACGGGCCGCAACTGCAGTACTAGAGTTTATTGCAAATCACTATGGGTGGAAAACAACTTCAGGTAAATAACGTAATTCTGCTTTTAGGTCTGAGTGAGGAGAAGGTTAGTTCCGAGTCACACCTAGCACATTTGAAAAATAGCTTGAAAAAAAGTCCTGAGTTGGCAGGGACAATTTTACTATAACACAAGGATCCTAAGATTAAGAACGACATCCCGCATGACCATTCCGAGGTTCAACAAGCATTGGCAACGCCAATAGGTCTGGCATTGTCCGCCAGCCTTCTAGCAATTCCCATTTTGTTTTTTTCAATTTTTTTGCAAAGCTTTATTGTTTGGTGAGCTGCCGGGTGTCCATCAATCTAACAAAAACGTTGACGAAAGGCAAACTTTTTTTTGGATCTCCAAAAAGCACACATTGCCATAGTACTCCTGGCACAGAATTGAACTACTCTGTGTGTGGATGTGCTCATTGTGAAAGCGCAGCATGCCGTAACTGATAGAGCAGTCAGCCAATGGCTGAAATGGACTGAAGCACTGCCCCTTGATGCATTCTTGAGTGGGTTGGAGGAACATGTGAATGACAAAATCACAGACAAATGGATGAACAATGGCTGGAAACCCCTATAGTAAATATGTCACACACATAATTTAAAAAAAAATAAAACGGTCTTGGCTACCACATTAAAAAGCAAGTTTTTCTGCCATTGGCTACTACCCTCTTGAATTTGAGAAAGAAAGAAAAAGAAAAGAAACAGAGTAAAATGAAACAAAGAAGGGATACAAGCAAGAAGGAAGGAAAGCAATAAAGAAGGAAATGTTATTTGAGTCCCACTAGAAAAGGTAGGACTGCGTATTAGGACAACAGGACTTCAGAATGCAGGGACTGGGTCCATCTATACCATCAGAGACTGTTGGGACAATTCATAGCTAGCTCACAGTGCCTCACCAGAACCCCTAACCTTCTTGGGGCGGTACAGGATTTTGGCAATCACGAACATGACACTCTGATCCCCGAGTGAAACATGAAAACAGATCTTACCCCATTCGTTGGTTACTCATGCATGCCCTTGGTAGACATAAGAAAGATACAAATACAGTTTTCAATACATTTATTGAAACAATCGTAATCTTGTCTAGAGAGAATGAGCTGCAAAGATTAGGCAGATAAAACAAAGCAAAGTAATCAGCATTACGAACATGGTGAAAAGAATAAACAGTCCAACCATGGCAATATGATTTCTATTTATATATATCCGTACCTATCACTACGCTTACTCTGAGAGCATAGCCGGAGTACCCTCTGCCTGATCTCTTAGGTTAGCCTGAGACCCCATACCTGAATGACTTGGTCTGGAGTGGGATTGGCACACCTCTGCAGGATGGAAAATCAGTGTTAGCAGAGCTGCATGTCGAACACAGCATGCGTTCCAGGACCATCGTGACTGGAGTGCCCCTCTGACCCATAAAGGGACAATGCACCGTTTATACGAAGTGTACAGATTATGTCGCAGGAAAGGCTGTCTAAAGCAGGAAAGAAAGAAAGAAAGAAAGAAAGGAAGGAAAAAGGGCAGAAAGAAGGCAAGAAAGAAATAAGCAAGAAAGAAGGAAATAAGCAAGAAAGAAATAAAGCAAGAAGTAAGAAAGGAAAGAAGGAATAAAGCAAGAAAGAAAGAGGAATAAAGACAGAAAAAAAAGGAAGGAAAGAAATGAAAAAGAAAAGACAAAAAAATGGAAAGATGAAAGAGAGAAAGAAAGAAGGAAAGAAAGAAAGAATAAATGAAAAGAAGGAAGGAAAGATGGCAAGAAAGTAAGACAAAAGGAAATTGAAAGAAGCAAATAAAAAATGAATAAGGAAAGAAAGAAATAATGAAAGAAGAAAAAACATCTTAAAAAAGTGTTACAAGTGCTGCAAATTAAACATGATAAAGGCTGATTTTCTTCCTGGGCAATTTTTATTGAAGAACTGTTGGTGAAATTGAGTCCAGAATAAACGTGTTCTGAAGAATTGCCTGCTTAAGAATTCACATGTATAATACTGAGGATAACTTAATACAGAACAGTTTCAAATAGACGCAATCTGCTATGCTGTGAAATACCAGCCATCAGATAAACAATGGATACTCCCAAAGGAATTTACAACAGCATTGGAAGGAGACAGAAACTGATAAAGCATGAAATATGGCCTATGCTCATATCTGGTAGAAAAGGCTCTGGCTCGAAACACAAAGTCGACACTAAAGTAATTATAAAGTAAAAACAACAACACTGGCACTGAAGGGTACTACTGTGTGCATGGATGTGCTCACTGTGAAAGAGCAAAATGCAGTCACTGAAAGTGAAGCTAACCAATGGCTGAAGTAGGCTGACCCATTGTTCCATGCGGTACGCTGTAGAGGGCAGAAGCTAAATGTGAATGACACAACAGACCAATGGATGAAGAGAGGTGGCTTGAAGTCTGTTTAGGTAAATATCTTATAGGTATAATTTTAAGAAATTCAAAAGGTGTTGGTTAACATCAGACCTAAAAAGTCCCAATGTGTTGGACAGCATTTTTAGTACAAACTGCCAAACTCTGGAACAACAGCCCTACACAAATTAGAAATCAATAAAGAAGTTAGCTGGCCCCCTGCTTTAATAGCCTCACTTCACCACAGCTGACTAAGCAGTGTACTTACAAAAAGTATGCTCCATGACTCAAAAAAATTCAGTAAAGGCCATTAGTACATAAGAAAATCAAACAACAACAGTGTTCTAAACAAAACAAAGATAATTGTCAAAACTGAAGTGTGAAACACGGAAGCAAAATGTATTGTTAGGGGTAAAATGATGAGTCCATTAGAGGCAAAAGATTTTTTTTAAATTGACATAAGAAACAGGCTGATTCGATTGTGCTGCAAAAAACAGCTTGTCTCAGCTTCTCTTGCAGAATATCAAGAACAAAAAGTCCTTCAGATACTTGTCAAATTCAAGAACAATTTGGATGTTTGATCGGGTCCATGACAACAACTTTCAGTTTCTTCTCTGAGTTGCCATGTCCAATAATAATGAAATAATAATTAAACCGCCCATTTTTCTATATGTATCCTTTACAGCGTTCACAAATCAGAATAGTTGACCAAGCCGGGGGTTCGTATTTTTTACATCCAGGCTAATGTCTCATTCCTTAGAGGCCTATTACTTTTTATTTTCTTCACTTTTTGTATATTTCTCAGTATTATATTTCTATGGTTGTTTACAAGCATTTTGAGCATGGCCAGACTGGGAACAGAAACCAGCCTTCGTAATTCATCTTGACTGGCCCCGGAGGGGAGGCGCTACTGAGAAGCTCCGGCTGTGGGAGGGACTAGTGTCAAGCACCGCTGGCGCTTTTGTTACAGGGGGCCGATATTGCCACACTGCTGCAAAACCGGCCTCCAGTAACAAAAACGCTCCCCACAGATCAAAAACCGGCCCCAAACCTTCCAGCCCATTGGGAAAACGCCCTGTGCCCAATACGGAGACTAGCCTTGATCTTGAGTCTTTGATTGCTTACTGCAGGCATGTCTCCGTTGAGTTTCAGAATTTCTAACTCGTTGTTAGGCTTGTGGAATTCAGGGTCCATTAATTTAAAGACTTTAGTGGTGGGCAGAACTTGATGTAGGTGTTTCTTGTAGTACCTGTCTCAAGGTACAGCCGCCTATTTGCACTTATTGGAGATTATGCTTATTTCTTCTTCATTTTAACCCTTGTGGGGAATGATTTCAATGACCAGAAGAGTGCAGGAGGGTTCGCTGATATCAACAGAGCTAATGTGATCTCCTCCTGCAAATGTTTAGCTTTCTTGTATTGTGTTATGGTTGTTCTGTATGACACAGTCCTTGTCTCACTTGGTCTTTCTTGCACCTTAGACCGCTCAGACAGAACTTCCTTAAATTGGAGTATTTCCTTCGCCGAGACTTGAACCTTCAACACCAGGTCCAAATTCTACAGCAGGAATGGAGGCTTTGGATTATGACCTCTTTCTTTACTTCAGAAATTACAGCATCCAATTAAATGAAAATAAACTTTTAACTACATATCCCATGATCCCCAGTAGTCCTTCTCTCCACCAATCACCGGGGATCACAAAACACTATAAATTTCCTCACAACCACAGTCCTTCCTCTTTCTTTGCTGCTGCAGCAGCTGAGCTAAGTCACATTTTCTTATCTTTATTAATGCACTTTGGTGTATTTGTATGCTAATTGGCTTTCATATTATTATCTTCAGAGACAGAGCGTTCTCACTGTTGGGGGCCAATGCCCCCAGTCGCTTGGCCAGATTGTGGAGTGGGAGCGGGGCGAGTGCGCTTTGCGCGCCTGAGAGGACAACTCCTCTTTTGTTTTCTTTGCTCACACATGAAGCCGATCTGAGCACTTATCTTGCAATTGGCTCCACGCACTGGGCTTGAAGAAATCCGATTCCTCTGTCCTATGTCCCCTACGAACGCCCAACAGGGCGCATAAACATTGCAGGGCTCTGCCCTAGGAGAGTTTGGGTGCCCCTCCACAATTAAATAACTACCTGATATCCTAACAGGCCAGGAAACTTTCTTGACCTTTGAGTGTCTCTCATAGACTTTTCACATGCATTTTGGCGGGAACTACTCCCCCTCTGGAACCTCTTCCAACCCCTCTGGTCCTTTATAATGGCGTACCGCACAGTTGAGGGTGATGATTATATGGAATATGCAGAAGTACCCTATGAGCAGCACATGGAAGAGCGGTTGGTGGAAGCACTGGACACCCATGTGCAGAATTCCATGAATCGTGCCCTGATTAAAGCTTTATATTAATTTACACAGCCATTAACACACTATGGGTAATGTGAGTTAGTAGGACCCTCTGGGGACTACTATTCTCAAGGCATGACTATTAATGAGTCAAGCTTTGTGTGGGGTACTTCTAAGGGCTATTCCCTGGAGGAGATTTTGTCGCAGATGGCCACTTCGATCCTTCAGGATCACGAGTATGGGTTTACCATCCCACAAAGCCCTTCAGGGCTGTCCATGATCTCATCTCCCCCGGTGGCAGATGAAGTCTCTGACATCCTCCTCAGATTCAGAAGCTGTCCTGTGAGACTCACAACCTGCGATTAAACGCAAGCACAAGGTACGCCATGTGGTACCTGAGGTTCCAGCTAACAAAAATCTACTCTTAGATCCCCGAGATATTGTTCACCCCCATTCTGTCATGTAGTTCCTATAAACCTATATAGGATCTGCGCGTTTAGACAAATAGACAGTGGGATTGGTGTCCAGACTGTTTCCAGACACCCCCACCGGATATGTTCACCTGTATTAACTGTGGATGTGTTCAGATAAACATGGGCCTGAATAACTGTGTGCACTGCAGTGTAAGTAAACCAATTCTTCACTTTTTACACACAAATTTAAACAATGATAATAACCACGTACTCAGCCATGCTTGTCCACGGGTGCTGCCTCTGAAGGTGCGCCAGTTATTCAATTGAACAAAAACGAATTATTCTTCCAGCGGCGCACTCCTATTTCTTCTTTTAGTTCTCAATATGTAAATACAGCTCGACTAACTAAACCATGTTTTGCCTGCTACACAGTATTTGGGGGCTGCCAGTCCCACATAATGAATTAACTGGGGATGGGTTCAGGTAAACATGTGCCAGAATAACTGTGTGCACTGCAGTTGTCGTGTAGTTCCTATAGTACCCATGCAGGACCTGCGCGTTTGGATAACATAAACCGTGGGATTGGTGGTAGACTGACTCTGTGCACCCCCACCGCGTATGTTAGCCTGATTTGCATTAGCTAGCTCACAGTGCCACTAGAATCTCCTCTTATCGGGGAGAGATTAGTTTCTGGCAACCTTATATCATGACAACCCAAATTCCTCAGAATCGTGGAAACAATGTACTACTTTTCGCTCAGTCACTCGTGCTTACTTATTCGGCTTGTCTCAGAGAGTTACACGGAATAAACAGTCTGGGCGTTTCAATAAGTATTTATTGAACAGTTGTTATTCTAGTGTAAAATATATCTGCTGCAGCAACCAGCATACAATAGCAGAGATATATTATCAGCAGTACGATAAAAGCAAAGGGATAGAACAGTTCTACCATATTGCAATAATCATGAATACATACATGAGTATAAAAAGCATTATGAAAGTGCGCGTACTCCTACGATGCCTAACTAGATGTACCTGAGTGTACCTAGCATATGTGTAGGTCTAAAAGCCTAAGAGCCAAGAATCCTTCTAGGATTTAGTCGAACCCCCATACCTGAATAGAGAGAGTGTGGGACCCCGTCCTGGTCTCGAGTTGGACACCCCGCAAGGGCTGTGTTAGACCGCTGTCAGCTGGAGCGACTGCATGCAGGAGCCTCAGCGTCTCTGGTCAGTGTGTCAGCATGGAAGTCTCGGTTCCCTCTGTCTTACCGGGGTAAGATGTGGTGTATTTATACCCTGAAGCCTCTAGTTGCTTCGTATGGTTTGTATAGGCCCTTGTTAGACGTGAGGAAGACGTCAGGGGTGAACTTTGTACATACATATCATGCAGGTGGTGTATTCCTAGAGAGCCATGCATAATTGATGAGTACAGTGTGGGCCTGTGTTTGGGAAAAACCCTGCTGTATTCAAAACCACAGACTAGATAACGTTCAGCCCTCAGAGCTCGTTGTGTACTAGCGAGGACCAATGTAGGTGAAAGATCATGCCTATATAAGGAATCATGACTATAATAGGACATGTACAGTTATGACCGTAATAGGGCATATGCGGCCTTGACCATAATAGGGCAAGTACGAATATGACCGTATTAGGGCAAATACGAATACGTCCATTTTAGGGCATGTATGAACGGGTCTACATTAGGGCCTCTATACCGGACATAACACCCACTCCTCTTCCGAATAGGATGACAATGACTATACTTAAAATCTGGACAATTTAAAGACATTTTAAAAGCAAGTAAAAACATGGTTTTAAAATGGTTAAAAAAAAAATTTCAAAAATGTTACAATTCAGCTATTTCCAATTGCCACTAAAAAAATAAATGTCTATTTTGTTTCTCTATATAAGTTGCGTCACTCAAAGCGGAAGAAGGCCATGCTTTTCTCAAGCGAAAGTGTCAATTTAGGAAATGTTCCAAATTTGCTCGTTTATTATGAAAACGAGTGGAGACGCCGAATTCTTTCCCAGGACGCGATGAGCCAATTTGAGATTAGGTGTCCTGGCTGGGAAGCACAACATTATCAGTGTTAGCTACTGCAGATGACAAATCCAACGCCTCACAGAGAACGTCAATCACACATAGATGGTATGTAGCACTGCCAACAGTGGGTGCTGCGGCAGTTTGTGCGGCAGTTGTTACCTGGGTGCCTGAGGAGGAGTCACCTAACCCAGCAGGAGCAAACGGCACCTGTGGATTCTCAAGGAATGCATCCATCAGAATCGGAAGACGCTGGGGACAACGCAGAGTATGGGCCTTTAGGGGGTCCAGCATTGCATCCGTGTCCGGAGGCGCATCTGATGGAAATGTTAGACAAAGATCCAACGTGCATTCTTCTCCGCAAAGCAGGCATCGAAGAACAGGTAAGATGCAGTCTACCCAGACTGGTCGAAAGGATAGAAACCAGGAGGCATTGAGTTCTCGCAGGCAAGAAATGCCCAGAAGTTGTACCATGTGTTCATGGTATATCCGCTCCAGGAGCATGTTCGCCATTCCCTCGGGAATTGGGCCGTCCATTGCGTAGCAGTAGTATTATGAATAGGACCCCTGAAATCAGCAATAGGATAAGCGGGAGTCCTCCAAATACGCTTCCCAATACGGAGTGTATAAAATTTGGGATTACTCTGAGGACTGTCTGAAAGGTGCTTAACAGTCCTGACCCTATGGTCTTAAATAGGTGTACAATACCGCTCGTATCAGACATATTGAAGATACGTCCCACCATTTCTACGAAATGAAAGGGGCAGTTTGTACGTATAAGCACCTGTATCTCAGTCGAGGTCCTTGCAACTTGAAGTTCATAGGTTTCTCGAGCGGAGGTTAAGGGCACGGGTTGCTGTAAAAGCATGGCTTGCAGTCTGCTCAGAGTATCAAATTGAATGAAAGAAACGTTCAGTGAAGGCCATAGCGGCGCCTCCCTGGACTGTGTTCAGTGGCGGAAACAATACTTGCATACAGCAAGTAACCCTGGAGTTAACAGTGACCAGATAGGCGATGCCCGGAAGCATCCCACAGCAACCTTGATCATTTAGCATCAAGTAACTCCCATTTAAGAGCAGCTGAAAAACCTGTGTGATCATGGCCGCTGGGGTCCCTGTCATGTGACACGATAGGTTTGCTACTGAACCGCTACAGGCTCCGTGTAGTGAAATATCCTGACACATGAGAGAACCGCTTAAAGCGTTCTTGCAGTTTGTACCACTCAGATACACTTCTCGATCCTCATTCCGGCATCGGTATCTATATGGTAACTCCCAAGTTTCCTTAATGTAACCCTTACCCATCTTTTCATATTTGCCTGCCTGCCTTTGCTCAAGGCAATATTGAAACTGAAACGTAGTGACCGGCAGAGTGATTTGGCCATGAATTAGCCATTCAGTTGATGGTGATTCGGCTACAGTGAATGGTAACCTTTCCAGTTTCTCAATACGCAGCATTTATATTTGGCTCCCCTTTGTGCCATTTCTGTCTGTTTATCAGTTAGATTGTATTCTGAAAACAGAGACGTGGTGTTTATAAAACGCCAGGGCACATAGCCTGCACGCAAAGATTGCAGCGTCCAACTTAGCATCATAATAGAACGTAGCTGAGATTGCCCGTGTTGTAACAAGGCCAGATCTTGTTCTAATATGTCGATTGCCGAAGACACAATGTTGCCTAAGGAGTAAATCCTGTAGGTCAAAGTTGTTAACCCTTTATCCACTACAGCTAATGCCTTCTCTAAGTTAATACGGTCTATTTCCCGTATTCTTTCTGCGGCCTCCTTTTGGGATATTTTCCAGTTTTCATTATAGTAGGCATAAATGCCAGCATATATGAAATGTTTCTGACGTGTTTTCCTTGGGCCAAGTAAAAAATCCCTAAGGTCTACATCAGGTGTGAGTAAGGTCAAGTGATGTTTTACTTCTGTGAGTGTTGAGGTCTCTAGCCAATCAAGACACAACTTCCCAACACTATAGGATGTCACTACCCCTGGGTGTTGTCTCTGTACATAGCGTGTATCTGTCCTATGGATACTAAACCCTTCGGTTGTATTCATAAATCTCTGTTGACAGGTGTTTGTGTCAATGGGCCAAATCAGCCATTTCGTTAAATCAGGATCTGATCTGTTGTACTGGAGAATGTCATCTAATCCTACCCCTTGTGTAGTTGAATTCTGCCCCCCAACCATCTGTGATGGTGCTGGAAACCCGGGTGAGTTCAGTTCCTTATTCTTGGCTAGTCCAAGACAGGATGTCTGTTGCACCGTTTGATTCAGAAATATGATCTGCTGTGGAATGAGGCATGCTCTAAATAGCGCTTCTGTTCCCTGGACTTGCCAGTCCCTAGAAACCCCAGATTGATTTTAAATCTATAGTGTCCTTCCATAGGTCGAAACCCTGTTTAGACAGCTGGGCCATAAAGGAAGCAGAGTAAATCTGTTTGGTGTTAGTCAACATAATTTTCTGTGCTGATGTTGTTGCCACTTTGCAATAAAATGACCTCGGGTCAGATGTGTTGAACCCTGAAAAGTATGTGAATTTCTGTGCAAAAGTTTGCGAACTACCTTTTGAAGGTGTTGGGCAGTGTTCCCACTGGTGGTATTCAAATACATTTCTAGGTGTTATAGATTTATGCAAGAAATGATGACCATAAAGTTGGTAACAGTACAATGTATTATAGTCTGAAGTACCTTCTAACATTTCATTGTTCGGAAATGCAGCAGTTTTTTCTAAATCAGACATCATAGCATTTACAGTTTCAGTGTCCCAATCATCAGAAAATGTACTGGAGGTAATGATATCACTTAAAGAAATTTTAAATACATGTTTAAGCTTTAAAAGTTCAGTCGGACCGAATATATCATAATCAATCTTGTCCCATACTATACCGTCCGGTATAGGAACTGCTGTGATATTCACTGAAGACAAGTCTCTTGGTTCACAATGTGAAGACTCGTGTGGTTTCAAAATCAAATTGACTCTTTGGGCTGTAGAGCCCTGCTGGAGGTATCGTCCATTAATAAGCATACTAAAAGTTATAATTAAACCTAGCCAGAAAAGAAAAAAGAAAATCCCAGTGATATACCATAGTTCAATCCAAGGTGACACCAGGTAAGTCTTTCTAAAAAAGTTCAAAAAGTCAGTGAGTTTCTGTTTGTGTGATTTTTTGGCTGGCGTCGTTTCCGGCTCGCTTGGATTCAGTGAAAACGTATCAAAGTTTATGAAATAGCCAGAAGCAGTTCGATCAATTGTTGGAATTGCATCGGGATTTGTTGAAATTGGATTTTGCTCTTGACGAGGCATGTTGACGTAGATGTCTGTAGTCGGTCTTAATGCAACTTGGGTGTTAAGTTAATTTTCATTTTGAAGATGAATTTCTTGTTGAAGTGGAACGAGTTCCATAGCATTGTTGCTTAGTCCTTCATTCCGTACAGGTGGCTCTTCGAACGTGATGAGTCTTTCTGTTTGGACTTCTTGGATTGTAGCGAGAGGAGGGCATCTGCTACTGTGGAGTCCACGTGGCCTACTGTTTAGTATCGGCCACATAGTGTGGTTTGATTAAGTCAATTGAGACAAATCTTTTCTCCTTTTTGACGGCAAGAGGCGGCAGAAGTACAATTCTTGTGCCTTGGATTGCTAGGACCGGTACAGGCTTTATGTAGGATGGCCCAAATTCTTTCTTGTCTGCAATTTTTTCTCTGACCAGATCCCCGACTTTTGGGATCCAGACAGGTCTTGCCGTTACTGCCTTGACTTCCTCAGTGGCGGTCTGTTTCTGGAGCACGTTACTTTGTTGTGTTCTGGATTCATTTAGATCCTGTAAAACAGCCAAACGATCATGGATATCAAATGGTTTTTCATCCGCCACTGTGCCTTCACAATCAAGATCAGGTACCCACATTCTTGTCCCAAATAGGACCTCGTAAGGAGTGACACCTCCTAGAGAGCTTCTTGGCTGATTGTTTATTGCTCGTTGTACCCCATATAAGTGATCGACCCATCTACTGCCCTTGCCTAATACCCTAGCTGTTAAAGATTGCTTTAAGTCACGGTTTTTCCTCTCCACACAGAATTTCCCTCAGGATGATACGGAGAGGAGTACCGCAATGCTACGCCCATTCCTTCCATGGCCTCTTTGTAAGCCTGAGAGCTAAACGCCGGACCACGGTCAGAATGTAACGTGCCAACTGCGTATGTGCTGATAAAGACTCGGAAATCTTTTATAACAGTTTGAGCGTCAGCCGAGCGCTGAGGCCAGACCGTGAGGAAACTTGAGCTGGACGCACACGGAGAGACAACCTGATGCTGTCTAATAATGGTATCTGTTCCGGACGTGTTGTGGTGGACCCTTTCATCTGTTTGCAGATGTTGCAGTTCCAGACATAGGGGCCGATTCCGATGTCGGACGGACTCAGGTCCGTCCGACATCGTCCAGGAGCCGTAACCGACCGACCTGCTGTCGTCGGTTACGGCCCTGCAAGTACGATGCGACCGAACCCTGTTCGGTCGCACTCGTCTACTGCACAATGGGAGCATGCATTCCGAGCGGAATGCATGCTTGCATTGTGAAAAGCAGGGGTGCAGTTCATCCCTGCACCCTGTGGCCGGCACCCCAAGGTGCCTGCCACCGGGTGCAGGGATCAACAGAGGCTAGGCCGCCATTCGGCGGCCTCGCACCCATGGGGGCCCTACTGGGGGCCCCCAAAGACAGTTACCGACTGCCTTTTCGTGCCGGAAAGACCAACACGAAACGGCAGTGAAATACTGCCATCGTACTCCCTCGGTCGTGAAGAGGCGGCCGGGGAGTACTGAAGGATTTCCGGACGGCGGACGGGCTCTCCGAGCCCGTCGTAAGCCATCCGGAAATCCGAGTCGGATTCCTTTCCGACCGAGCCCATCGGAATGGCTCGGTCGGAAAGGAATCCGGCCGGCACGTTCCGATTCGGTCGGAAGGGCTCCGACCATCGTTCGGTGCCCTTCCGGCCGTAATCGGCCCCATAGTCTCTAATCTGCCTCCTCATTACAGGCCACCAGTAGCGTTGCTTCAATAAAGAAACAGTCGCCCTAAGTCCCGAATGTACAGAACCAGTCCCTTCGTGTGCTGCCACAATTAAACTTTGCCTACGATCCATATTTGGTAGTACTCTATCCCCCACTCCAGGAATCTGAGCATATGGAATGTTTTGTGCATCTAACTTGTAGGAGTACTTGAGTGGAAATTTCTTTGGTACTGCTGTGCTGCCTTTGCGTGAAGCTTTGACAGCTACCATAATCTCGCCGTCTATTCTAGTTTTTGAACAAGTAACTGCAGCTACGGAAGCCGTGTGAACAGCCCCCTTTGCGGCTTCATCAGCCAATGAATTCCCTTCAACGTGAACGCCATCACGCTGATGACTCAGTGTATGTATCACGTGAGCCTTTGGTAGTTTGTTTCTCAACTCCACTACCTGTTCCCATAGCATTTTATGCTTAATTGTGCCACCTTTTGCATCTTTGAACCCGTTTTGTTCCCAATTATGTAAATATTCATTGTACGACTGTACACAGTAAAAGGAATCACACACAATTAGTGTGGGGAATTCGTGTTCCGTGTTTACAAGTGCCAGTATCAGTGCTTTTAACTCTGCCAACTGAGCCGTGCAGTCTCCTAGAGATTGCGTTTTAGTGCAACTCGGATGGAAATTTCCATCGTGCATGCAACCTTTAACAATCGCACACGCTGCGCTGTAAGCTTGCTTACTCCCTATGGCCGTCAGTGTAAATAATGTATTCATACTGATCTAGAGGCAAAATCTCATTTGGAAGAGGATATTCTTGTTCGTATTGCAGAAATGCTTGTGTTTTTAAACTTGGATCAAATCTGTATTCAACATCCGTTGCAGAAAGAGAATTAGCCCATTGTAGCCATCTGGGATGTAAGGCTTTCGCATTTGGAATGCTAGCTTTTGTAACAGCTTCTAAAGCTGGTACTGCGGTCACGACAATTATGCGTTTACCCTGAGCCAGAGCTCTTTCTCTTGCTACAGCGGTCTACACTGCTGTCAGAATTTTTTCAGTTGAAGTGAAACGCATCTCTGCGTTTGTGTACAGGTGTGATTTGTATGCGATTGGAACTGTTTCGCCTTCATTGAAAGTCAAATAAGTGTACCCGCATTGACCCGCTATTACTCGGGTCACTAAGTTGCGTACATTTACGCGTGTCTGTAAATGTTTAGAAGCTATCATGTCTTCCTGTAGGGAACGCAGGATATTTGTATGTTCCTGTGTCCATTGTCTGATTGAAAAATCAGGTTTTATTAAGTCGTAGAAAGGTTTTACTCTTTCTGCGTAATCCAAAATGTATGTTCGACCAAAATTTAGGAATCCCAGAATTGATTGTAAATTCTTTAATGATTTTGGAGGTTGGAGCAGCGCACACTTTTCTAAAAAGTTAGCTGCTAGGCTTTTTCCTTCACTTGACAGCTCATATCCTAAAAAAAGGACACTGAGGTGGGCAATTTTTGATTTTTTGAAATTAAATTTATAGCCCTCAGAGGCGAATCCCATAATTATGGTGCTCACCCTGGTCAACTGATCTGGGTTTAATCCATCATCATTCTTTAGCTCACTCCACCACCCCAGTTCAGACATGGCCATATGCAAATCAGTCTGACCCTGTGCCTCATGGGAACAGTCCAGCCTGAACTGCCAAGCCATGTCTTCCCTGGACCGGAAACAAGCATCCTGGGACCGGTTTCGGGTTCAAAACCCTCATCAGCCAGGCTATCTTGAATCCAGTGGCAAAGTGAGCAAGGGACCCACGTCTGGGCATACCCTGCAAACTTAGGGCGACAAAGTGATACCAAAGGGGATGATGGACGGAGCGTTAGAGCAAATCAAACACTCACCCCCAGTCAACTGATCTGGGTTTAATCCATCATCATTCTTTAGCTCACTCCACCACCCCAGTTCAGACATGGCCATATGCAAATCAGTCTGACCCTGTGCCTCATGGGAACAGTCCAGCCTGAACTGCCAAGCCATGTCTTCCCTGGACCGGAAACAAGCATCCTGGGACCGGTTTCGGGTTCAAAACCCTCATCAGCCAGGCTATCTTGAATCCAGTGGCAAAGTGAGCAAGGGACCCACGTCTGGGCATACCCTGCCAACTTAGGGCGAACAAAGCGATACCAATGGGGATGATGGACGGAGCGTTAGAGCAAATCAAACACTCACCCCCAGTCAACTGATCTGGGTTTAATCCATCATCATTCTTTAGCTCACTCCACCACCCCAGTTCAGACATGGCCATATGCAAATCAGTCTGACCCTGTGCCTCATGGGAACAGCCCAGCCTGAACTGCCAAGCCATGTCTTCCTGGACCGGAAACAAGCATCCTGGGACCGGTTTCGGGTTCAAAACCCTCATCAGCCAGGCTATCTTGAATCCAGTGGCAAAGTGAGCAAGGGACCCACGTCTGGGCATACCCTGCCAACTTAGGGCGAACAAAGCGATACTAAAGGGGATGATGGACGGAGCGTTAGAGCAAATCAAACACTCACCCCCAGTCAACTGATCTGGGTTTAATCCATCATCATTCTTTAGCTCACTCCACCACCCCAGTTCAGACATGGCCATATGCAAATCAGTCTGACCCTGTGCCTCATGGGAACAGTCCAGCCTGAACTGCCAAGCCATGTCTTCCCTGGACCGGAAACAAGCATCCTGGGACCGGTTTCGGGTTCAAAACCCTCATCAGCCAGGCTATCTTGAATCCAGTGGCAAAGTGAGCAAGGGACCCACGCCTGGGCATACCCTGCCAACTTAGGGCGAACAAAGCGATACCAAAGGGGATGATGGACGGAGCGTTAGAGCAAATCAAACACTCACCCCCCGTCAACTGATCTGGGTTTAATCCATCATCATTCTTTAGCTCACTCCACCACCCCAGTTCAGACATGGCCATATGCAAATCAGTCTGACCCTGTGCCTCATGGGAACAGTCCAGCCTGAACTGCCAAGCCATGTCTTCCCTGGACCGGAAATAAGCATCCTGGGACCGGTTTCGGGTTCAAAACCCTCATCAGCCAGGCTATCTTGAATCCAGTGGCAAAGTGAGCAAGGGACCCACGTCTGGGCATACCCTGCCAACTTAGAGGCGAACAAAGCGATACCAAAGGGGATGATGGACGGAGCGTTAGAGCAAATCAAACACTCACCCCCCGTCAACTGATCTGGGTTTAATCCATCATCATTCTTTAGCTCACTCCACCACCCCAGTTCAGACATGGCCATATGCAAATCAGTCTGACCCTGTGCCTCATGGGAACAGTCCAGCCTGAACTGCCAAGCCATGTCTTCCCTGGACCGGAAACAAGCATCCTGGGACCGGTTTCGGGTTCAAAACCCTCATCAGCCAGGCTATCTTGAATCCAGTGGCAAAGTGAGCAAGGGACCCACGTCTGGGCATACCCTGCCAACTTAGGGCGAACAAAGCGATACCAAAGGGGATGATGGACGGAGCGTTAGAGCAAATCAAACACTCACCCCCAGTCAACTGATCTGGGTTTAATCCATCATCATTCTTTAGCTCACTCCACCACCCCAGTTCAGACATGGCCATATGCAAATCAGTCTGACCCTGTGCCTCATGGGAACAGTCCAGCCTGAACTGCCAAGCCATGTCTTCCCTGGACCGGAAACAAGCATCCTGGGACCGGTTTCGGGTTCAAAACCCTCATCAGCCAGGCTATCTTGAATCCAGTGGCAAAGTGAGCAAGGGACCCACGTCTGGGCATACCCTGCCAACTTAGGGCGAACAAAGCGATACCAAAGGGGATGATGGACGGAGCGTTAGAGCAAATCAAACACTCACCCCCAGTCAACTGATCTGGGTTTAATCCATCATCATTCTTTAGCTCACTCCACCACCCCAGTTCAGACATGGCCATATGCAAATCAGTCTGACCTCTGTGCCTCATGGGAACAGTCCAGCCTGAACTGCCAAGCCATGTCTTCCCTGGACCGGAAACAAGCATCCTGGGGACCGGTTTCGGGTTCAAAACCCTCATCAGCCAGGCTATCTTGAATCCAGTGGCAAAGTGAGCAAGGGACCCACGTCTGGGCATACCCTGCCAACTTAGGGCGAACAAAGCGATACCAAAGGGGATGATGGACGGAGCGTTAGAGCAAATCAAACACTCACCCCCAGTCAACTGATCTGGGTTTAATCCATCATCATTCTTTAGCTCACTCCACCACCCCAGTTCAGACATGGCCATATGCAAATCAGTCTGACCCTGTGCCTCATGGGAACAGTCCAGCCTGAACTGCCAAGCCATGTCTTCCCTGGACCGGAAACAAGCATCCTGGGACCGGTTTCGGGTTCAAAACCCTCATCAGCCAGGCTATCTTGAATCCAGTGGCAAAGTGAGCAAGGGACCCACGTCTGGGCATACCCTGCCAACTTAGGGCGAACAAAGTGATACCAAAGGGGATGATGGACGGAGCGTTAGAGCAAATCAAACACTCACCGTCCATCATCCCTTTTGTATCGCTTAGTCGCCCTAAGTTGGCGGGGTATGCCCAGACGTGGTCCCTTGCTCACTTTGCCACTGGATTCAAGCATGCCTGGCTGATGACGGCTGAAATGCCAGAAACCGGTCCTAGGATGCTTGTTTCGGTCCAGGAAGACATGGCTTGGCAGTTCTGGACTGGACTATTCCCATGAGACATGGGTCAGACTGATTTGCATATGGCCATGTCTGAATCTGGGGTGGTGGAGTGAGCTAAAGAATGATGATGGATTAAACCCAGATCAGTTGACTGGGGTGAGTGTTTGATTGGCTCAAACGCTCCGTCCATCATCCCCTTTGTTTCGCTTTGGTCACCCTAAGTTGGCGGGAGTATGCCCAGACGTAGTCCCTTGCTCACTTTGCCACTGGATTCGCAAGCCTGGCTGATGACGGCTGAAATGCCAGAAACCGGTCCTAGAATGCTTGTTTCCGGTCCAGGGAAGACATGGCTTGGCAGTCCGGCTGACTGTTCATGAGAGCACAGGGTCAGACTGATTTGCATATGGCCATGTCTGAACTGGGGTGGTGGAGTGAGCTAAAGAATGATGATGGATTAAACCCAGATCAGTTGACTGAGTGAGTGTTTGATTGGCTCAAACGTTCCGTCCATCATCCCCTTTGTATCGTTGTCGCCCTAGCTGGCGGGGTATGCCCAGACGTGGTCTCTTGCTACTTTGCCACTGGATTCAAGCTAAGCCTGGCTGATGACGGCTGAAATGCCA
Organism: Calotriton arnoldi; assembly: GCA_963921515.1. Classification (NCBI taxonomy): domain Eukaryota; kingdom Metazoa; phylum Chordata; class Amphibia; order Caudata; family Salamandridae; genus Calotriton; species Calotriton arnoldi. Next base: position 229,023 of record CAWUFW010002850.1, read on the forward strand.
GAAACCGGTCCTAGGATGCTTGTTTCGGTCCAGGGAAGACATGGCTTGGCAGCTCTGGCTGATAGTCCCATGAGGCACAGGGTCAGACTGATTTGCATATGGCCATGTCTGAACTGGGGTGGTGGAGTGAGCTAAAGAATGATGATGGATTAAGACCCAGATCAGTTGACTGGGGGTGAGTGTTTGATTGGCTCAAACGTTCCGTCCATCATCCCCTTTTGTATCGTCATGGGAACAGTCCAGCCTGAACTGCCTAGCCATGTCTTCCCTGGACCGGAAACAAGCATCCTGGGACCGGTTTCGGGTTCAAAACCCTCATCAGCCAGGCTATCTTGAATCCAGTGGCAAAGTGAGCAAGGGACCCACGTCTGGCCATACCCTGCCAACTTAGGGCGAACAAAGCGATACCAATGGGGATGATGGACGGAGCGTTAGAGCAAATCAAACACTCACCCCCAGTCAACTGATCTGGGTTTAATCCATCATCATTCTTTAGCTCACTCCACCACCCCAGTTCAGACATGGCCATATGCAAATCAGTCTGACCCTGTGCCTCATGGGAACAGTCCAGCCTGAACTGCCAAGCCATGTCTTCCCTGGACCGGAAACAAGCATCCTGGAACCGGTTTCGGGTTCAAAACCCTCATCAGCCAGGCTATCTTGAATCCAGTGGCAAAGTGAGCAAGGGAACCACGTCTGGACATACCCTGCCAACTTAGGGCGAACAAAGCGATACCAAAGGGGATGATGGACGGAGCGTTAGAGCAAATCAAACACTCACCCCCATTCAACTGATCTGGGTTTAATCCATCATCATTCTTTAGCTCACTCCACCACCCCAGTTCAGACATGGCCATATGCAAATCAGTCTGACCCTGTGCCTCATGGGAACAGCCCAGCCTGAAGTGCCAAGCCATGTCTTCCCTGGACCGGAAACAAGCATCCTGGGACCGGTTTCGGGTTCAAAACCCTCATCAGCCAGGCTATCTTGAATCCAGTGGCAAAGTGAGCAAGGGACCCACGTCTGGGCATACCCTGCCAACTTAGGGCGAACAAAGCGATACCAAAGGGGATGATGGACGGAGCGTTAGAGCAAATCAAACACTCACCCCCAGTCAACTGATCTGGGTTTAATCCATCATCATTCTTTAGCTCACTCCACCACCCCAGTTCAGACATGGCCATATACAAATCAGTCTGACCCTGTGCCTCATGGGAACAGTCCAGCCTGAACTGCCAAGCCATGTCTTCCCTGGACCGGAAACAAGCATCCTGGGACCGGTTTCGGGTTCAAACCCTCATCAGCCAGGCTATCTTGAATCCAGTGGCAAAGTGAGCAAGGGACCCACGTCTGGGCATACCCTGCCAACTTAGGGCGAACAAAGCGATACCAAAGGGGATGATGGACGGAGCGTTAGAGCAAATCAAACACTCACCCCCAGTCAACTGATCTGGGTTTAATCCATCATCATTCTTTAGCTCACTCCACCATCCCAGTTCAGACATGGCCATATGCAAATCAGTCTGACCCTGTGCCTCATGGGAACAGTCCAGCCTGAACTGCCAAGCCATGTCTTCCCTGGACCGGAAACAAGCATCCTGGGACCGGTTTCGGGTTCAAAACCCTCATCAGCCAGGCTATCTTGAATCCAGTGGCAAAGTGAGCAAGGGACCCACGTCTGGGCATACCCTGCCAACTTAGGGCGAACAAAGCGATACCAAAGGGGATGATGGACGGAGCGTTAGAGCAAATCAAACACTCACCTCCAGTCAACTGATCTGGGTTTAATCCATCATCATTCTTTAGCTCACTTCCACCACCCCAGTTCAGACATGGCCATATGCAAATCAGTCTGACCCTGTGCCTCATGGGAACAGTCCAGCCTGAACTGCCAAGCCATGTCTTCCCTGGACCGGAAACAAGCATCCTGGGACCGGTTTCGGGTTCAAAACCCTCATCAGCCAGGCTATCTTGAATCCAGTGGCAAAGTGAGCAAGGGACCCAAGTCTGGGCATACCCTGCCAACTTAGGGCGAACAAAGCGATACAAAAGGGATGATGGACGGAGCGCTAGAGCAAATCAAACACTCACCCCAGTCAACTGATCTAGGTTTAATCGATCATCATTCTTTAGCTCACTCCACCACCCCAGTTCAGACATGGCCATATGCAAATCAGTCTGACCCCGTGCCTCATGGGAACAGTCCAGCATGAACTGCCAAGCCATGTCTTCCTGGACCGGAAACAAGCATCCTGGGACCGGTTTCGGGTTCAAAACCCTCATCAGCCAGGCTATCTTGAATCCAGTGGCAAAGTGAGCAAGGGACCCACGTCTGGGCATACCCTGCCAACTTAGGGCGAACAAAGCGATACTCAAAGGGGATGATGGACGGAGCGTTAGAGCAAATCAAACACTCACCCCCAGTCAACTGATCTGGGTTTAATCCATCATCATTCTTTAGCTCACTCCACCACCCCAGTTCAGACATGGCCATATGCAAATCAGTCTGACCCTGTTCCTCATGGGAACAGTCCAGCCTGAACTGCCAAGCCATGTCTTCCTGGACCGGAAACAAGCATCCTGGGACCGGCTTCGGGTTCAAAACCCTCATCAGCCAGGCTATCTTGAATCCAGTGGCAAAGTGAGCAAGGGACCCACGTCTGGGCATACCCTGCCAACTTAGGGCGAACAAAGCGATACTCAAAGGGGATGATGGACGGAGCGTTAGAGCAAATCAAACACTCACCCCCAGTCAACTGATCTGGGTTTAATCCATCATCATTCTTTAGCTCACTCCACCACCCCAGTTCAGACATGGCCATATGCAAATCAGTCTGACCCCGTGCCTCATGGGAACAGTCCAGCATGAACTGCCAAGCCATGTCTTCCCTGGACCGGAAACAAGCATCCTGGGACCGGTTTCGGGTTCAAAACCCTCATCAGCCAGGCTATCTTGAATCCAGTGGCAAAGTGAGCAAGGGACCCACGTCTGGGCATACCCTGCCAACTTAGGGCGAACAAAGCGATACCAAAGGGGATGATGGACGGAGCGTTAGAGCAAATCAAACACTCACCCCCAGTCAACTGATCTGGGTTTAATCCATCATCATTCTTTAGCTCACTCCACCACCCCAGTTCAGACATGGCCATATGCAAATCAGTCTGACCCTGTTCCTCATGGGAACAGTCCAGCCTGAACTGCCAAGCCATGTCTTCCCTGGACCGGAAACAAGCATCCTGGGACCGGTTTCGGGTTCGGGTTCAAAACCCTCATCAGCCAGGCTATCTTGAATCCAGTGGCAAAGTGAGCAAGGGACCCACATCTGGGCATACCCTGCCAACTTAGGGCGAACAAAGCGATACCAAAGGGGATGATGGACGGAGCGTTAGAGCAAATCAAACACTCACCTCCAGTCAACTGATCTGGGTTTAATCCATCATCATTCTTTAGCTCACTCCACCACCCCAGTTCAGACATGGCCATATGCAAATCAGTCTGACCCTGTGCCTCATGGGAACAGTCCAGCCTGAACTGCCAAGCCATGTCTTCCCTGGACCGGAAACAAGCATCCTGGGACCGGTTTCGGGTTCAAAACCCTCATCAGCCAGGCTATCTTGAATCCAGTGGCAAAGTGAGCAAGGGACCCACGTCTGGGCATACCCTGCCAACTTAGGGCGAACAAAGCGATACCAAAGGGGATGATGGACGGAGCGTTAGAGCAAATCAAACACTCACCCCCAGTCAACTGATCTGGGTTTAATCCATCATCATTCTTTAGCTCACTCCACCACCCCAGTTCAGGTCCAGGTCAAGTGCCTCGGTAAGTCGTCGTCCGTCAGATAAATATCATCCACATAGGACAATGCTTCTTCATCCAAATTTTGGAGTAACTCTGTTACTCTTGCTGAAAATACCCCGGGGCTATTTTTATACCCTTGGGCTAGTCGACAAAATTGTCGCTGGGACCCTAACGCACTGAATGCGGTCAGATACCTGCTTTCAGGCGCTATATTTTGGCAGAAAAATCCATTTGAGATATCAAGTGTTGTTTTGTATTTTTTGCGCACAATGTTATTCATTAATGCGGCACTGTGTGCATTTTGAACTGCAAATGTCTTTGTGCAAGTGTTTAAATGTCTGTAATCCAAAACTAAACGATATGTGTTGTCAGGTTTCATTACGGGAAACAAAGGATTGTTCATAGGTGAAGTGCAATTTTCTATCACCCTCTGGTATTCAAGTTGATCTAGGATCTCCCTGACTTGATTTTTAGCTTCCTGCTTTATAGGATATTGCCTTTGAGTATTTGGTGAAACTTTTAACGGGATCACGCGGAGGGTTGACTCCTCATCCCAACCAACATGATTTTTGTACAATGCTGGAGCTAGGGCAACCGTCCACCCCTGCGCATATGCATGTTTAAGATGTATGGGAACGAGGTCGGAAAAGGCTGCAAAAATTATCGTTTCTCCCCTAGGGCACTCCATGACGAATGCTGGCGGCCAGTCTTGTTCTGCTAATAGAATGTCATAACCAGATGACAGATTTTTCCAAAAGAGACCTTTAATTTTTCTGGGCTTGTCCCCCTCCATCCGGAGTGTTATCTCATGTAACTTATGTGGGACACTTACCCGAGTATCAGGTGTTTCCACCTTGATATACTCAGTCAACTCCGCTGTCACCAGAAATTCCTTCAGGTTCTGGCGAGCTATCGTTACTTCTGACGCGCTGCCTAGCATCGTCAGAGCCCATTCCCCGTTCAGAAGCTGTGTCCTCAGAATTCTGGGCATGTCTGATCTTGAGACCAGCTACCTTCTTCTTTTTAAACTGAGGTTTAGATTTTTGTTTATCTTCTTTTTTAGGTACGTAGTCCGCAGCGCGTTGCGTGTCTCTGGACTTTGTACGCTCCTCTGACCGTCCTTCCCTCTCTGAGTTTTTTGATGAACCCTGAAAGGAACGAGAGGAATGTGTATCAGTATCCTGATACCTGTCAGGTTTTTTAATATTATCCCTATTCCTGAGGTTATACCTCCTTTCAGAGGGCTCCTGTTGAGGAGACCTAACTCTGGATTGAGATCTGCTGTCTTTAGACTTTTGTTGTTTTTTATTTTCCCACTTCTTCAGGTGTCTGCTTAGTAGTGTCCTTTTCAGGACTGCCCACTAGTTGTGGTTTTAATGCTTTCCCACCTAAACTGTCTCTGCCTAATTCTGCATATGCAGTTTCAATTATTTTGGGTAGTTCGTGTTGTTGATCTATTGGACCGAACTCCCTTAGGCGTTGGCAGATCGCCACTGAAGCTGCTTCCCCTTTAATGTTAGCTAGTATTATGGCTGATACCGGATCGAAGTTGTTTAGTAACGTCATCCCTAAGTTTAGGGCAGGCTCTGCTCCGTACTCATTTTGTATCTGTCTCAATACGTCTGGCACTACTGCTAAGGACGGGATACCATGTGTTTTGGTATATATGGCAGCAAAGACTGAACCCCAAGAGGTGCAGTCCTCTACTTGTGGTGTGATCCCTATGGGCAAGCAGATTGTTAGAATTCTGTGTTTTTCATAGGTGGTAGTATTCGTAAATACTGCCTCAAGCTGAGTTATTTTCTGAGCTATCCAGAATGGTATTTGTTCGCGTTTTGCGGGCATTTTGCCCATTACCGCGTGTAATGTTTAAGGAGTAATTTTATTTCCTGTACCCTGAGCTGGAGTACTAGTTGCTGCACCTGGTGCAGGTTGGATTGTTAAAGTCCTCATGACGAATTGTGTCAGGTTTCTGTAGATTTTAATAAAATCTCTGTGTTGTACGAGTAATTCTGGCTGTGGCATTGTTCCAATGTCAGGGTGCGGTGTGTAAGCCACTAGTATTGGTCATGTGGCCCCGTCTCCTCCGAGCGGGCCTAATCTTACTCTTCCTCGTACGTGGGGTAGGGCGCCATTAAACCAGTAATAATGTTCCTGGTAAGTGAGTGGAATCTCTATGTCCTCAAACGGGGCATATTCATGTGGTGCATCTCCTCTCAAATAGTAGTGAAATGTCTTTGTTATGGCATTTGCTGCTGGGAATGTAACCCATGAATAGAATACCTCTGTTTTGTTTGATTCGTGTGCCTCAATCATGAAAACTACCATGCAACCCTTGGCTGGTAAGCCATTTTCTAATAGTCTTAGGGTGACTGTCCTTCTGAATTTTGGTGCAATCTGTATTGCATCCTCAGGATCTTCTTCTCCCTCTAAAACGTTCAGGTCAACTCTCTCATCCCCTGAACCAGTCATGTTTAGAGGAAGAGGTGTTATGCACATTTTAGGAACTAAATGTCCTTCAAGCTTGATTAACCAACAGCCAATAAATAGTATTCTCGTACTACTCAGCTGTGGCGGAGTTTGTGCCCATCCACTCCAGACGTCTCTGGCGTTTTGTGAGTAGGTTCTCTGAGAATAGCACGACTGAACTACTCAGATTCTACTGTTAAATATGTACCCAACCAACGTTGGCGGCACCATGTCGTGTAGTTCCTATAGTACCCATGCAGGACCTGCACGTTTGGATAACATAACCCGTGGGATTGGTGGTAGACTGACTCTGTGCACCCCCACCGCGTATGTTAGCCTGATTTGCATTAGCTAGCTCACAGTGCCACTAGAATCTCCTCTTATCGGGAGAGAGATTCGTTTCTGGCAACCTTAGATCATGACAACCCAAATTCCTCAGAATCGTGGAAACAATGTACTACTTTTCTCTCAGTCACTCGTGCTTACTTATTCGGTTTGTCTCAGAGAGTTACACAGAATAAACAGTCTGGGCGTTTCAATAAGTATTTATTGAACAGTTGTTATTCTAGTGTAAAATATATGTGCTGCAGCAACCAGCAGACAATAGCAGAGATATATTATCGGCAGTACAATAAAAGCAAAGGGATAGAACAGTTCTACCATATTGCAATAATCATGAATACATACATGAGTATAAAAAGCATTATGAAAGTGCGCGTACTCCTACGATGCCTAACTAGATGTACCTGAGTGTACCTAGCATATGTGTAGGTCTAAAAGCCTAAGAGCCAAGAATTCTTCTAGGATTTAGTCGAACCCCCATACCTGAATAGAGAGAGTGTGGGACCCGTCCTGGTCTCGATTTGGACACCCCGCAAGGGCTGTGTTAGACCGCTGTCAGCAGGAGCAACTGCATGCAGGAGCCTCAGCGTCTCTGGTCAGTGTGTCAGCATGGAAGTCTCGGTTTCCTCTCTCTTACCGGGGTAAGATGTGGTGTATTGATACCCTGAAGACTCTAGTTGCTTCGTATGGTTTGTATAGGCCCTTGTTAGACGTGAGGAAGACGTCAGGGGTGAACTTTGTACATACATATTATGCAGGTGGTATATTCCTAGAGAGCCATGCATAATTGATGAGTACAGTGTGGGCCTGTGTTTGGGAAAAACCCTGCTGTATTCAAAACCACAGACTAGATAACGTTCAGCCCTCAGAGCTCGTTGTGTACTAGCGAGGACCAATGTAGGTGAAAGATCATGCCTATATAAGGAATCATGACTGTAATAGGACATGTACAGTTATGACCGTAATAGGGCATATGCGGCTTTGACCATAATAGGGCAAGTACGAATATGACCGTATTAAGGCAAATACGAATACGTCCATTTTAGGGCATGTATGAACGGGTCTACATTAGGGCCTCTATACGGGACATAACACAGTGTAAGTAAACCAATTTTTCACTTTTTACACACAAATTTAAACATTGATAATAACCACATACTCAGTCATTTGTTACATGTTTTTTATTATTCTCACGATGCATGTTACATCATTACAAGACTTCTGTAATCATTAAATTACTTTCCATTTATAAAACAAACAATCACATGAATTACAAAACCCAAACGCAAATACATATAGTACATGAATACATTCTTCTTTGGCGTGGCTCCGATTTATTCGTGTGATGCCCTATGCATTTCGGGACAGAAAGTCCCTTCCTCAGGGGCCACTAAAAACCATAAATGAATGGAATAAAAAATTAAATCTATGACTCTAATTGAATTAGTCACAAGCTACCAAATATTTCCTACACTCGTAGGGTGAATTGGCAGAATAAGTGTTCGTTGGACCACAAATGGAGACAAAAACTACCACAACTCGTTTTTACTAGAGCTCCCAACCCCACCTTGGGCCATGATAGTACAGTCATCACATGGTTAACAAGCTTCAAAGAATAAAGTTCGCCATTGCAGATAACAAACTATAAGTGATGTACCTATCGTGCAACATAATCAAACACTAAAGCACCCGTGTTTTACTTCGTGGCCCCGCCTCCAACATATTCCCCACCTCTAAATGTGTTCCCAATTCAAAATGAACAATGGAAAATGTATCTTTTGTGCACTTAATCACCCGTGTTTTCACTACGTGACCTGGCTTCCAAGACGTTCTCCACCTCTAATCATGCTACCCCAAGAGAGGGTCTCAACCAAAAGGTACTTACTAACACGGGTCCAAAGAAGTAAGTACGACATCTCAAAAGACGCATATTCATTTTTAAAAAATCCTAAAAAAACAATTGACCCAAACTTTCATGCCTCGATTTACAATAAAGTGACAAATGCAATATGAGTGTATTTAGCCCCACACCATGGTACCTTCAATCGTGAAATAAACTCACCGAAGCGGCACCTGCATAATAGATTGACAACATTATGGACATTTGTATTTCTGCTAACATCCGGGCACAACCATTCCAGCTGAAATACCATCACTGGCTTACCAGATTATTCAACTGCAGTCTCCCAACAGTACGCTCTCCTGGCTCTAACAATCTGTACTCCTCTGCCAGTAATCACTGTTTTCCTGCGGCACAAAGGTTAAAGGGTGGCAGGCTGACTCCGCCCACTGAGTATGCCTGCTTCACTGCTAGACATAAGGTGGCCATCTTAACATGGTGCGTGGACCCGCACCTAATCATAGAAATAACAACGTATTTCATCTAGCAACCCAACACTGCAATCATAAGTTATTTACAACCAGATCACAAACAAGTCACCCTGATCAGTGCTCACCAATCTAAAGTAACATATCTTGGAGGCGTGAGTCAATAAGAAGGTTTATATAACCACCATATCCAAAACTAAAATGACCAAATTTACCATAAATAATAATAGTTCCTAAGCCTGCCTAAAGCTGCAACACTAAAAAATCCAACAGTTAATATAGAAGGTGTGCATTCTTCAAACCGATATTGTGTGATATACATATCTCCTATTTGATTTGAAGCAAAGTTCTCGTATGGGACATCATTAAACAAGGAGAATAATTGTAGTGATATAAACAGTAATGTATGCATTCGCATACAGGTTCTCAGCGAAGTATTCAAACACTCTCAATTCAATGAACGGTACACAATGCTTTGGGAGTATATCCCATGCAACATGTAGGGTGTACATCATTAATGTTAATCAGAGGAAGCCTAGAGCTGTTACGGTTTTTCAAAATAACATAGATTTTTAAACTCATCAAACAAATGAAAATTAAAATGATTAATGCAAAATGTATACACACCAAAGTATATTCTACAGATCAAACCTATGACAAGCTCAAAACATTAAGTATGCCTGTTAATGTATGACAACTGCCTATGTGTTCAGAGAGCAATGTGGATTGATGGTAATCTGCGCTAAATCCTCATTCCTTGTGTCTTTATGCGCAGAGTCTCAGTAATGATCTTCCATTTATAAGAAGCAACTCGGATCTAATATGTCATTCAATCCCAGCGGCATCATGGTATTCAATTTTTTGATGCAATGAACTTCCTTTTGAGATAGTATTTTACTCGGGACTGAGCCCTCCTTTTATTTTACATTTTCCAAAATCAAAAATCGCAACTGTGCAATGTTATGACGCTGATCCAACCAGTGCACAACCAAGTTAGAGTTGTTGTTCTGAGTACGAATCATACTTTTGTGTTCTCCAATCCTTATTTTTACTTTTCTTTCGGTCTTTTCAATGTAGAGTAGTCCACACGGACATTTAATGCAGTAGATTAGGTTAGTAGTGTTACAATCTGACGTGTGTTTCAGGGTGATGCTTTCACCCGTCCTGGGGTGTGTCATGGAATGGTGCTGAATAACATTATTGCAATGAATACAATTCATACATTTTTTCATGCCTTGATAGTTTCCAGTGAGTTTCTCATATTTTGCAGACAGCAACTCCTTCACATTTTTGCTTCTAGTATAAGCGAATAAAGGTTTATTCGCAAATGCATCTCTGAAATCAGGTTCCGTTTGTATTAATTCCCACCGTTTGCCAATCACTTTTTTGATGCTTCTGGATCTAGTTGAAAATTTCGATACGAACACCATACGGTTGGTGGCTGTTTTTTCTTTTTTGATTAACAAATCCTTGCGTTCAATTTGTGCTTCAGCTCTTTCCACAATGGTAGGTGGATACCCTCTTTGTAAGAATCTTTGTCGGATCCTTGCGATATCCATGTCACATTTTTCTTTCTGCGACGAAATCCTCTTCACTTGCATCATTTGGGAATATGATAAATTCTGAACAAGATGTGGGGGATGGAAACTATGGAAAAGTAGAGCATTATTTCTGTCAATGGGTTTAATGTATACGCTCGTATCTAGCCCAGTGTTCTTTCTTTCAACCAAGACATCAAGAAAAGGTACTTGAGTATCACTGATCGTGTCAGTAAATTTAATCCGATTGTTTCCTGTGTTCAAGATTGTGATGTTATGTCTCAGCGAGTCTTCTGTGTGGGACCATATCAAAAATGGGAAACAGCCGTTACACCGCAAGCGGTACAACGCATGCCATTACCCCGCATGCCGTTGCAACGCAAAAGGTGTGTAGCAGTGGGTAGAAGGTGTTGGATTTAACTCCAACACCTTCCCTACTGTTGCACACACTGGAGTTGGAATAGTAAGTTAAACTATTCCAACTTCCAGCGCACCCCCGACAGCAAGTCAGGGTAAAGTTTTGCGTTGCAACGGCATGCGGGGTAATGGCATGCGTTGTAAAGTCACATAACTATCAAAAATATATCATCAGTGTAGCGACAATACATAACCAAATGTTGACTCCATGCTGTGTTTTCAAATATATGTTTCTGTTCAAATAATGCCATAAAAATGTTTGCATATGTTGGTGCCCTCCCCCCCAAAGCCCATGGAAGTCCCACTGAATTGGAGAAAAAAATTGTCTTTCCAATGAAAATAGCTGTGCTGCAGGCAAAATTGCAACAGTTCCAAAAGTGAAAAATTGGTTTACTTACACTGCAGTGCACACAGTTATTCAGGCACATGTTTACCTGAACACATCCACAGTTAATTCGTTATGTGGGACTGGCAGCCCCCAAATACTGTGTAGCACGCAAAACATGGTTTAGCTAGTCGAGCTGTATTTACATATTGAGAACTAAAAGAAGAAATAGGAGTGCGCCGCTGGAACAATAATTCGTTTATGTTCACCTGTATACCAGCTAGCTCACAGTGCCACTGTAAACTACTCTTACCAAGTAGAGAATAGTTCTTGGCAACTATCGAACATCACAAGCCTGTCCCATCAGGGATCGTGGAAACAGTACAGTACTTTTTGCTCAGTCACTTACGCTCACTTTGTCTCAGAGAGATACACAGAAAAAACGGTGGGGACGTTTTCAATGAGCAATTTTTTTAACCAGCTTCATTCTAGTGTAAAATAGGTGTGCTGAAACAACCATAAGACAGAAACAGATATAAATGATTATAAGCACCAACAGAGTAAATGGATGGTAGATTTCTACCAAATTGCTAAAAACAATGAATATATGCAAGCATATAAATACATGACAGTAACAATGTGTACTCCTACGATGCAACCCTAACTAGATGTACCTAAGTGTACCTAGCATGTATGTAGGTGTAGAGCCAAGAATCGACATAGGATGAAGCCAACCCCATTACCTGAAGTGAGAGACTGTGGGACTCCGTCTTGGTCTCGAGATGGACACCCGCGAGGGATGTCAGACCACTGCGAGCTGGAGTGTCTGCGTTCAGGAACCTCAGCGTCTCGCGTCAGTGTGTCAGCATGGAAGTCTTTCTCCTCTGCCTGCCCCAGCAAAGATATGGTGTATTTATACCCAAAAGGTACCCTCAGGGGTTCTACCTTTCTGTGTCATGTCGGCCAAGGATGACGAAAGGGATGACCCTTATACATAGTTCTTATACAGAAGATGGTAATCCTGCTGTGATTCTGAGAATCCTCATGCATAACAAATTAGGCTAGTTTTCTGGGAAAACCACACAATATTCATGCAGCACATTCATGTAGGAAGCCTGCTCTGTATATACTATACCAAAATGAGGCATAGTGTGCACAGACTCCAGTGGAACCCCAAAGGTAGGCAGAGATAAAAGTAGATAGCACCTTACTCTCTATTTTTGATAGTGTGGGTGAGAAGTAAGGCTTTATCAGAGGGTCGTGTTAAGCATTTGTTGTACACACTCTCAAAGACTGAACTCAAGACCAATTTGTTTGTATCAAAAATATTATTAAGTTATTTTATTTCTAGACCCAAGCCAAGCCTTGTGCAGGTAAGTGAAAAAATACTTTACAAAAACTTATGCAATGTTTTACAATTGAATGCAGGTTCAAATGCAGTTGATTGAATTACAGGTAAGTCAATGTTTTGAAATTACTGTTCAGTTACTTTTCATATTACTTTGTCCGTTACTTATTGGATTTCTTTTCAGATTACTTTTGCTAATCAGTGTGATATGCCTAGATATCACACTGACACGTTGCCTAGACACAAAGTAAGTAAATCCCTTTTAGTACATTTGCAGTTTTGTCAATGTTCCATACAAACCAACTCCACACTTAGAACAATTTTCAAGAAAAGCAGTCAATGCAATCCTATGGAAGGAAATTGAGTTATCGGTTTAAAGGTAAGTACACATTTGTGGGAGTTGGTATTCTGGGGTTAGAACCAGGGTTCCCCCAGGGTCAAGGATGCACCCTTGAAACACCCTGAGCATGACTAGGGCGGCCGGGTGCAGAGTGCTGAGGCCCAATGTTATCCAATGGGGGAAAGGGGGCCTCTGCTTCGTGGCTGCTCACGAGCATGCCACAGGGTTGTGGGAGCAAAGCTCCTGATGTTAGGCTCAGGGCAAAGGGGGATCTGAGTTAGCACCCAAAGTACACCCGCAGCGGCGCATGGGCGGCTGGGTGCAAGGGGCTGTTTTGTCATCGGGTGCCCTGTTAATTTCAATGGGGATTCTCCTTTTGCAAAAAAATAACTTCAGGCTCGAGGACGAAGATCTTCTGGAGGTGACCACCGGTTGGAGAGGTAAGTTGGGCCGCCTGGGGATGCTGGGACACCGTCGGTTGGGCCACCCAAGGCCGTGGGACGTCGTGTGCAGGGGTGTCTTTAGGCATCAGGTTTTCCTTACCAGCTCCGGTCACGGTCGGGGGGATCCTCCAGAAAGAGGCTGCAGGCTTCGCTTGGAAATTCGAGGTAGGTCAGAGATCACCAGATCTCAGGTCAGGATCGCCGGCGAGACCTCCTCGTGGTGTTGGGCCACTCGAACTCGGGCCGCAGGCATCGGGTGCAGAGTGGTGCAGACTCATGGATTTGGCCGGAGCCAGAGTCTGTGGGTGAGCAAATCCGGTGCTCATGGGAGACAAAGTTTTTGGCTTGGAAGACAGGGCAGGTCCTTCTGGTTCTTGAGGCTGCTGGCTGCAGGACACACCGGGATTTCGCTTTTGCAGGTTAGAGGTGGGGACAGGCCGGTAAAGCTGGGGCCAAGTCAGTGGGCGTCCTCCTCTTCTTAGCTTTAGCATGGCTTCTTCGGTCCTTCTTCTTCTTTTCTTCTTGGTCAGTTCTTGTCTGAGGAGGCAAAGTTCAGGGGTGCCCCTAAATAATAGTTTTAGGGGTGTTACAGGTAAGTAAAAGTTTAGGACCAATGGGTCCCTTCCTTGGGGTGGGTACACCCCCTAATATGCAAACCTCCAGTGGAAGGGGGGAATATGCCTCACTCTGGTTGGCTGGGTCCCCCCATCTGCAAGATGGCAGGGACTGAGAGTTGTGCTTCACCTTGTCTCCCCCACCTGAGGGGTGGGGTTGGCAAATGTGGGCACACCTCCCTTCCTCACTTGGTTTTCCTGCCGATTATCTTGCCCAAAGTGGGGGTCAGAACAGGTGGGGGCCAGTTGCTGGAAGCAGCAAAAGGCCTGTGGAAGCTCACAAAGGCGGCAAGCCTTTGAAGCTTACCCTTCGTGGACCCTGCCCATCCTGAGGGAGGAGGCTTGGCACCTCGTCCCAGGATGTGCATTGTTTCAGACCCCTGAGAGCAGCAGGCTCTCGACCGAGGGGTCCAGAAACATGTCTGGTGGTGGCTGCTGGTAAGCAGCCACTCAGCCTGGACACTAGTGTTAGGTCGTTTATCAGGGGGCATCTCTAAGATGCCCTCTGTGTGCATTTTTCATTAAATCCCACACTGGCATCAGTGTGGGTTTAATGTGCTGAGAAGTTTGATACCAAACTTCCCAGTTTTCAGTAAAGCCTTTATAATGCTGTGGAGTTCGTAATGACAAACTCCCAGCACCATATACTCTCAATGGCATTACTGCACTTACAATGTCTAAGAATTGGCTTAGACACTGTAGGGGTACAGGGCTCATGCACCTGTACCCTCACCACTGGTATAGTGCACCCAGCTAGAGGGGTGGCTGACCTATGCCAGGGCAGTGGGTTGTAGGCATGGTACACAGGGGTGTGTGCCATGTTGACTCTTGGTTCTACAACAAAACACGCAGCCTGCAATGGCAGTGTGTGTGTGTGTAAGGGTACAGGGCTTCTAAGGGTGGCACAATAAGTGCTGCAGCCCTTAGAGGCCTTCCCTGGCCACCGTGCCCTTGGTACCTGTGGTACCATTTACAAGGGACTGACCTATGGCCAAGGAGTACCAATTGGGTTTTGTCTTAATGCTGTTTTTAGGGAAAGAATATAGGCCCTGGGTACCTGTTTGGCAGGAACCCAGGGCACACTCAGTAAAAGTACATCAGCAGTTTAGCAAAAAATGAGGGCAACCATGCAAAAAGAGGGCACTTTCTTACACTTAACGAGGTAAAAGGTCAATACCAAAAACCGTTATGTAGTACAATGGCAGGGAAAATGTAGGTAAAATGTTAGGTGACTACCCAGGCCTATATTGGGGTACATTATAAAACATAACAATTCTACTGAATGGGCGCCCTGCATGGAGATGGCCCATTATGTCCAAGACAATCTACAACAGGGTTTCTAGAGCAAAGTGTGCAATACCTGACAATCAGAATGTACCCGCCCCTCTCTATTAGGCATAGTGGCTGATAAGCCTGAGTTGGACCCTAATGTGGCTACCTTTCTCAAGAAGTTTGAGAAGGACCCCCAAAAACGGCTGGATAGGGCTTGGCACAGATGCCAGGACAAGATTTTATACATTTCCAGTCCCCTCACTAAAATTCTGGATTTGGCTGTCCAGGCTATGGATCCTAATTCTCAACTCAATCCTGGTGAAGTTCTGGAATGGGCGCAAAGGGCACTATGTTTGCTTGGTAACGCTAACTACGCTTTGTCTACCAAATGCAGAGAATCCTTCCTTATGTGGATTGATCCCCATTTAACAGACCTGGCCTCTAATGAGGAAAGCACCTTGGCTAATGGTTTGCTCTTTGGAGACAAGGTTGAAAGGATCTTGGCAAATACGTGCCCACCTTTTCTGCAATGGATATAGCCCAGTCATCTTTCAACAGAGGTCTTTTTGTCAGGGCCGGACGCGTCTGAGGCTAAACGCCAGTCCCTGGTTTCCACCAGGCTTCACGCGGATATGCACTGAGGGGAAGAAGTGCCCCATGCCGTTCTTCCAACCACTACCCCACCCGCAATAGAGGCAATCATGGCCATGCCGTTGAGGTGGCTACAGAGGCGAGGGCAACACCGCCAATGCCTCTTACTCAGGTAAGCGTTCTTACAGCCTCAGAGATTATGGTGGGGAGGGGGATTCAGTTGTTTCGGAACAATTGGAGGGTGGTATCTCACAATCAATGGGTGTTGCAGACAGTGCAGGATTTCGGGTCTAGAGCTTCACTCCTCCTCGCGACAGGGGAGACTGCCCTTTCCTCTTCTTTTTCCCAAACAGAGAGCAGCTTCATAGATGACGAGGTTTATTCTCTGGTGGTAAAGGGGGTGAATCAAACCCTCATCCGCACGTACTTGTCACTGCAATATTTTGGGTTCCCAAGAAAAATCAAGGGTTTCGCTTGGTACTAAACCTCAAAGAGTTTAACTCGTGGATCATGTATCACCCCTTCAAGATGGAGGGCATACACTTGTTAATCAATATTTTGTAAAAAGGAAGACTGGATGGTTCACCTCGGCCTCAAAGACATGTACTTAAGCTGGCCCCCTTTTTGATCTGCATTGGAGGTTCCTTCAATTGTTAATGGCGCCATCAGTGGTATGAGTTTGACGCAATGCCTTTTAGTCTTTCCTCAGCTCCTTGCTGTTTCACTCAGCTTCTTCGTCCGGTGATCCAGTACCTCCCGGAGAGGGGTGTTCGACTGATCTTATATCCACTGAAGCAGACGCAATGTACACTTTTCCCTGAGGAGCACTTGTACTTCAATTTTGAGACCTTTACTGGATGTCAAAATCCCTATTTATTTACATATAATAAACACAACGAATCACTGACAAAATATCGACCTCAAAAATATCGAGGTACAAAAATATCGAGACAAAAGTATCAAAGTCAAGAATATCGACATCCTATCTACATCATGGTAAGTACAAAAATATCGAAATTTAAATATCGATGTCAAAAATATCGTTGTAAAAATATCGTTTTTTTTAAATGTTAAAAAAATAATCTAAAATAAAGTAATTAATACATATAATTAAAAGAAACATAGTTAAAATTATTTAAAAATGTTTAAAAATAAAAACTGATACATATAATGTTAAAATAAATTAAACATATACATATAAAATATAATATATATACTTACTTAATAATATTCATAAATAATTATTTTAAAAACTTATAAATTGTTAAAAATATTTTATAAATTATAAATACAGACAAACACATACAAAAATATTATTATTAAAAAAAATATATATATATTTAACAAATTTAAAAAATTACAATATTTTTAATTTTTGTAAAATAAATTATACACAACATTAAGTAAAACACTACAGAAAAATATTGGATAGCGGAGGGAAAAAAATTACTATTCCCACTCCAGAGAGTGCAACAGTAGGGAAAGTGTTGGATAGCGTAGGGGTAAAAATTACTATTCCCACTCCAAAGAGTGCAACAGTAGGGAAAGTATTGGATAGCGTAGGGATAAAAATTACTATTCCAACTCCAGAGGGTGCAACAGTAGGGAAAGTGTTGGATAGCGTAGGGCTAAAAATGTCTATTCCCACTCCAGAGAGTGCAACAGTAGGGAAAGTGTTGGATAGCGAAAGGATTAAAATTACTATTCCCACTCCAGAGAGTGCAACAGTAGGGAAAGTGTTGGATAGCGAAAGGATTAAAATTACTATTCCCACTCCAGTGAGTGCAACAGTAGGGAAAGTGTTGGATACCATAAGGGTAAAAATTACTATTTCCCCTCTAATGAGTGCAACAGTAGGGAAAGTGTTGGATAGCGTAGGGGTAAAAATTACTATTCCCACTCCAGAGAGTGCAACAGTAGGGAAAGTGTTGGATAGCGAAAGGGTTAAAATTACTATTCCCACTCCAGTAATTGCAACAGTAGGGAAAGTGTTGGATAGCGTAGGGGTAGAAATTACTATTCCCACTCCAGTGAGTGCAACAGTAGGGAAAGTGTTGGATAGCGTAGAGGTAAAAATTACTATTCCCACTCCAGAGAGTGCAACAGTAGGGAAAGTGTTGGATAGCGTAGGGGTTATAATTGCTATTCTAACTCCAGAATGTGCAACAGTAGAGAAAGTGTTGGATAGAGTAGGGGTAAAAATTACTATTCCAAATCCAGAGAGTGCAACAGTAGGGAAAGTGTTGGATAGCGTAGGGGTAAAAATTACTATTCCCACTCCAGAGAGTGCAACAGTAGGGAAAGTATTGGATAGCGTAGGGGTAAAAATTACTGTTCCAACTCCAGAGAGTGCAACAGTAGGGAAAGTGTTGGATAGCGTATGGGTAAAAATTACTATTCCCACTCCAGAGAGTGCAACAGTAGGAAAGTATTGGATAGGGTAGGGTAAAAATTACTGTTCCAACTCCAGAGAGTGCAACAGTAGGGAAAGTGTTGGATAGCGTAGGGGTAAAAATTACTATTCCAACTCCAGAGAGTGCAACAGTAGGGAAAGTGTTGGATAGCGTAGGGGTAAAAATTACTATTCCAACTCCAGAGATTGCAACAGTAGGGAAAGTGTTGGATAGCGTAGGGGTAAAAATTACTATTCCCACTCCAGAGAGTGCAACAGTAGGGAAAGTGTTGGATAGCGTACGGGTAAAAATTACTATTTCAACTCCAGAGAGTGCAATAGTAGGGAAAGTGTTGGATAGCGTAGGGGTAAAAATTACTATTCCTACTCCAGAGAGTGCAACAGTAGAGAAAGTGTTGGATAGCGTAGGGGTTAAAAATAACATACTTATCAATTAAATAATTGTTTTAATTAAATAATGATTTATTAATAAATTAACAATAAATTATTTATAAATACCAATAAATGAAAATTAATAATTACTTTAATAACATAAAATTTCTTCCCACCCTATTCCCCAATAAACACAAAACCCACTCCACATAAAATGTAACACAATTAATATAATTATCAATTAATCAATTAATAAAAACCAATTAACAATTAATAATTAATTAACAATAAAATAATTATCAATACCAATAAATAATAATTAATAAAAATGAATTAACAATTAATAATTAATGAACGATAAATTAATTATCAATACTAATAATTATTAATAATTAATTACTTAATTATAATAAATTACTTCCCACCCTATTCCCCTATAAACACACAACCCACTCCTAAACTAAATTAACACAATTAATATATTTATCAATTAATTAATTAATACAAATTAATTACCAATTAATAATTAATCAACAATAAATTAATTATCAATACCAAAAAATAATAATGATGAATTACTTTATTATAATTAATTTACTTCCCACCCTATTCCCCTATAATCCCACAACCCGCTCCACTAAAAAATTTATACAATTAATATAATTATCAATTAATAAAAATTAATTACCAATTAATAATTAATTAACTATACATTAAATATCAATAACAATAAATAAAAATTAATAATTACTTAATTACAATTAAATTACTTCCCACCCTATACCCCTATAAACCCACAACCCGCTACGGTACTAAAACGCAAAATTTACTTTAAAAAAATTACTAACTTCTAAACAATTAATACATATATTAAAAAAAATATACAAAACATAACAAAACATGTGGAACACATACATATAAAATACATACTCAAATACATAACACTAACATAAACATCGATATTATTAACATCGATATTTTTACTATCGATATTAACAACTTCGATATTAACAAAAACGATATTTCTTACCTTCAGGTCGATATTCTGGTCACCGATATTCTTGATGTCGATATTCTGTCCCTACGATATTTAAACCTCGATATTAATGTAGGTCGATATTTAAAAGTCGATATTTTGACTTTGCACCAAACACAACACAGAACCAACTTTGTTCGTACACAAGTCAGAGAATTGGAATACTTTTACTGGATATCAAAACCGCCATTTACTTGTACACAACAGATACTATGCAGAATTAATGTTGTTCGCACATAAGTAAGAGCCCTGAAGAAGTACATGTAGGACGAAACGCTTTGGCTACGGCTACTTTGGCTCCTGTCTGTTGGTGTGATTTTTAAAGAAGAAAACGAATAAAGAATCTTTGACTCAAAGAGACCTTCTGGATATGCGTTTGTTACATGCATGATATGTAGTTGCTATGGACAATTGCATTGTGGAAAGGCTAACTAATAACACATGTTAAATATAATTGTATTAATTTGATGTAACCATCAGATTATGAGTGCTGAACCACCAATGCTGTAAGTTATTTGGAAATTTTGTTTCCTTTTTGGAGTATAGAGGGGCTGTACTCCTGGTTCGTTGCACCATTAGCAATTCAGTACATTTTGCCTAAAAAACATTGTTGACAACTGCAGGTTTCTATTGTCCCAACCCCTCTTTTTGAGTATGTGAAACTGATCTTATATCTGGACGATATTCTCATCATGGTGCAAAGCAAGGATGCAGTAGTCCTTCATCTCTTGTGGATGACTCGGCTCCTGCAGGATCTGGGGTTCATCATCAATTTAGAGAAATCTGTGATGGTCCTGTCTCAGACACTGGACTTCCTGGGGTTTCAGGTACATTTTATCTGGGCCCAGCTTCTGTTACCATTGAAGAAACGGTTATCCATCAAGAAGAAGTTGAGAAGAGTGATTGCCTCTCTGACTATATCCTTGAGGAGTCTGGCTCACCTAGTGGGGCTTTTGGCTTGCTCCATCCAAGCGATTTTCAGTACCCCCTTGACTATTGGGCCCTCCAGCACCAGAAGATCCTGCATCCTTGCAAGAGTTTGGCATACTCAGAACAGATAGCCTTATCAGCAGAGACCAGGACGGAGATGTCCTGGTGGTTGGAACACATGCCTGGAAGGCAAGGCTATTTTTGACTCGATTCTGGAGGTGGTGATAGAATCAGATGCCAGTCAGTGGGGCTGGAGAGCCTGTTTCGGCTCAGAGGAGACGGAGGGCATATAGAACTCCTCCTACACATCAACTGTGTGGAACTGCTGGCCGAATCCATTGTAGTTAGTATTCTTTCCCCACGCGGTCCAAAACATCAATCGGTTGGGCAGGATAAGATCTTGTCTTCTGGTGGAGATTGCCAAAGACTTTTGGCATTATTGCCTACAGCATCACGTCAGTGACAGAAGAATACACCCCGAGCAGGTTCAATGTGATCACAGATTGGAACATCCTGGTTTCTCCGTGACTCCAGAGATTGGAGGCTTTACCCTCGAGGTTTTTTTCCCTTTCTGAATATGTGATTTGGCCCTTGTATGATCGATCTGTTTGCCTCTCGCCTGAATACGCAACTTCCACTCTTTTACAGTTTGAGGCCGGATCCTTGGGTGATCAGTTCAAACGCTTTTCTCCAAAAATGGCAGACGGCTCTGCTGTATGCTCCCCCCCCTTCTCGATGATACAGAGGGTTCTGTCGCAGGTGAGAAGACAGACATCGGAGTTGGTTTTCGTAACCCATTGTTGGAAAGCCCAGGCGTGGTTTCCGGTAGCAATGTGGCTATCCTGCCCCCCTCAGGTGTGATTTCTATTGTGTCCGGAGCTTCTTTGGGATCCGGCGGGCCTTTCACATCGTTTGGTGACTAAGGAGCTCTTGTGCCTTATGGCAAGTGCTGGGAGTTTAGCAGGATGAGATGTTCTTGTCACAGTCCTCAGCTCCCTCTACACACAAGCGTTATGAATCGCCCTGATGTCGATGGGTATCTTGGTGTGGTGAGGTGTGGATCCTGTGGAATCTGGAATCCATATCATTGTGAATTTTCTTTTGTATATCGCTAGCCAGGGCTAGGTTTATAGGACGGTGAACAATTTCTGTTCAGCTATATCTGCTGGCCATCCGCACCTAGATGGTAAGCCGGTGGGAGAACATCCCCTGGTCTGCAAGTGGTTCTCATGGTTGGACCGCCTCAAGCGAAATATTCCACGTTGTGGGCTGTAGACGTGGTGTTGCGTTTCCTCAGAGCATGGCAGGCTAATGAGGGACTTTCTCGCAAAATGTACGCTCCTTCTATGTCTCATTTCCTGCAGATGAATCTCAGACGTAAGAGCCTTGGATTTGGCAGGTAGAGTATTTACTCCCTCAGGGACATTCTTTTTTATTTCTAGACATACTAAAACTGCTTCAAGGTGTAGGGCTGCCTTTCCTCATCATCACAAGTTATGTGTTGTTAAATGTTTAAAATGTTATGAAGACTATACTCGTGAATTACAGAATCATTGTACAAGGCAATTGGTTATTTCCTTACAGAAAACTTTCTGCCCTGTCTTTTCAGCTACACTGGCCCGTTGGGTTAAGTGGCTTTTGGCCGAGGTTGGGATTGATGTTTCCCTTTTTGGAGCACATTCAGTGCGTGGGGCTATGGCCTCCAAACCCTTTTCCACTGGTTCTCGTTTAGAGGAAATTATGGCTGTGGCGGATTGGTCTTCTGACTCCACTTTCAAGGTGTTTTACCATAAATCAATAGTGGATGTGGCATCGAATGTAGAAGCATAACTTTAAACTAGCAAAATCCGAAGCCTCCGTTCCTGCCATAGAATAAAATTAATTCTAGCTATCGGGTCAAGATTTTTCAATTCTATTAAGTATACGGAGGCGAGGATTATCCCACCCTTGGGTTTTCATACTAAGGGTGTATATTCTATGTTATTGTATGACATTACATTTGTTGTGGTTAACCTGATATTTCCCACCCATAATTATTATTCTTTGATTCTGGTTGATTGGATTTTACTTCTGATGTTTCTTTTCAGGAACAGATGCCAAGCCTGCTTAAAGCAGATTACTGTGTTGCTGTTGGTGAATCCTGTTGGTAGCAAGGGCTGTTCGACTTCGTCTTTTTGCTTGGTTTCCATGGAGTAGGCCTGTTGCTGTTTGGCTGATTCTCCTATCAGATTCTGGTTTGAGGACTATGTTGTTATTCGCAAAGAAAGAGGAAGGACTATGGTCGTAAGGACATATATAGTGTTATGTGACCCCGGTAATTGGTGGAGAGATGGACTACTGCGGATCATGGGAGATGTAGTTTAAAGTGCATGTTCTTTTCATTGGCTGCTGTAATGTATGAAGAAAGAAAAACATAATCCTCACCTCTGTGTCCTTAATAGAATTGAAAATTCTTGACGTGATAGCTATAAATATTTTTATACTCACAGGTAGCATGATCGTTCTCTGAAACCACAGACCGCGTTCAACTGCAGGGGACCTCTGAGCCATCATATGAAACAACAGCTTTCTTCTGGTTGGAAACAGGGAGGAATTTCTTTTCGGTATATTTTGTAACAGCGAGTGGGATGCTATACATGGGGCATTGATGGCCTACGTGCTTCTTCTTGACTTAAATTTACTAGGCACATACTGTTGACTTTCTGTAGCTGGTATCTCTACATACAATGCCTTGTGTGTTCCCTCGGTTTCGTCAGGGTGTTGGGGTTCATAGAACTAGATTCTAGGAGACAAGGGCAAAGCTACCCTCTGATTCCTTTAACTTTCTGCTTCAATTTGGCATTCATTCTCCTGCTTCTTCTCATGCCTCTATCTAAAATGGGATGAATTTGATTCAGATTCTGGGAAAGGGGAACAGGTGTGGAGACTTCTGGGAAAGGGGAACAGGTGTGAAGACTCTGCCTGTTGAGTAAAAGGTAGACACTAGTCTTGAAGCAATAGACTTGTGCTCTCAAGGGTTTTTGACGACATGCCCTACCACACTCCTTTCATAGATTCAACAGGAGTTACTTTCTAAGGAGCAGCACTCTTAAGTTCCGTGGATTCCTCTGTATTAGAGCGTATTTTGAACATTAGCAGAATAATTTTTAGCTTTGGTAGTAATGAGGTTAGTTAAAATGGAGGTAGACACTGCATACACTGTAATGGTTACAAAAGTGACTAAAGGGGTAGCTGCTGAGCATCAATACACTCAGAATATCTGCCAGTGGACTTTCTCCACCTCATTTAATGCATCTATTGTACAGGAGGTAAAACACTTAAGTGGCAAAAATGATTGATTTTCGAGGTAGACAGATGTAAAAACGGAATAGCAGAAGGTCTGCACGCTGCCTGACCAAGTGAAAAAAATAGTAGAATGAAAATATACTATTAGAGGTACAGAGCCCCACACGGTAGCGACCTTCAATCTAATTGTAAAAAAATTACAGGTATTGGCAATGCCAATCGGTCTTGCTTGTTGTTATCAGAGATATCATTGCTGTATGTGTCATCGCCTAGTCAAAAATTGCCATTATTGCTATGCAAAGTGGATCTTGTCATGGTAACATCGCTTTTATATAGTGCTTGCTGCTCTAGACTTGAAAACTCCACATGCAAACTATATTGTGGTCCAACGTTGTGCTACCCTTTTTATCGATCCCAAAAGGTACGTGCACTAGAATTTGACACTTGCTATTATGGTTGTAAGTGGTACAGGGCCTTTCACCTGACAGTGTCTCTTGTAATACCTCTGCCTAGTGAAATATTTAACAAGTTATCAATTTGGGCTTGGGAAAAACTACTTGTCATCCTTTATTCTTGCATTGTTCCTTACTTGAAACCCAATTCCTCTCATTCCTGTGCCCTCACTTGGATCTTTGGGAACTACCCTGACCATTACCCCCTCAGTTTGGAACTGTTGAGAGTTTTTACCTCCCAATGACTCAGAGTCATACTGCTCCAGCCTTTGTTAAGCCTGTTAACCAACCACTTATCAGCAAACACTGCAAATTTCTATGGACCCTTTTATGTCATTTCCAACAGATATTTAAAAGTGACGTACAGCACGTTCCTTGATTCTCCCTGTCACAGTCAACGCTTTAGAGGCTAGAAACTCCTTGGCATTCATCCCTCACCAAATCATTCCAATCACTTAATACACCATGAATCCACATTGCAAATGGAACACCATCTGCTCTCTTTCTCTTTTTAAAGCTCTGAAGGTACTGAGCTGACTTCAACCCAACCAGTCTGATCAGAGCTTCCTTCATTCACTCATGTTCCATTTGTTTAGCCACAGGCATTTTTCAGATGAATGTCAGATCTTCTATGAGCAAGCAACTCTTTAAAATGGCTGCCCTAGGGGGGCGTGGCCAAGATGGCGGAGTGAGCGGACGTGTCTTGCAGCTGCTCCGCTCCGGGCCCGAATAGTTGCATTTACACCGAAGTGCCCAGCGGTCTTGGAGGGGCCTCAGGCAGCAGTTGCGGCTCTGGATATCACCAGCCGCGCAGAGAAGCTCACGGAAGTCCCTGGAGCCCGTCGCGAGGGCTCAAGTGAAGTGCCAGTGCTGGAGGGCAGGAGCGCGCACAGGGCACGCCCAAAATTGAGGCCTGGTGGGCCGGGACTGGTCCGGCGCCCAAAAAGGAGAGGCCTCATCTGCAGCGTGTGTGGGCTCCTGTACGACCGGCAACTGCCTGCAGGCTCCAGTCGTACATCCCGAGCTGGCCCGTTGGAGCGACCTCCTCAGAGGAGCACAGGATCGTCGCAGTGCTGAATCTGGCCTTCTACTGCAGGGGCCTGGATAAAGAAGAGAGGCCTTCGGCGCCTGGCCCAGCCTCACGGGACATTACAGGTACAGCGGCAGGAGCGTGGGGGTGCCCCTGACCTCCCCTTCCTCACCACGCAGACCTGCAGCATGATTCCTTGGCCCCTGGGGGGGCGATGTTATAGCTCACCCCCCGCGCCCCCTCCTTAGAGACACTATTCAGACACAGCGGCGGAAGGGCAGAATCCAGCCCAGAGGCTGGCCCCCCGTCTGGGGAGGTAGTAATTCGCATTGTCGCACTGACAGACCACAGGGGGCCTGGAGGAAGCAGTAAGATCGCGGTCACACCCCTCTTCCCCTCACCCAGGCCCACGATGGAAAAAAGGAAAAGGAGCAGGCTGATTGATCCTGGAGGACGCCTGGGGGAGGGCTGACCAGGCAGCATTCGGCGGCAGCAAGCGGCGGGTGGGCACAGGGCCTTTACTACACGGGCTCCTGTGGAGGGGCTGGCTCCTGGAGGGACCTACCGCACAATAGTAATATAGCACTGGCCCATCGGTAAAGAAAGTTGGTAGCAGTGGACTGATCTGGTAATTGGAAGGCACAGGAGCGCATGGGACTTTACTCAATCAATCAATCAATCAGGGGTTTATAAAGCACGCTACTCACCCGTGAGGGTCTCAAGGCGCTAGGGGGGAGGGGGGGAGCGGCACCTGGATCAGTCGAAAAGCCAGGTCTTGAGGTCCTTCCGGAACGTGTGCAGGGTCGGGGAGCGTCTGATGTTCACAGGGAGCTCGTTCCAGGTTTTGGCTGCGATGTAGGAGAAGGCTCTCCCGCCGGTTCTGTTTCTGCAGATGCGGGGGATTTCTCCCAGGGCGAGGTCGGCAGAGCGGAGGTTCCTCTTGGGTATGTGGAAGGATACTCTCTCGTTAAGGTATTTGGGTCCGATGTTGTTGAGGGATTTGTAGGCGTGGGTGAGGAGTTTGAAGGTGACCGTCTTCTCGAAGGGGAGCCAGTGGAGGCCTCCGGACACAGCATAAATATCAGCACCAGAATTGGCTCTTAACGGGGGGAGCATACATAGAGGGCAGTTCCCTTATCTTCCTACGCACCTCCGGACTCTGTCAGCCTAGAGGTTCTGTGCTTTGACTGGAGCGGGGTTTTTTCATCTCCAACTAACCAGCACCATAAGCACTTGCAATTACCTACAGGGAGGTTGCCCTGTATAAGAGGTCCAGGCCCAATCGCTTATCCCTCGCCAGCAGTGCTCCGGGTGATACTCCTTCCGGGACACTCCCCCGGGGGCCAATACATTGAAAAGCCGCTACTGGTGGGCAACTTGAGGGACATACACCGAGGAAATCGCACAGCACCCCCCTTAACAGGACATTGCTCTCCCCTCCCGAATTGGCCGCCTCCCTGGTGTTCTTGCACTTCTTGGGGCTCGCCTTGGACTCTCCCAAGATGGCCACTGCCAGGACTAAAAAAGATCGATCATTGAAAGATATGCTTGTTAAACTCCCGCCCCAAGACCGCTCCGACACCTCACCGAACTCACCACCCCCTGAGGGAGGTTCAGATGGTGATGCCCCCATCATATGCTCCTACATGGAATCGTTATTCTCGTCATTGAAAGAGGACCTCCAGCAGATCAAAGGTGACCTGGCTAAGGACTTGCAGGGAGTTAGACGTGAGGTCTCAAAAATCGGGGACAGAGTGGATACACTGGAGTCAAACAAACCAGCGAGAGGGGAGGAAATAGAGCTACTACATCAAGAAATAATCAGTCTCTCTGAAAGGCAAATCAACCTTCAAGCACATGTGGAAGACTAGAGAACAGGTCCAGACGTAATAATATCAGAATACAGAATGTGCCAACATCGGCAGAGGCAGGAAATGTAGAGGAGTTTGTCCAGGTCCTCTTCGCCCAAATCTTGGGGGGCGTACCCCTGTCAGAGATCTGCCTTGACCGAGTGCATCGAGTTGGGCCCCCTCGAGCCTCCACCAGGCCTCCACCAGACATATCAGCCTGTGTTCACAGCTTTCCCATGAAGGAACAGATCCTAAGAGCTGTGCGGGGGTCATTTCACCATCTTTAGAGGCCATTCAATACAACTGTTCCAGGACCTCTCCGCTATCACCCTCCAGAAGCACCGAGAGTTCCGCCCAGGTGACATCATATCTCCTAAACCATGACATTTCTTATGCTTGGGGTCACCCCATTCGCCTAATCTTCGAATGGGAAGGGAAGACTCGCCAGATTGGATCTGTCAATGCAGCATGTGACTTACTCAAGATTGAACAGCCGGAATCTCAAGCGGGGAGCACGGATGAGGCTGGGGCAGGAGGTGGACAATGGGGGAACCGGCAGAGAAGATGGAGGGACAAGAAACTATCAAATCCGAGCCCAGAGGACATGGTACAGGAAAGAAAGGCAGTACTGGAGAGCATTACCGGGGCATCTTTGGTGGGAGAGACTGAATGATTCTATGTGGCCAGTCTCCGGGGCCTCGGAGGGCCTATGGGTTGTAGTCTGGGCCTGGGGACGGAGCGGCCCTTAGACAGACTTTGGCTACGACTAACCCCATCAAGACCTTTCCTCATGGGTGGGAGGATCCATTTCCAAGCCCAGAGACTTTATTCCTCTCATTGTTTAATTATGTTAGTGGGGGTTTTCTTTATCTTGTTTGTTCACACACCAAGTACCTTTTCACCAAGTATCCAAGCATGATATGTTCACAGGAGCATCAGATCACACCTTACGGGTCTCATGACACTTATATGGAAACCCTGCTGGGAGGGCGGATTAAGGGTCAAGGCCCCTTGACACAGCCAATTCTCATCCACTCGAAATGTCATCAAATGGTTCACTGAAGGTTCTATCTCTTAACGTAAAGGGTCTAACTAACCCGGTCAAGCGGAAGGCCATCCTCTCTTACTTGGAAAATTCAGGGGCGGACATTTGTCTTCTGCAGGAGACGCATCTCCTGTCAGGGGACACCCAACGACTTAAATCTAAAAAATTCCAGCAACAATTATTTTCCTCAACAGGGCGCAAGACAGGAGGAGTGGCTATCCTATTTTCACACACATTCAGGGGTTCCATCAGACCCAAATTGGCGGATCTGAAAGACCGCTTTTTGGTATATCAGATTCAGCTAGGCTCGCAAAACCTGACACTGGGCACCATATATTCTCCGAACGAGGGGCAGGAACGTTTCATTCGGGAAGCCCTGGCAGATTCACTTCTCCCTCATGATCGCCTAGTACTGATTGGAGGCGATTTCAATCTAGTCTTGGACAAACTTATGGACCGTTCGGCTCCCAGGGAGGGAGGGTCAGGGTCCTTCTCGAGCGAGGGCATTTCTTGGTTTAAAACAGCAAGTCTTGTGGATTTCTGGAAGGCCCTTCACCTAAACACTAGGGATTTTACTTTCTTTTCCCATGCACACAAGACCTATGCAAGAATTGACTATTTCATGAGCTCCCAGGATCTATCTCGGTTATCCACTTCTGTAGAGAATGAGCCACACTCCCTCACCGATCATTTGGTGCTTGTTTTAGAATTTTGGTTCGGAGGCAGTGGCAATTAAGGGAGACTTTACTACGTAAACCAGAGACGCAGGGGAAAATTAAGAAAGTTATTACTGACTATCTAGAAACTAACGACAACTCGCAAGTTCCTCTGGCTGTTGTCTGGGATGCGTTAAAAGCAGTGGTCAGGGGAGAACTTATCTCCCTAACAGCAGCCGAAAACAAAGAAAGAAAACTCAAAAGGGCTGAACTCCAGGCTAAAGTCAAAGAGTTAGAGGGAATTCTCCATCGTACTGGGACTCCTAGGGTATGGCGCCAGTTGGAATCCACCAGAGAACAATTAGCTGGGCTAGACCTAGACTGGGCGGAATTCAGTCTGCTTCGTCTCAAGCATTTGTACTACCTTAATGGTAAGAAAAGTGGTAGGCTTTTGGCCACTAAATTGCGTGCCCAACGATTAGCCAATATTGTACGAACACTTCGGACGGAGAATGGAATAGATCTTACAGAAGACACTTCTATTGCTGAACTATTCAGAAATTTCTATTCCTCCTTATACACGGCACAAACCCCCTCCCCCGAAAATATTAACAATTATTTGCTTAAGTCTACTGTCACCAAACTAACAGACGACCTGGCATCCTCTCTCGATTCTCCTATTAGAATGGAGGAAGTCATCTCAGCCATCGCAAGGCAGAAACTGTTGTAGTCCCCTGGCCCAGATGGGTTTCCAGCAGGGTTCTATAAGATCTTTTGTCCCGAGCTTGCTCCACTCGTGACCAGACTTTTTAACTCCATAGCCAATTCAGGCTCCCTTCCAGTGTCCATGCTGGATGCAACTATAACTGTCCTCCAGAAACTGGGAAAAGACCCCGAACTATGCGCAAGCTATCGCCCAATATCGCTTCTCAATATGGACTCTAAACTCTTCACGGGGATATTAGGGGCCTGCCTTATTCCCCTCATACAGGGCCTAAAACACCCCAACCAGGCCGGGTTTGTGCCACAAAGACTCTGCGCAGGCAACACCAAAAGACTTTTACACATTAAAGACAAAGCACACCGTAAACAAGGACCCAGCATGTGCTTTCAGTGGACGCCAAAAAGGTCTTTGCTCGGGTTCACTGGCCCTTCCTCAGTGCTACATTGGAACATTTTGGCTTTGGGTTTTTAGCGCCTACAAGGTTCAGCAGGCATCAGTTAGAGTCAATGGGGTGAGCTCGGAAAAGTTTTTAATTGGTAGAGGTACAAGGCAGGGTAGCCCCCTATCCCCCTTATTGTTTGCTCTGTACATGGAGCCATTCGCCCAACAAATTAGAGACCACGGACACATCAGGAGATCCCCATGGGGGGGAGGAGCATCGCATTAGTTTGTAGGCGGACGATGTTATGGTCATGCTAGATAACCCTGCGGCGAGCCTCCCTCCATTCCTGGCTGAGATAGAGAGGTTCGGGAGAGTGTCCGGGTTTCGTATGAACATCCATAAATCTCAGGTGCTCAACCTCATAATCCCTTCCCAGGAATTAGAGACCTTGAAGATCGCTCATCCTCTCAGCTGGGCCACCATCTCCATCTCATATCTGGGCGTGCAGCTGTGTAGCACAGTAGACAAAACGAACACCCTAAACTACGGGTCGTTAGTGTCCCGAGTACGAACTGAACTTGACACCTGGCGGCACTATCCACTTTCTTTCCTGGGCTGTATCGCAGCCGTAAAAATTACCACTTTGCCCAGAATACTCTTTTTCTTTCAAACATAACCGCTTTCACCCCCAGCAGGCACAATTACAACACTCCAGGCAGCGCTGAGTCACTTTGTATGGGCTGGCAAGCGGCCCAGAATGAGTAGGTAACGGAGCTGGCAACCACCGGCGGAGGGCGTATTGGGAATCCCCTATCTTCTTAGGAATTGCCAGGCCGCACAACTTAGGTATCTAGTGGAGTGGTCTAGACCTGAATCCGAAAAGAGGTGGTTGTTTATGGTCAGAGCTCTGGGAGGTACTTCATTGGCGAAGGTTCCATTTCTGCCCCAAACGTACAGGGCCCCTAGCCTTTACATCGCCCCTGTCACTAGCTAACTCTTAAAAGTCTGGGATGAAAATCTTCGTAAAGGCAGACTCACGAGTCTACCCTCGCCCCTAACACCAATAGCCGACAACCCAGATTTTACTCCGGGGTTGGGGACACCCTTCCAGCTCTGGCGGGACTCACCATGCAGGGCAATTGGCCACCTCTTCGATACGGAGGGACTTGTTCCCTTTGAAGCCCTTAAAAGGGATTACTCTTTTCCTGATGCCGAACAGTTCTGATATCTACAGATCAGGCATTGGGTGACACACCGGGCGGTTAGACCACTGACCTCATACGAGAGGTTGTTGTTGGGAAAAGAGACGGATAGACGCCTCATTTCAGAGCTCTATATTCTCCTCCAACCTGCCCAGACAATAGAAAAATCGCAGTCACAAAAACGTTGGGAGTCTGAGATAGGCCGCTCGCTTACAGAGAAGGAATGGCTCGATATTTTCCGCCGAGCTAGGCATACCACATGCAATATGGCGAGCACCGAAACTGCAGTCAAAATAACTTCCTACTGGTACCTAACCCCCGTTCTACTACATACAGGGAACCCATCCCATAGTGATGAGTGCTGGCGGCAGTGTGGGGCCAGGGGCACATTGTGTCATATCCATTGGGACTGTCCAAAACTTACCACATTCTGATCCTCAGTCATAGATGATATCGATGCACACTTCTCCACGCAGTTGCCTAGATTCCCTTCATACATTCTACTAGGGCTACCAAATCCGCTAACATTTCCGCTGGCCTCCCTCAGGGGTCATCAGATTAGCATTGCACTGGGGCCTGCTCACCAGACCATCCTGGCATTATGGGGTTCTGCTGTCATGCCTACTCATAACATGTGGCTCAAACGTCTCTGGGACGTGTTGGGGATGGAAAAACTAACCCTTTCCCTAACGTCCAGGGGCGACACCTTTAGAACAATAGGGCAGCCCTCATTGAGCTGCTGACTAAAGAATTTAGGGAACTAACTTGCCCTCATTATCTTCGGCTCCTTCACCTGGCCGAATCCGTCACTACACAGGCCACTACCTAATCACATACAACACAACTACACTCCCATTCAGGTCGATCCATTCGCCTAAGGTACTTAGTTGGGTGGGAGGGAGAGGGAGGGGGGTGGTTTTGGGGGGGAGGGAGTTGGTATGTTCATATATTGTTTTGTTTGGGGGAAAACTTCTAAATTCAAATGTTGCTTTTTTATGTGCTAATTCAGAGAGATGTTCTCTCGCAATGCATATTTCCTCTTCGCTTTTATTATGTAACAACAATAAAATAGATTTAAACATAAAATGGCTGCCCTAGACACATAATTCAAGGCCTGCTCTCTACAAGTGACTTCAAAGATCACAAACCATTCTAAAATATCTTGTCCGTTCACATACATGTGCACAAGCTCTTTTGGAACCTTGGCAGGTACTCTGGTTGAGCTGGAAATGGAATCACTTTTTTCCAGATGTAGCCATCCCGGGCTTCTCTTTTTCTAAAGCTATCCTCTCTCACTCCAGTTTTCACTCATTTTCTTGTCTTTCCCTTTTCTGTACCTTACAATACCATTTCTCTCCTTGTGGGCCCCATTTTCCCGGCTCTAGCCTCTTCTTTTCCTCTTTGTTCCTGTTGAGCTAATCTTAGCTTCTCTCTCGCAAACACCATGGCCTGCTCATCTTTCTCAGCCTTAGCTCTCTGGAAAGTCAACTGCAAGTTCAGGGTCTCAACAAGACTTAAACCGCCCCAGAATATAACTCCTGGAGCCTTTGACAATGGTACACTAGAAAACGGTGGTGATTATTGGGTTGTACGACCGTACAACGCAGGTAAATGCATTGCATGCCTTTGCCGTGCATTTTTTATCACGCATGTTTTTTCCGCGAATATGCATATACAATGCATGCCAATACCACGCATTGTTTTTAGATTTAAAAACAATGTATTTGTGGGGGGAGACCCCTCAACCCTCCCAACTTACCTTAAATGCGTGGTATTGGCATGCGTTGTAAATGCATATTCGCTGTAAAAATATGTGTGCTAAAAAATGTGTGGTAAAGGCACGAGATAAAAACCTCGTTGTAAAGGCTGTTTCCTGATTATTGTATTGGGTAAATACTGGAAACCAAGTCTAAGTACAGTAGTATTGCCTGTCGGAAACCTGTGCTAAGGGTCTAAGAGAATCTGATAACAAGGGATTTACTTCCTGGGTTCCTATCATAGTACCCTTACCCTTTGCCCATCACAGTTTCTTCCCTCCACTTCAGTTTCTAACTGGTGTCTCACAAAATTTACAAGACTCCTTTTCAATGTTCTTGGGAGCCCTACATATTCTATCCAGACACAACTCCCTCACCTGATCAGAGGATATGGTGTCAAGGTTTAACCCCAGCTAGCCTTGTATGCCATATCAATGTGTCAGTCCTGAATACAAGTTGAACTGACTGCTCTGTTGTTGAAAGCTGGAACTGGCTTTTGCAGAATCTAACACAGCTTCTCACCTATTGGCAGACCAAGATCAGGGGTCAATAGGGCAAGCAATGGTTTCTGAGCACAGTGGGGTTGAGGTTTTATGCCTCCGATGAGCTGGTAGTTGGTGCTACTATGGCTCTGCAAACTGGGCGAAGTACAAACCATTCAGCACTTGATTCTCAATTGTAGCGATGTGAGGCCCAGGTGCAAGTTTAACCCCTCTACAACAAAGTGTCCTCAGTCTTTCACAGTTTACGTTTATAGTTCTCATCAGGAGAGGCTTAGCTGCTCAATTCATGATGGATTCATTGTTATTGGGCAGCTGCGCGACGTTGTCTCCATACGTCCTCTCTCACGAATCTGGAAGAACATGCAAACTGGCGAGTCTCATTTATGGCTGCAGGTACCCGCTCAGCTGATTCATCCTTGAAGAGGTTGCTGTTTAACACCTCTGATGACTGTAGAAGGTGGTCTCATAA
Organism: Calotriton arnoldi; assembly: GCA_963921515.1. NCBI lineage: Eukaryota > Metazoa > Chordata > Amphibia > Caudata > Salamandridae > Calotriton > Calotriton arnoldi. The sequence goes on from CAWUFW010002850.1 coordinate 262,957, forward strand.
AGAGGGATGTTCATCCACGCAGAAGCCTGGATCCCACAAGGATCGGGTGGGGAGCTGATCAGTGAGGTCCCTCTTGGGCCAATCTTGTACTGGCCATGAACATGGCACTCTTCAAGGGTGGTGCAGCCATGCACAGGCTGATATCAGCTGGACAACAAGGCCACAAACCTGCCTCACTTCTTTTATGCACAGCAGCTCAGTTAAGGCCCTGATTTCTCCGGCACAGGAGCTACGGTCAAGCCGCGATTTCTTCTGGCATTGAGGTAAAGGTCAAGCCACGATTTCTTATGGACTCTGCAGCCAGGTAACCACCGCTCTTTACCTGGTATGGCACGAGTACAAGCCACGCCGACTTGGATGCCAGCCATTACTGGGCTTTGGCAATCTTCAGCTTATGCCGTCAGGGCTCCGTCAGGAACCACAGGTGAAGAATTTTCAAACTACTGACACTAGGGTACAGAGGTTGCTCTCTTAAGTCCTCACCTTTTAGAAGATTCCACCAGCATGGTGTTGGGAGTTACCCTCTCTGCAGGGTCACCCCCATACTTTTTACCTATTTCCCTCACTTTTTGCTGAGTTCGTTTTTGTTGGCCCTAGGACTGTGTGCATTTTACCACTGCTAACCAGTGATAAAGTGCTTGTGCTCACTCCCTAAAACATGGTCAAATTGCTTAAATATCTAATTGGCATATTCAATTTACTTATATTTAATTAATTTATAAGTCCCTTGTAGAGTGGTATACTATGTACCCAGGGCCTATAAATGTAATGCTACTAGTGGACCTGCCACGCTTATTGTGCCACCCACTCAAGTAGCACCTTAAAACATGCCCCAGGCCTGCCATTGAAGCCTGAATGCAGTTTCAAACTGCCATGTTGACTTGGCAAGGAAAGCCCCTTTCCAGGATTTAAACTCCCCTTTTATTACATATAAGTCACCCCTAAGGTAAGCCCTAGGTAGCCCATCAGGCAGGGTGCTGTGCATTTAAAAGATTGGACATGTACTTTTAAGTTTTACATGTCCTGGTAGTGAAAAGCTCCTAAACTCGTTTTCTACTACTGTGAGGCCTCCCCTCCCATAGGATAACATTAGGGATTCCTTATTATATTTAGTAAGCTGGAATTTCCAATTGGGAGCAGGTCGTTATATCATATTTGGTATCTTTGTAAATGTAATGAAAAACCTTACTTAATGGTAAAGTGAGGTTTTTGATTACAATTTTGAAAATGCCACTTTTAGAAAGTTAAACCAACAAAGGGGGTGAGGCTCATGGAGCCAGTGAAGCTGAGCCTGTAAACTAGTATAATCAAACAAGAAAAGCAACACTGACAAATCATTTGGAATTTTGCTTCATTCGTGGCTGCTTAAATCAATAGCAGCAGTCACCTTTTATTACTTTTTTTTTTGTTCTGTATATGACTATAATGCGACCATTTGTTGACGCAAACAGAAAATCACATACAAAGTTTGTCAACATAAATCAACACAGTAAAAAAACACATAAACACAAATTAAACAAGCCACAGTAGACAATATTACTGCAACACAACTAATGACTCACAAGACACAATAAATAAACAGTTCACATTTTTTAAAAATCCAAACGAGAGCTGAATAAACATTTCCAATGAAGTCTCAAATGCAATTTAGAAATTCATTACATTGGTCTCATTGTCAATGGATCAAGCACCTCTGTAAATGACACAATTATATCAACCAGGATGAGGTTTTAAAAATTTGATATTTGATAATGCCCTGGATTACACTGTTCTTTTCTCAATGTTATTTTTTCAAATCATGTAATTAATGTTTCACAGAAGGTGCTCGAATTGTAGTCAACGCGTTTCGAACCCTCTGAAGTTTTCTTAACAGGACAAGGAACTGGTTCCTGTTTCTCAAGAGGACTGGTGATTATATCACACCACAGGATTCAGTTGTGCTGGACTGCTGACCTTCTTCTGTCTTGCTGAATTGCTGTCTTTATGCCCTGCTTCCCTCTTACCTGGGGAAGAAGAACTGGACCTGCAACTTTACCTTGAACCCAAGGCTACCCGAGTGAATCCAAGGACTAGTGTGCTGGCCTCCTGATTTGAGCCTAAGGGACATAAAAGGCTCCCCAACATCCTGCACCAGCACCTGGACCCAGCTGAAGTGAGTTCCTGACCCCCAGGCGGTGCGCCTCAGGTTCTGGACCCTTGGTGTGGCCTCTGAGAGCTGTATTGAAGTTCTTGGGATCTTTGTGACCCCGAACGGGCCCATTTGCACCAAGATCTGGTCACCTACGCCACCATTCAATGAGAAGCTCCCGCAGCCGCCATTTCGTGCTACAGAACCGACTGCATGCGGGGAACGCTAACACGATGCTCCAGCAGCAGCCATCCACGACGCCTGGCCTGCTCTTCGTGTTAATCCGGTAGTCTCCTGAGATGCTTTCCGTGCTTCTTGTGGCCCCCTCCACTGTGAACGGGACTCTTGACACTGATTTGAAAAGGTAAACTTTCAGCAGGGCCAATCTGGAGACTGTAGCTGACTGCATTCTATCGCAGTCAGTCTAAATATTTTAACTTTGACCCAGTCCAGCGAATCCAGATATCCATAGTTGATGCTTTGTGTTTTTTGGATATATTTTTACTTGAATCTTTAAAAATTCATATCTCCGGTACGACTGATTGGATTTTTGTAATTTTGGTGTCAAATAGTTTATTTACTGTGTTTTCAGTTTATTACTGTTTGTGTGCTGCATAAATACTTTACACAGTGCTCTAAGTAGAGCATGACTGCTATTTGTGCCAAGCTACCCAGGGTTAGGCACAGGTTAATTTAGTGACTCTTTGTAGTACACCCTGCAAGGAGGGATTGTAGCTGTTGCTGGACCAGGGCTCACACCCCAGCCAACCAACAACCCAATTTCTCACAATTGGGTTCACAATGCACCTTGCTCCTCCTGGACATTCACCCTCCTGCAGGCATTGTCCCGCTCTCAGCAGGCAATCTGGCTTCTATGTGCTTCATGTCAGGTAAACAGATTTTACAGCAAGGGATAGGCTTAGCTGATGTCCCCTCACCTCTAGGAAGCAGGCTGTCAGGCAGACCCCAGCTCGGGTTGCACAGCATTCTTCTCAGTACTCTGTGGGGCACTCCCGCTTGGTCATAGCGGACTTAGAATTGGAACAACAAGTGGGGCTGTAGGTCCATCTTTATACACTCAAAGCAGACAGGAGATGTGTACCAACTTTCTGTACATTCAGAAGCAGTTTTATGTGGGTCTCATTTGAACTGTCCTTTTCAGACTGCTCTCCAGACACAGCCTGTGTGTAGAGTGGTGATTCTCCCAACAGGGTTGTCTCGAGCCTGAAGCAACCTCAACAGAGGTACAAATGGGCATGAGGTTTCTGCACCTGGCTGGCACCAGTCATCTGAAGAGTATGATCATGGAAAGACAAAAGTTTGGGCCTCTCCTAAAGAGTCCCAATAACTCTGCACATTAGGGTCTGCAGTCCCAAACTTCACCCCCACCATTCACCAAATGGCAGTGATTCAGGTAAACTAATCTGTAGCCCCTGGCTCAGTAAAATCTTCTGGGCAAATCACTTAATCTCCCCGTGCCTATCAAAAACATGAATGTGTCCTTGTGTAACGTAACTGGTGCTCATGTAAAGTGCTCCAATACCTTTGGGTCGAGATCGCGCTATATAAATCTGCAACAAAAAAAAAGACCTAATTGAATTTATAAAGGAATCTTGTCTCCCCATCCCTCACTAAAGTGTTTAGGTTTCCTCACTCCAGTTTCAGGAATGACAGCAACTTACTTCCACTGTCAGTGGGAAAACTCACTTTCATGCTGTGCAAAAGGCCAGGCCATGGGTATCCTCAGCCCTCTATTACTCTAGTTCACTCACCGTACAGGCTACACAAACAAACATGCACAACATGCACTTGGGATGTTAGTGATTGGAGCTGGGCAAGCGCACAGAAACTACACTTTACACAAGTGGTCCAGTAGGCATTTGCTCCAGTGACGTAGATAAAAAGGCCTGGAAATAACGATGGATTCACTACCACTCTATTGCTCAACCTATCATAAGGACAGCAGTCCACTGTCTGTCTTTTTTTATTTTTTTTGATTAGCCAGAAAAAAATGCCATAGGTACAAAAACATCAAATACGTTATAGTTACAGTAATTTCATCAATACAAAGTTAGAAGATTATCAATAGCTTAATTGTCCCCCTTTTTCTTTCCCTTTTTCCTTCTCCTTCCCTTTTTTAAATAAAATGGTTTCTCATAGAATAGGTAGGAAGAGGGAAAGAGAGAGAGAGAAAAAAAAAGGAAAAAACACAGATGGGGAGAAAGTAATATTACTAAAACCTTTTAATACCTTTAAGCCATGTTACCCATTTGCTGATCTATCCACTGGTTTCTATGGTTATCTCTCTCTTCCCGAGGTGTATCAATGGGTTATGTTTATGTCGATCTCTTCAACCTGCCTTCTTACTGAGCCATAAAGTCAGAGCTGCCCAGATCTTTCTACCCTTCTCCCTAGCCCGGGGGCCTTTACTTGTATATAATGCTGTTTCCTGTATATGAATGCTCAATAAGCGATGGAGCCATGCCTGGTATGTAGGGGCCTCGGTATCCTTCCATGCCTTAGCTATTAATAATCTGGCTACGGCTATAATGATGAAAGCAAAATCTCTGTGCGATCTCGACAAGTTAATCCGAGTGTCGTAGCCCAGTAACATCAGAGCTGGGGTAATCGAAATCACCCGGCTGGTTGTTTGCTGCAAAAAGTTCTCTCTACTAGTTTTTAAAGGCAGCAACCTACTACATGCAAAAAACATGTGTACAATGTCCGCCGAGCTAGTTTGACATCTAGAGCAGGTGTCATTCTTCCTTTTCCCCCATTCAAAAAGTTACGCCGGTGTGTAATATAGGTTGAAGAGAGTTTTGTAGTGTTGAGCCTTTAAGTTTTCTGACAAGAAGATCTTCTTCCCTAGTTCGATCGACATATCCAAATCGATCTCCTCATCCCCCATTTTTCCCGCCCATTTAGTCTCTGTTTTTTCCAGATCATCGGGGAGGGTTTCTAATAAAATCATATAGTAGTCTCTAATCCTACAGTCCCCCGGGTATATTATATCCAATATTGGTATTTTCCTCAGGTTGAGAGCCCCTATAGGCAAGCTTTTTAAACGGTCCCTAATCTGTATATATTTAAACTGCGTCCTATTATCTATCCCTCGATTCTGAACTAGTTCTGAGAATGGGATAAGCTCTGAGTTATTAAATAGGCTCGATATCCTTTCTATTCCTGCTTGCTCCCAGCCTCTACTCATGGCATCATACATTTCCATCGGGAGGAGGGAGGAGCGCCATAAGGGCGAGTACCGATTATACTGTGGTATTTTTAGTAATCTGCTGACTTTACCCCAGATCTTCCAGGCAGCCTTTATTCACTTGAATCGAGTCTTTTTATAGTAGCTGGGCTCCAACTGCCTTAAAAAGAGACCCATCGCCTCTTCCCCAATAGCCAGGAGGTAGGTAAATCAGAGTCCTCAGTTCTCGCCCTATCTGTCATAATCAGCGTACCCATCTGTTGCAGAGCCACTGCCCAATAGTAAAACAACAGGTTTGGAGCAGCCCACCCCCCTCTCTCTTGAGGGCGTGTGAGTGTCTTCAAGGCCCGTCGGGTTTTTTGGTAGTGCCATACAAAGTTTGAGAACATTGAGTTCATTTTTTGAATAATAGTGTCTGTTAGTTCGAGGGGGATAGAGCGAAATAGATATAACACTCTAGGGAAGATTTTCATTTTTAATACGTTTACCCTACCTATAACTGTTAAAAGCAGCTTATCGAGATGCCTCAGTGCCAAGCCAATTTCATCCAGCATAGGGTCAAGGTTGTTAGGCCATATCGCATCTATGTTTGAACTAATCTTGACCCCTAGATACGTGGCCAATTCGGTTTGGTGTTGGTCTTGTATAATACCCTGCAGCAATGTAATTATTTGCGTCTTCCCTTTATTTAGAAGATATCCTGATCTAATCCCGAATTCCTCTGACATGCTTTCAATTTCCTTAATTGCTTTCTCTGGCTCTGATGTGGTAACAGCGATATTGTCCGCATAGGCCAGGACCTTGGTCTCGTATCCATTAGTTATTATGGGTTTAATTAAAGGATTTAAAAGTATTTGATTAATGAAAGGGTCTAAATACATAGCGAAGAGAATTGGGGAGCACAGACAGCCCTGCCTTGTTCCCCTACCCACCTCGATTTTCCCCGATGTGTTCCCCATCATCTGCAGCCGAGCATAAGGTTTATAGTACATTGCTTGAATGGCTGTAATCAATTGCATGCCGAACCCTCTCTCTGATAGTATTTCCCAGAGGTATTGCCAAGACACTCGGTCGAAGGCTTTCTCGGCATCCAAAAAGATCACAGCCATATCATCTCCTGTTGCCTCTGCTATATCCAGTAGTGCGATATAACCCGTCTCACATGATCTGTGGTACCCCTTCCTGGGATAAAACCATGTTGCCAAGGTGAGACTAAGTTGGCTATAACCCTCTTTAGCCGGTTAGCCAAAACTTTAGAGTACATTTTGGCGTCAGTATTTATCAGAGAGATAGGGCGTATAGGAGGTTGGGAGCTCTGTTGGTTTCCCCTTTTGGCAAAAATTACAATATCTGTCCCTTGCCAGGAAGGAGGAGGAATTCCCCGGTACTGCACATCCAGAAAAAGATCACATATTAACGGAGCTAGTTCGTTTTGGAGCGCCTTATGTAGCTCCATTGGAATTTTATCTGGCCTGAGGCCTTCCCCAAAGATAGGGAGCGTAGGGCAGTCACTACCTCTTCAAGCGTAAACTCTGCTTTCATCTCCTGTAGTGTAGCCTCACTGATTTTGTTAGAGGTCGAGAGGCTAGCGCCTCTCCCCCCCCCCTGTGCATATTGAGTAGGATCTGGTTGATATAACTTCTTATAAAATTGTTCAAAAACCCCCATGACCTCCATGGGCTTTGTTACATATTGTCCTTCCCTGTTCTTAATTTTAGTTATATTGTTCTTAACATATTTCTGCCGAGTACGTAAGGCCAATAGTTTTCCTACTGATTCCCCATATTCGTACATCTCCCTCTGATGTATTAAGTAAGTCTGAGCTACTCTTACTTGGAAATAACTGTTAATTTCTGCCTTAGCTATGGCTAATTTAGTCATGATCCCCCTGGATTCCCCTTCCCGTCTCCCCACGCTAATCAGTTTCATATACTCTGCCTCCAGTTGTGTCAGCCGTGCGATTAAGGAATTGACCTCTTCCCTCTTCAATTTACGTTGCTGGCCAACGTAGCTTATAACTTCTCCCCTCAGCCCTGCTTTGAAGGAGTCCCATACTATAGTATGTGAGGCGCTGTATCGGTTCATATCAAAGAACTCCCTTGTCCATTTTTTTATGTAGGCAAGGAATTCTTCATCTAGTACTAGTTCTTTATCAAATGTCCAGCTACGTTGTTTCATCTCTGTTCCTTGCCCTGTTACCTCCAACAATAGTGGGTTGTGATCTGAAAAGAGCTGGGGTAGTTTTGTTATCCGTACCTCATCAAGCATGTTAATAGGTGTCAGGAAATAGTCTAATCGTACGTATTTTTGATGGGGGTGTGAGTAATAAGTATACCCATGGTCATTAATGTTCTTATATGCCCAAATATCGGACAGACCATGGCTATCTTTAAAGGTAGATAATGCCCTATATACCCAGGGTTTCCTCCCATTATATTTTAGCCCACCATCCTGAGATATCCCAAGGTGTATATTTAGGTCCCCACATATTATCAATGGGGTCGACCAAGAAGCCAGCTCCACTTCCAGATCCTCCAAAATTTTAGGATCATCTTGGTTGGAACCATATACGGTCGCTATCGTCAACCCAGTATTTAGTGTGACTATTGCCCAATGCCCCCACTTATCTGCAATTGTGCATTTAACAATGCCAGCTTGTTGCCTGATATATATAACAACTCCTCTTATCATTGTAGTCTGGGTAGAGCATACTGCCATTTCATAGCCCGTTATCTGGAGAGCATCCCTGTTACACCATGGAATATGTGTCTCTTGGAGACAAATTATATCTGGGCTGATAAATCTAAGTACCTCATATACTTTAGCTCTTTTCTTTTTATCATTCAGTCCCCCCACATTCGCTGAGCATATCCTCAATTTAACCATAACCATAATTGGATATGAGGATCTTCCGTCTGAACCATGTAGTTCTTAGATTTTTGCCTGTATCTTCTACTTTAACATTTCTTTTCTGGCTTTTTTCTCCCTGTGCTCTGTTCCTACCCCCCCTAAAACCCTCCCCCTTCCACCCCCACCCCTCCTCACCCCTCCCCATACTACCCTGGGAGGAAGCAAGATGGCGGTCGGCTGAGGCGAGGCGACCGTAGGCTGCTCAGAACGCCGTGATCAATAGACTCCCCCGAAGCCCCCCCCTCCTCCCGCCAAGTATAACTAAAGTATGCTGTTGGCGATTTTGAATACTCTGTTGGAAATCTTGAGAGAAGAGGCTAAAAGCTGTACCCCCTCCTGTAAGTTCGTACCGGGACAGCAAGAATTTCTACTTGCCTGCGAGGATTTCTACGGTGTACTGAACTACTCCAACCGCAGCTGCTCGAAGACAAGTCTCCCTGCCACAATGAAGCCGAAAGGACCCCCAGCAGCCCGCGGGAAGACGAATGCGAGCAGCCCGATCCAGAACTCGGCACCGATATCCACCCGCTCGGTTATTGAGGCAAACGCCGGGTCGGAGACAACAGTGCGGCAACCTGGACGCAAATGTCAAACCGGGACCCGGAAGGATGACGAGAGGAAGGGCGGGCCAACGACCCAGCAACGTCTACCCGGCTCAACTATCAAGGAGCTGTTTGGGCGATCCGGGCTGCAGCTACGATTGGAAGTAGAAGCTGGGACCAAGGAGCAGACCGAAGTGGAGGGTCAGGAGGAAACGACCCTGAAGGCAGTACCAGCAGTCAGCCTACAGGTAAATGATGGTTTGTCAATATCTACTCAAGCTCCTAACTTGGTAATGGCCAACTGCAGGCAGGTCCTGGACAGTTGTGGAAGGGGTGCAGTGACACTCAATACAGAGAACGGAGGGAAGCCAGACGAGGGGGGGGGGGCAAAACAAAGAAAAAGTGTAGAGCCAAATGCTGATACCCATAGTGACACACATATTGATAATACCCTGATTGAGGGCCCAAAGAAAGATGCCACAATTGGGGAGGAAGGAGTAATACTAAAGGACCAGGAGGAAGACCCCTCCGAGAATCAACAACAGAACAGAGATAAGGGAACTCAGGACTATATTTTGGGGGAAAAACAACGCCAGAAGTTAAAACACAACAGTCAAAGCAGGCAGAATGTGACAGACACGGACGTGGAGACCACTGATTGTTTCTATTCACTATCGGATGACACCTGGTCAGTGGAGGACTCTCTCTCCCGCTCAAGCATAAGTGGGAGTGAGAGTGAGAGCCTACCCGATACTAGCGGAAGGGACTCTGCCGCAACAATGCGTAGAGCTGACAGGAGACTCGGGCTCTCAGGTCAACATAAGAAAGGAAAGGACCTAAACTGGGATTATTCACCACCCAACCAACTGGTCGTGGGTGTTGGGGGCAAGGCACCGGAGGCTGAAGGTAGCCCTGTCACGACACTGGATGTTATTCTGCAATCCATTACAGCGCATCGGGAGGAAACAAGGCAGAATAGCAGGCGCTCACAGACAGCTATCCGTAAGGTGCAGGCGTCAGTGCGGAAAGTGATCAAGGTATGCAATTATATTTCTGATCGCCTGACAGAGCTGGAGACGAGAACTGGAACCCTTGAGATGGATATCGCAGCAACTCAGAATCAGACTGAAGCACAGGAGGCTAGGTTAGTTGATATCCAATGGAAGTTGGAGGATCAAGAATACCGCCAACGCCGGAACAACCAGCGGTTCCTGGGTAACCCTGAGAACAGGGAAAGCACGGACATGCGATTATATATGGTCGAGCTATTAAGCAAGGCATTCCCCGATCTGGTAGGTTGGAACTGGTCTCAAGAAATCCAGCGGGCGCACCGGGTCCCGCTAACTTTGAGGCAGCCAGTCAGAGTGGATGCAAAGCCCAGAGCCGTACTTGTCTACTTTGGGAACTATCTTCTCAGACAGAGAATCTAGACCAGAAAGCAAACACAGGGTGGAGGACATTGAGTTTTGCCCAACCTGACTTTTGTCACGTAACTGTTGAGAGGCGCTGGAGGCTGCGGCAGATGATTAGCCCGTTCCAGGCAAAAGGAGCTCAAGCCTATATGATGAACCCAGCTAAACTAAAAGTGATAGCTGGTGATAGAACCCACTTTTTTACCTCCGAGATAAAAGCAAAATAATTTTTGGGAGAACTCAATGGAAGGGCGCAGGGCAAGTAGGGTTTTCTAAATGAAATATATAAACTGGCTGAGCTATCCTGCGGGTTAGGAGATGTGATCCAAAGTAGAAACGTAGAACGTAGATGTATCTAAGACTGAGTGGGTAGGTATCAACTGCTATCAATTTCTCACTGTTTTATGTATTTTGGATATGTCACTCATTGCGGGGAGGTTTTTTTTCTCGTTTTTGTGGCTCTAAAAACTGGATCAAAGTTTTAAGGATTTAAGGAGGGGGTGTCCAGTGATCACGATGTTGAGCATCACTCAACAGACCAAGGGTCTGGAAGATTTCAGGGGGAGGGGGAAGGGGGAGGCGGAGGCGCAGTCCACTGTCTGTCAATGATAACGCACTTGATGTCAAGGTGCAGGCATAGGCCTCTGTGCTTCGTCTTAGATTAGTGTGACTTTGGAGCCAAAATCAAAACCAGAATACCAGATACACACAGTTGGGCACTTAGGGCAGTGGAACGCAACTGTACACCATGTAGGGGACATTGCTGTCCCACAAAGGATTGTCCCTGTGTGAGTTAAGGGTGAGAGGTGTGCCTGTGTGACTACATGGTGAGGGTTGTGCCCGTTTGAGTGCAGTTTAAGAGGTGTGCCTGTATCACTGAAGAGTGAGGGTGCAGCTTTGTAAGTTTTCAGTAGGCGGTGTGCTTGTGAGAGTGCACGGTGAGCAATGTGCAGTGTGAGTGGTGTGCATTGTGAGTGCAGAGTAAGAGGAGTGCCTGCATGAGTGTAGGGTGAGGAACGGCCTTGTATGACTGCAGGGTGAGTGAAGTACCTGTGGCAGTGTATGGTAACAGTGTGCCTGTGAGTGCCGGGTGTACCTGTGTGAGTGTAGGATGAGTGATGTACCTATGTTAGTGAAGATGAGCAGTGAGGCAACATGATTGCAACCTGGGTAATGTACCTGAGAGCTTGGGTTCAATGCGTATAAAAGTTGCAGGGTAAGGGGAAATCTGTAAGAGTGCATGGTGGGGGGAGTGTGTGTGAGAGTGCATGTGTGAATGGAGTATCTGTAAGAGTTCATGATATTTGGGGTGCCCATTTATGATTTCAGGGTAAAGTAGTGTCTTATGCTATCAGGCTTAGAAACTGTCTGATTGAGTGCAGGTTCAAAGGATTGTCTGTGAGTGTAGAGTGAATGGTGTGCCTGTGTGAATCCGTGCAGAGGGAGAGGAGTGTCTTTATGAATGCAGGGTGAGTGGTGTTCATGCAAGAAAGCAGAGTGGATAATGTGTCTGTATGAGTGACTTTTGTGAGGATCAGCCTGTGTGAATGCAAGGTGAGCAGAACGCCTTTATGAGTGTAGGGTGAGGGGTGTACTTGTGTGAGCACAGGGTAAGGGGTGCTGCTGTGTGAACGCTGGATAAGGGGTATTGCTGTGTGAGTTTAGGCTGACAAGAGTGCCTTTGTGGGTGCAGGGAAGGTGAGTCTCTAAATGAAAAAATGGTGAGCGGTGGCCTGTGTAAGTGAATGGTGTAGCTGCATGAGTAAGGATGAGCAGTGTTCCTGTGTGAGTGCAAGCTGAGTAGTGTACTTGAGTGTATTGCATCAATGTTTTGAGTGTGGTAAAAGGCAAGTAAATGCATGAGTGTAAGGTGAGGGGAGTAGGGGGCTGTCTGTATGAGTGATGGATGAGGGGAATCTCTGTATGAGTGCATGGTGTGAGGGAAGCATCGGTATGAATGCATGGTATGAGGAAGGATCTGTATTAGTGCAGGGTGAAGGCAGTGTTCGTATGAGTGCAGGGAAAGATGAGTGCATTTATGAATGCATGGTAAGGTGAGTGCCTTTGTGAACCCAGTGTGAGGAGTGTTGCTGTGTCAACACAGGGTATGAGATGTTGCTGTGTGAAAGTAGGGTAAAGGGGGTAGCAGTGTGAGGCAGGGGAGGTGTGTGTCTGTACACGTTTATAGTGAGCAGTGTTAGCGCAGGGCGATCGGTGTGCCTGTGTGAGTGAGAATATCCCATGTGCCTGTGTGAGTGCAAGCTCAGTAATGTACCTGAGCGAATGGTTTCAATGTTTATCACGACCACAGAGTAAAGGGATTGTCTATATGAGTACAGGATGGTGAAGTGTCTGTAAGAGTGCAGGTTGTGAAGAGATTGTATGTGTGCATGGGGTGAGGGTAGTGCCGGTATAAGCACATGAGTCGGGAGAGTGTCTGTATGAGTACACAATAACCAGTGCATCTGTATGAGTGCATGGGGAGCAGTGTGCTTGTGTGAGTGCACGGTTAGTGATGTGCCTGAATGGGAGTAGGTTGCAACATATCACTATTAAGTGGTTGACTTGGGTGCCCACTGACGTCAAAGTCAGCAAAAAATCGAGCACTGAAAATGCCAGTTGATTCTGCTAACCTTTACATACAAGCAAGACTGATTTGCATTATCAGTGCTTGTTTATAGTAGTCTTTAAGTCTCTCAAGATCATTATATCTTATTGTAAGCAGGGCCACTGGAATTATGCAGCAGGAGAGGGTAAAATTATGCAGCAGGGTTGTAAAAAAAAAAAGACTTACTTCGTGGCCGGGTGCCGCGTTTTCTCTGCTCTTGCTCTCCTGCCTCCGATAGGAAGTAGGCAGCCAGGCTCCCTCCCTTAAGCCAATCACAACGCAATGCAGCGTTGTGATTGGTCTGAGTGCCGTGACAGCCAGGGGCTGGAGAGGTGGGCATGTTCTGTCTGCATGGAGAAGGGGAAAGTGTGCAGGACTGGTTTGGGCGGCCCGAGAGGCCCGACCAAACAGTCACAGCGTACTCAGGAGTTGGCAAACCACTCCTCCCCTGCCTTGCTCCGTTATTACCATTTTATGTTTTTGCTTCTCGCACTGCGAGAAAGCAGTCGTGTGATGCTCCTCCACCATAGTGGAGGGGCCGCCACTGGTACTGGATCATGAGGGCATTGGCAGAAATAAAGTGGGGACAGTGTTCTGTGTTCCTTCTTTGCTTTCTGTATTTTTCACTCCTTGTCCTTCCTACGCCCCCTCAGCAACAAAAAGGAAGCTGCTAGGGGCCATGGATGGGAAAAATGTTCAATCTTGTGATGTCACTGCGCGGTGAAAGGTGTGTGATGTCACATCCGTGCTTTCGTGAAATCTAAAATGGCTGCCAGTATGAAAGTCTTTTTTAGCTTTCAGCCTTTTGCTAAATAATGTATGCCCAGTTCTTGGACTGCAAAAGGGAAAAACCTGAATATAAAAGTGGCTTAGATTTCTCATCTTGACAAGGTAATAGCTGAAAGAATATGAATCTAAGCAGATCAGCTAGCGGAGAAGCGTAGTTACAAAGTAATTACTTAGTAAGTATTTTAAGCCACAGTTGCTGGCAATGACAGCTGTTAATTGCTGCCCCAAACAACATGGATCCCAACCGTAGGATATGACTCAGAATGAGAAAGTGACATTCATTCATTATTTTCCTGAAGTTCCACCTTCCAATAGGCTGAAATGCCATTAAGGTTTTACTAAACGTGTTAATACCTTAAATAGGTACATGACTACATTGTAACGATATTCCTACCCGGACACTTAAAGATGCACACTGTAATAAAGCACAACCACACGAAGGGCCCTATTCACAAGGGAAATTCAGTCATAAACATGTTAACGACTGAATTTAAATTGTTATGCCTTTCTGAAATCCACAAAGGGATTCCTAGCTGGCATATTTGTATTTACTGTTGCAGATTTGTCCGCTATGAGTGCAGAGAAATTTGCAGGTTGGTAAATCTCACTCGTGGGGTGAGGCACGGGTGTTCTAATACGTAGTTTGCCATTGACGTTTGGCCGGTTTGGGACCTTCCACAAGCATGTTAATTTGTGAGCTCAAGTATCTCCCCTTACAGGCGGGGAAGGGGAACTGTTCACCCCCAGATAAGATGGGGGTGTAGGGGAAGGCTTTGTCGATGGGGAAAAATGTTTTCCCCGCAGTCCCAAAAAAGTTTATTTGCGTAGAAGGCAGAATTCTGTGCAGTGGAGAATTCTACATGGGGGACTAGAAACCCTAGTAAAATGTCACAAGACATTCCCACTAGTGCTTCTAACAACCTATGCCTGGCTCATCTTTCAAGATGTAGGATTGGGAACATTTGTAAATAGAAACAAAACATAAAAGTACACGCAGGTGTAAATCTCTGCCTGTAATTTTGTGTGTGGGTACTCATGAATAGGTCACACTCTAATGGTGTACACAATTTATCGGTGGCTACAAGTGGACAATTTTCGGTTATCTCCAGTTACCTTGTTTCATTTCAAAAGTGGGCTCGTTTGGCTTGATTGTTGGTTGACAATTCATTTATTATACATTTGTCAGAAACCTATAACGTTCATGCGTTTCACCTAGAACCTTTGTAGCATTTTAGTACAGTACTGCCCCTGGTTCTAGGTGCCTTTAGGGCTGCCGTTGTTGCAATAGTCACTACAAGTGACAAATGGCACACAAAAAGAAAGTGCCTACGCTACTCATGCACGTGCGCACACACACACATTTTCTCTCACTTGAGGTAATTCTGCAAACCACTGACCTATCTTGAATATCAGACTACTTTACATGTTGGTGGTCAGTCGGTAATAACTGAAAATGTGCATTCACCAATAAACCACAAGCAAACAAAGAAATCTGCTTCACTGCTTCAATCGCACCTTAACCGCACATTATGAGACTGCGAGTGAAAGGAGGAAGAAAATGTTTCACTGTAAGAAAGATACTCACGAAATGGACAGGAAGTGGTCCATGCGGTCTGTGGGGAGATCGGGGGGCCCTCTTTGCTGAGCATCTGTTGTACGAGAGATCGATATTTAAGTTAGTGAAGAAGAAACAAAATATCGTCTCTTTCCTTGTTATTTGGTCACCTCAGTCGAAGCTACAGAGCTGGTGGATTCAAAGGCAGAAAACAAGCGTCCCTTCAGCATACAGAGAATAGATAACGCCGGGGCATCAGTGAGTCTTTCTTACACACAGAGACAAGGTACAGCGTGGGCAATCTGCCTACAGAATAAGAGCATGAGAGACAGCAGCTCTTTAAACTTTCACCACATACAGGCTAAGTTCAGGAGAGGGAGCCGCACTGCGAACGTCTACCACACACAGAATACGTGCAGGAGTGGCAGCAGTGGTTCAAGCTTTACTGGATAGGTAGCAGCAGAGCAAGCTTCCACCACATACAGAATAAG
Source organism: Calotriton arnoldi (assembly GCA_963921515.1). Classification (NCBI taxonomy): domain Eukaryota; kingdom Metazoa; phylum Chordata; class Amphibia; order Caudata; family Salamandridae; genus Calotriton; species Calotriton arnoldi. Next base: position 278,600 of record CAWUFW010002850.1, read on the forward strand.
CGCAAGAGAGGCAGCAGCAGTGCAAGCTTCTGACACGTACAGGATAGGTGCAGGAGAGGCAGCAGCAGTGCAAGCTTCCACCATGTACCGGATAGGCACAGGAGAGCCAGCAGCAGTGCAAGCTTCCACCAGATACAGAATAAGCACAAGAGAAGCAGCAGCAGTGCAAGCTTCCGACATGTACAGGATAGGCGCAGGAGAGGCAGCAGCAGTGTACGCTTCCACCATGTACCGGATAGGCACAGGAGAGCCAGCAGCAGTGCAAGCTTCCACCACCTACAGAATAAGAGCAAGAGAGGCAGCAGCAGTGCAAGCTTCCACCACATACAGAAAAAGTGTATGAGAGGTTACAGCAGGGCAAGCTTTCATCACATACACAATAAGCGCAGGAAACACAGCAGTAGTGCAAGCATCCATCTTGTGCAGAATAAATACAGGAGGGCAGTAGTAGTGCAAGCATCTGCAGGAGAGGCAGCTGCTGTGTAAGCTTCCACCATATGCAGAACAAGCACACAAGAGACAACTGCAGTACAAGGCTCAACCATGTACAGGATGAGTGCAGGAGAGGCAGCAGCAGTTCTAGCTTCCACCACGTACAGAATACCTGCAAAAGAGGCATCAGCAGGGCAAGCTTCCACCACCTACAGGATAAGTGAGGAAGAAGCAGCAGCAGTGCAAGCTTCCACCACCTAAAGAGTAAGCGCAGGAGAGGCAGTAACAGTGCAAGCTTCCACCAAGTACAGAAAAATCACATGAGAGGTTGCAGCAATACCATCTTCCATCACATACACAATAAGTCCAGGAGATGCAGCAGCAGTTCAAGCTTCCACCACGTAGAGAATAAGCACAGGAGAGGCAGTAGCAGTGCAAGCTTCCACCACGTACAAGATAAGCGCAGAAGAGGTAGCAGCAGTGCAAGTTTCCACCACATACAGAAAAATACAGGAGAGGTTGCTGCAGTGCAAACTTCCATCACATATACAATAAGTGCAGGAGGGGCAGAAGCAGTGTATGCATATGCAGGAAAGGCAGCTGCTGTGTAAGCTTCCATCATGTACAGAACAAGTGCACAAGAGACAACTGCAGTGCAAGGCTCCAGCACATACAGGATAAGCGCAGGAGAGGCAGCAGCAGTGCACGATTTCACAACCTACGGGATAAGAGCAGGAGAGGCAGGAGCAGTGCAAGCTTCCACCGCGTACAGGATAAGCACAGGAGAGGCAGCAGTAATGCAAGCTTCCATCATGTACAGGATAGGCGCAGGAGAGGCAGCAGTGCAAGCTTCCACCACGTACATGATGAGCACAGGAGAGGCAGCAGCAGTGGCAGGTTCCACTATGTACAGGATAAGCGCAGGAGAGGCAGCAGCAGTGCAAGCTTGCACCACGTACATGATGAGCACAGGAGAGGCAGCAGCAGTGCAAGCTTCCACCACCTACAGAGTAAGCGCAGGAGAGGCAGCAGCAGTGCAAGCTTCCACTACCTATAGGATAAGCACAGGAGAAGCAGCAGGAATGCAAACATCTACAGGAGAGGCAGCAGCAGTGCAAGCTTCCACCATGTACAGAATAAGTGAAGGAGAGGCAGCAGCAGTGCAAGGTTCTACAGGAGAGGCCTCTGCTGTGCAGGCTTCCACCACATGTAGAATACATGCAGGAGAGAAAACAGGAATGCAAGCTTCACAGGAGAGGCAGCAGAAGTTCAGGTTTCCACCACATACATAATAAGTGGAAGAGAGGCAGCAGCAGGCAAGCTACCTTTATACAGAAAAGGCACAGGTGCTCTTCTGAAACTACCAGGCCCTGGTGATGCTCTAAAAACCTGTCCACTACCAGACTGTAGCATGCACTACGCAAAAAGTGTTTTCTTAGGAATCCAAAAACTGGAGCAATCACAGAGCACATTCACTTGCTGCACCCACGTTGTCGTAAGCTCTCGCTCTTATTGAGGCGGTCACACTCACTTAGGAATCTGTTTAGTGTGCAAATACAAATAATTTTATTGCGCAATTACTTAAAATCATTGCAATTCTTACAAAAGGATGTTAAGAACAATTTCCGTTCTCTGTTAAAAAAGAGTTCGTGTCTGGCATGGCTAAAATTCATAGCGATCATCTACAGGTAAAATAGATTTGATTTCAGACATGAATTTTACAAAACGGGCAGCCATCTGAGCAGAGTCACCCTTCATGCACTCCTCTAGGGCCTCTTGGCATGTCCACACATTGATGATGCGCCAGATTGGCCGCAGCCCAAAAAAATTCAGAAGGGGCGCCAGATCTCACAAATGCATAAAACGTGGATTAAAGTTTCTTCCCCATTGCCGCAGAAACAGCATTGAGAGGGGGTATCTTCCTTATACCTCTGGCCATACTTATACGCCATCAGGGGGATTAGGCCAAAACGTGTGCAACTAGAAAAATATATCCTTGAGAAGATGATAGAATACTCCGAAATGCTGACACTCGCTCAGAAGCACATTCTATTGAACCTATAGTGTGTTTGTACAACCTTGATCCGGTGTCCATTGCCATAAAATGGAGACTAAAATCAAGCAATCAGAGTGGAAGCCACACTGCAGTCCAAGATGGTTTCCAGGCGCTTCTTCTGCTGCAACTGCAAATGGGCCAACTTGGAATCCCAGAGAGTCCAGAGACCATGCCACCAATCCTCCTGGGCTATAAAGGTATGTGGATTAGGATGCATGGTGTCTTGGCAGTTCATCTTGTGTGGATCAAGTACTCGGATGCAGGGAATAACTCAAATTACAATATTACGTTTATGAAAATATTTCTGTCTCTTATATTTTTGTTTGTACCAAGGGATGCTGGGTGGAAGAATCCATGTTTTTGTGCAAATATACACTGCGTTTGTTCTGCCTCTTGTTCCTTGAGTGTTTTAATTATTTCTCTCCGGGGAATGCAGTCCTTATTTGCAGCTTTATATTAAAAATAGGGCAGGCTGCAAACTCATAAATTGTATTTGGCCGTGACTCTAACGATCTCTTCACTAGTTTCCAGTGTCTGCCAGAGAATTATTCCGAATGAACATTGTGCATTGCACACTGCTCTGTTTACAGACATGTGCCCACCTTTCAGTTAAAATAAATTCCAATATCCGTGTGGTTGTTAAAAGGGCCTCTTAAAGTTCCTAGTGACAGGCCACATTTAAAACAAGCATTTGCAATGCAATAGGTCTCGCATTTACGCGTGTTTGAGCAATTGGCATTGTAAATGACAATGCCTTTTATTTATGCTTTGGTTTTTAAAACCTAAATAAAAGGCATTGTCAAATGCTTGTTTACCGGTTTGGCCAATTATTTTAATATCTTATCCAGTACAACCCCTTGAAAAACCACCTAAAGCCGGTATTTTTCCCCTTATTATTCCATACTTTAAAATGTAAACAGGACATTAAAAGGCGGGCTAGTCTGCCTTAATGATCCCTGACTTAAAGTTAAAAAAAGACATAAAAGTCACCATGTTCATAATTAATACATATATTTTCTATGCTGTTCTATTTAAGTATCAAGTCCGGGCCTTTTGTAGAATCTTAAAACGTAAACAAACAGCCAGTATTTTTCTCCGGGAAAGGCTGCAAGGAACAAAACGAAAAGCAACATAAGTGAAATCAGACAACAAAATGTTAACACTGAAAGCTACAGGCTGCTTTCAAAGCGCGGCGCCCGTGAAGCGGATCCATAGTAATTGGCAATACAAAAGTAATGATGAAAGCGGGCGCCATGCTACAACTTAAACCACGGCGCCCATGCATATTAAACATATGCGCATGGCAGCCCATAAAGCAGGCGCCATGGCGAATAAACATCTACAGACCGCCAGGACCTCGCACCCACCACGCAACTACCACCGTGGAACTCGCCGCACCCCACGCCATCACCTCCACAGACTACATCCTACTCAGCGATACAAAAGGGGATGATGGACGGAACGTTTGAGCCAATCAAACACTCACCCCCAGTCAACTGATCTGGGTTTAATCCATCATCATTCTTTAGCTCACTCCACCACCCCAGTTCAGACATGGCCATATGCAAATCAGTCTGACCCTGTGCCTCATGGGAACAGTCCAGCCCGAACTGCCAAGCCATGTCTTCCCTGGACCGGAAACAAGCATCCTAGGAACGGTTTCTGGCATTTCAGCCGTCATCAGCCAGGCTTGCTTGAATCCAGTGGCAAAGTGAGCAAGGGACCCACGTCTGGGCATACCCCCGCCAACTTAGGGCGACCAAAGCGATACAAAAGGGGATGATGGACGGAACGTTTGAGCCAATCAAACACTCACCCCCAGTCAACTGATCTGGGTTTAATCCATCATCATTCTTTAGCTCACTCCACCACCCCAGTTCAGACATGGCCATATGCAAATCAGTCTGACCCTGTGCCTCATGGGAACAGTCCAGCCCGAACTGCCAAGCCATGTCTTCCTGGACCGGAAACAAGCATCCTAGGAACGGTTTCTGGCATTTCAGCCGTCATCAGCCAGGCTTGCTTGAATCCAGTGGCAAAGTGAGCAAGGGACCCACGTCTGGGCATACCCCGCCAACTTAGGGCGACCAAAGCGATACAAAAGGGGATGATGGACGGAACGTTTGAGCCAATCAAACACTCACCCCCAGTCAACTGATCTGGGTTTAATCCATCATCATTCTTTAGCTCACTCCACCACCCCAGTTCAGACATGGCCATATGCAAATCAGTCTGACCCTGTGCCTCATGGGAACAGTCCAGCCCGAACTGCCAAGCCATGTCTTCCCTGGACCGGAAACAAGCATCCTAGGAACGGTTTCTGGCATTTCAGCCGTCATCAGCCAGGCTTGCTTGAATCCAGTGGCAAAGTGAGCAAGGGACCCACGTCTGGGCATACCCCCGCCAACTTAGGGCGACCAAAGCGATACAAAAGGGGATGATGGACGGAACGTTTGAGCCAATCAAACACTCACCCCCAGTCAACTGATCTGGGTTTAATCCATCATCATTCTTTAGCTCACTCCACCACCCCAGTTCAGACATGGCCATATGCAAATCAGTCTGACCCTGTGCCTCATGGGAACAGTCCAGCCCGAACTGCCAAGCCATGTCTTCCCTGGACCGGAAACAAGCATCCTAGGAACGGTTTCTGGCATTTCAGCCGTCATCAGCCAGGCTTGCTTGAATCCAGTGGCAAAGTGAGCAAGGGACCCACGTCTGGGCATACCCCCGCCAACTTAGGGCGACCAAAGCGATACAAAAGGGGATGATGGACGGAACGTTTGAGCCAATCAAACACTCACCCCCAGTCAACTGATCTGGGTTTAATCCATCATCATTCTTTAGCTCACTCCACCACCCCAGTTCAGACATGGCCATATGCAAATCAGTCTGACCCTGTGCCTCATGGGAACAGTCCAGCCCGAACTGCCAAGCCATGTCTTCCCTGGACCGGAAACAAGCATCCTAGGAACGGTTTCTGGCATTTCAGCCGTCATCAGCCAGGCTTGCTTGAATCCAGTGGCAAAGTGAGCAAGGGACCCACGTCTGGGCATACCCCCGCCAACTTAGGGCGACCAAAGCGATACAAAAGGGGATGATGGACGGAACGTTTGAGCCAATCAAACACTCACCCCCAGTCAACTGATCTGGGTTTAATCCATCATCATTCTTTAGCTCACTCCACCACCCCAGTTCAGACATGGCCATATGCAAATCAGTCTGACCCTGTGCCTCATGGGAACAGTCCAGCCCGAACTGCCAAGCCATGTCTTCCCTGGACCGGAAACAAGCATCCTAGGAACGGTTTCTGGCATTTCAGCCGTCATCAGCCAGGCTTGCTTGAATCCAGTGGCAAAGTGAGCAAGGGACCCACGTCTGGGCATACCCCCGCCAACTTAGGGCGACCAAAGCGATACAAAAGGGGATGATGGACGGAACGTTTGAGCCAATCAAACACTCACCCCAGTCAACTGATCTGGGTTTAATCCATCATCATTCTTTAGCTCACTCCACCACCCCAGTTCAGACATGGCCATATGCAAATCAGTCTGACCCTGTGCCTCATGGGAACAGTCCAGCCCGAACTGCCAAGCCATGTCTTCCCTGGACCGGAAACAAGCATCCTAGGAACGGTTTCTGGCATTTCAGCCGTCATCAGCCAGGCTTGCTTGAATCCAGTGGCAAAGTGAGCAAGGGACCCACGTCTGGGCATACCCCCGCCAACTTAGGGCGACCAAAGCGATACAAAAGGGGATGATGGACGGAACGTTTGAGCCAATCAAACACTCACCCCCAGTCAACTGATCTGGGTTTAATCCATCATCATTCTTTAGCTCACTCCACCACCCCAGTTCAGACATGGCCATATGCAAATCAGTCTGACCCTGTGCCTCATGGGAACAGTCCAGCCCGAACTGCCAAGCCATGTCTTCCCTGGACCGGAAACAAGCATCCTAGGAACGGTTTCTGGCATTTCAGCCGTCATCAGCCAGGCTTGCTTGAATCCAGTGGCAAAGTGAGCAAGGGACCCACGTCTGGGCATACCCCCGCCAACTTAGGGCGACCAAAGCGATACAAAAGGGGATGATGGACGGAACGTTTGAGCCAATCAAACACTCACCCCCAGTCAACTGATCTGGGTTTAATCCATCATCATTCTTTAGCTCACTCCACCACCCCAGTTCAGACATGGCCATATGCAAATCAGTCTGACCCTGTGCCTCATGGGAACAGTCCAGCCCGAACTGCCAAGCCATGTCTTCCCTGGACCGGAAACAAGCATCCTAGGAACGGTTTCTGGCATTTCAGCCGTCATCAGCCAGGCTTGCTTGAATCCAGTGGCAAAGTGAGCAAGGGACCCACGTCTGGGCATACCCCGCCAACTTAGGGGCGACCAAAGCGATACAAAGGGGATGATGGACGGAACGTTTGAGCCAATCAAACACTCACCCCCAGTCAACTGATCTGGGTTTAATCCATCATCATTCTTTAGCTCACTCCACCACTCCACCACCTGAGTACATCCTACTCAGCGACCTGAACTTCCACCTCGACAACGGCAACGACCCCGACTCCACTACTCTCCTCGACAACCTCGCCAACCTAGGATTGAAGCAGCTCGTCAACACGCCCAACCACAGAGCGGGTCACACCCTCGACCCCATCTTCGCGGGAGGAACAAACATCTGCTTCTGCCACACCACCCAGCCCCCCTGGACTGACCACCACTGCGTCCACTTCACCTTCAACACCACCACCGCACCCAAACCCGCCACACGCCCGCCACGACGGAACTGGAGCAAGGTCACAGAGGAGCATTTTAACACCACCCTCCGCCAATACCCCCCGTCGCCGCGACCGACCCCAACGCAGCAGCCAGGGAATTTCACCGCTGGGTCTCCCACTGTGCCGACAAGCTCGCACCCCTCCACCCCCGCCAAACAACGCCCGCTGAAAGCCACCTGGTTCACCACAGAACTTCAAGAAGCCAGGCGCTCCTGCAGACGCCCAGAGAAAACCTGGCAAAACCTGAAAACCACGGAAGCACGGAACGACCACAAGAGCGCCCTGAAGGAATACCACCAGCGCATAAGAGACACCAAACGGACCTTCATAAGAGACAAAGTCCAGACCAACGCGACCAACGCCAAGGAACTGTTCAACGTCATACAGCAGTTCGCAAAACCCACCTGCGAAGCCCCGGACATCACACCCTCCCAGGAACTCTGCGCCAAGCTCAGCTCCTACTTCCATCTGAAGATCAAGGCCCTCTAAGACAACTTCAGCAAACCAACGACGAGCACCAACCCCCCACCCACCGCCGCCGATAAGCCGACCATCGCGTCCTGGGATCCCACTACCGTCGAACTCATCACAGCTACCATGAAGAAAACCCACTCAGGAGCCCCAATGGACCCTTGCCCACCACACATCTTCCACAGGGCAGCCACCATCATCGCACCCGAACTTGAACGCACCATCAACGCCTCCCTCAGATCAGGCATCTGCCCGGACGACTGGAAACGGGCGGAGGTAAAACCCCTCCTCAAGAAACCATCGGCCGACCCAACGGACCTGAAAAACTACCAGCCCATCTCTCTCCTCCCCTTTGCGGCCAAAGTCACCGAGAGACTCGTAAACGCCCAGCTGACCGCCTTCATAGAAGAGAACTCCATCCTGCAACCACAGCACTGAGACTGCCTTCCTCGCCGCCACCGACGACATCCGCTTGCTACTCGACCAGGGACACACCGCGGCCCTCATCCTTCTAGACCTCTCTGCAGCCTTCGACACCGTTTCACATCGCACTCTCGCAGCCAGACTACACGACGCGGGAATACAAGGAGCCCTCGACTGGATCCAATCCTTCCTCTTCGGCAAAACCCAGAGGATCCGACTCCCTCCCTTCCTCTCCAAACCCACGGAAATCCACTGCGGAGTACCCCAGGGATCTTCACTCAGCCCCACGCTCTTCAACATCTACATGGCCCCCCTCGCCGCCATCGTCAAACAGCATGGGCTCACCATCGTATCCTACGCCGACGACACCCAGCTCATCCTCTCGCTCACGAAGAACCCCGAAGACACCAGACTCTGTTTCCAGGAAGGTATGAAGAACGTGGCAGCCTGGATGAAGGACAGCTGCCTGAAGCTAAACTCGGAGAAGACCGAGGTCCTCATCCTCTGTCCCTGCACCTCCGCCTGGGACAACACCTGGTGGCCCTCCACCCTCGGGAGCCCACCCACCCCTACAGACCACACTCGGAACCTCGGCATCATCCTTGACTCCTCCCTCTCCATGAACCGCCAGATCAACGCCGTCGCCTCCGCCAGTTTCAACTGCCTTCGCATCCTCCGTAAGACCTTCAAGTGGATCCCCCCCGACTGCAGAAGGACCATCACCCACGCACTCATTACCAGCAGACTGGACTACGGCAACGCCCTCTACGCCGGAATCAACAGAACTCTTCTGCACAGACTCCAGACCATCCAGAACACCGCAGCCAGACTCGTCCTCGGGACACCGTGCCATGAGCACATAACCCAACACCTACAAGGCCTCCACTGGCTCCCCGTCGAGAAGAGGGTCACCTTCAAACTCCTCACCCACGCCTACAAATCCCTCCACAACATCGGACCCAAATACCTCAACGAGAGAGTATCCTTCCACGCACCCAAGAGGAACCTCTGTCCGCCGACCTCGCCCTGGCAGAGGTCCCCCGCATCCGCAGAAACAGAACCGGCGGGAGAGCTTTCTCCTACATTGCAGCCAAAACCTGGAACAAGCTCCCTGTGAACATCAGACGCTCTCTGATCCTGCGCACGTTCAGGTAGGACCTCAAGACCTGGCTTTTCGACTGACCCGGAGCTGCCCCCCAGCCCCCCCACAGCGCCTTGAGACCCTCACGGGTGAGTAGCACGCTATATAAACCCCTGATTGATTGATTGATTGATATTCAGAGCTCTGATTTGGCATCATATTCATGAATGAATCACATTACAGTAACACACAAACCCGTTTACAAATACAATTAGCTGTGATTCCCCTTCATTATTAAGATCTGCCCTTCAAACACTAGTTCAGATTCTGGAGTTCTGAAATAAGTTGGTAAGTGAGGGCTGGGGTGAGGGTTGGATATTTACAGTAGATTATTCACATTCACGAGACCCAGATGAAGAAACCAGCTGCCTCTTTGTCGAAAAGATGACTCCATGCAGGTAAGACTGAAATATGGTTATTTATTGCAAGGTGCAATTTGCACAAAGAGAGATCTACAGAATAGCACTCCCCGTACATTCCACACTCTGCCCCAACATTCTACCAACCTATGCCCCACACACCTTCCCCAATACAATAACCCAAACATATGCATATTAAAGTTAAAAAACAAAAGAGATAAAAGCATGTTAGACCACAACAGAGTATAACAATAAAAGAGATAAAAACATGTTTGACCACAACAGTTATCATCTGATAAATCATCTGAACCAGGGAACCAAATATACAGAATTACCCTAGTAGATAACCCTTGGAAATGCCCATGTAATTTCTTCTCTCTTGCACTATGAGCAAACACACATCAGCGTCACATGCATTGTTCCTCACATTTGCAATACGATTCATGCTTCTCTCACCATCACTTCCACTGCGAAACACATACGCATCACACGCAACATCATCACCCATCATGTAACCACTTCCACTAGTCACCTCACAATTAGTTTCACCACCCCCTCCCTTCACACAACATAGACTCAGACGACGTAAATTCCACACTTTCCCATCAAGTTTAACAGCACTTCCCAGAACCTTAATCACCTTCATAGGTTCTGACGAACACGCTGCCCCTTTTTCTACAAAAACAGGTTTCTTCACTCGCACATACTGTCCCATATTTAGGACAGGCAATCTTCAATGGAAATTCTGTCCACACTTACGGCCTTATTAAGAGTGCAGCAGTCCATAGAACAGCAGATAGGAGCAGTGGCGGTCCAATCACCGCCACACTGCAGGCCTGCCCGCAGTATTCTGACTGTGGCAGTCGGACCACCACAGGACCGCTCCGTCCACCAAGGATCCAAGATCCTGCGGCAGTCACACAGCGGTCAGAAGCAGGAATATGGTGGTGGTGCAGATACAGCATCAGCAAGCATATTCTGATTTGGCTGTTCATTGCCCTTTTCATGACAGTGAGCCCACCATGGAAAGGGTGGCAGAGTAGCAACTAAGGGGGCCCTAACACGGCCCCTGTGCCATTCCTGGGGGTGCATGCAGGGGGGACATGTTGCGCCCCCCTGGAATTGTACTCCTGTTCCTGCATAGGGGCCGATTCCGATCTCGGTCGGAGGCGCACCCAATACTATTCGGTCGGGAAAAAAGCCATGCGAAAGCCAGTTTCCCGACCGATCCGTACAGCACACCGAACGAGCAAGTACGATGCGCACAACAGCAAAAATTCCGGCCGAGCCGTACTCACCCAAACCAGGTCCTGTTCTCCGACCGAGGCGAATCCGGAAACGCCGAATCGAGTCGCACGGAAGGGAAAATGCAGCCCCGTCCGGCCGGACAAGTACGATGCGCTTTCCGTACGCGCCCGAACCCGTCGCTACGCACGGCACGTCAAAGCATCCGGGAGAGGCGCACATAAGCTCCGAATCGCGCCACAACACGATCCACGGCTACGAGACGAACACAGCACCGACGAGGACGACGCGAGCGACGAGGACGAAGCGAAGCGACGAGGACGAAGCCAAGCGACGAGGACGACGCGAAGCAACGAGAAGGACGAACGACACGAACCAACCATGAATCCCTTCGTCCCGATCATACCAATATTCTACATCTACTACCGGAACAGGCACGGACGCGTACGGCGCAGAAGGTAAGTCAGACACCAACCACAAAACACATACAACACGTACACGACACATCACACACATACACTGGGAATCTGAATATACTTACACCAGCAACAGCAGCACCATAGGGGCGGGATGCCCATCACCAATGCCACATATGCACACAGGGGCCTGAATGCGCGCCACCACCCCAACCCAGGGGGCTGGATGCCTACCACTACTACCACCCTCACCCAGGGGGGCAGGATGCCCACCACTACTACCACCCTTAGCCAGGGGGCAGGATGCCCACCACTACTACCACCCTTAGCCAGGGGGCAGGATGCCTACCACTACTACCACCCTCACCCACGGGGGGCAGGATGCCTACCACTACTACCACCCTTAGCCAGGGGGCAGGATGCCTACCACTACTACCACCCTTAGCCAGGGGGCAGGAAGCCTACCACTACTACCACCCTTAGCCAGGGGGCAGGATGCCTACCACTACTACCACCCTTAGCCAGGGGGCAGGATGCCCACCACTACTACCACCCTTAGCCAGGGGGCAGGATGCCTACCACTACTACCACCCTCACCCAGGGGGGCAGGATGCCCACCACTACTACCACCCTTAGCCAGGGGGCAGGATGCCTACCACTACTACCACCCTCACCCACGGGGGCAGGATGCCTACCACTACTACCACCCTCACCCACGGGGGGCAGGATGCCTACCACTACTACCACCCTCACCCAGGGGGGCAGGAGGCCCACCACTACTACCACCCTTAGCCAGGGGGCAGGAAGCCTACCACTACTACCACCCTTAGCCAGGGGGCAGGATGCCTACCACTACTACCACCCTCACCCACGGGGGGCAGGATGCCCATCACTACTACCACCCTCACCCAGGGGGCAGGATGCCCACCACTACTACCACCCTTAGCCAGGGGGCTGGATGCCTACCACTACTACCACCCTCACCCAGGGGGCAGGATGCCCACCACTACTACCACCCTTAGCCAGGGGGCAGGAAGCCTACCACTACTACCACCCTCACCCACGGGGGCAGGATGCCTACCACTACTACCACCCTTAGCCAGGGGGCAGGATGCCTACCACTACTACCACCCTCACCCAGGGGGGCAGGATGCCCACAACTACTACCACCCTTAGCCAGGGGGCAGGATGCCTACCACTACTACCACCCTCACCCACGGGGGGCAGGATGCCTACCACTACTACCACCCTCACCCAGGGGGCAGGATGCCCACCACTACTACCACCCTTAGCCAGGGGGCAGGAAGCCTACCACTACTACCACCCTTAGCCAGGGGGCAGGATGCCCACCACTACTACCACCCTTAGCCAGGGGGCAGGATGCCTACCACTACTACCACCCCCACCCAGGGGGGCAGGATGCCCACCACTACTACCACCCTTAGCCAGGGGGCAGGATGCCTACCACTACTACCACCCTCACCCACGGGGGCAGGATGCCTACCACTACTACCACCCTCACCCACGGGGGCAGGATGCCTACCACTACTACCACCCTCACCCACGGGGGCAGGATGCCTACCACTACTACCACCCCCACCCAGGGGGGCAGGATGCCCACCACTACTACCACCCTTAGCCAGGGGGCAGGAAGCCTACCACTACTACCACCCTTAGCCAGTGGGGCAGGATGCCTACCACTACTACCACCCTCACCCACGGGGGCAGGATGCCTACCACTACTACCACCCTTAGCCAGGGGGGCAGGATGCCCACCACTACTACCACCCTCACCCACGGGGGCAGGATGCCTACCACTACTACCACCCTCACCCAGGGGGGCAGGATGCCCACCACTACTACCACCCTTAGCCAGGGGGCAGGATGCCTACCACTACTACCACCCTCACCCACGGGGGCAGGATGCCTACCACTACTACCACCCTCACCCACGGGGGCAGGATGCCTACCACTACTACCACCCTCACCCAGGGGGGCAGGATGCCCACAACTACTACCACCCTTAGCCAGGGGGCAGGATGCCTACCACTACTACCACCCTCACCCACGGGGGCAGGATGCCTACCACTACTACCACCCTTAGCCAGGGGGCTGGATGCCTACCACTACTACCACCCCCACTCATAGGATGGACAATGCATGACACAACAAGCACACCACAACCTAGGGAATGCAAGATTAAGACATCCCCCCACCACCATGACAAGCGTGTGAGCAGGCTGTGTCAAATGCCTACAACACCGAACATGACTTTGAACATACAATGTGACCCCTAGCACATGTGCCACACATATATGTGTGTGGCACCCACAATGCAAGCAGCCCATGACCATTGTGGCAATGGGGCCTAAACCCCCATCATCACAGTGACCAAAAGGCAAGTGTGGGGTCCATAGCTGAAGCACATTTTGACCATTGTGGCAATGGGGTCTAAACCCCCATCATCACAGTGACCAAAAGGCAAGTGTGGGGTCCATAGCTGAAGCACATTTTGACCATTGTGGCAATGGGGTCTAAACCCCCATCATCACAGTGACCAAAAGGCAAGTGTGGGGTCCATAGCTGAAGCACATTTTGACCATTGTGGCAATGGGGTCTAAACCCCCATCATCACAGTGACCAAAAGGCAAGTGTGGGGTCCATAGCTGAAGCACATTTTGACCATTGTGGCAATGGGGTCTACACCCTCATCATCACAGTGACCAAAAGGTAATTGTTGACAAAGAAAGAGCTGCAACTGCCAAACTGCATGGATCATTCCTGGTCACAGAACCAAAAACTCATCTGTGGCAAAGTAGTGTATGTGTCCCATTGCAACATAAATTGGGGGAGCCAAATACTGCAGTGCAAATGAAACATTCCTTTGGCCATGTGCAGACAAACAACACCCATGGGGGCTGAGACCGTCAACAGTCATCAATGACACAATGACAGAAGTGACCATCAGAATGCAGAACCACATATTTGCACCAATGGGCACACAAATGCAGATACCCTGTGGAGACAGCAGATGTGAGGTGAACAGATACCATACCATGGCAGCAATGGGACACACAAACCATGATCACTGTGCTGACCGATGACCTAGGAGTCCCAGGGACAGCAGGGGAAACACACCAAACAACATACAGCCAATGGCACACCCAAGATATGCCAATGCAGTGGTGCAGATGCACAAACACAAACAGGCAGACCAACACTGTCATCATACACAGCAGGTGAGGGGTGGGGGTGCCAGTGTCCCCAGGCAACAACACAACACATGAGGAGAGCTGAATACCAATCATACAGATGTGCATACACTGCCACACTAAGGTAACTCATGGATCCAAATCCTCTATGTAGGCAAGCAGGCATTGACAGGTGAGAGGGAGCACAAAACACACATGTCACACAGGCACGTAGGAACAACAACTGACACAGCAAGTCACAGACACACCACAGCACCACCCCCAGGGCCCCCACAATGTGGTGACCCTGGGCTGAATAAAAATACCACTGTGATGACAAAGCTAAATGTCGATCACACTGTGAACCACAGTCAGGTGTCCTGAGCAACTAACTACCATCACACCTACACAAGCACAAATCAATCAGCATGGCCAGTAAGCCAAGGCCAACATGGAGGCAGGGGCCTAGCCGGGCAACAACTCTCATCTGCACACACTCAAGACCACACCCCTCGACCTCCAACAATGTGCAGCAGTGAAGTACACATGCACTGGTGACATTGCACATGCACCCATGACTATTCCAGGGTGGTGGGTGGGAACCAAGGTGTAGAAACACATCACACATGGACACTCAACAAGAGTCCTGAATGTCTGACACACTGCACACTACGCTGTACATGGACATGACGGCAATACCACACCGACCAATGGGATCCCAGCCACAGTCACACACCAATGAAGAAGCCAAGGTCACCCACAAAGAACACACATAGACAACAACCAACATTGCAGCCCGGACCCTAAGGAGTGCCAGCAGTCACACACACAACGTGTCACAATCACTGAAAGATAACACAAACTGGAAATCACATGACAGGGGCAAACAACAAGTGCCAAAGGGAAACCTGACTGTGACCCATCTGCGTCTGCACACAAACTCTGCCCTGACAGCAAACACACCTATGGGTGACACCCTGATGACCAGTAATGTGCCATGCACCCACATCACAGAGAACACAGGGAGAAGACTTTGGGGAACATAGCTCAAGTCAGCAAGCATCACAAACAGGTACAACACTAGGGATCACAGCATGCGCAGATGAATGGAAGTGAACACACAGACATGCACATACAACACACACCTTGGGCGCAGGCAATGTCACACGTGTACACACTGCCATGAGGGGACTCCACTCCTGTGTGAGGAAAGCTGTGCCATATGTTGCCTCAGTAGGGCCCCATCATGTCAGCTGAGCACTTGGTCACACAATCAACAATTAGCACCAAATGAGGGCTCCCATCACATCAGCCTGGTCATGGATGTGCCAACGGAATCATCAGCACAGATCCAACACACTTGTATGGCAATGTTGCACTGACTACACGGATGAGTCCCTCCCCATTGATGCCCAAACCTGCATGTCCACTGGAGATGGCAACACGGTCAGGGAAGTAGACAAATGCAACGATGGCAGGCACAACAGATGTGCAGGGGTGGAAGCCACAGATATGAAATTGCCAATGTAAGTAGGAAACCCATTGCCAAATACTGAACACATGACACCCTCAGATGCTGCTATTGATGACATGGATACACCACATGATAGGACACATTCCCCCTGGACCACATGGGTTCCTGCACAGTAACACTTCATAATCATGAGACCAGATATCACCATCACTGCAGCAAGGGCATGGTTAGCTGCACCAACAACATGTACATCTGAAGCATGAGCACTAGAGAAAAGAAAGTTGCTTTATTCAGCATATGTGTTGTTTGATAACGACGTCCAGAAGAAATTAGAGCAAAGGCCAATGGCCAGTCCATTGTCAAAGTTCAAACAGGGTGACACTGGCAGATGTCACCCTACGCATGCCTGCACAATACCAGGGACAATCCACTAGGAGGGGCAACCGGGGGGCAGGCCAGGCACCGCAGGGACAGGATCAGGGCTCACCAGGGGAGTCAGGGAAGGGGTGGTGGGTGCTGGAGAGCCACTGACAACTGCAGTGGAGGTGTCTGACATGGTGTGTGCCGGCACAACTGGGGGGCATGACACAGATGTCGTGGGTGCCGGCACAACTGCAGTGGACCCTGCAGATGGGGTGGACAGGTCCGCCACTGCAGTGCCCAAGTCAGACAGGGCGGTAGTGGACTCCACTGCAGTGCCTACCTCCAGGGGAGGAGAATGGGGAACAGGCAAGGTGGGTTGGACAGAGGGGGAGGACACCCTCACCACATCAGTGGCACAGACAAGCGCAGCGGGGGTGTGGTGCTGGGAGAGCAAGTGGCAGGGGGAGAAGGCCGGAGCATCTTGGGGATGGTATATCTGTGGGTGGGGGAACCTGGGGCAGGGTGTGGTGGGGGCACCTGTGCAGTGGGGGCCTGAGGGATGGAGGACGGAGACCTTGTGCCTGAGCTGCAGGGCGGTGGCGGGGTCTTGCTCTTAGCACTCCGGGGGGACTTGCGGGTGGGGGCCTCAGTCCGTCTGCGCCTGGGGGAGGGTGTCCGGGGGCGAGGGGCACTCTGCTCCGTGTGGGTGGGCTTCCTCTTCCCCGGGATGCTGGAGCAGCTTCATCGGTGGGGAAGAGGCCGAGGTCACAGAGGAAGAGCTGCTGTGACTTTGGGGTTGCAGGTGAGGCAAGGGAGGGTGCTTTGGAGGGAGAGGGAACTGAGGACTGCGCAGTGCATGTGGATGCGTGTGTGTGTTCCAGGGCCCCATCCCCTGTGAGTCTGGCTTCAGTCCCCTGAATGTGCGTGCGTGTGCGTTTTGTCATTGGCGTGTGTGTCAGTGTGCTGGATGTGTGTGTGCTGGTGTGTGCCTGTGCCGGTGTGTGTGTGCCTGGGATGGGTAAGGTGCTGGGGAGTGTGGATGGAGCAGAGGCAGGAGGGGTGAGGGACCGTTTGAGGAGGGACACTGCTGCCGTCAGGGAGGAGTCCATGGACCTATTGCCCCTCTGTAGGTCAGACATGCCCGATGAGATGCCCTCCATGAACGACACCAGCTGAGTCAACAGCGCGGTGTGCGCATGGAGGACACTCAGCATGGCTGTCTGCCCTACATGGAGCTGGCGAAGGAGGTACACAGACTCCTCACTCAGGGCAGCAGGGGACACAGGGGCAGGGGGTGCGGTGCCTGGCCCAAAGGAGACACGCTCCCGGACATGGGAGCCTCCACGGACCTGGGGAATGGGAGCCGATGGGAGGGCGGTGGTGGTGCTGGTGGTGGCGGGGACAGCAACACTAGCTGGGGTGTGGTGGCTGCTGACACCCGCCTCCACAAGGGAGTCATCCTCCGAGTTGCTCTGGTCCTCAGCTGAGGTGGATGCTGCTGAGGACTCCTCGGTGTGGCTCCCCTCGCCCTCCGTGCCACTGGGTCCCTCCGACCACTCCTCGGCTGCTGACCCAGTCTGGCTCTCCGGCTCCTCCTGGTCCGTGGAGCTGTCCCCTTCCGTGGCCGTGGATGTATCTGCAAACAATGGGGAAACAGACAGACATCAGTCACCTGCACCAAACGCACACACCACTGTGAGCACAGCACATTACAGAGCAAGCCCTGGCATCATTAGTTGTACATTGCTAAAAGTGCCCTAATTGAACAGGAGAAGTCAATTGTCAGTCTGATGCCAAGCATGGCACTCACATCCCACATGGCCTTGCACCCATCTGTCTGGTGTCTGTTGGATTGCAACACCCCAGTGTTGACACATGCACCAAGTACACAGTAGTTGGACAGTGCAGAGGACACGGTGTGGACACATCACAGCTCTTGCCACTGAGTCAGTACAGGTTTACGGATGTAAGGGATGCCCAGAGTCAAATAGGAAATGCATGTGATGCATACCAGCGACAGACACCATGATGCACCCATGTCCTGATAGCCAGCGCCACTATGGTGTGCATGTAGCACATGTCACTCCCCTGCAGGATCACCAATCAGTAGACACATGCCATGGCGGAGGCATGACTGCAAAGTCATACATCACTGTCTCAGTGATGTATGACTTTGCAGCCAGACAACAACACTCTGCACTGTGTCACAATAGTAGGTCATGGGGAATGCAAGTCCTGGAGCTGCACAAGTGCACATGTACATCCCCCCACAACACATCCTCTTAACCCTCATCTGTCCAGGTCATACCTATTGGACATATGGGAGACCTGTGACACTACCCTCTGAACCTGAGCCCCTCACACTCTGCTGTGCATGGGGAACAGCTGCCTGAACTTCACATTTACATGCCCCAGTCTGCATGGGCAGCTGATCAGACACCTATGTGTCACACAAGTATCGTCTCCTATGGTCACATCTCCAGTGGCATGCTGAGCCCCTACCAAGAAACTCCACAGCAGTCCTGGCGACTAATCCACAGCACACTGACACAGAGGCAGACACCTGAGGGGTCAAATCACTGTGCACAATGTGTCCTCTGATACACGGGAGTGGGAGTACAGAGTGTATTGTATGGCCTGGAGTAGGCATGACTGTCCAGCCCCACATGAATGAGGGATGAGCCCTGGACTGTAGGCAGCTGGCTAAGTATGTGTGACACACGTCATATACATACTCCTGGGGCCCAAACATTGTTCCCACCCGCAGCATGGGTGTGTGCCAGGTACCCCAGCCACATGTGGTGGATCAGCTCAGCAATTGGACCACAGATCAAAGTAACACGCTGAATACATGTCAGAATACAGGCATTGTGTAAGCAATGGACCCACCCATGATGCCCACCACAGAGTCAGGGAAACAGATGCTGTCTCCCACCTTGAGTCAAGCAAACTGCAAGGACACAGTCCTAAGTGACAGAATTCCCTGCATGTAAGGGCCACACCTGGGTATCAGATGAGGAGTGGGCAGTGCACAATAGAGGGACATGGCTCCTGGACAACATGACTGCTGTACTGTGGCAGTTCAACCTGGCCCGAGGAGGGCACATAGCATGTTAGACAGAGTACACAGTGCAGTCTTTGACTCACCCCCTCCTTGCTGCTCTCTGGCCTTCAGCTGCCCATCCAGGTCTGGAAAGACCACCGCCAGGATCCTGAGCATGTGGGGGGTCAGGGTCCGTGTTCCGCCCCTCCTGCGAGGAGGCGACAGCTTCAGCTGGACCCGTGCAATCCTCCGGGTCCAGCCCCGAAGGTCCTGCCACCTCTTTTGGCAGTTGCGGATCCGGCGCTTGTAGACCCCCACGGACCGGACAGCCCGGACGATGTCCTTCCAGATCTCATGCTTCCGATGGGCAGAAGCCTGTCAGGATGACAAAGTGATAAGGCCATTACTACACATGCAACATATCCGTGCATGACACAGTTGCATATACATGTCGCAATCACAGGGGCACATGGTGTACCCAGGCAGTGCACGGCTGCCCATGGACAGTTTTCCAGAAGTCACTACATGGTATCATTGCATGGGGAGTAAAACCCTGTTCAGAAGCACTGTCACTGCACCATACCTGTCCAGTGCAAGTCACTACACACTATGGGGGTGACAACTACTCAGTGAGCCTGCTAGCCAGTGGTGTGCTGACTCTCAGCCTTGCTAGTCAGACAAAATGCACATTCAGAAAGGCAGTGCACAGAACACTCACCTGCTCCCCTGGTGTCCCATACAGCTTGCTGTACTGTGGAAGTAGGCTGTCCAGCAGGGCCTGGTTCTCTTCAAGGCTGAAGGCTGGGGCTCTCTCCACAGTACGTGCCATTGCAGGGTCCAGAGGGGCAGAGACAGCAGCAGTGCAGTGGCAGATGTCGTCCTGGAGCATGTAGTGCAGGCAAGTGGGCTCTCAGGGGAACATGCAGCAATATATATGTGCTGGAGAGGCAGATACTGTCCCTTGTGTCCAAAGTGATAGGTCCAAGTCGTTTGCATCTTCTGAATCTGGCCAATCCATGGAATAGCAGCACCAAAACACGCCCACAGCATCCTTCAAAATTTCAACTTCATGACATACATGATTTTGCAACATTGTTGTGGGTGACCAACTGATTTTCCAGCAACCGACTCGTTCGAATATTCGAAAGCGCGTCCGTTGCCAGGCAAGCCCATTGTCAATGGGTGCGCACCGATCGGTCCATTGCTGTTCAACGCGCACAGGGGTACAACGCGTACCCGCACACATTGAATGCAATGGGCCGGCCGGAGGCACCGATCGGTCCATTGCAGTACAACGCGCACAGGGGTACAACGCGTACCCGCACACATTGAAAGCAATGGGCCGGCCGGAGGCACCGATCGGTCCATTGCAGTACAACGCGCACAGGGGTACAACGCGTACCCGCACACATTGAATGCAATGGGCCGGCCGGAGGCACCGATCGGTCCATTGCTGTTCAACGCGCACAGGGGTACAACGCGTACCCGCACACATTGAATGCAATGGGCCGGCCGGAGGCACCGATCGGTCCATTGCAGTACAACGCGCACAGGGGTACAACGCGTACCCGCACACATTGAAAGCAATGGGCCGGCCGGAGACACCGATCGGTCCATTGCTGTTCAACGCATCACTGTACATGTGACTGGCATATGTCAGCATGCCTATCTCAGATGGACATATGCCAGCCACAGATAGCTCCCAGGGAGTGAGGGGCACACCTACATCACGACAGCCTGTCCAAACCTTATCATAAGGCATGTAAGGCTGCATTTCCTATTGTGTGTATGTTGGTGTACATGTTGTCCTGTGGGTGTCACCTGTGGGCAGCCACCCCCAGGCTGTGCACGTGTTAATGGGGACAGGATCCTGGGTGTTACGTGTACGTGACCACTGTGATGTGCAACTGTTCATATCTGTGCATGTGCCATGGTCACATTTCACAGTGGTGTTTGTGTATGTCATGTCACATACCCCGTGAGTCCCATGTGGGACGGTATGTTTGAGCCAGGGTGTCCCAGTGGCACAATAGTGATGGCCCTCCACAGTCTTTGTGCATGTAGTGTTTACAATGTCTCTGATTTCATGTGCACAATGGGAGACAGTCTCCACATCCACGTTGTGTGTGCATGGACTCTGATGTTGTGCGTGTGTGTCACAGACGTCCATGGCTCTCCTGCCATGGCAAGTGTGGCCACTACCTGTGGGGGTCATGTTTGTTTTGTTGTGGTGTACACATGATACTCCAGGTGATGCCAGTGTCCATGTGGCATTACAGGGTCCCTGGGAATGTGCCTGTCGTTGAGCTGTGGTGCCTGGGGCACATCTGTCCTCACATGTCACTGGGGGGTGACTGTGACACAGCATCATGATATCCAATGGGCCAACCTGGGACAAATTGATGCCACCTGTAGGACCGTGTTGACAGATGTTGTCCATGTATGTACCATACATGTCGTTCCGGTACTGCACACTTCATGTAGTTGTGCCTCATGATGATGTATGTTGGGATCTTGAGTGTGTTCAATGCCGCATATGTGGGGTGACTGACGATCTTGCTTACTTCTCCTCTGCACTGCAGGGCTCCTGCTGTCCATCGGCCATTCCCAGACCTGGCAACGATGGTGGAACGGGACAGCATCCGACGGTACCGCTTCACCAGGCAGCTGATTGAGGATTTGGCAGTGCAGTTGTCCCCACATTTGCAGCCTGGCCGGCCGTATCCTACAGCGCTGACCCCCAAGGTGAAGGTGATGGCAGCCCTACACTTCTTTGCCACCGGTACCTTCCAACATACTGTGGCGTCTGCTGGTGGGATGTCACAGACCATGTTCAGCCGTGTGCTCCGCGATGTTTTGGCGGCAATGTTGCTCTTCCTGAACCGGTACATCTATTTCCCTTGACTGCGACGACTCACTGACGTGAAGAGTGACTTTTATGCCCTGGGGAGGATGCCGCATGTCATTGGCTCCATTGATGGGACACATGTGGCTTTGGTACCACCACAGGCCCAGGAGCAGGCCTACAGGAACCGCAAGCACTACCACTCGGTCAATGCACTGGTGGTGTGTCTTGCAGACATGACCATCACACACGTGTGTGCCCGTTTCCCTGGTTCAGCACACGATGCCTTTGTGATGAGGAGTAGTCGCATCCCCAGGTTGATGGCACAGATGCAGAACCAGCGTGCCTGGCTTGTCGGTGTGTACTGACTTTGTGCCATTGTGTGTGATCTGATCTGTAGTATTCCGCCCACTTTTCCAAGTCAGCTGATGTGCACTTGTCTGTCCGTAGGTGACTCGGGATACCCCAACATGCCGTGGTTGCTGACACCCCTCAGGAACCCTGTGACACCTGCCCAGATGCGCTACAATGAGGCACATGGTCGGACCAGGAGAGTGATTGAGCGGACCTTTGGTCTCCTGAAGAGCCACTTCCGCTGCCTGGACAAGACCGGAGGGTCCCTCCCATATGCCCCTGCGAAAGTGTGCAAGATTATCATCGTCTGCTGCATGCTCCACAACCTGGCAGTGCGGAAGGAGTTGCCTCTCATCCAGGATGACGATGACCAACATCCGCCACCTGTGGAGGATCCTGGCCTGGACCACAATGCCAGTGACGATGATGATGATGATGGTGATGGTGATGTCCGCACACAGCTCATCACCAACTTCTTTAGCTGAATGTGAGTATCCTGAGGTGTCATGTCAATGATGTGAGTTGGCATGATGTGTGGGTGGTGCTCTGGTGCTGTTGGAGTGTGTCCATGGGCTACTTGACTGGATGTGTGTTGCGATGTGTGCTTACAGGTGGGCTGTACTCCCCAACAGTGTTCACATGCTAACTTGGTTCTGGGTGGGTATCTTGTAACATGTATTGTGCATGAGTTTTGCTGTTCTGTCCTGTACTCCATTGCTTTTGACTGTGTGTCATTTCTGTCCTTCACAGGGTACTTTCAGATTCGTTTGGTCAACTGTGTCCACCGACGACGTGATTGCACATCCAGGCTGGTAGCTGTTGTGTCCCTACAGGTGATGTGCGCCACACCCATGGACTTCCTTCTGTCTACAGTTGTTGACTGTGTGCCCGCTACCAGGTGGGGTTACCTTGCATCTGTAGTGGTTACGGCATGTTGCTACTGTGTAATAAACCTGTGCTTCACTTAGTGATGTGCGTTGTCTGTGGTCACACATTTGACTGCCATTTGCTTACTGCACCTGTGGGCTACTTGACTACAACTGGGAATGGGTGTGGTGTCTGTGCATTGCACTGTCTTCCCTGGCAACATCAGTGTAGGCAATGAGTCAGATGGCCTAGGTGTGTATGTGTTGTGTAGCCCTGGTGGTGTGTCTCCCTCATATGTGTCACGTTGCCTGTACTCACATGCCTGTGTTGTCCTTGCTGTTGCAGTTCGCATACACAGTGTAATTTTGCAGTTCATCATCCCCATAACAGCACCCACGTTGGAATCACGACAGAGGCAAGTATGGTGTATTATTGTGTTTATTGTGATACATCTGTGATAATAGTGCATAGGATGGATTGTGCTGTACATGAATCTTGCAATCCCAAGTTCCTAGATGAATAGAAAGTCCAGGTAGACAGGATCCCCAGTATCGGGGCCACAGTTGTCTGACACATTGTTCCAACTTGTACTCCCCATGCAATGTGTGGGAGTAGTGTTGCCATCAACAGGGTGAACAGTCTGTGCACAAAGGCGAAAATCCAGAACAGGTTCAGGCTTCCTGGGAGTTGCGCTTGGCCATCAGCCTCTCACTTTCCCCTCCTCGGACGACCCCTCTTCTTGGGGGGGCCCTCAAGTGCAGGCTGCTGCGGTGCAGGGGACTCTCCGCCAGAGTCCTCCTCCCTCCCTGTGGCAGTTGCAGTTTGTTCGGTACCAGATGTTGTTGGCACACAGGGAGGTGTGGACTGGTTGCTGTTCATCTGGCGGAGGCATTGTAAAATGTCCCTGTGCACCGCCGTCATCTCATGTAGTACATCCCACTTGGACTCCACGCGGGTCATGTGGGAGTCCACACGTGACATGTGGGAGTCCACACGTGACATGTGTGACTCCACGTGGGACATGTGGGAGTCCAAGCGGGCATGATGGGCAGCCTGCTGCTGTTTGATGTCTCTGAGGAGCCCCACTACCTGGCTGAGCTCTCCGGTGCTGGACTGGTACGCATCAGCTATGCGTACCAGTTGTGGGTCTTCATGCACACCAGCAACGTCTGCAAGCAGCGACCTCTGTCTCCCACCCCTCCCACCACCCCTGCTGACATGTGCAGTGTGTGCAGTTGCACGCACAGATAACCCTGGTCCACCTTGGGGGTTGGTGGTGGTGGTGGTGTCCATGGCCCCAGGTTGGTCCAGGGTCACTGCGCTGGTGTTGTTCCTTATTCTGTCCATGTCGGCAGGGATGGTATTCGTGGTGACAGTCGTTGGAGGGGTGGGTGCAGGGGGTGCAGCTGGTGGACCTGCTGGTGCTGCAGCTGGTGGTCCTGCTGGTGCAGCATGTTGACTTGCACCGGATGTGCCAGGTTGTTCTTCATCGTCCGAGGAGGACAGAGGCTGTACGACGCCAGTGAGCTCGGCATCCTCTTGAGCCTGGGACTGGGACTCCTCAGCGTCTGCTGCTGTGTCCCTATCATCACCTGTTTTTGGGAGACACAAACAATGTATGTCATGTTTCTGCAGGCATCAGTGGTTGACACACCTGACAGTTGTGACTGTGCCTCGGGGTGCGGGCCTGTACATTGTATTGTCCTAAGTCGTCACAGTCAGGGGTTGATATTGGTGTGGCACATTGTCCTGCATTATTTGGGCATTTCTATGTATTCTCTGGGGTGTGAACATGGTCTGCATTGATTGTGTTTGGTTGACAGCCAGACCTCCTTCCCACCCACCCACCCACCCAGTCAGTTATCCCACCATGGAACGTGCTTGCATTGCAGGGAGTGTAAGTTGTCTCTCAGGATGTCAGTCAGTGGTGTCCTGCTGTTTGTTGGTGCACAGTTGGCAGCAGGGCCTTGTGCTCCCCACAGCAGTAGCCAGTGTCAGCCATCTTGTGAGTCCTTCTCCACTCCCTGTGATGTGAGCATGGTTCAGGGTGGTGTTGATGGGCCAGTTGTGAGGCTGAGCAATGTCTGTGACTACGACTCCCATCATGCTATTGCCTCCACCCCCTTCCCAGCATGCCCATGCTTCCTTCCTTTTGACTCTGCTTCCCTGTGGGGTGGGCTGGCTGTGCTGACAGGATGGCTGGGAGTGTTGTCCTGGCAGTTGTTTGGCTAAGAGTCCCAAGAGTGTCCCTGTGCTTCACACAACATAACCCAGGGTGGTGGTGCTTTGTGGGATCTTGTGTTAGGATGGAGGGCATTGCATTCTACCAGGTGGGTACTGTGGAGTTTGTGTTGGGGGGGGTGAGGGGAGGTGCTGGTGACTATGGTCAGTGCTGCAAGTCCCCCTTCCCACCCAGCCAGCCAGATATCCCACCATGGAACGTGCTTGCATTGCAGGGAGTGTAAGTTGTCTCTCAGGATGTCAGTCAGTGGTGTCCTGCTGTTTGTTGGTGCACAGTTGGCAGCAGGGCCTTGTGCTCCCCACAGCAGTAGCCAGTGTCAGCCATCTTGTGAGTCCTTCTCCACTCCCTGTGATGTGAGCATGGTTCAGGGTGGTGTTGATGGGCCAGTTGTGAGGCTGAGCAATGTCTGTGACTACGACTCCCATCATGCTATTGCCTCCACCCCCTTCCCAGCATGCCCATGCTTCCTTCCTTTTGACTCTGCTTCCCTGTGGGGTGGGCTGGCTGTGCTGACAGGATGGCTGGGAGTGTTGTCCTGGCAGTTGTTTGGCTAAGAGTCCCAAGAGTGTCCCTGTGCTTCACACAACATAACCCAGGGTGGTGGTGCTTTGTGGGATCTTGTGTTAGGATGGAGGGCATTGCATTCTACCAGGTGGGTACTGTGGAGTTTGTGTTGGGGGGGTGAGGGGAGGTGCTGGTGACTATGGTCAGTGCTGCAAGTCCCCCTTCCCACCCAGCCAGCCAGATATCCCACCATGGAACGTGCTTGCATTGCAGGGAGTGTAAGTTGTCTCTCAGGATGTCAGTCAGTGGTGTCCTGCTGTTTGTTGGTGCACAGTTGGCAGCAGGGCCTTGTGCTCCCCACAGCAGTAGCCAGTGTCAGCCATCTTGTGAGTCCTTTTCCACTCCCTGTGATGTGAGCATGGTTCAGGGTGGTGTTGATGGGCCAGTTGTGAGGCTGAGCAATGTCTGTGACTACGACTCCCATCATGCTATTGCCTCCACCCCCTTCCCAGCATGCCCATGCTTCCTTCCTTTTGACTCTGCTTCCCTGTGGGGTGGGCTGGCTGTGCTGACAGGATGGCTGGGAGTGTTGTCCTGGCAGTTGTTTGGCTAAGAGTCCCAAGAGTGTCCCTGTGCTTCACACAACATAACCCAGGGTGGTGGTGCTTTGTGGGATCTTGTGTTAGGATGGAGGGCATTGCATTCTACCAGGTGGGTACTGTGGAGTTTGTGTTGGGGGGGGTGAGGGGAGGTGCTGGTGACTATGGTCAGTGCTGCAAGTCCCCCTTCCCACCCAGCCAGCCAGATATCCCACCATGGAACGTGCTTGCATTGCAGGGAGTGTAAGTTGTCTCTCAGGATGTCAGTCAGTGGTGTCCTGCTGTTTGTTGGTGCACAGTTGGCAGCAGGGCCTTGTGCTCCCCACAGCAGTAGCCAGTGTCAGCCATCTTGTGAGTCCTTCTCCACTCCCTGTGATGTGAGCATGGTTCAGGGTGGTGTTGATGGGCCAGTTGTGAGGCTGAGCAATGTCTGTGACTACGACTCCCATCATGCTATTGCCTCCACCCCCTTCCCAGCATGCCCATGCTTCCTTCCTTTTGACTCTGCTTCCCTGTGGGGTGGGCTGGCTGTGCTGACAGGATGGCTGGGAGTGTTGTCCTGGCAGTTGTTTGGCTAAGAGTCCCAAGAGTGTCCCTGTGCTTCACACAACATAACCCAGGGTGGTGGTGCTTTGTGGGATCTTGTGTTAGGATGGAGGGCATTGCATTCTACCAGGTGGGTACTGTGGAGTTTGTGTTGGGGGGGGTGAGGGGAGGTGCTGGTGACTATGGTCAGTGCTGCAAGTCCCCCTTCCCACCCAGCCAGCCAGATATCCCACCATGGACTGTGCTTGCATTGCAGGGAGTGGAAGTTGTCTCTCAGGATGTCAGTCAGTGGTGTCCTGCTGTTTGTTGGTGCACAGTTGCCAGCAGGGCCTTGTGCTCCTCACAGCAGTAGCCAGTGTCAGCCATCTTGTGCGTCCTTCTCCACTCCCTGTGATGTGCGCATGGTTCATGGTGGTGTTGATGGGACAGTTGTGGGGGGGCAATATGTGTGACTGCGACTCCCATGATGCTATTGGCTACACTGACTTGGCCAGCATACACAGAATTCCTTCCTTTGAGTGGTCTTCACTGTGTGTTGGTGTTGTTGTGGTGGCTACATGTGTGGATGTGTGTGTTAGTTCTATTTGTGCCACTGCCTAGCTGTAGTTGTGGTTGTGTTTGTACATGTGTTGGCACAGTTGGATGTGACTTTTTTGATGGCATGTGTTGTGTTTATCTGACTGACATACACATTTTGGGATGATTCTGTTCTAGTTGCTGTGTAATTGCTATGAGTGCATGGTTTGACTCTCCCCTTGACAGTGATGTGTGTGTTTTGTGGCAGTATATTGTGTACATTTGTTGTGTACTCACCAGGCTCTGGGATGTCCTCTAGTCCATATATGCTCACTGGCGGTAGGATGGCCCGCACCTTCTCCTCCCAGGGCCTGAGGTATATTGGCTTGGCAGGAGGGCCACTGCCGGTGTGTTGGCTGTTGATGTAGTCTTGCTTCAGCAGTTTCCGTACCCTCCTGCGCACGTCATACCACCTGTTCTGGATGTCGGTCTTTGTGCGCCGACATGGTGATTGGGCGTTCACCCTGTTGATGATCCTCTCCCACATCTTGGTTTTCTGCGACATGGGGGTCTGTTGGACCAATGTGCCAAACAGCTGTGGCTCTACCCTGAGGATCTCGTCTACCAGGACTTCCAATTCACAATCTAGGAACTTGTGATTCTTCTTGGGGGGCATGGTGATGGGTGGTGATGGTGGGTGATGTGTGTGTTGGTGTGCAGGTGAGGGTGTGTGGGTGTGTGTTGTGCTGGGTGTATGTGAGGTAGGTATTTGTTGGTGTGCTGCTGGTGTGTGGCTTGTGTGAGGGATGAGCTGTGGGTGTGTGGTTGCTTTCTCTTGGGTGCTGGCAGTGGAATGGCATTTGCAAAGGCTCATGGTAGTGATTTGTGTCCTTTATATAGGTGGAGTTGTGGGTGTGTCTTTGTTCTCTGTCCCCACCCCCCCAGTATTTATTGGCTTGGTAATTGCTTGTTTGGCCTTTTTTTGGTTGATTTTTCCTTTGTGCTGTTTGTGTATGTTGGAAACGTTCTTGTGACCGAGTCGGACCCTGCATTGGTCTCGTACGGTGTTTTCCGTTTCGTTCACGCTGTGTTTGTGCAGTTTTGTATGCTGCGTACGCGTCGGTCGCGGTGTATTGTGTTGCTTCGGCTCGGTTTTGTATGCGTGTCGGTCGTACGGCTTGTCCTCCGTCCGACTCGGTCGTGTTTTTCGCGCCTTGCATCGTACTTTGCGGGTTGGAGTTGGCGGGTACGATTCGGTCGGATTTGTTCCGGGTGCGTGTCGGTCGGTTGGATTCGCGTGTTTTTCCGGCCGGATTGCTATTTTCCGAGCGGCTCGGTCGGTCGGCTTGGTTTCCTGACGTGTCGGTCGGATTTATCGCGGCTTGCATCGTACTTGGCGTGTCGGGCGCCACTGGTACGTGTCGGTCGGTAATTTTTCCGGCTCCGAGTCGGTCGGTGCTTTTTCCGGCCCGAATCGGAATCGACCTCATAGTGTTTCATGCATGCCACAGCAGGCAGGACCGTGCTGCAGGTGCTGTCAACACAGCGGGCTTCATGTTAGGCACTCCTATGAGCCTACCAGTCCACCACCATGAGAATGCCGCAGCACCACCCGCACACCATGGATTGCAATCATAATCCGGCGGGCGGGTATCACACAGCTTTGGCAATCCTCCTGCAGACGGTGCAGTGGCAGCACCACAGGAGGACCACCAAACTCATAATAAGGCTCTTAGTTTTCTCCTGTAACTCTTCCACACTCTTCCTCATTTCTTGATCCCTTGCACACTAAGGGCCTGAGTACGACTACGCCATGCCAGCGCCCCATGGGAGGACCACCAAAGCTGTACTCACACCACCCGCCAGATTCTGATTGTAATCCTTGGTGGGCGGGAGGTGTCACTGCGGTGCCTGTCTAAACACCCATAGGTGAGCCTCAGACAGGCACTGCCGTGACACCGCCGCAGCACGCTCCTGCATGGTGGCATGCACCATGTGGTGCATGCTGCACCATGCAAAAACTGGGGTGTAAGGGGCACAACATGTGCCCTCCTGCATTCACATCCAGGCCCAGAGGCACCAGGGGGCCCTGTTAGACCCCCTTTGTTGCCTCAACGCCATCTTTTCCATGGCGGGTCTACTGCCATGGAAAGACTGGCAGGGAGGTAACTCGTAATATGCTCTTTGCAGGACAACAATCTTTCCTGATGTGATTTTTTTCACGGTAAACCCAATTTCAAAGCTAACTGAATGGCCTCCTTTATGACTCTATTAAAATGTTCCATGTGACCATTTCATTCATGGCGGTACAGTGATACCTTCACATGCCTCATTCCAGAATTCTTCAAAAACAAATTAATTTTCTCGGATGTGAGTTGCACACTGTTGTCCAATACCAACACCTTCCGGAATCCCTTCCTGTGAAAAGACATCCTCTAGAAATTCTAAGACCACATCCATGGTCACTTTCCTCACCATATTTACCTCTGGCCATTTAGAATAATTATTAATTAATACTATGGGGTAATTTTCTCTAGAAGTCAAGGTAGAAAAAGGTCCCAGGAACTTTATGGCCAGCTTCTGTCAAGTTCCATCTGGGTATTCCACTATTGTCAAAAGTATACTCAGGGGTTTAGCAACCTTATCACTTACACTACATTCCCCTCAATTCCTTACCCAATGATCAACCATAGCATCCAACCCTGGCCCCCAAAAATTCTCCTTATCTTCCTCATTGTACTAGACATTCCTCCATGCCCCTCATGTCCATGTTCGATAATACTCTCAAGCACTCCACACGGTGGTGTAATATTGTCTCCTCTCAATACAATTTCCTTGCACTTAGAAAGTTCATTCTTAACCTTTCAAAACGCACTGCATTCCCCTCGTAATTGTCCTGCTCTAGGCCAGCCACTTGAAATTAACCTTAATGGTCTTCAGTGTTGCGTCCTTTTCTATTTCTCACATCCACACTGTTTCTGACAATTCTTGTCTATATCCATATTCTTTTTCTCCACACATCACAACATCTTCATAGATAAATGCCACCTGACATGCATCTTCACTAGCCACACATTCATCCATGCAGTCACAAGGTAACTGTGATAACCCATCTGCAACGCTGTTGTCTATCCTAGGCACATATTCAATTTGATAGTGAAACATTTGTAATTTAGATGCCAGTCTTGGAGTAAGATTCCTTCCCCCACCTGGTTTTAAAATGTTGACTAGGGGCATATGATGAGTGCGGATTTTGAATTTCTTCCCCCACACATAAAGTCTGAATCGTTCTACCGCCCATGCGACTGCAAGAAGCTCTTTCTCAATAACTGAGTAATTGCGCTCGGTTTGCGACAATGTGCGTGATGCATATGCTATAATCTATTCTGCACAATTGTTTTTTTTAGATAAAACCACACCAACTCCATAACCACTAGTGTCAACACATACATCCCTCATGGCAAATGATTTTAAACATGGTGCCTGAGATATTTCTTTCTTAATATCATTAAAACATTTTGTTTGCTCTTGAGACCAGCAAAACGTCATATTCTTTGTTTCTTGTTTTCCAGTGCCGGTGCATACACAATCGCTTCAATATGGCTGATTTTAGGCCAAATTCCTGCCTAAGAAATTTCATGGCCCAAATATTCCACTTGCTGTTTCCCAAAGACACATTTCTCCTTTTTCACTGTCAAACCATTCTCCCTAAGTGCCATTAGGACCTGTTTTAAGGCGTTATCGTGCTCCCATTGGTCTTTACCAAAAATTTAAATATAACCTTGAAACACTTTAACAACTTTTATTCCCAATAAAATCCTGGTCATTTCCCTTTGGAAATCTGCTGATGCATTTGCAAGACCAAAAGGCATCCTTTTGTATCAGAAGATTCCTTCTGGCGTTGTGAAGGCTGTGCAGTGCTTGGATTCCTCCTCCAACCCAATTTGGTGGTATGCACTCGTAAGATCTATTGTGGAAAAAGTAGTTGCATCACCAATCAATGACGTCAATTCTTGTAGATTAGGCAGAGGGAAGGTATACACCCAAATCGCTTCATTCAAGCACCTTAAGTCAACACATAGGGCCTGATTTTGAGTTTGGCGGGCAGGTTACTTAATCACAAACGTGACGGATAT
This sequence comes from Calotriton arnoldi, assembly GCA_963921515.1. Taxonomy (NCBI): domain Eukaryota; kingdom Metazoa; phylum Chordata; class Amphibia; order Caudata; family Salamandridae; genus Calotriton; species Calotriton arnoldi. The sequence goes on from CAWUFW010002850.1 coordinate 310,611, forward strand.
CCCATCCGCCGCATTACATGTGCCATAGGATATAATGGCCTTCTAATATGGCAGACGGGATATCCGTCACATTTGAGATGGAGTAACCCAGTCCACCAAACTCTAAATCAGGCCCAGAGTTTTAAATCTCCATTGGATTTCAAAGAAATTACAACTGGCGAAAGCCAATCAGAACTCTTGGCAGGTTTTATGATTTCCTTTTCACATAAGTCTTGCAAAATTTCCTTCAATTTCTCATTATAGTTTAATGCCACATTCCTCAACTTTTGTCTCACTGGTATCACATTCTCATGTAACACAATCCTATGCTTGAACCCTTTCATTTTCCCCAACCGATCATTGAACACATACGGAAACTCACTTTTCAGTTCCACATATTCTGCATAGTCTCTTTTATCCTGTATAACATCATGGACAGAATACAAGGGCGTACTAGCACAAGGATCAATTTTCATACCTAGTTCCATTATGTGAGGCCAACATAAAATCTTGGTCCCTTTGGAAGCTACAAAAACCTTGCTATGGCACTTCTGGGAACCAAATTCTAGAGCCGCCCACATAGACCCCTGCATTAGAATCTTATATCCTGAATAAATACCTGGGCTAGCACCAGATTCACATAATTCTGTACCAGGCAACAATGAGTCAAATATTTTCTTGCTCATAAAAGTGTACCAAGCACATGAATCCACCAATGTTTCAATTTGTATCCTGTCAATGCTAATAGTACTACAAGGCAATTTTTTTTTTTTTTTACTCTCACATGTTTGTTCATCCTGTACACTTAACACCTCCCTGCAAACTCGCTTCCTTATCCTTGACATCTCCGACAATCTGATTTACTCTCTTAGTCACACTATTACACACCCTGCTAAAGTGACCTTTCTTCTTGCATGTACTGCATACTTTGTTTAACACAGGACATACTTTAGAATTGGCTAAATGGCTACTTAAGCCACACCTAAAGCATAACAACCCCTTGCCAGGTATGCATACTGTTTTGTTCCTTTTGGTTTCTAAAGTTTTTCCTTTACCTTTAATATCCTTACCTCCACCAACTGCACATATGGCACCAGCATTTCCACCCTCATTTCCTACAGCTTGTATACTTTTTTCCAACACTTCTATGCTTCTAGCCACTTCTACTGCCACCTTTAAAGACATGTCCCCACATGACCATAACTTCTGTTGTACCTTTTTAGAATTGGTTTTCATGACAATTTGGTCTCTCAATATTTGGTCGTATGAAATATGTTCAGAATCTCATGTTATTGCCAACCCTCTTAAGGCAGCAACAAACTGGTCAATGGTTTCATCTTCCTTCTGTGCCCTTGAATAAAATTTGAAACGTTCCATGACCACATCTCTCTTCCTGATGTATCTTTCCTGCATTGGTTTAATTGCATGCTGATAACATCCATTTTATTAGCATTCATCAAAGGAGGTAAATTCTTAAATACTCTCAGCCCTATGGCACCCAACCTATGACTTAGTAAAGATAAATGTCTCTCAGATGAACATTCACCATCCTCCAATACATGCACATATCAAGCCATAGATCCCATTGTATATGAGATTCCTCTGGCTCTGCCAAGAAAGAAGGGGAGGTTGAATGCTTGCCATACTTCAAGGTTTGAACATCACACAGTACTAAGTAATACTATCCCTGCATTTCATAAACAGAATTTGCAGTGATTCAGTACCTTCAATATCATTCACCAAGTGATACTATCCCTCTATTTCTTATACTGAATTTTCAGTGCCTGAGTACCTTCAGTATCATTCACCAAAATATAATGTTCTTCAAAAACCTTAATGCCTCACTTGCAATAACACATTAGATATCATACAGGGTCCTACCCACCACAATATACATTAAAATGGTAACTGTTGTACTGTAAAACATAGGTATACATTCATTTGTCAATCTCAAATGTCACATAAGTGTGCCTATCACTGAGAAGTATGTTGAAAATTCTAACTCACAGCAACAGTGGTGTGCGAATCACCAAATGACCGGCAATAATAATAAGTGTGCTGATCTCCGAAGAAGCTTTGACTGCAATAAGCACAGTCACTCAGCACAGCGCATCCTGTAAATTGACTTACAATAACACTTGTGTGCTAATCACTGAAGGACCGGCAATAATAATAAGTGTGACGATCACCAAAGAAGCTTCAACTGCAATAAGTACGATCCCGCTGCACAGCGCATCCTGTAAATCAACAAAACTAAAAAAAAAAAAAGGGCCACCGTGAAGTCAGAGCATCGATATCCACAGTGTGCACCCACTACAACTAGACCAGCAACTCAAAATGGCCGCCAGATGATGTCAAACGTGAAAAAGTGTCACACTGTAATGTCAGCAACCTCTAATATGGCTGACAAGGTGAACATAATAAAAAAACTGGACCGGCAACTGAAGATGGATATCAGATGACGTCAGACGTAGGCCTGCCCCTAGATCTGTGCCACACCTCCTCGATCCAGCAGAAAATGACCACAGATACATCAACCAGATGTAGGCCAGTTCTGGATTTGTGCCACACCCCCTGAATCTGTGCCGCAGCTCCTGGATATGCCTCACACCATCTCAGTCTAGCAGGCTTCCTGGACAACCGGAAAGATCAGAAGGAAGCAGCGGCTTCCACACAAAAACATCAGTATTACCAGAACGGAATCAGACCACAAGCACCGCTCCATCCCATTACTAGTCGCCATTGTCGAAACTATGACTACATGCAGGTAGGGCTGGAATATGGTTATTTATTGCAAGATGCAATTCGTACAAGGAGCGGCACCGAAATGACCCCATGACCGTCTCATCTTCAACTGCCACCTGCAACTGGGATCTACAGAATAGCACTCCCCATACATTCCACATTCCACCCCAACATTCTACCAACCTATGTTCCACACTCTGCATGCAAAGTTCACCCAGGCTCACTCAAGTTCATAAAACACTTGAGACCAAATGCAGAGCTGGTGCAGAACTGCCAAGGTGGTGGAGGAAATGCCCCTGCCGCACCAGGGGCAGGCTATGCTCTGCATTTTAGCTTTGCCACCATAGTGCCTGCTAGTGAAAAATTCCATCATGGCAGTTCCACTATTCCCAATGTTACAAAATTGGGGTTGATTTCCAGCAACCACAATGCAAATATTCCTGATGTGCCGTAGGTGTCCTTTCATCACCTCAACAACAGCTAAGGTTCATTCCGCAAATTCACAGACGTTCACAAGATGGTCTTGTCCAAAGGTGATGAGCAGAGAATGGTTGTGGGCCAGCAAGCCAAAATAGGGTGTTTGGTCTGATACAATTTCCGGCAGTGTTACTGCTGCCTAACACAGCAGAGGGTGGTGTACAGGACAACCCACATATTTTTGGGGAAAAGGTGACGGATTTACCATTACTGCCCACATCTAAATAAAGTCCTTGAGACCTTATTAACCTGTTTCATAAAATTCTAGCCAGTCATGAAGGCATCATAATTTTTCATCTAGCACAGAGACGGTTGGATACTTACAGGGTTAATGAACAATTCATTATTAATGTATTATTAATAATTTAATTGATTATTAATTATGTAAATTGTGTAATAACTTTATATATTAGCTATAATTTAGGTGCGGGCTGTTGGGTTTGTAGGGATACAGGTTGGGAAGTTAATGAAGTAATAAATAATTATCAATTATTTATTATACATTTACTGTGAATTATTTAATTGATAATTCATTATGTAACATTGATTTATTTTAGTTATATTTTAGTTGCAGGTTGCTAGGTTTATAGGAGTATACAGTGGGATTTTAATTAAGTAATAATTAATTAACAAATAGTAATTCATTGTTAATTCATTAGCTGATTGATTATTAGCTATGTAAACTATGTAATCCTTATTTATTTTAGATATACTTTAAGTGTGGGTTGCTAAGTTTGTGGGGGTATAGTGTAAATAAATAAAAAAATGTAATTGATAATTATTACATTGCATAATAACCATGTAAATAGTTTATTTGTTTTTTATACATAAAATGTTTTTGGTTAATTAATAATGTTCATATTCAGAGTTTTATGTATGTTCTAAATTAATAGGGTTATTCAAATATATAATGTTTTTGAATTGACGTACTTTCCCTACTGTAGCACAGATTGGAGTGGGAATAGCAAATGTAATTCCTCCGAAGTCCAATGCTTTCCCTACTATTGCTTAGACTGGAGTAGGAATAATAAATCTTAAATCTTACCCCTTCAAAGTTCAATGCTTTCCCTACTGTAAAACCTGTTTTAGTAGGAATAGTAAGTGTAACCTCTCTGACAGCCTACACTTTCACTACTGTTGCATAAACTGGAGTGGGAATAGTATATCTATTATTCCCAGACTTCAATACTTTTCTTAATATTTTTTAAATATATCTATTATTAATATTTGTTTATTTCTTTATATTTATTATCTGTTTATATATATTTTTTTAAATATTTTTAGTACATGTCTTTTGGATTTTTTGGGGGTTTCTATATTTAATTAATTTGGTAATCAATTTAATTTTTAGCAGTTGATTTGTGTGTGTATATATATATATATATATATATTCACTGAAAAAACCATAGGTTTGAGGCAGGTTATAGTTAGAAATTAGCATTTAAAAAACCTTACAAATTCACTGAAAAAACCATAGGTTTCAGGGACGTTATAGTTAGAAATTAGCATTTAAAAAACCTTACAAATTCACTGAAAAAACCATAGGTTTCAGGGGCGTTATAGTTGGTTGGACATTTCACTCGTACAAAACCCGTGAAACTCCCCCGTTATAGTTAGTTCAGCTAACTATAACTCGCGCCCCCGCAATGCACTGCTGATGACGTCACATATTACATCACTCATGCGGGAGCCGGCATTGCTTTTCCACATGGGGAGCTGCTGACATGCAGCTCCCCGTGTGGACAAAGCAATCTGCTTTGCTTCATTGAAGCGAGAGCAGGTTTCCCTGCTCTCGCTTCAATGAAGCAAAGCAGTTTGCAATGACAGGGCGGGAGCCGCGAGGCTCCCGCCCTGTCATTGCAAACAGCAGTGTCCCGGGGTGGGCACCCCGGGACACTGCAGGAGCCGGCCATGGGGGTGGCGGTCCCCAGGGCCATCAAGGGCTCCAGGAGGGGCCGTGCGGCCCCCTCCCAACATCTGCACAGCCCCGGGAGGGTGGTGGTCCCGGGGCTCGGGGTCCGTAACGGACCCCCAAATTTACATTTTAAGTGCCCCGGGGAGGTGGCGGTCCCTGGGGCGTGTGAGCCCCCCCACACAGGTATTTCTTTTTTTTAAATGAAGCCCCGGGGGGGGTGGCGGTCCCCGGGGCTGCGGGGGGCAATGTGCCCCCCGCTATTATAGATAATGAAAGGGCCCCCCCACACTTTTTTTTCACTGTCCCCGGGACTTGGCCCACCCGGGGGCAAATTAGTAACGAAGCGCGGGAGCCCGCGCTTCATTTTTTTTTTTTTTGCGGCCGGATCTGCGGATCCGGCGCGCATTTTGCCGATTTATTTTTAAAAAAAATGCTTTTTTGGTCCCTTGTGGGACCCCCTAAGCAGGCCTAGGGTGTCAGGGTGTTTCTACCCTGCCCCTTTCCTTTTTTTTCACGTTTGTTTTACTCTTTTCTTGTGACTCGGTTCTACCGAGTCACAAGATGGCGGCCAACACTTCCTGGTTTGGAGTGTTGACAGCCAATTAGCATGCAGCTCGTGCTCGGGAGGGATTTACACCATTTTTAAAAAGGGTGCTTTCTGAACTAAGCACTACCTTTTTGCCAAATTTGGTGTAATTCCGTTCAGCAGTTTTGGCTGTAGCCTTGCATAAAGTTTCCTATGGGAAATTGATTTTTTGACTCTTATTTTTTGAATTTCTCCGCAACTACTGAACGGATTTACACCATTTAAAAAAAAGGTCGCTTTCTGAACCAAGCGCTACCTTTTTGCCCAATTTGGTGTAATTCCGTTCAGCAGTTCGGGCTGTAGCCGTGTCTAAAGTTTCCTATGGGAATTAACATGGAGAAAACATGTTTTGGGACCCCCCTTTTTTCTCGGCCCCCGCTTGATGAATCACCCCGAAACTTTCAAGATAGGAGCGGACCGGAGCGGGCCATAAGTTTTGAAAATTTCACAAAATTCGCCAACCGGCGCCAAAGTTATTGGGAAAAGAATGTTACGAATTTCCTATGGATAATAGGTCCTAACTATAACTATCTACTAGCAACTGCCAGTAGATAATATATATATATATATATATATATATATATATATATATATATATATATATATATATATATATATATATATATATATATATATATATATATATATTTATTAGCTCCCTGGAGAATGTATCTAAGTATGTCGACCGTTTTCTGAGACAATATGTCATGACTCTGCCATCCCATGTCAGAGATACCAAAGGCTTCCTGGCAAAACTAGAAAGCCTACAATGGGAAAGGGAATTTTTACTCTTGACGCTAGATGTCAATTCCCTTTACACAATTATAGACCATGATCAGGGCACCAGAGCATGTCAACGTTTTCTCCAAACCGGGACATGTGAAATATCTTGAACATGATTATAGAGATGATCAAACACTGCTTACGAAATAATATTTTCATGTTCGAGGGGTGCCTCTATAAACAAATCCTCGGGACTGCCATGGGAACGTTTCACCCCAAGTTTTACCAACCTGTTTCTGGGAGAATAGGAGGAAGAGATACAGAATGACAGTACAGGTTTCCCAGAGTTTGAACAGATCATCTTGTGACTACATTTCATCGACAACTTGTTCATCATCTGGAAGGGTGCAGTGGCAGATGTAGTCAGGTTCATTGACAAACTCAACTACAATACCAGAAATCTCACTCTCTCCTCCAACATGAGTAGACACACTTTTGAGTTTCTGGTTGTCAGAATTGAGACCATCAATGATAAAATACACACCAAACTGTTCCGCAAAGCTACTGCAGGCAACAGTCTTCTTGATGCCCTTAGCAGCCACCCAGATAACCTTAAGTGGAATATTTCCTTTGGGGAGTAGCTAAGGGCAAAACAGAACTGTAACACTGAAGAATCTTTTCTGATAGAACAAAACACCATGATCTCCAGATTTTTAGAACAAGGTTACCCCTCATGACTTCTCAAGAAGGTGGTGGAAAAAGCTAACCAAGTGACCAGAGCCACCACATGGGCTGATCCCCCTGTCAACAACACTGAAATGTAGTGATAACAAGACCAGAATCATCCTCCCCTACAATAAGATTTCACATGACATACAAAAGATCTTGATAAAAAACTGGGATATACTTGCTAGTGATCCCATTATAGGACATACTATCCAGAATAGACCAAGGATAACATACAGAAAGCGTAGGAGCCTGAAAGACATTCTAGTCCATGGTGATATCATAGAAACCAAAGTGACGAAGGAACACAACCCACAGGGGTTCTTTCCTTGCGGTCATTGTAAAACTTGCCACAACAGCTACATGATAAAAGAATATTCCACTCCAAAGGGAAAAACCAATAGAAATATCTCCCAGTTTCCCACATGGAGCTCCCCTTTCTTCATATACATCCTAGTATGCCCATGCAATCTCAGGTATGAAGGGAGCACCACACATGTTCTCGAACATATGAGAGCCATCAACAACAGGGATCCACAGTACCCGATAGCAAGGCACTTCCAGAACCATCATTTTTCTGACAGTTCTCCTTTGAGATACTTTGTCATTGAACAAGTCCAATATGATCCCAGGGGAGAAAACAGAGTGCTCACACTCAGAAAGAGAGAATCCAAGTATATTCTGGACCTCAAAACCAAAACCCCAGGGGGGCACAACTTGGATAAAGAACTTGGGGTACACCTTCACGATGAATAATACATGACACAGTTTCCCCCAAAGTATACTGATGTTGCTTGCACATTCTTCTTATTTGCATTTAAAATATTTTTCTCCCTCCTATTCTCCATTTTCTTTTGATTTCCCTTGAAAGAAATTGTACATTTGATTTTAAGTTTCATGATTTTAACTTACACTTTTTTTTTAATGGTTTTTTTGCAAGAGGAAAGGAAGGGGCCCACCAGGGTATGTCAGTGACAACATCACGGGTTCCCTACCCTTTTCTTTGAAGAGCACAAGTGTTGGGTGATACAGCTCAATGAGATAAGAAACTTTCATGTATCTTTTTAAACACAGTTTGCCTCCTGTCTAGCACATTTTCTTTTCTATTACAGGACTATGTGGATTTACCCAGTTGGGGGGTACTGCACTTTAGAACCTTTGCACATGCAATGTATATGCCCATTATGATCTTTGACTCATAGGCACTTCCCTACCTGCCTCGCATTCCAATACTTGTACCCCATCATCCAAAATGACAATTCTTTCAGCAACAAGTCAATAATTTATCTATATAATTGAACTTTTTTACATGGGACACAGTGTGTACACAGGCAAAATGCATTTAAAACATTATGTTGCCCTATGTATGATTTATTAATACATTCAAGTATACATTACCTATCATGTATTATGATTTACATTATCCTTTACAACTGCACATGTATTATCTCTTTATGAATTATGTTTAAAAAAGTGCCGACACACGTGTAAGATGTATATGACACATGTCTTTGCCATTGAAAAAGCCAAGAATTTAAGTCCGATACCCGGTTCATCACGGCTGCCACATTTGTATCCTTATTTCATGATTTGCTTTTGAGTCCTTCATTGATGTTTTCCATTGCCTATGTAACGTCATTTGTTCATGGTGTTTTCTCATGTGATCAAGACTGCTGAGTCAGTCAAAACGCGTTATGAGAAATTGAAACAGCACATTGACAGAGCCTTAGTGCGTGTTTTACTGGACTATTTGCGAATATATATATATTAGTGCGCTATCTTGGCTTTGCACTGCTGAGAGAAGGGGAGATTCCTAAAATAACCAAGTCTTCAGCCCCTTCTTGAAGGAGATAAAGTCTGAGCAAGAGCGGAAACTAAGGGGGAGATTGTTCCAGTGATAGGGGGCAGTGTAGGAAAACTATCTGCCCCCCTGTTTTGAGGTTCGTATGTGAGGGTTACCAGAAGAGACTTATCCGAGGCCCCAAGGCATCTGGAGGGCAGATAGGGTTTTAATCGTACAGACAAATAGGCAGGGCATGATTTGTGAAGTTCCTTATGTGTCAGACAGCAAAGTTTAAAAATAACACATTTTCTAATTGGCAGCCAATGAAGCTTCCGAAGAATAGGGGAGGAGGGGGAACGAGAAGGAAGATTGCAGATAAGTCTAGCGGCAGTGTTTTGGACCACCTGCAACTTGGTCAGCAGGTTGTCATTTACTGATGTCAGCAGAGCATTCCCATAGTCCAGGCGGCTGGGGATGAGAGCCTGGACAAGAGTTTTCCTAGCACTGTCGGGAAGCCAAAGGTTCATAGTGGCAAAGCAAGTGCCACAGGTGGCGTTAACTTGGTCTTTCATGGAAAGTGATTGATCGAACATCACACCAAGATTTTTCACTGCCTCCTTAGATGAAGAGACAGGGCCAAGTTCAGACGGCCACCAGTCGGCAGACCAAAGCTCAGACACTTTTCCAAAAAGCATGATCTCAGTCTTGTCGCTGTTTAATTGAAGATAGTTGCTAGTCATCCAAGCAGCGACTTCCCTCATGCAATTAGCAAATTTGCTTTTCACTTTGTCTGGATAGGGGCCAAATGAAATAAGGAGTTGTGTTTCATTAGCATACGACACGATCTCCATACTGCACGCTCTCACTATCTGGGCAAGTGTTGCTATGTAGATATTAAAGAGGGTTGGGTCAGACACTCCCTTGTTCAATCGCATCAGACGTGACTTGAAGGAGTCCAAGCAGACCCAGTGGTCAATTTGTGTCACTGGGGCAGATCCTGGCTCATAAAACTTTGAACCTGATTTCCCCAGTAATAACCCAAGAGTTGTAAATACGCCTGAACGCACAGCCTCAAAATTAAAATTGTTCTCATTTTACATATGACATTGACCTACATAATAACATCTAACATGCTATAATGCTGCTTTCTTGTTTACTAAAGCACTGAACCTCACCTTTCTCTTTATAATTCAATACTTTTAATTGTTAATTTTATGCACATCATGTATACTTGTATTTACAGCCTGTCTAATTTTCATTGCAATGGCTTTAAGTAACTTAGCAATTATTTAATAAACTGAAACCCAGGGTATAAGCTCAACATATCTAAGACACAGGTTCTCTTGAATTTTAAGCTAGATTCTACAACTCCAGGGGTAACCTCGACTGCAGTATACCTTGATGTCAAATTGTGCTCTGAGGTTGGGGATATAATTAAATTGAATTACAAACCTTTAGTATTATCATTTATTTCTCAGATAAAATCATGGAATAAACTTCCACTTACTATTACTGGTCGATGTGACATCGTTTAGATGAACATCCTCCCGAAATTTCTGTATTTGTTCAGGGCAATCCCACTGTGGGTTCCTGATTCTTTTTTTAAACGTTTGGAAAGTGCTATCAGAAGTTTTATATGGGGTTAGAAGCGGGCGAGACAAGCAATTTGCTTTATGAAACTCCTGTATAAGCAAGGCGGACTTCAAATCCCTGATTTCAAGTTATATTTTTGGGCCGCTTTGATGGGTCATCCATGCAGTTATTTAATCCCAGCTGGTCTAGATACATCAGCTTTTGGCTATCATTTAGCACTTGGGGGCCGAGTTCAGGCTATTTTTTATCGGCAGGGAGAATGCCAATTATTACAAGAGGGTACGTGGTAAGGTGATGAGGGATGCCATTCCTATTGGGCAGGAAATCTGTACAAAATACTCAAAAGCATTCTTAATAAAGAAACACCGCTCTGGAACAATCTTGCTTTTCCAACAGGTAGCGTTTGGGCACAACATTGTGTTCAGACTTTGGGGCAGCTGTATGATTTGAATGGCTTTTGTTCATTTGCTGGATCACAGAATATCTACAAGCTTCCTAATCACTTTTCTTTAAGTACTTACAAGTGAGGGACTATTTATTGTCAGGATGCAAAAACCCAGTCGATCTTAAAGGCACAGAGTTAATGCTACATTTATATAAACCAGGCAGGAAACCAACAATAAGTGTGGTCTATCAAGACTTTTGTAAGTATGTTGCCGACAACAGTTTGTGATTGGCAGCAAAGTGGAGCCGGCTGCTTTCTTCTGATATTTTGGTTTCGGAGATTCGGAGGGCATTAGAGATTGTGGACTGCTCGGTACACTCTACTAATCTGAAACTACAACAGTTTAAGACTATCTGTCTTTTGTATTATACTCTGTAAAAAAAATCTCCAACTGGGGTGTGAATGGTGCCACTGATAAAACTAGATGCCCTAAATGTAGTCTGCTAGCTGCAGATATTGTACATATGTTTGCCATTTGTCCTGCCTCACAAGAATTTTGGGTTGTTGTAAGTAAGTTAATGTCATCTGGTTTAGGCTTTCAAGTTTTATTATCTCCTACACAGATATTGTTGGGAGCCAAATTTGAGTACGATGGGGGCATCAAGTGTTTAATAACAATAATGATATTCTGTGCCCGGCTATGTATCGCTAGGTCATTGGTCTCCACTATTCCCCCAAAGACAGCCAGATGGTGGGTCCTCATATGACAAATTTATGAGTATGAACTGACCTTGGCCAAAGCTAGAGGCCCTTACTCTCTGAAAAGGTTTGATAAAATGTGGGTAGGTCTCAGCTGGTATTTTTTCAAACTACAACGTTCATTGATTTTGTGTTCATCAGTTGATTTTGGGCATAATTATATCTTTTTCTGTGCTCTCCAAGTTCTAGACTATATCATAAAACTTTCTTTTTAGGTTGTTTTTTTTCTCTTCATCTCTTTTCTTTGTTTTCTCTTCTTTTTTCCATTTTGTCTGTTTAAATATTTTGAATATTATGTATGGAACATGTTTGATTAGAAAATAAAAAAAGGTAGAAAGGTTGCTAGTCCATTTAAATCAGCATTAAAATAATTCATAAGTTAAGAGAACAATTTAAGTATATAGTCAATTAACAGTCATATGGTCTGCCTTCATTAAAGAGAACAAAAGATTTGGCAATCAAAAATATTCTAGGTACCGAGTTAAATAACAGTTCGACATGGTAACTGCTCTATATGAAAGAAAAGAAAGATCCATAAAATATCTAAGTGCAAAGTCCGCAAGAGGTTTGAAATGAGGTCTGCCTCTGAGAAAAGGAGCAACATTTCTGGCACACATGCTAGAAAATGCACTTTTTATAGTTTCAGAGGAGTGTTACAGAACACTCTTGACATAATGTGAGATGGTATCATAAAGCTAAACTCATAAAGTTACATGACATAAGCCATCATCTTTGCAGAAATTTTAAAACAGGGAACTCTAGAGACTAGTAATAAAAGTGGGGACAAAGGGCTTTTAGGCAGGTCCAGCATATATGCAGTGCAGGAAGTCTAGAAAAAGGATTTATGCTGTTCCTCTGAAGTGAGAGTCAGGTAAAGGAAATATAGACCAACCTGACCAGAGTGGTTCAAAGTTGGGAATCCATTTCATTGGATTATATTGCCCTCACACACCCTGTCGGGTGTCATGCTTCATCATCGGGCTGCTCCTCGTCGGGTCGGCGATGCAATACCCTACGGGCTCCCTACAGTAGGGGCACTTTAGCGGAGATCTTTTTCCAACAGCCGTTTGGTGAAGTGGGGGTGAGGGGTCTAGTGTGTGTAGATGAATGTGTGTTTCAAGTGTGTTACGAGTGATTCTAAAATAGGGTTGGGAGTACCTATGACAACAACTTTAATCAAGGGGTCTCCTACCCTAAGTAAAAACAAAAGATATAAGGCGCTAGGCTGAGGTTATGTCTCAGGTTATGGCGCTCTTATATGTGATAGGTCAACATGTTTCTCGCCAATTGAATAATCTGCGGGTGATTCGTCAGGACCAAACAAGGGGATATACTATCTACAACTCAAAACCTAAAATGGTGTTGTGGCTGCACACTCACATCAACCATGCGACTAACTAGTCATATACCTGGTAGTACTGGAACTACCTGTGGAGAGAGAACACATCACATAGGTAAGTATATTACGGTCATGGGTCTGTGCATTTTCTCTTTTTCCTGTGCAAAACTGACTCTCAGAATGACGTGGTGAGCATGAACAAAATAAAAACAATTAAAAACAGGGTGCCACACGGTGAGTGCACAAGGTGAGCTAGCGTGAACTTCAGCCCTTGTGGCACACAATAATGTTATAGCAGAGAGAGCATAAGGACTCACCCACAACTGTGGACTAACCAGGCTTCACAGTACCCGGTAGGTTGAAACACGAGGAGTTCCTCATGTACTAGGTTCAGAAGTGGGAAGAAAACGAGGGAAGATATCATTAACATCATTAGGCATCAGAACCCACTACAGGGTGTTTGACTCCTACTCCCATACCATGTCAAGTCGATAGAACTGTGACATATATCAACACTTACTCAAGTTCATAATTCAATTCTGAGTCACACGTGGGTTAATTGTATGTTGTGGTTTTCTATGTGGTCAAATAACCGCTGTTGCAAAAGTTGTGTAAGATTGACTTAACATTATTCCGAAGATATAACAAGCTGGCTGGATTGACTAAGAACGGGGTTTAACCGTGTGGCCAGGTAAGCGTAGCTTACAAATCAATGTGGCATCAATGCATAGTGCTTGTAAAATGGTGGTCGATCGAGTAGGCATATTTATAGAGCGGTAGCGTGTTTGGCAATTAGTCGAGAGAAATGTATCATGCTCCGTCTAAACAAAATGTATCATACTCCGTCTAAACAAAAAGCGCTAAAGGCATGGGGGCTAAACATTCGATCAATCAGAGTATCGTCATGTATACCATTCACACCGTACTCACTTGTGTGCCTGTAGGCACGTAGCTTTGCGACCTACCCACTTCTACCGGGTCCCAGGTGGTGGAGTAAGGCAAGTCTAAAGCGTCTATATGTCCGCTTGGTGCTTCCGGGAGGCGGGGTGTATATTAGAGGACTAGTGCGTGTAGCGCTAATTTTATTGGTGGCCATATTGGATGTCATTTTTACAAGGCCTCTGATTGGCGGCCATATTGGAACGATGTTCATTGTACATAAAGGAGATTTTGGGTCTTTGAATAACCACCTTAGTGTGTGTAAATTATTGCCAATGGTGTGGGTCTAAGACGTATTGGACCCGCTTGGTGCTTCATGTGCTTCATGTGGTAGACTCGCTCGTGTGCATACCGCCAATTATGCTGGAAGTAGTTATAGCGACGATGCTTAGTTATGGCGGCTATTTTGGAGCGATGTATTTGATGTGGCAATACCTAAAAGAGTTTTGATCATCATTTTTATCATCTCTGTGCATGTAAAATGTTGTCAATAGAACTTAAAAATAGTCATGTGTATAGTGATCACAACTAGTGTGCATCACGAATAGTGTGTATCACGAGTTGGATGCATAGAGATCACAACCAATGTGCATCACGCGGTAGTATTGATGGTGGCCACCTAGTTGCGATGTTGATATCGCGAATGTTATCACGAGGAGCACTTACAATCACAAGTGCATGCCAACCAGGTTATGCCTAATAGCAGCTCTTTTCTATGTATGCATACCTGCCCAGTTATGCCCAATCTCACTCCTTTACTATTCTAGAGGTCTGGACCTGGAGCCAACTAGAAGCAATTATTCTCAATCTGGATCTCAGTGTGTGATGATGTCACATATCCCATAAGTGAATTCAGAACTGGATCTTTGCGATGGCAAGTCATACCCTCAACATACTCCAAGGTATTTCATCTTTTAATCCTTGGGTGTGTGAGGATAATCGGTATATCCATCGCTGTTCCTTTAGAAAAAGCGCATTTTTGGTGATCCTAGTGAATGTCTCTAGGATCACCCATCTTAATGAGTCAGGCGTGTGGCGCAGTTCAAGAAAATGGGAGCACATCTTCGTGTTGGTTTTCTGACAACGTATGTTGCTCCGGTGTTCCGAAATGTGTGTCTTAATGGGGCGGGTGGTCATCCCTACATATTGTAGATTGCAGGGACAGGTGATCAAATATATACAATTTGATGTATTGCAGTTAGTGTGTGCCCGCAACTCCCAAGTGAACGCATTGGTGAAAGTAATGGTCTTGTGTATTGAGGTGAAGGCACATGCCGCACAGGACCCACAGGGATAATGGCCCTTGACAGGTGGTAAATCCCATAGGGTTCTTTGGACCACTGGTGTCTCCGTCTTAGGTCTGGTGTGGATTAGCATGTCTTTCAAATTGCGAGAGCGCTTGAAGGCAAATCGTGGTAAATCCAATGTCATGGCACCAGTATTAAGTATGCCCCAGTGCTTCCTGATCACTTTACTAAGTGTGTTGGATGCAGGTGTGAAAGTGGTGACACAAGTGAGTGTGTCATTGGGGGTTTTTTCTCTCTGTTCTAAAAGCGCTTCGCGATTGTTATTCCTCGCTCTCTTTCTGTTAAGGGCAATACTACGTGGGGGGTAATGCCGTGATGCCAGTTTAGTTGCTAGTATTTCTGACTCAGTTCTGTAATCTTCAATGTTACTGCAATTTCTTCTCACCCTTAAAAATTGCCCATATGGGAGGTTTTCTTTTAGGGCGCGAGGGTGATGACTGCTGAAGAGTAACAGACTGTTGCGATCTGTTGTTTTTCTGTACATAGTGGTTGTCAGGCTCCCCTGTTCAAGTTTAATCATGAGATCTAGGAATGGTAATTGGTTCTGGGAAATGGTGCTGGTGAATCTGAGGTACGGATTGAGTGTGTTCATCCAAGTACAAAATTCTTCACATAATGTAAAATCACCCGCCCAGAAGACAAGTATATCGTCTATAAAACTCTTCCATAGGCGTATATGTTGCCGGTATGGATTGGATTCGTGGAAGATGAGATCCCCCTCAAAAGCCGCCATATACAGACAAGCTATGCTTGGAGCGAAGGTACTCCCCATGGAAGTACCTTGCGTCTGGTGGTATAACTGTCCTTTAAACTCAAAAAAGTTTTCGGTCAAGGCCAAAGTGGCGCATTCATGGACGTAACTAGGTGGTGTGGGGGAGTCCCAAAATGCTGCACTTAGTGCCTCCTCTATCACATCTAGGGTTGCTCTTTGCGGAATGTTTGTATAGAGCGCCTCCACATCTAGAGTGATGAGGAGATCAATGTTGTTGGCGGGCTGGAATTCAGAGAGTAAGCGTAGGACATCAGTGGTGTCCTGTATGTAGGACGGTATTTGTCTGACCAGCGGTTGTAAAAAATGGTCACAAAATTGCGACAGGGGCTCAAGTATAGAGTCTATGCCCGATACAATGGGTCGGCCTGGTACTGGTGTGACCCCCTTATGTATTTTTGGTAGTATATAAAAATAGGGGGTCCTGGGATTTTTCATAAGGAAGTCAGCTTCCTTTCTGCTTATCCAGCCTTGGGTTTCGGCTTCCAAAACAAGCGCAGTTATAGTTGTGGTTAGACGTGTCACTGGACTGCTGGTAATGGGGGTATAGTACCGCCGATCACTCAGTTGCCTCAGACACTCAGTGTCATAGTCAATGGTGGCCATAATTACTGTGGCCCCGCCCTTATCAGCTTGTTTGATTGTGCTGGACGAGTCACTTGCAAGGGCTGTGACTGCTGCCAATTCTCCACTGGTGATATTGCAGGACTGTCTCGGGTCTGACTCACTCTGTAGGTCTTTGAGGACAGCTTGTTCAAAAGTAATGACCTCATGGGGTACCATACTGGTGTTTGGAGTGAATGTAGAGGGGTTATGTAGGCCGGAGTCAATAACTTCTTGGGATGGTGCCCCGTCGAAGAAGGCTCTAAGGCGTACCTTACGAAAGAATTTCTGTAATTCACACTGTTGTATGAATTTGTCTGCCCTGGGGGTGGGAACAAATCCCAAACCTTTTTGTAAGACTCTGTGTTCTTCCTCTGTTAAGGATTTGGGAGATAGGTTTACGATCAGGTTCTTTTCTTGGTGTAACTCCGGGTTTCTACCACACGTTGTTGTGGTTCTTCCCATTGGACCCTCTTGTCTTGTTGATTGCCTCTTCTTCGCCCGCACCCTTTGCCCCAACCTCTGCCTAAAAAAGGTTGGCTCATGCCTGGTGGGCAGAAGGGTTGTGGGCCCTGAGGGAACATGGGGTATTGCCAATATGCTGGTCCCTGATAATGAGGCATAGGAAACCCTTGAAAGCCTTGTCGGCTACCTCTCCTGGTGTGATTATTATTCCAGTTCTCTGTGCTGGAATCACTGTTGCTGGATGAGCCCCTTCTGGTGGAATTAGAGCTTGTGTCTGAGATGTTGTTCGTATCAGGAGGGACAAAGTCCTGTCTCAGATACGGGTATACTTTCTCTTTGTCAAACCTACGGATGTCTTTCTGTAGTTTGACTACTTTCTGCTTCATAAGGTATTCCTTATGCTCTGCAATGTCATTATTCAGTTCTGTAAGCTTAGATTTGAAGCTTACCGATGGGATGGAGCTTTTCAGAGCGCTTTCAGCTATTTGAATCCTAGCTAATAGGTCATCGGCTAGTCTTTTGGCTGTATTGATTATCAATATAAGAAGGTCCTGTGTACATTTCCATGAAATTTGGGACCATTCTATCTTGAATATTCCATCCTCAAGAAAAATCCGGGGGAAGTTTTTTATTATTAGTCCATTAGGTGCTACATTAGCCCTCAAATATTCGGTCATTAAGGCTCCATGTAAGGTAATCCTGACCCATTCTCTTTTCATAGACGTCAGGGACTGCCAGTCCTCCGACTGGCTCCCTGTTGCTGCACCTCCTTCTGCTCCCAGAATGGATGGTGCCCTCAGTATCTCTGCTGCTATATCATCTCCATAACTCAAACCCTGACCCTCCATGGTGTAGAGGTCCGGCGTGTTGGAGAAATAGTAAAAGATAAGAATGCTCAAGGGACACTGACTCAAATCTAGCAGTGTCGGGGTGGTCTGTTGGGGGACAACAATAGTTTTACCCGCCGGAAAGGTCCCACGGGGTGGCCCGTGCAAAAACCAGTAATAAAAGTGGGGACAAAGGGCTTTTAGGCAGGTCCAGCATATATGCCCTGCAGGAAGTCTAGAAAAAGGATTTATGCTGTTCCTCTGAAGTGAGAGTCAGGTAAAGGAAATATAGAGCAACCTGACCAGAGTGGTTCAAAGTTGGGAATCCATTTCATTGGATTATATTGCCCTCATACACCCTGTCGGGTGTCATGCTTCCTCATCGGGCTGCTCCTCATCGGGTCGGCGATGCAATACCCTACGGGCTCCCTACAGTAGGGGCACTTTAGCGGAGATCTTTTTCCAACAGCCGTTTGGTGAAGTGGGGGTGAGGGGTCTAGTGTGTGTAGATGAATGTGTGTTTCAAGTGTGTTACGAGTGATTCTAAAATAGGGTTGGGAGTACCTATGACAACAACTTTAATCAAGGGGTCTCCTACCCTAAGTAAAAACAAAAGATATAAGGCGCTAGGCTGAGGTTATGTCTCAGGTTATGGCGCTCTTATATGTGATAGGTCAACATGTTTCTCGCCAATTGAATAATCTGCGGGCGATTCGTCAGGACCAAACAAGGGGATATACAATCTACAACTCAAAACCTAAAATGGTGTTGTGGCTGCACACTCACATCAACCATGCCTAATGCCTGTTAATGATATCTTCCCTCGTTTTCTTCCCACTTCTGAACCTAGTACATGAGGAACTCCTCGTGTTTCAACCTACCTGGTACTGTGAAGCCTGGTTAGTACACAGTTGTGGGTGAGTCCTTATGCTCTCTCTGCTATAACATTATTGTGTGCCACAAGGGCTGAAGTTCACGCTAGCTCACCTTGTGCACTCACCGTGTGGCACCCTGTTTTTAATTGTTTTTATTTTGTTCATGCTCACCACGTCATTCTGAGAGTCAGTTTTGCACAGGAAGAAGAGAAAATGCACAGACCCATGACCGTAATATACTTACCTATGTGATGTGTTCTCTCTCCACAGGTAGTTCCAGTACTACCAGGTATATGACTAGTTAGTCGCATGATTTCATAAATGTCCTTATTAGCACATATGCTTAATGATCCAATGACGAATGGGACTGTGATCAAAAGGGTTGTGTAGACATATACAATACGCCGACGTTTCAACCCTGTGTATCGCGCAAGAAGTGAAAGTGCGTCCAAGCGGGTCTTCCTCAGGGCAGGAGGGGGGAAAATGGCAGCCTAAGGAATTATTTAAAAGGCAGCGTCAGGTGTGTGTTATAGAACAGAAGTGTGAGTTCATTGTGTGGCTTTTAAGGCATGTATCTTACCCAAAAGCAGATTCGTAGGCGGCCCTGCGAATACTAATAACTTGGTCAGGTATAGGTAGGAAATTTCATAAGGATCTCCACCAGCCGGTTTGGAGCCTATTGGAAAAACTGAATCAGTGACTGAAAATAGTACTATTGTTGATTATGCACCACGAGTTTAAGAGGGCTGTGACATACCTCAAAGATAAACTGTATTTAACTTCCACCCGTCGGTTGGAGTTGTATTTGTGCCAGTCCGATGTTTTTCTAAAGTAAATAATGAGCAGTGCATAAGTGATGATTTTAAAATAACACAAGAGCGCAAAGTGTGCTTCGTTCCAAGATCCCTAATTAGTTCTCACCGTGATTGAAAATACAAGCCTCCGTCTGTCCGTGGTTTATTTCGGAAATGAAGGGCTGAAGGAACTGAGGCTATAAATAGCCTCTCTGGCGTGTGATGGACGTGCACGTTAGCTCGTGTCTCATGGGGATGAGCACGCATGGTGGAGCAGCTAGGTTGTCCTGTCAAGGAACCGGCCTGCTCATCGTAAAGATGTGATCAATTACCCAGCCTGTTGAGAAGCAAGATCTCAGGCGTGCGTGTGGGTAATGAACTAAGGCTCATTTAGCTAATGTTTGTGTTCTCCTAAATACAGTTTGATGGCATTACATGGACACAATGACGTGGGTTTAGGGAATAACACAAGAACGATATGCACTGATTACAACATGTAAATACTTTTGGAAATTAGAAATAGCATAATGTGGATGACATACAATTTGTATAGCGAATAAAGCTATGTTACACTCTTTTGGCATTTTTGCTAAGGCAGCGTTATGTTAAATAAAAGAGCAGTATGTGGCAGTGAAAATCAAAACCACTATTATGCAGGATAAGTTATTACTGGTCTATGACATGAATCTAACACGTATGCAAGTGAGATGATTTAAAACGAGTAATAACTTCTTCAAATATGACATGTAAAATACATTGTAAAATGTCAAAATACACTTATTGACACTTTTTGCACGTGGAATTTATACGGCGATACGGCATCATGTAAAATAAAGTTACAGATTAGATCATGAATAGTCTGTAGCAATGAAGATCAGGACCAACTATTATGTAAGACCAGTTGACATGTATAGGCATAGGTTCAAATTATGCTTGGTATATTGGAAGTACATGGCAAAGTAGTGCATAGTGGGGCTGGTATGTACTGTGCAGTGAGATCTAAAGCCTAACCATTTGCCTATAAGTTTCCTCAAACTCATTTAGCCCTGTATTCATGGAGTCTAAAATGTGAATCCATCTGCATTCATTTAGGTTTAGTTGTGAGACCATACTGCCTCCTCTGGGGTGCAGAGTGATTCACTCCAGAAGACACCACTGTAGGTCATCCGCAGTGTGATTATTCTGGGAAAAGTGCTCAACCAAGGGAGCTCCTTGGACCTTGCAGCGGATCCTACTGCGGTGTTGCAGAACTCTAGCCTTGACCTTTTGGGTGGTTTGGCCAACGTAGATCTGATTACACGTGCATCGTATGGCGTAGATAATGTTATTACTATTGCAATTGCTGAATTGTCTCAGATGGTAAGTTTTTCCCATATGCTGAAATGATGAGCCAATCATTGCAAAATCACACGCTTTGCAATTGCAGCATTTAAAGTGACCAATCAATGGCGGTAGATTAAGTTGCTGCCTGATGTCCGGTGGTTTCTCAGTCTCTAGGTATGCGCTGACAACAAAGTCTTTGATATTTTTTGCTCTTTTAACCCCTTCGATGCTCGTGACGAGCTCAGCTCGTCATGCTGCGCGGTCGCGCTGTGCGCATGATGAGCTGAGCTCGTCACGACCACACCCGCGATCGGAATGTCCAGCACCTGGGCGGAATTCCGATCGCGGCGAAGCGGTTAAAGGCAAAAAGAGGTTTTTCTTGGATTTCAACTTCAGTACCTACTAAGTTCCAATATTTCAGTAGTACCTTCTTGATTTCATGGCTGCGTGTATTAAATGTAGTCACGCAAACCAACTTCTCAGTGTAGAAGGAATCAGCACACCAAACATATCCATAAGCACTTGTCCAAATCCACAGTTTAGTCTTTTAGGATTCATTTAATTCATCTCATTCATTTTACCTGCATGATACACTCTTTCAAAGACTAATGCTAAATAGCAGATACCTACCCAGTTACGTGGAATGTTAACATAATCTTTTTACCACAAAGATGATAAATGCCTTTAAATATAGAGTCATTACCCAACATATAATCTCCACCTACTAGGGGTCTCATTCACAAAGGTAAACTTACAATTTTGTGTAAGTTGTGGTATTCAAAAATTATGACTTAATAGTAACTCTGCACATAAAAATATAGGCCTGTCCTATCTTTTTATGTGCAGAATTCTCTGCCCCAACTGTGGAGTCTCCGCAGTCATAAACTCATAGTTTGTGAATAAGGAGGCGCTAGAGGGCGCAGAGGGCGCACAGCGAGATGGCTGTGTGCTAACGCAGCTCCGCCGGATGGAGCACATCGCGTCTATAAATCCTGCCGTTTCCCGGCCCAAACTGTGTTAAAATAACGGAGCTGAGCAGCGGAAGATCCCTAGCTACGGAGGAAAGGTACGAGAACTGTGCGGAGGCTGTAATTAACTGCAAACGAAGAGGCTGAGGTGGGTGAGCCGGCGAGAACAAAATGGCGGCGCCGACTGAATAGTACTCGGCGACGGGGATTTACAAGGTGAATCGGCCCCGCGCGGCACCGCGTACACTCCCGATGCGAAATGGCTGAGCAGATGATGGTGGTGTAGAAGTGGGGTGCCTGAGCGTCTGTAAGGGGCATACTGAAGGTACGGCGGGAGTGCCCCTGCATTCAGAAGGAGTGGCAGAGGAGTGGGCACCGCTACAGCGACGTAGGCCCCAGACGGCGACTCATTGAGGCGCGTGAAGCAGGAGGCGGCTGAAACTGGGCCCAACACTGAGGTTGTGGAGCTGCCCTGGACTCCCTGAACCGAATGGCATCCATCGCTCTGGATGTGAGGGCCTAATATCTGCGTGCTGGGAGAGCCCCCAAACTAAGAGGCCACGACGGAAGCGCTCACGAGGTGAGCTGCGGTGCCGGTGAAATCTCCGGCGGGGGCGCTGACACAAAGACGTCCACCCTGTGCATCAGTCCCTTGGGGCGCGAGATGGGAGCAGCGAGGTGCTAGCGGCCTGCCTCTTCTGCTGAGGACCGGATCTTGACCCCCTGAGCCATCTGGAGCGTAGCTGGGCGCGCGCGCCATTGCCGTCTGGCCCCTGACCTGCCGCCACCGCTGCTGATGTCTACCGGCTGTCCGACTGTGGAGTAACAGTAAGCACTGCTCAAGATTACGGCATAGAACATTGTGGGCGAGGCATCTGATTGGGACAGTGTGGTGGCACGGACCGCGCATCATGAGATGAGAGTCTGGGAGTAGGCACGGGGTTTCCTGCGAGATTGCACAGACCGCGGTGCTTGCGGTACAGAGCCTGATCTGGATGCACTGGCTGGGAGGTCTGTAAATCTGAACTACCTTCTCCTGCGCTGTATCGTAGACGTGCATCACTGGAGCCCGCACACGTGTTGCTGAGATCTTGCTGATGCGTTGGAGGGATAGAGGTGTACTCCTTCATTCAGTGCCTCGCTTGGCCCGCTGACCATCCAGTCCACGCAGTGCAAGGCAAGGGCTACTACATACGAGGCGAGGCTTGAACTGTGCCGCAGCCGCTTGGTATTGTGCGGCAGTGCGGAGACGGAGGTGCTGACTGAGAGTGTCGGATCCGCGCTTGGTTCCATATACGGCGGCTTTCTGTCAACATAAGCATGGGGAAGTCTGAGCGAAACCAACCTCGACTGACCTTTGAACCGCGCAAGTCTGGCAAGTCCAGACAGCAGGTGGCCTCGGACTCGGAGGTCGACGCTCCTTCAGACAGCCTCACTACCATTGAGAAGATGTTACTTGACATACAAAACAGCCTGCAGATGATCAATGGCAAAATTGATAACTTGAATCTCAGGATGGACCACATGTCCACTAAGTTGGACAAACACGCGCTGCGATTAGGAGAAGTCGAAACCCGCATCTCTGAAGCCGAGGATGGGCTCCAACAAACGGCTGAAAAAGCGCTAGCCTTGGAGAAGGTACTCACTGTGATCCAGGCGAAAAACGAGGATTTGGAGGCCCGATCCAGACGCAATAATATACGCATCACAGGTTTACCTGAATCCACCGCCAGTGGACGCCTAGAGCCCTACATTGAAGCACTACTGCAGTAAAACCCAAAGTCGGCATTTGACTATGCGAAAACTTTAAGGCGGAGGCAGCGTGATACATCTACCCAGCCTGGCAGCGACGATGAGGAGGCGTCATAGCAAAGTTCAGTTTGATTGCTGCTGGCGTCCGTCCCGGACTTGACGTGCAGGCGCGATCTGCAGTGTCCATCGCGGTTGGGTGAACTGGACGTTGGCGGTGCGCCCTCTCTGGATGGTCGTCCTCGTCGGCACTGCTGCTCTTAACACTGGACTTGCAGATAAGATTTATTGTTATTAGGGGGAACTGTCTAACCTGCCAGCTAATTGATGATAATAGCGTAGGATGGGAACGTAAATTATATAGTCTCTGTCCACCTCCCGTACATCGTGGGAGGGGTACTGCGTCCCTAGGCGCCTCAATAGGTGATCCCCAACACTGTTGGTTTGTTGTGTTATGTTTTTTGACATTTTGGGGAGGGTTTTGGGATGGCTTTGGCAGGTTGGGGTTGCTGAAGTGGGTGGGGGGATGGTGGGCTGATCGCTTGCAGCTGGGTCAAGAAAGAATGATTGGGGGGCTAGTCTATGAAACTGAGTGGGGGGCGGGGGTTGGGGGGTTGTTGGTTTTAATTTGGAATTGGTTTCTTGCGATTGCATTGCTGGTAGCGACTTGGCTTGCATATAATGCTCTAATTGAGAGTGTGCTAAATTACAACATGCGGTTACATATACGACATCGACATGACTATGGGTGACAGATGTACATGTCTGACATGGAATGTGCGTGGACTCAACTCTCCTCAAAAAATTAGGAAGATCTTTGCATATCTGGATAGACAGGGCATCCAAATCGCTCTCCTGCAAGAAACACACCTCACCAAGGGGACCGAGACAGGGATGGCGCGTAAATTGGCTGGTTACAAACTCGCCTCGTCATACTCTGCATATGCTAGAGGGGTGCTGATCCTGGTTAAAAAAGGCACGCCGTTCACACCATTAAAAACGTATACAGACGACGAAGGACGTTGCGCAATGGTACAGGGTAAATTGGGTATGACACTGGTCACTATTGTTAACACATACGGCCCTAATGTGGACGACCCCCAGGCGTTTCATCGCATGCTCAACGAGCTACGACTTTGGCCGGAGGCGGCATTTCTCTGGGGGGGTGATCTCAACACTCACTTAGACCCTGTGAAAGATAAATCCAGCCCTCACACATCTCGCACAAGGAAGGTAGCTCAATGTGTCCGAAATGCCATGGAGGAAATGGGCCTGATAGACGCCTGGCGCATACGTAATGCTGAGACGCGCACGGGTACACACGCCACGCCGGCACACAATAGCTGGTCCCGTCTGGACTATTGGTTGTTGAGCGAGAGGGCTAACGAATGGGTTACGGGGGTGGAGACTCTGACATGTACTCTGTCCAATCACAATCCAGTGTGACTAATGCTCACCATTCCTACTAACTCGCGCCGTCTGTTTACCTGGCGGTTCTCGGCGGAGGCCCTCCTGGACCCTATCTATGAAGACACTATCCGCAAAGCGATAGTGCAATACTTTGAATTAAACGGTAGGTACGGTAGACAGTGCGGCCATACTGTGGGAGGCCTTCAAGGTAACTGCGCGAGGGGTTTGTATCAGCACCACAGCGGGCATTTTGCGGGACATCAGGGGTCAACTACACAAATTAGAGTCCACACTGGGGGATTTGGAAAAGAATACACGTCACAACCCTGCGCATCCACATTAACGCGCATACATGAGCAAATTTTGGAATATGACACACTGGCGCAGCAGGAAGTGCGTTATCTATCACGGAGACACGTTGCTAGACAGTACGGGGAGGGGGGCAGGCCGGGTAGACAACTGGCCTTGAAACTAAAATTTAGGGCCGACCATCATCACATCTCAAGAATAGTGGATGACCAGGGGGGTGAACATCTCGCGCCTCAGGATATAGTAAACCAATTTCGAGAGTATTACAAATCTATATACGCCTCTCGTGGGAGCGCAAATGATGATGCACTAGAGGATTATCTCTCTGATATTGCATGTGCATGGCTGGGAGATGGACAGCGAGCATATCTTAGTCTGCCGATTGATGAGGCCGATGTGAGGGCAGCTATTCTCTCTTTACTGAACAAAAAGGCACCAGGGCCAGACGGTCTGTCAGTGGCATTTTATAAGGCATATGTAGATTTGCTGATGCCTCGCTTGCTTGAAGTGTACGCGGAAGCGCACGAAACTGGCGTACTACCGCCCTCCCTTCGGCAGGCCTTGGTTATCGCACTGCTCAAAAAAGATAAGTCTCCGTCACGTTGCGATTCATATCGCCCTCTCTCGCTGATTAATCTGGATGCGAAAATCCTAGCCAAATTCCTTGCCACCAAGCTTCAACCGCTAATGCCATGCTTGATTTTACCGGATCAATCCGGTTTTATACCTGACAGATCCACGTCTCACAATCTGAGAACTATTTTCGCCATGTTCCATTTGCTTAATCTAGATCTACCTGCGGCTGCAGTCATGCTTGACGCGGCTAAAGCGTTTGACTCGATTGAGTGGCCATACATGTTCCACGTCCAAACTCGTATGGGGTTCCCGCCGGTTTTCATGGGATGGGTGCGGCTCTTATACTCGAGCCCATCAGCGATGGTGCGGATAGGAGGCCTTACCTCCCTGCCCTTTAGCATCGGGCGCGGCACCCGACAAGGGTGTCCTCTCTCACCACTTTTATTTGCTGTTATGCTCGAACCCCTAGCCTGTGCGATTAGACAGCGGCACCGGGAGGCAGCGTTAAATTTTCGTCATCGTCCAGTTGGGATATCTCTGTATGCAGACGACATGGTGTTGTTTGTCCTGGAGCCGCGGCGATACCTTGCCCCTATGCTGTGGGAATATATTCGATTAGGCCTGCTCTCCGGTCTCACTATCAATTGGAACAAATCTGTGGTCATACCACTAACGACAATTACTACTCCCCCAGATCTGGAGTTTCCTCTGGTGTGGTCCGCAGAACCGGTCAAATATTTAGGTGTATGGGTGCACCGAGATCCCGAAGTGGTAATCAAGGAGAACTATGGTAAAGCGTGCAGCGACCTGGAGCAACAGGTAGACAAATGGTTGGCACTGCCATTGTCCATGGCGGACCGCATCGCATTGATAAAAATGGTAATTTTACCGCGCTTCCTGTATCTTTTTAACAATATTCCTATAAAACTGAATATCCAATTTTTTACGCAGGTGCGAACCCTCTTGTTAAGGCTGATTTGGAGAGGTAAACAAGTGCGGGTGGGCTGGAAAATGCTCATACTTGCTTATGACAAAGGAGGCTTTAATGCTCCAGATTTTTATCGTTACTACCTATGCGCACAAGCGCAATATGCGTTTCATTGGTATCACCCGCATGCCTTCACACCCCACGTTGCTGTAGAGGACCGGGACGCACATCCGGTCCCGTTAGCTGGAATACTCACACACACACGAAGAGGCACACCGAGATCGGAAATTAACACTTTAGATGCCACGATAGGTGCCTGGCAGGCAATTGGGAAAATCACAGATAAGCTTCCCTTATACGCCCCGGCGTTGTCAATAGCACATCATGCAGCGCGTACGGTGGCGCAGGAGAGGGGATCGTTGGGGCTACTCAGGGAGGTGGGCATTGATCGCATGCAGGACATTTACCCTGACGGGCATTTCATAACGGCTGAAGATATCCAACACATCACCAATCAACCGCTGTTGTTTCAGTTCACGATCTATCGATTGAAGCTCGCAGTTAAAAAGCATTATGCGACATTCCCCGTTGAACCTCCCACATCTAAAGCCCTACAATTGCTACTAATAGCGCCCACACGAAGACAGATGATTACTAAATTGTACAAAGCGGTGAGAGGGGAAATAGTGAAGGATGGTGATAGAAGTCTGGACCGTTGGAATGAACGACTTGACCCCCCACTGACGCCACTGGATTGGGAACACATTTGTGCCCTTACAGGATGACTCACCTCCAATGGTAATCTCAGACTCATACATTTTAAATATATCCATCAGGTATACCACACCCCTCTCAAACTATTCACATATGGTCTCAGAGACACGAGTGACTGTAAGAGATGTGGTCACTCAGATGCAGATTTCTGGCATCTTGCCTGGCAATGTCCGCCTGTGGCTCAATACTGGGAGGACATAATAACTTGCATTCAACGTATGGCAGGGGCTACAATAGAATGCACACCTGTGGTTTGCTTATTGAGCTATGTACCTATCTTGAAGGGAGTGACAGGCAGATTTGTGCGGCTTGCCCTCTTATTGGCAAAAAGGCGCATTGCACTCACATGGGAAAGCAGGCTGACACCACGCCTTAAACACTGGATCAGGGATCTGATATATTGTAAAGACAATCTCGAACTCTATGCTGAGGAACTGCCTGCGGCATCCAAACCTAATGATATCTGGGAGCCCCTACGTCAATATCTACGGGCCCATACCCAAGAGGATGTGGTCCCTGAGGCTGAGGATGGTTGAGCTAAATGTGTCTATAGATATGATAAGGGTTGAGCAAATTGCATGGTACCTATGATTAGGATGCAATGTGAACCACAGAACTTAAGCTTTCATGTTTCCTTGTATTGTCTACCGCAATGTCCGCCCTGCGTGGCGATGGAAATGTTTGTTCTTTTTTTACTTCAATAAAAAGAATATAAAAAAATAAAAAAATAAAAAAGTTTGTGAATAAGAAAACAAGAGTAAACTTATACAAAAGTGTAATTTTACCTTTGGGATTCAGGTCTCTATATAATTATAATTGCAACTCATTCATTCCAATCATCTCTAAAGCTTTCCATTCATCATGTTTCACACACATCATACACTCCTTTCTTTTCCTAAATAAGTTTAGGATACATCTTTGACATTTTAAATTTCTCTTCATCTTCTTCCTGTAATTGAATCTCTCTTTCTTCTGCAGCACTTCTACTAGATTTCACTCTCATTTAATTAAACTCTCTAATAATGATGCTCCATATCAATCAATTTACATGCATTCATGTCGTTAGTAGCATTCGATGTTTGATATAGCACAATGGGTTATTTTTATTAGCAGTGGCCATATTCTTAATTCCAGGTAACTCCTCAAATTGCAATTCGTAGTCCATCTCAAACTCCACCAATAAATCCTGTTTCAATAAAATCACAAACACTACAGGATATGTATGGCATACAGTGGAGTTAAAAATAAGTAACCCCTCTGTTATAGACGTCTACAAGTAGGTGCACATATACCAGTTAAGAAATGTTCATAATACTCTTATATTCGTTATGCAAATTAACAGATGTATTTTCATTAAAATTCACAAGAGACATCTCTATTACCTAATCTCCTGTCTTTTGTAGAATTACTAAGATATAAATCACATCATACCCAACAGGAATGTATAAAATCACTAACAAACAAATTAAAACTAATAAGAAGAGAATCATAAAAACTATTTTTAGAACTAAGAATTGTTTGTTACTAGTAGCCATCTTCTTTCTACAGAAAAACTCTAAAAAAAAATACTAAATCTCTAAAAAAGGTTTAGAGGTTAGATATTCTGAGATTAGTTATTCCTATGTTAGTATTTTTAGTTCTCAAAGCAGATTGCTCTAAGCAGATGCTGGCAAATTATTCAGGAGTTCAGTTCACAAAGTTCAATGCA
The DNA here is from genome assembly GCA_963921515.1 of Calotriton arnoldi. Classification (NCBI taxonomy): domain Eukaryota; kingdom Metazoa; phylum Chordata; class Amphibia; order Caudata; family Salamandridae; genus Calotriton; species Calotriton arnoldi. Next base: position 339,945 of record CAWUFW010002850.1, read on the forward strand.
GACAAAAAACTAGCTTCAACAGGATATCAAAGGTATGAAATCAACCTACTTGAAAACAGGCTTTGACTATTCAATGTGGGCATAGAGTAAAACATACTAACTCAGTTTCTAATCTTTGAGAATTATGCAGACACATTATGGAAAATCAAAAAGTCAAATAAAGTCAAGTCAAAGTAAACGTTATTTGGCCAAAGGCTATAAAAGCACACATAAAATGAAACAACATCGATAAAAAAAAAATGTCATCTAGTACAAATTCATAAACAATACCCAATTTTTAAATAACATTTCTGAGTTAAATATTTAAACAAGTCAAGTCAGGTGGCCTAAGTCATATCTAAAACATTGAAAAATAGCCCTTAAAATTCATATCTCTTTCTAATGTAAAATACTGATTTTATAAAATTTAAGACTGCAGAGCAGATTTCAGGTGAGCTCAAAGATTGCATGAATATTAAACCATCCATATTATGTCTCACGTTAGTCTTGCACAACAACGGCACCCAAAAAACTGTGTCTTGGATCTTGATACAATGGGCAGAACAATATAAATGAACGGTGCTTTGGATCAAAAAGTTGTCCCACACACATTAAGATGTATCCTGCTGCTGTGCCCCCGGGGGGGTGGAAAAGCAAATTTAAAGTGCAAAGTCTAAACCCCAAATTGTCGGAACTGTGGCATAGTTTACAATTGATTGTTTGGCCTGAGCAGCGGCCAAACGTTTATTCGTGCACTGCTCTAAAAACAGTTCTTTAACACATAATTTGTGATTCAGGTCAATTGTTTGGGGGAATTTATAAAGATTGGGGAGGCCCAATCTATCGAAAGTGACCTTCAAATACCTTAGCCGTTGTATCTGGTCTACCCCATCTAATGACATGCAATCTAAAATGCAAGATCTAATCAGCCCAACCACTGGAGATGACCATATTCTAACCCACAATAATAAAGGGGCTAAAACAATACGATCTTCCAGGTAAGGCATCCCAAGCTCCTCATGGCATATTAAGCATATTAAGGTAGCTGTGCCCTCTGGGACTGAAAGTAGCCTATGTAGAAATGTATTTTCTGCGCATTTTAAGATATCCACCTTATTGTACCCTCAGTGGGCCAGCACCATATACCCCAGCTGAAATGCATTTGCTCCTGTATAGATTCAGCATTACTGGATTTGGTTTATTTTGGAGCTTATGGGCAAATCTAAAAAAGGCTTTAATATTCCGGTTAAAAGTCTGGCATCTAAGTTTTAAAAGTGGGATCCAGCTCAGTGGCTGGTTAAACAAGATCCCTAGATTATTCTTTTACCTTTGATAAGACAGAGTCCCCATTTTAAAAGACTTTGATTAAGTGCTAGGACAGGCACATATCATTACATAAGATTTTGAGAAATTTACTTTAAGCTCCAGGTCCTCCATGAACGCTAAAAACAAATTCTAATAGGGACTTAAGGGCATTTGTGGTAAGTGCGATCAGAACTGCGTCATCCGCATAGAATAAAATGGGGATGGATTTTTGGGCCATACGAGGTACATCTTTGCCATGTTCTACTAAATGATTGCAAATACCGTTGATGTATAGCAGAAAAAGAAAAGGGGCCAAAATGCACCCTTGCCTAACGCCCTTAGTCGACCTTATGTGTGGGGAGCATTCACTTGAAGGGCCATATCAGACACTAGCAATAAGATCCTGATGAAGGCGCATAATAAGTGTCAATAAGTCATGTTCCACTCCCATTTTACCCATTAGATCCCACAACTTAATGCGATTCACAAGATCGAAAGCACTGGATAAATCAATAAAAGCAAGACGCAAAGAACCTTTCTTAGCCTTCACATACTTCCCCAAAATTAGATAAAGATTTAGATATTGCTCAATTGTCCCAACACTGTGGGGTCGATTCCGATGTCGGCCGGAAGCGCACCTAACAGTATTCGCCCGGAAAAAATACCAGCCGAACGCGTGTTTTCCGACCGACTCGAACACTCTACCGAACGAACAAGTACGATGCGCATAACAGCCCAGATTCCGAGCGAGCCGTACTTACCCATTCCAGCTCCTGTACCCCGCCCGAGCCGGATCCGTAAACGCCGAATCGAGTCGCACGGAACCAAATACACAGCACCTTCCGGCCGGACTAGTACGATGCGTCTTCCGTACGCGCCGTACTCGTTGCTACGTCCGGCACGTTTGAGCATCCGGGCGAGCCGTACATAAGCTCCGTTTCGCGCCACAAGACGATCCACGGCTACGAGACGAACAAGCCTGCTACGAGTACGACTCGAAGACACGAGAAACCCGAACGAGACGATCCAAGCATGAATCCCATTGCGCAGGTCCTACCTATACTCTACATCTATTACTGGGACCGGCACGGATGCGTACGGCGCAGACGGTAAGTCAAACACCAACAATACAAACAAACCACACGTACACGAAATATGTCACACACACATAGGGATGCACAAATAACGTACACTAGCAACAGCAGAACCATAGGGGTGGGATGGCCAACACCAATGCCATACACACCCATAGGGGGCTGGATGCCTGCCACTACTACCACCCCTACCCAGGGGTGCCTGGATGCCTGCCACTACTACCACCCCTACCCAGGGGGCCTGGATGCCTGTCACTACTACCATCCCCACTCATGGGGGGCTGGATGCCTACCACTACTACCATCCCCACTCATGGGGGCTGGATGCCTACCACTACTACCATACCCACCCTTAGGGGATGGATGCCTGCCACTACTACCACCCCTACCCAGGGGGCCTGGATGCCTGTCACTACCACCACCCCTACTCAGGGGGCCTGGATGCCTGTCACTACCACCACCCCTACTCAGGGGGGCTGGATGCCTGTCACTACCACCACCCCTACCCAGGGGGCCTGGATGCCTGTCACTACCACCACCCCTACTCAGGGGGGCTGGATGCCTGCCACTACCACCACCCCTATCCAGGGGGGCTGGATGCCTGTCACTACTACCATCCCCACCCTTAGGGGGATGGATGCCTGCCCCTACTACCATACCCACCCTAAGGGGGATGGATGCCTGCCACTACCACCACCCCTACCCAGGGGTGCCTGGATGCCTGCCACCACTACCACCCCTACCCAGGGGGCCTGGATGCCTGTCACTACTACCATCCCCACTCATGGGGGCTGGATGCCTACCACTACTACCATCCCCACTCATGGGGGACTGGATGCCTACCACTACTACCATCCCCACTGATGGGGGGCTGGATGCCTACCACTACTAGCATACCCACCCTTAGGGGGATGGATGCCTGCCACTACTACCACCCCTACCCAGGGGGGCCTGGATGCCTGTCACTACCACCACCCCTACTCAGGGGGGCCTGGATGCCTGTCACTACCACCACCCCTACTCTGGGGGGCCTGGATGCCTGTCACTACCACCACCCCTGCTCAGAGGGGGCTGGATGCCTGTCACTACCACCCCTACCCAGGGGGGCCTGGATGCCTGTCACTACCACCACCCCTACTCAGGGGGGGCTGGATGCCTGCCACTACCACCACCCCTATCCAGGGGGGCTGGATGCCTGTCACTACTACCATCCCCACCCTTAGGGGGATGGATGCCTGCCACTACTACCATACCCACCCTAAGGGGGATGGATGCCTGCCACTACCACCACCCTTACCCAGGGGTGCCTGGATGCCTGCCACCACTACCACCCCTACCCAGGGGGGCCTGGATGCCTGTCACTACTACCATCCCCACTCATGGGGGGCCTGGATGCCTGCCACTACTACCATACCCACCCTTAGGGGGATGGATGCCTGCCACTACTACCATCCCCACCCTTAGGGGGATGGATGCCTACCACTACTACCATCCCCACTCATGGGGGGATGGATGCCTGCCACTACCACCACCCCTACACAGGGGTGCCTGGATGCCTGCCACTACTACCACCCCTACCCAGGGGGGCCTGGATGCCTGTCACTACCACCACCCCTACTCTGGGGGGCCTGGATGCCTGTCACTACTACCATCCCCACTCATGGGGGGCTGGATGCCACCACTACAACCACCCCTACTCATAGGACGGGTAATGCATGACACAACTAGCATACTCCCACATAAGGACTGTCAGTAAATTACATCCCAGCCTCCAACACCATGACAAGCGTGTGTGGTCTGTGTCAAATGCATACAACACTGAACATGACATTGAACATACAATGTGACCCCCTAACACATGTGTCACACATAATTGTGTGTGTGGCCTACACAATGCAAGCAGACCATGACCACTGTGGCAATGTGGCCCAAAGCCCCATCACCACAGTGCCCATAAGGTAAGTGTGTGCTCCATAGCTGAAGCACATTTTGAACAGTGTGGCAATGTGGCCCAAAGCCCCATCACCACAGTGCCCATAAGGTAAGTGTGTGCTCCATAGCTGAAGCACATTTTGAACAGTGTGGCAATGGGGCCCAAAGCCCCATCACCACAGTGCCCAAAAGGTAAGTGTGTGCTCCATAGCTGAAACACATTTTGAACAGTGTGGCAATGGGGCCCAAAGCCCCATCACCACAGTGCCCAAAAGGGAAGTGTGTGCTCCATAGCTGAAGCACATTTTGAACAGTGTGGCAATGGGGCCCAAAGCCCTATCACCACAGTGCCCAAAAGGGAAGTGTGTGCTCCATTGCTGAAGCACATTTTGAACAGTGTGGCAATGGGGCCCAAAGCCCCATCACTACAGTGCCCAAAAGGTAAGTGTGTGCTCCATAGCTGAAACACATCCTGAACAGTGTGGCAATGGGGCCCAACGCCCCATCACCACAGTGCCCAAAAGGTAAGTGTGTGCTCCATAGCTGAAGCACATTTTGAACAGTGTGGCAATGGGGCCCAAAGCCCCATCACCACAGTGCCCAAAAGGTAAGTGTGTGCTCCATAGCTGAAACACATTCTGACCAGTGTGGCAATGGGGCCCAAAGCCCCATCACCACAGTGCCCAAAAGGGAAGTGTAGTCCTGGTGAAAGATGCAAAAACATAACTGCAGGCATTATTCCTGGCCACACAACACCAAACACTACAGTGGCATTGTAGTGCTTGTGTCCCATAGCAACATAGATTGTGTGAGGCAAGCAGTGCAGTGCCAATGACACATCGTTCTGGCCATGTGCACACAAACATCAGCCATGGGGGCCCACATTGTCTACATTCACAAATAACACAATGACAGAAGTGAGCATCATAATGCAGACCCACATATCAGCACCAATGGACACACAAATGTAGATATCCTGTGGAGACTGTAGATGTCAGGTGAACAAATACCATACCATGGCAGCAATGGGACATACTAACCATGATCAATGTGCTGACTGATGACCTAGCAGTCCCAGGGCCAGCAGGGGAAAGCCAACAAACAACATACAGCCAATGGCAAACTAAAGATATGCCAATGCAGTGGTGCAAAAGCACAAACACAAACAGGCAGACTCACACTGCATATCATACACAACAGGTGAGGGGGGTTGTGTGCCAGTGTCCCCAGGCAAACACACAACCCATGAGGAGGCCAGATTCACTGATACACAGATGTCAACACAGTCACAAACAAAAGTAACTCATGGATTGGATTCCCCTATGTGGGCAAACAGGCATTGTGAGATGAGAGGGAGCCCAAATTACACATGTCACACAAGCTTGTAGGAACAGCAACACACACAGCAAGAGACCGAACCACCACAGCAATACCCCCAGGGACCCCACATTGTGGTGACACTAGCCTGCATGACAATCACACTGTTATGACAAAGGTAGATGTCATCCACACTGTGAACCACAGCCATGTGTCCTGAGCAACAAACAACCATCACACCTATACAAGCACAAAGCACTCAGCACGGCCTGCCAGCGAAGGAAAATATGGAGGTAGTGCCCCAGCCGTGCAACAACTCACATTTGCACACACTCAACGCCACACACCTTGAACTCCACCAATGTGCAGCGTTGAAGCTCACATGGACTGCTGACATTGCACATGCACCCATGACAATCCCAGGGGTGGTGGGGGAAATAAGGTGCAGAAACCCATCACACATGGCCAGTCAACAATACTTGTGAATGTCTGACACACTGCACAGTATGCCGTACATGGGCATGACGTGAAATCTACCCCAAACAATGGGATCCTGGCCATAGTCACACACCAATGAAGAAGCCAAGCTGACCCACAAAGGACACACATAGACAACTTCCAACATTGCAGCTCTGACCCTGAGGAGTGGCAGCAGTCACACACACAACGTGTCACAATCACTGAAAGCATACACAAACAGAAAATCACATTACTCGTGTAACCAACAAGTGCCAAGAGGAATCCTGACTGTGTCCCATCTGCGTTTGCCCACATCCCCAGCCCTGACAACAAAGACAACTAGGGATGACAACCTCATGAACATTAGTTTGCCATGCACCCACATCCCGGAGTAACCAGGTCCAAGATGCTGGATGAACACAGAACAACTCAGCAAGCATCACAAACAGGAACATCCGTAGGGACACAGCCTGTGTAGGAAAAGGAGAAGGGAACACGCACAGACATGCCTACACAACACACAACATGGGCACAGCCTATATCACGGAATCACGCACTGCCATGAGGGCACTCCACTCCTGTGGAAGGTCAGCTGTGCCAAACCTTGTCTGTGCACGACTCAAACATGTCAGCAGAACACTCGGTCAGTGAGTCAACAACTACAACACACTGAAGGCTCTGCTCATATCAGCCTGGGCACGGGAGTGTCACGTCAGTCATCTGCATACACCCAAGACACGTGTCAAGCAACTTGCACTGTGTACACAGATGAGTCCTCCAAATTTGATGTGCTAAACTGCATGTCCATTGGAAACGGGCACACAGTCAGGGTACTAGGAACATTGGACAGTGGTAAGCCCACCAGATGTGCATCAGTGTAGGACAAAGATGGTAATCTACAAATGCTAAACGTACATCCCTGTGTCAAATGCTGAACATTACACCCTCAGACTGCAGCAAAGGATGCTATAGATCCAGACTAGATTAGGACACATATCCCATGGACCACATGGAGCCCATCACAGCAAAACTTCATTTACCTGATCTGAACACTATTACAACAGCAAATGCATGATTCTACACATCTACATCATGTACCTCCAAAGATTAACCACAAGTAAACAAAAATAGGCTTTATTCAGCAAGTGTGCAACTTAAATCAAAAGTCCAAAATAAACTAAGGCCAATGGCCGGTCCAAATATACAGTCCCAACAGGGTGATGTGTGACAACTTGTCAACAATTGCTTGCCTGCACAGGTACGGACAGGGGACATCCCCCTTGGAGGGGCATACGAGGGGCAGGCCAGGCACCACAGGGACAGGATCAGGGGATGCCAGAAGGAGGCAGTGAAGGGGAGGTGGGTGCAGGAGTGTCACCGGCAACTGCAGTGGAGGTGTCTGACTCAGGGGGGCTGGCACCACCGCAGGGCTCAAGTCAGATGGAGTTGGTGCTGCAACCACTGCAGTGGGCTGGTCAGATGGAGTGGACTGGGTCCCCAATGCAGTGCCCGAGTCAGACGTGGTGGTTGTGGACTCCACCGCAGTGCATGACTCCAAGGTAGTGGAAGGGGGGCAGAAGAGCTGGGCAGGACAGAGGGGGGACACGGTCTCCACACCAGTGGCACAAACAGGCAGAGCGTCTGGTTTGGGGGTGGAAGAGCAAGTGGCAGGGGGGCAGGGCCTAAGCAGTTTGGGGATGCGGTATCGGTGTGTGGGGGAACCTGGGGCAGGGTGTGGCGGTGGAACCTGTGGAGTGGTGGCCTTGGGGATGGAGGTGAGAGACTGGGTGTTTGACTTGCAGGGCGATGGCGGGGTCTTGCTCTTCCGGGACCGGGGGGACTTTCGGGTGGGGGGCTCACTCTGCCTGCGCCTGGGGAAGGGTGTCTGGGGGCGAGGGGCACTCCCCTCTGTGTGGGTGGACTTCCTCTTCCCCCGGAATGCTGGATCAGCAGGATGGGAGGGGAAGAGGCTGAGGTCATACAGGAAGATCTGCTGTGTAGGTGTGTTAGCAGGCGAGGCAAGGGAAGGGGTCTTGGAGGGAGAGGATTTGGAGGACTGCGGAGTTAATGTGGATGCCTGTGTGTGTGTGTGTTCCCCATCCCCTGTGTCTGTGGTATCAGTCCCCTGAGGATGCGTGTGTGCACGTCTTGCCTTTCTCTTGGGTGTGTCTGTGCTGCTCGTGTCTGTGTGTTTGGGTGACTGTGCAGGTGTGCATGTGCTTTGGACAGGTAGGGGTGCAGGAAGTGTTGATGGGGCAGAGGTGGGAGGGGTGAGGGACTGTTGGAGGAGGGACACTGCTGCCGTCAGGGAGGAGTCCATGGACCTATTGCTCCTCTGAAGGGCAGACATACCCGTCGAGATGCCCTCCATGAACGACACCAGCTGTGTCAACAGAGTGGTGTGTGCATGGAGGACACTCAGCATTGCTGTCTTGCCTACATGGAGCTGCCGAAGGAGGTACACAGACTCCTCACTCAGGGCAGCAGGGGACACAGGGGCAGGGGCTGCGGTGCCTGGCATGAAGGAGACACGCTCCCGAGTACGGGACCCTCCACGGACCTCAGGAATGGGAGCCAATGGGAGGGCGGTGGTGGTGGTGGCGGGGCCAGACAGACTAGCTGGCCTTTGGTGGCTGCTGAGACCCGCCTCCAAAAGGAAGTCATCCTCCGAGCTGCTGTGGTCCTCAGCTGAGGTGGATGGTGCTGAGGACTCCTCGGTGTGGCTCCCCTCGCCCTCCGTGCCACTGGGTCCCTCTGACCACCCGTCCGATGCTGACCCAGTCTGGCTCCGCTGCTCCGCCTGGTCTGTGGAGCTGTCCCCTCCTGTGGCCGTGGATGTATCTGCAAACAATTAGGGAAACAGACAAACATCAGTCACCTGCACTGACCGCACACACCACAGTAAGTACAGCACATTACAGAGCAAGCCCTGGCATCCTTAGTTGAACATTGCCTAAAGTCCTCACACAGATTCGGGGAAGCCAATTGTCAGTCTGATGGTCAACCATGGGACTCACACCCCTCCTGCCCTTGCACCCATCTGTCCGGTGCCTGTCTGATGGTAAGACCCCAGTGTGGACACATGCACCACCTACACAGTTGTTGGACATTGCAGGGAACACGGTGAAGTATGTGAACATGCACACATCACATCTCCTGCCACTGAGTCAGTGCAGGTGTCCGGATAAAGGGATGGCCAGAGTCTAAATAGAAATGCATGTGATGCATACCAGCACCAGACACCATGATGCACCCATGTCCGGATAGTCAATGCCACAATGGGGTGCATGTTGCACATGTCACTCCCCTGCAGGATCAGTCTCAGGAAGTTGAATGCCATGACACAGGAATGCGTGCAAAGTCATACATTACTGTCTCAAGTCACATGGCCATGGCAGCCAGCCAACAACAGTCTGCACTGTGTCACAATTTGAGGGCATGGGGAATGCAAGTTATGTGACTGACAAGTGCACATGTCCATCCCCCAAATACCACATCATCTGTTCTACTATTTTTCCACGTCATACCAACTGGACATATGGGGGACATGAAACACAACTCTCTGAACATAAGCACCTCACAGTGTGCTGTGAATGACAATAAAGCTGACTGAAAGTCACAGTCGCAAACATCTGTGTGCACAGTCAAGTGATCAGACACCTATAAGTCACAGAAGTATCGTCTATCATGGTCACATCTCAGATGGCATGCTGAGCCCTAACCGATAAACATACCAGTAGTCCTGACAACGAAGACACAGCACAATGACACAGAGGCAGACACCTGAGGGTACATTACACTGATCACAACATGCAAGATGATACACGGGAGTGGGAGTACAGAGTGCATTGCATGCCCTGGAGTAGGCATGACTGTCCAGCTCCACCTGTAAGAGGGATGAGTCCTGGACAGTAGGCAGGTGGCTAAGCATGTGTGACACACTGGATACACATACTCCTGAGGCCCAAACATTGTTCCCACCAGCAGCATGGGTGTGTGCCAAATTCCCCAGGGACATGTGGTGAGTCAGAGCAGCAAGCGGACCACATATCAAAGTTACACCCAGATCACATGTCAGAACTTAGGCATTGTGTAAGCAATTGACCCACCCATGAATCGCACAACATAGTCACGGGAACAAATGCTGTCCCCCAGCTTGAGCAAAGCTAAATGCAATGACACAGTCCCCAAATGACACAATTTCCTGACTATAAGGGCCACACATATGCGTATCAGAGGAGAAGTGGGCATGTCACAAATGAGGGACATGGGTCCTGGACCACATGACTGATGTACTGTGGAAGTTTAACCAGGCCAGAGGAGGGCACATAGCATGTCAGACAAAGTGCACAGTGCAGTCATGGACTCACCCCCTCCTTGCTGCTGTCTGTCCTTCAGCTGCCCATCCAGGTCAGGGAAGACCACCGCCAGGATCCGGAGCATGTGGGCGGTCAGGGTCCGGTGTCTGCCCCTCCTGCGAGGAGGCGACAGCTTCAGCTGGACCCTTGCGATCCTCCGGGTCCAGCCACAAAGGTCCTGCCACCTCTTCTGGCAGTTGCGGATCCTGCGCCTGTAGACCCCCACGGATCTTACTTTCCGGGCAATGGTCAGCCAGATTTCCTGCTTCTGGTGGGCATCAACCTGTGAGGATGACAAAGTGAAAAGGCCATTACTACACATGCAACATATACGTGCATCACACAGTTGGATATACATGTCTCAATCACAGGGGCATATGATATACACAGGCAGTGCAACAATGGCTATGAACAGTTTGCCAGCAGTCACTACATGGTATCATTGCATGGGAAGTAAACCTAGTTGGAATGCACTGTTACTGCACTGTACCAGTTCAGTGCATGTGACTACACACTTTGGGGTGTGACAACTACTCAGTGGGCATGCTAGCCAGTGGTGTGCACACTGAAAGCCCTGCTAGTCAGACAACATGCACAATTAGTGAGGCAGTGGACAGCACACTCACCTGCTCCCCTGGTTTCCCATACAGCTTGCTGTACTGTGGAAGGAGGCTGTCCAGCAGGGCCTGGTTCTCCTCAAGGCTGAAGGCTGGGGCTCTCTCCACAGTACGTGCCATTGCAGGAGCCAGAGGATGCATAAACAGCAGCAGTGTTGGTGGCAGATGTCGTCCTGGAGCATGTAGTGCAGGCAAGTGAGCTCTCAGGGGAACAGCCAGCATTATATGTGTGCTGCAGAGGCAGATACTGTCCCATGTGTCCAAAGTGATAGGTCCAAGTCGTTTGCATCTTCTGAATTTGACCAATCCATGGAATAGCAGCACTAATACACGCCCACAGCATCCTTCAAATCTTCAACTTCATGACACCCATGATTTTGCAACATTGTTGTGGCTGGCCAACTGAATTCACTGCATCAGACTCGTTGGAGCTTCGAAAACGCGTCCGTTGCCATGCCAGGCCCCAGCCAATGTGTGCGCACCGTTCTGTCCATTGCTGTACAACGCATACCAGGCATAGAACGCGTACCCGCTCACATACAATGCAATGGGCCTGCCGGGCACACCGATCGGTCCATTGCTCTACAACGCGTACCCGCTCACATACAATGCAATGGGCCGGCCGGGCACACCGATCGGTCCATTGCTCTACAATGCGTCCCTGGACAGGTCACACGCATATGTCACCATACTGGTCACTGGTGAACCTATGCCAGCCACATTTACTTTCCAGGGACTCAGGGGCACACCTACAACACCACACCCAGTCCACACTGTATATAAGGCATGTGTGGCAGCATAACCTTATCTGTGTATGGGGGTGAACATGTGGATTTTGGGGTGGCACTTGGGGGCAGACACACCCAGGCTGTGCACGTGTTCATGGGGACAGGGTCCTTTGTGTGTTGTGCACCTGACCACTGTGGTGTGCAACTTTCCATTTCTGAGCATGTGTCATGGTCACATTTCCAGGTTGTGTATGTGTATGACATGTCACATACCCCCAGGCTCACATGTGGGAAGGCATGTACGTCACAGGGTGGCCCATTCCAACAATAGTGATGTCCCTCCACAGTCTGTGTGCATGTTGTGTATCACATGTCTCTGACTCCATGTGCACAATGGGAGACAGTCTCCACATCCACGTGGTTTGTGCATGAACTTTGATGGTGTGTGTGTGTGTGTGTCACAGACGTCCATGTCTGTCCTGCAGAGGCTACAGGGGCCACTACCTGTGGGTGTCATGTTTGTTTTTCTGACATGTACATGATACGCCATGTCATGCCAGTGTCCATGTGGCAAGACAGGGTCCCTGGGAATCTACCTGTCAATGAGCTGTGATGCCTGTGGAGCATCTGTCCAGACATGTCACTGTGGTATGTGTGTGGAACGTGAGAGCAGTTAATGGGTACTGTGACACAGCCTAATGGTGTCCCATAGCACACCCTGGAACCTGCTGTCAACACTTGTTGAACAGAGATGTTAGATGATGTCCATGTAGGTGCCATATATGTCCAAACGGAACGACACACACATCAAGTACTTGTGTTTGTTGATGATGTATCATGTGAAATTGAGTATGGTGAACGGCACATAGGTGGGGTGACTGGCAATCTTGCTTTCTTCACCTATGCACTGCAGGGCTCCTGCTGTCCATCGACCATTCCCAGACCTGGCAACGATGGTGGAACGTGACAGCATCTGATGGTACCGCTTCACCAGGCAGCTGATTGAGGATTTGGCAGTGCGGTTGGACCCACATTTGCAGCCTGGCCCCTGTATCCTACAGCGCTGACCCGCAAGGTGAAGGTGATGGCAGCCCTACACTTCTTTGCCACCGGTACCTTTCAACACACTGTGGCAACTACTGGTGGGATGTCACAGACTATGTTCAGCCGTGTGCTACGCGATGTTTTGGGGGCAATGTTGAGATACCTCAACCAGTACATCTATTTCCCAACACGTCAATGACTCACTGACGTCAAGAGTGACTTCTATGCCCTGGGGAGGATGCCACATGTAATTGGCTCCATTGATGGGACACATGTGGCTTTGATACCACCACAGGCACATGAGCAGGCATACCGGAACCGTAAACATTACCATTTGATCAATGCTCTGGTGGTATGTCTTGCAGATATGACCATCTTCACATGTGTGTGCCCGTTTCCCCGGTTCGGCACACGATGCCTACGTGATGAGGAGTAGTCGCATCCCGAGGATGATGTCACAGATGCCGAACCAGCGTGCCTGGCTTGTTGGTGTGTACTGACTTTGTACCATTGTGTGTGTTCTGCTATGTTGTTTTCCGCACACATTTTCAAATCGGCTAATGTGCAATTGTCTGTCTGTAGGTGACTCGGGATACCCCAACATGCCGTGGTTGCTGACACCCCTCAGGAACCCTGTGACACCAGCCCAGATGCGCTACAATGAGGCATATGGTCGGACGAGGAGGGTGATTGAGCAGACCTTTGGTCTCCTGAAGAGCCGCTTCCGCTGCCTGGACAAGACAGGAGGGGCCCTCCCATATGCCCCAGCAAAGGTGTGCAAGATTGTCATCGTCTGCTGCATGCTACACAACCTGGCAGTGCGGAAGGAGTTGCCTCTCATTCTGGATGACGATGACCAACGTCCGCCACCTGTGGAAGATCCTGGCCTGGGTCACGATGCCAGTGAATATGATGATGATGATGATGGTGATGTCCGCACACAGCTCATCACCAACTTCTTCAGCTGAATGTGAGTCTCCAGAGGGTTGTGATGTCAAGGATTTGAGTTTGCATGATATGTGTGTGTGGTGCTCTGGTGCTGTTTGAGTGTGGCCATGTCCTACTTGACTGGATGCGTGCAGCGATGTGTCCTTGCAGGTGGTCTGTACTGCCCAACAGTGTTGACATGCTAACTTGGTTTTGTGTAGTTATCTCGTGACATGTATTAGACATGAGTATTGCCGTTCTGTGCTGTTCTTCAGTGGTTTTGACTGTGTGTAATGTCTGTCCTTCACAGGGTGCTGCCGGAGTTGTCTGATCAACTTGGATCCCCCGAATCCATGATTCAACTTCCAAGGTGGAAGCAGTCGTTTCCCTACAGGTGATGTGCCACACACCCCTGGACTTTCTATCTTCTGTATTTTTGACTTTGTGGCCACAGCCAGGTTGGATTAGCTTGCATTTGTAGTGGAAACAACATGTTGCAAATGTGTAATAAACCTGTGCTTCACTTTGGGATGTGCGTTGTCTGTAGTCACACATCTGACTGACATTTGCTTACTGCACCTGCAGTCTAGTTGACAGTGACTGTGAATAGGTGGCGTGTCTGTGCATTCCACTATATTTAGTTACAACATCAGTATAGGCGATGAGTCTGATGGCCCTGGTGTGTATGTGTTGTGTGGCCCTAGTGGTGTGTCTCCCTCATATGTGTCACGTCGCCATGACTGACATGACGGTGTTGGACTTGCTGTAGCAGTTAGCATGCACAGTGTCATATAGCAGATCACCATCTACATGACAAAAACCACGTTGGAATCACAACAGAGGCAGATATGGTGTATTGGTGAGTTTATTTACATACAGGTGTGAGGATGGTGCACAGGATGGTGGGTGCTGTACATAGAAATTGGAATCCAAAGTTCCCATGTGTATTGGAAGTCTTGGTAGCTGAAATGTCCAGAGTAAAGTCCACAGTCATCTGATTAATTTGGCCAACTAGAGCTCCCCATGTCATGTGGGAGAGTTGGGTTGGCTTCGACAGGGCGTGCAGTTTGCACACAGAGGAAAAGTTCCAGAACAGGTGTTGGATTCCTGGGGGATGTAGATGGCCATTGGCCTCTCAGTTTGGCCTCTTCGGACGGCCCCTCTTCTTGGGGGGGGGCCCTCAGGTGCAGGCTGCGGCGGTGCAGGGGACTCTCTGCCAGAGTCCTCCTCCCTCCCTGTGGCATTTGCAGTTGTTTCAGCAGCAGTTGTTGGCACACAGGGAGGTGAGGCCATGTTGGTGCTGATCTGCCGGAGGCATGTGAGTATGTCCCTATGCACCGCTGTCAGTTGTTCCAATGTGTCCCACTTGGACTCCATGCCAGACATGTGTGTCTCGACACGTGACATGTGTGTCTCGACATGTGACATGTGTGTGTCGACACGGGACATGTGGGAGTCCAAGCGGGCATGATGGGCAGCCTGCTGCTGTTGTATGTCCTTGAGGATCCCCACTACCTGGCTGACCTCTCCGGTGCTAGTCTGGTACGCATCCGCGATGCGTGCCAGTTGTGGGTCATCATGCAGTCCAGACCCCTCTGCAAAGAGCGACCTATGTCTACCACCCCTCCCACCACCCCTGGCGACACGTGCAGGACCTGCGGTGGCACGCACAGGTGACCGTGGGCCCACTTGGGTGTTCTTCCTGGGCTCGTTGTCACCAGCTCCAGTTTGGGCCTGGGTCCCTGCGCTGTTGTCATCTGTGGTCCTTGATCTGTCCGTGTTGGCAGGGGTGGCCTGTGTGTTGGCAGTTGTTGGAGAGGTGGGTGCAGGGGGTGCAGATGTTGGTCCTGCTGGTGCTGCATGATGACTCACAGCGGAGGGTCCAGCTGGTTCTTCGCCATCCGAGGAGTGCAGTGGCTGATCCACACCAGTGAGCTCAGTGTTCCCTGGAGCCTGGGACAGGGACTCCTCCTCGTCTGCTGCTGTGTCCCCATCATCACCTGTTTTGGGGAGAGACACAGATTGTATGTTATGTTTCTACTGGCATCAATTGTTCAAACACCTGACAGTTGTGACTGTCACTCTGGTTGTGGGCCAGGACATTGCATTCTCCTAAATTGTGACAGTCAGAGAGTGATATTGGTGTAGCACATTGTCCTGCCAACCTGTGGCATGTCAATGTGTATGTTGAGGTGTGTGCATGACCAGCATTGGTGGTATTTGATTGCCATCCAGGCCTCCTTCTCCCCAGCCCAGTTATCCCACCATGAAGCGTGCTTCCATTGCAGGGAGTGCAAGTTGTCTTTCAGGATGTCAGTCAGTGGTGTCCTGCTGTTGGTTGTTGCACAGTTCCCAGCAGGGCCTTGTGCTCCCCCAGCAGTACCCAGTGTCAGCCATCTTGTGAGTCCTTTTCCACTCTCTGTGATGTGAGCATGGTTGAGAGTGGTGTTGATGGGCCAATCGTGAGGGTGAGCAATATCTGTGCCTACAACTCCCATCATGCTATTGCCTCCACCCCCTTCCCAGCATGCCCATCCTTCCTTCCTTTTGACTCTGCTTCCCTGTGGGGTGGGGTGCCTGTGCTGACAGGATGGCTGGGAGTGTTGTCCTGGCAGTTGTTTGGCTACAAGTCCCAAGAGTGTCCCTGTGCTTCACACAGCATAACCCAGGGTGGTGGTTCTTTGTGGGATCTTCAGTTAGGATGTGAGGCATTGCATTCTCCCAGGTGGGTTATGTGGAGTTAGTGTTGAGGGGGTGTGTGAGGGGAGGTCCTTGTAACTATGGTCAGTGCTGTGAGTCCTCCTTCCCACCCAGCCAGATATCCCACCATGGAACGTGCTTCCATTGCAGGGAGTGCAAGTTGTCTTTCAGGATGTCAGTCAGTGGTGTCCTGCTGTTGGTTGTTGCTCAGTTCCCAGCATGGCCTTGTGCTCCCCACAGCAGTACCCAGTGTCAGCCATCTTGTCAGTTGTTTTCCACTCCCTGTGATGTGAGCATGGTTCAGAGTGGTGTTGATGGGCCAATTGTGGGTGTGACCAATATCTGTGCCTACAACTCCCATCCTGCTATTGCCTACACCCCCTTCCCAGCATGCCCATCCTTCCTTCCTTTTGAGTGGACTTCAGTGTGTGTGAGTATGACAGCAATGGCAAGATGGCTGACAGTGTGGTCCTGTTGTTTGTTGGTGCCCAGTTCCCAGCAGGGCCTTGTGCTCCCCACAGCTGTGGCCAGTGTCAGACACCTTTGAAGTGGCTTTTGACTCCCTGTGAGGTGTGCATGCTTCAGTGCTAACTTGCTGGGCCATGTGGGTGTGAGATGTTGATCTGTGACTACCACTCCCATCATGCTATTGCCTACACCCCCTTCCCAGCATGCCCGTCCTTCCTTCCTTTTGAGTGGACTTCAGTGTGTGTGAGTGTGACAGCAATGGCAAGATGGCTGACAGTGTGGTCCTGTTGTTTGTTGGTGCCCAGTTCCCAGCAGGGCCTTGTGCTCCCCATAGCAGTAGCCAGTGTCAGCCATCTTGTCAGTTGTTTTCCACTCCCTGTGATGTGAGCATGGTTCAGAGTGGTGTTGATGGGCCAATTGTGGGTGTGACCAATATCTGTGACTACCACTCCCATCATGCTATTGGCTACACTGACTTGACCAGCATACACAGAATTCCTTCCTTTCAGTGAGCTTCCCTGTGAGGTGGTGTTCTAGTGGTGGGTAAATATCTGGGAGTCTTTGTTGGTTCTATTTGTGCCACTGCCTTGCTGTATTTGTTGTTAGGTTTGTAGATGTCATGACACAGTTACATATCACTATGGGATGGCAGGTATTGTGTTTGTCTGACTAGCATTCACATCTTGGGATGGATATCTTTTGGTTGCTGTGTATTTGCTAAGTGTGCATGGTTTGCCTATCCCCTTGACTGTGATGTGTGTGTGTTGTCACACCATATTGTGTATATTAGTTGTGTACTCACCAGGCTCTGGGATGTCTGTTAGTCCGTATACGCTCACTGGTGGTAGGATGGCCCGCACCTTCTCCTCCCAGGGCCTGAGGTATACTGGTTTTGCAGGAGGGCCACTGCCGGTGTGCTGGCTGAGGAGGTAGTCCTTTTGAGTAGGTCCCTGACCCTCCTGCGCACATCATACCACCTGTTCTGGATGTCTTCCTTTGTGCGCAAACATGGTGATTGTGCGTTGACCCTGTCGACAATCCTCGCCCACATCTTGGTTTTCTGCGACATGGGGGTCTGTTGTACCAATGTACCAAACAACTGTGGCTCTACCCTGAGGATCTCGTCTACCAGGACTTCCAATTCACAATCTAGGAACTTATGGTTCTTCTTTGGGGGCATGGTGATAGGTGGTGGTGGTGATTGATGTGTGTGTGTGTGCAAGTCGGGGTGTGTGAGTGTAGGTTTAGCTGGGTGTGTGTGAGGGTGCTATTTGTAGGTGTGGTAATGGTGTGTGGCTTGTGTGATGTATGAGCTGTGAGTGTGTCTGTGGTTGCTGTGTGATGGTGTTCTGTCTGGCAGGTCAGTGGAATTTGCAAGGGATCATGGTAGGGATTTGTGGACTTTATGTAGGTGGAGTTGGAGGTGTGTCCTTGTTCCATTTTTTTTTCCTCCCTGTATTTATTGGCTTAGTGGTTGCTTGTTTGGCCCTTTTTTTTAAAATTTTTCCTTGGTGTTTTTGGTGCATGTAGGAGTCGTTCTTGTGTCCGAGTAGGACACTGCAGTTGTCTGGTGCGATCTTGCCCGACTCGTTCCCGCTGTGTGTCAGCTAGGTTTCATATGCGGCGTACGAGTCGGTCGCGTAGTATTGGGTTGCTTCGGCTGGGTTTTGTATGCGTGTCGGTCGTACGGCTTGTGCTCCGGGCGAGTCGGTCGTGTTTTGCACGCACAGCATCGTACTACGCGGGTCGGAGTTCGTGGGTACGTTTCGTTCGGGTTCAATCCGAGGGCGTGTCGGTCGGTTCGTTTCGCGTGATTTCCCGGCCGGATGGCTTGTTTCCGTCCGGCTCGGTCGGTCATTTTGTATTCCGTCTGAGTCTGTCGGATTTCACATGCATTTCATCGTACTACCCGGGTCGTGCGGCGCCGGTCCGAGTCAGTCGGACTAAATTCCCGTACCGAGTCGGTCGGTATGTTTTCCGGCCCAAATCGGAATCGGCCCCTGTGTCTAAAACCAAATTTGACATCTGAAAAGATGTTATTTGCAAAAGCCCAATCTTGGAGGCATGGCAAGAAAATTTGGCCTAAAATCTTAGCACTAGAGTCAATCAAAAAGATCGACCAGTAACAGATTGTCTGCAACCGATCCCCTTTAAAAAAACAAATTAGGACTATGAAAGCGGACGTCTAGGACTCAGGAATCAGCCCATGCACTTTGGATCTAAACACGTTTGTAAGTAAGGGTACCGATAAGGAGGGGTTTGATTTAAAAAGTCCACTGGGACCCCGTCTGGGCCTGGAGCCTTGCCGGCTATACTCCTATTTATAGCATTAATAACCTCATAAACTTCAAAAGGAGACTGAAAATCACATGGGAGAAAAGGTGAAGGTAAAGGTGAATCACAGTCATTGTCTCGTAAAGGGGACGCATCCGCTGGGCTCGACCCATGCCTCTATTGAGGTCACAACGTCCATGCCAGGATCGTTATCCCCTTTAAAAAATGGTCTATTGATCACTTCCCAAAATTTTGAACTATCTTTCGAATTACCGGCCTCCTGGAGGTCGCCCCAAGCTTTACTTCTAATTTCGGCCTTTCTGCCTTCCACCACCTGTTTATATAAACCCCTGTCTTGCTTGACTTCTGATTAACCCCGGGCGGGTAACTACGCTCCGCCCACAGAGTTTGCGTAGTTTTGCCTACTCCGCGTTCGCTGCGAACGCGGAGTTCAGGCAAAACTACGACTCCGTGGTGGAGCGTAATTAGCCGGCCCCTCCACCCTCCCAAAGTTATTAAAAATAATTAAAAAGGCACTTACCTGCCGCGTATTCCTTAGCTGCCTCCTCCTCGCAATGGCTGCTCTCTCCTGCCTCCTCCTCGCACTGAATAACCCCTACGTGTACGTCTTGCGAATGTGCAAGCGCACGCGCAAGACGTACAACGTAGGGGTTATTCAGTGCGAGGAGGAGGCAGGAGAGAGCAACCATTGCGAGGAGGAGGCAGCCGAGGAAGACGCGGCAGGTAAGTGTCTTTTTAATTATTTTTAATTGCTTTGGGAGGGCGCAGAGCGGAGCGGGGCGTAGTTCCACAGAGTTTTTTTTTAACTCCGTGGAACTACCCGGAGCACCACTCCGCACACTCCGCCCAGGCTTACTTCTGATACTACCCTGGGAGATTTTTTTTGTGTAGCCAAGAAGATTCTATGTGCTGCTGAACATGCAGAATTAAACCAACGGTGAAGTGGCCTGTTCTGGGCAGGATTAAAAGACATAAGGTTGATAAAAATAGTTTTACAAATTTTGGAGAATTCAAGCTGGGTCAGGCCAATTCCATCTTTTCTGAAAGACAAGTCTAATAGAAGCCCTTGCTTCATCAACAATGAGATGATTAAATGCTACTGGAGTGATCTTATCCCATTTTGTTCTGAGACCCTTATTCCTAGTCAACTCCAAATTATCAGCCGGCTTACCTTAGGGGACATAATAAGAGAATTCAATTTAATAAAAAGGGGGTTATGATCACTTATGCAGCTACTGGTTATAGCAAAACCGATTAAAAACAGGCATAGTTTGTATGACAAGAGAATATAATCTATAGTACTGCCATTATCACTCCCTAGAAAGGTTGGGACACCAAAGTTTTTTGTGCCACAACGTCGCTAGGGAAGACCAAGCTATATTTTAACAGAATGAGAAACATGGGTGGGGTTACCAAAATGACCACCACTAACGCCACAGACCCTAGTATCTGAAAAGCTGCATAAAGTGATGTTAAAATCACCAAACCAAATGATATGTACAGTGCGTTCGGCATTCTGGAAGAAGGCCTTTAAAAAATTACATAGCTGATCAAAAATTGTCCTTGAATGACTGATTTAAAATATTATTATAACAATTAATTGACAATATATCAAAATCACCCTGCATTGTAAAAGGGAAACAAGAAAATAGGGGCAAGACCAACATTTTGTGATAATTATATCCGTGCCTGACTTTGACTGCAATGCAGGCTGAAAAAGGCCCTGATACCCATTTATGTTGAAATCTGAATGTATCCAGGTCTCTTGACAACATATAATATAATGGGAGTTTAAAAAATGTATAAAATCAGGATCCATAATTTTTGATTGGGCTCCCACAATATTCCAAAAGACTATACTGAGAGCCTTTTTCTCCATAGGGTTGCTTCTGGCTGGACCTGTACCAGTTCTCTAGAGCTGAAGTCAAGGTATTGCTCCTTTGTGAAGTCGTTCCTTGTTGTTTCGGTGCAGTGGGATTCAGGGGTAACAGATATTGCAGGTTTAACAGATATGTTGCTGATGTGTAAAGAAGATTTCTTGTAGCATCAGTCAATTAACTCCAGTGTGGACAGAGGATCGAAACCATTTCCAGTAGGAATATTGTACCTGAGACTCATTGAAAGTTGATGGCGTTTAACATCGACAGAAGTGGATTTGGGTAGTATTCATGGTCTATAGAAATAACCTAAAGGAAGCACCTGAACGTTACTTAAGATTCAGATTGGGTACCCTGTGCATCCAAAAGGATCTTTGTCACCATCGGTGTTCTAAAATTAACAATTACACAGTCTCCTGTTGACTCTTTTCTGCCAGGACCCAGCCAGGGGGTTCTCCGCGCCATCAATATTTCGGAAGTGAGGTCCACTTTCCAGCACCCTTTATCCTTGAACCAATGAATAATTGTATTCTTCAGACGCAGGAAGTCCTCCTGAACATGTTGCGAAAGAGTGGGGACGTTTTTAACACTAAAATGTAAGGGGGGAGCTATGGATAAGCATACCATGATTCTGGAATGGTTGGGACTTCACTAGAGGTGCCCTTCCTAAAAAGGGCAACTTGATCCGGTTTTTGGGCAGGCCTTTTATCTAGCTGGCTCGTGCTCGAGGTGCCTGTACATGCATTCTAATAAGGTTGGTAGTCACATAGGGGGACCGCAACTAGTAATTTGGTTCATAGCGGGTTGGGATAGGGTTGCTCCCGGTCCTACCTCTGATCCTGCCCCCGCACTAATAGTGGATTGAGATGTTAATTGGCGGCATGAAGGAAGGCAGAAGGGGGTATGATCCTTTAACTTGGCCTCAATAGCTTCCAGTCGAGAAGAAAGGGAGTCAAAAAAGCTTGATATGTGACCCAATAAAGACGCTTTAAGATCATTGACAAAAGATTTCAAGGACCTGTGGAAGCCAGTTGAGTCTATCATATATTTACCATTCACTGAGGGTACATGGGATATAGGAGCTATGTGGGGTCGTTTCCACTTAGAATTCACTGCTGCTCATTACCTTTTGCCTACGTGACCCCCAGTAGTTCCTCTGTCCAATTCTATGCTTATTTCATCCACAGGGGGAGCGACCACAGTGGTCTCAGTACTAGGGGACTCCACTGAAGTAGTAGATTTATTATTAATCGCAATGCTGTTTTGAGCAGCCAAAACTGGTATCAAAGGGCCTCCTGGTGATGATGAAAGTGAGAGGCGACGTTCCGCTAACTCAATTTCCTTAGAAATCACTACTAGGGTACGCTGTAAAAAGCCATCCAAGGTAGTTCCATTACTCCTATTACTCCCAGGAGGGGCTACTGTGGCTGCTGTGGCCTTGCGTTTCCCCATTTAGACAGAGTGTAGAAAGAAGCAGGTAGAGAAATATGTAGACAAGCAAAGTGACGACAGGCTGCAAACAGTCAAAATCCTATAGCCGTCCACTATAACTAGGGCAGAGCTGAAACAAAACGTGGGAAGCGAAGTGTTAAAGCACGCAAGATCCTACCCAGTCTAGAAGTCTGTTGGCATGAAGGTAAAGGGGGGGTGGCCCTGCCCTGCCTCTTCTATCTCTGACGCGCAGTGGGAATAGGGGCCACGCATTATGGCATGAGGATGTCTTGCTTCCAACACCACAGATGGTGCCTCCAGGTGCTAGGGGTTCTGGGACCTGGAGTCCCAAACAAAAACAGCAGTCCCGTTGAGGAGAAAAAGTCAATCAAAGTCAAAGCCCAGTGGCAGAGTGTATCAGCGGGGCACAGGGCCCCACCCACCAAGGGTCCGTGAGCCACCAGCAAAGTTCGCCCCTCGGGACCCATAAGAAATCCAAAGCTCCACCACGGGCCCGAAACACTCCCTCTGGGTCAAGATCAGGGCAAAATATCTCAGGAAGTGGTCAAGGGACCAGGCAGGCCACTCTCTAACTCCCTCGATGCACTGCCTTTAGATCCCCCACCTCTCATTCCCAAGCACAGGCCACTAAATGTAGGCAGTCCCGCCGCACCACCACTGCAAAGCTCACCTTAGGAGGTCGGCAACAGCTTGAGACCAGCAGTCCAAGAAACTAGGGTGGGGCTTGTTTCGTTCAGTCAGGAGGCTCAACGAGGTCACCTCCAGGCAGGCAGGCAGGGCACTGAGCCCCAATCCAGCTTCACAGCGTAAGCTGCCTCTCTACGGCAGTACTAGGGCTCGATGAGAGTCAGCCCCTCGAACCCCCACCTCCAGCTCTCAGTCCCAGTCCCCGCAGCAGTCAACAGGGAGGGCCCTCTCACTACGATCCAAGGGTCGCACAGCTGTCTGGGTGCATGGCGTGTGCATGCAGACTTCGGGCCAGGCGAGAGTCGTCTGGGGTGCGGAGGGGGTCCGGACAGCTACATGACAGTCCAAATGCTGGCCAACTCTGCCTCGTCTCTCTCAACCGGCTCACCACCCGTCCAGCCTGCGGCTCACGCCAACTTCATGATCCTCAAGGGGGCTGCGGGTCTCGTCTATCCGCTCGCTACGGAGCCCTAGTCGCACCCCCTGCTTGGTGAGCAGTCCTATGCTAGAGAAGCAGAGGTGAGGGTCTCTTGAGTCTGATTGGCACTAGAAGGACACATATGTGCATGTTTAAGGTGGCGGCGACCTCGGAAAAGTTACTGCAGAAATCAAAAATTCAAAAGTTTTCTTCTAAGAGATTCAAAGATTCAGCTCCACCACTCCAACAGGAAATCATTCAAGGTAGCACCATTATTCTCAATTCATAAACTATTCATGGAGGTTCTGCCAACAGAAATCAATAGTCTCTCAGATCAATGCCTCTTTCTTTACATTAAATTGTCAAGTATGCCCGATTAGGTGCTTTGTACTACATGTTTGGTACTCCTACTCTTGTTGATCTTTTCTTGCTCTTTTTCCTTCACTCACACATTCAGACCAATCAGCTCATATCAAGTTTTCCTTTTCAGTCAGATTTGTTCCACTTGTCTCATTTTGATTCTCATTAGTCTCATGTTTGCACAACTTAGAACTGGAACACCTCCAGTTGCTGCTGAGGTTGTCAGAGTTTGAGTTTGAGATTTGATTTTCTTGGTGCTCTTTTTGTTGTTGTTGTTGTTGTTTTTGTTCTCTTCCTTTTTTCTGTTCTCTTTGTACCCTCTGTCCTCTCTGTTCTCGCCCCTCTGGATCCACACAGCAAACTGAAGTTTGACTCTGTGAATTATTGGTTTGTGTTACCACATCTTCAACTGCAGTCTTCGCTCTCTTCCTGTGAAAAGTGTGGATTCACTGTGGTGAACCTCCACTTCATCACCAAGATCACTTGACATGAGCCTTTCCAAGATGATTCTAAACAATTTTTCCTCACGTTTCTTCACCACTACCCAGTCACCAGGCTCTAGGTCATGGCAAGGTTCTTCACTTGCTGAAGCTATGACAGGATTCACCTTGAGAGAAATAGAGCGTACCAGATCAGTCAAACTATTACAGTAATCTAGAACCAGCTTATCAGAAATATTTATAAGGGCAGCTGGAGGAATGCCAGGAATCCTCATAGCTTGACCCATCAAGAGTTCATGAGGAGACAAGCCCATAGTGTTGTTGGGTGTGCTCCTCTTACTTAACAACACCAAGGGAAGGGCATCAGGCCATTTCAGTGTTGCTGATGCGCACACCTTTGCTAGTTTTGTTTTCATGATATCATTAACCCTCTCTACGACTCCTGATATTTTAGGGTAACATCCACAATGGAATTTCTGCTCCACCTTCAGTGCCATACAAAGAACTCTCAGGACATCATTCTTAAAACAAGTTCCTCTATGTGATTCTAAAGAAGTTGGTGAACTTAATCTAGGAATCAATTCCCTCAGTAAAAGCTTGGCTACAGTGTGGCAGCCTGCTCAGCAACCCCATAGAAAATTCGTTTTTATCACTACTGATGACGGATGAAATCCAGAAACACGTGTCTAGAGATGTACAGCACTAACCTGCACCAACTTTGGTGCAACACTCCAGTAAAATCTCAAGTGAGCATGTATTACGAACTGCATTTACCATAATGCTAAGGGGCGAACTGTGCTGGGAGGTGAAGCAGTGTGCTCCCACCCCTTCCTGTTTTGAAAAGGCTCCCTTGAGCCATTGAGCTGACGAGCTTGTGGAGATGCACCTGTGCGCCTGTGAGAGGTACTGAGACCTATAAGGATTGTGGCAGCCTGCTCAGCAACCCCATAGAAAATTTGTTTCTATCTCTACTGATGACGGATGAAATCCAGAAACACGTGTCTAGAGATGTACAGCACTAACCTGCACCAACTTTGGTGAAACACTCCAGTAAAATCTCAAGTAAGCATGTATTAAGAACTGCATTTACCATAATGCTAAGGGGCTAACTGTGCTGGGAGGTGAAGCAGTGTGCTCCCACCCCTTCCTGTTTTGAAAAGGCTCCCTTGAGCCATTGAGCTGACGAGCTTGTGGAGATGCACCTGTGCGCCTGTGAGAGGTACTGAGACCTGTAAGAATTGTGGCAGCCTGCTCAGCAACCCCATAGAAAATGTTTTTATCTCTACTGATTACGGATGAAATCCAGAGACACGTGTCTAGAGATGTACAGCACTAACCTGCACCAACTTTGGATGAACACTCCAGTAAAATCTCAAGTAAGCATGTATTACGAACTGCATTTACCATAATGCTAAGGGGCGAACTGTGCTGGGAGGTGAAGCAGTGTGCTCCCACCCCTTCCTGTTTTGAAAAGGCTCCCTTGAGCCATTGAGCTGACGAGCTTGTGGAGATGCACCTGTGCGCCTGTGAGAGGTACTGAGACCTGTAACGATTGTGGCAGCCTGCTCAGCAACCCCATAGAAAATTCGTTTTTATCTCTACTGATGACGGATGAAATCCAGAAACACGTGTCTAGAGATGAACCGCATTAACCTGCACCAACTTTGGTGGAACACTCCAGTAAAATTTAAAGTAAGCATGTATTACGAACTGCATTTACCATAATGCTAAGGGGCGAACTGTGCTGGGAGGTGAAGCAGTGTGCTCCCACCCCTTCCTGTTTTGAAAAGGCTCCCTTGAGCCATTGAGCTGAGGAGCTTGTTGAGATGCACCTGTGCGCCTGTGAGAGGTACTGAGACCTGTAAGGATTGTGGCAGCCTGCTCAGCAACCCCATAGAAAATTTGTATTTATCTCTACTGATGACGGATGAAATCCAGAAACACGTGTCTAGAGATGATCAGCAATAACATGCACCAACTTTGGATGAACACTCCAGTAAAATCTCAAGTAAGCATGTATTACGAACTGCATTTACCATAATGCTAAGGGGCGAACTGTGCTGGGAGGTGAAGCAGTGTGCTCCCACCCCTCCCTGTTTTGAAAGGGCTCCCTTGAGCCATTGAGCTGACGAGCTTATGGAGATGCACCTGTGCGCCTGTGAGAGGTACTGAGACCTGTAAGGATTGTGGCAGCCTGCTCAGCAACCCCATAGAAAATTATTTTTTATCTCTACTGATGACGGATGAAATCCAGAAACACGTGTCTAGAGATGTACAGCACTAACCTGCACCAACTTTGGTGGAACACTCCAGTAAAATCTCAAGTAAGCATGTATTACGAACTGTATTTACCATAATGCTAAGGGGCGAACTGTGCTGGGAGGTGAAGCAGTGTGCTCCCACCCCTTCCTGTTTTGAAAAGGCTCCCTTGAGCCATTGAGCTGACGAGCTTGTGGAGATGCACCTGTGCGCCTGTGAGAGGTACTGAGACCTGTAAGGATTGTGGCAGCCTGCTCAGCAACCCCATAGAAAATTCGTTTTTATCTCTACTGATGACGGATGAAATCCAGAAACACGTGTCTAGAGATGTACAGCACTAACCTGCACCAACTTTGGTGGAACACTCCAGTAAAATCTCAAGTAAGCATGTATTACGAACTGCATTTACCATAATGCTAAGGGACGAACTGTGCTGGAAGGTGAAGCAGTGTGCTCCCACCCCTTCCTGTTTTGAAAAGGCTCCCTTGAGCCATTGAGCTGACGAGCTTGTGGAGATGCACCTGTGCGCCTGTGAGAGGTACTGAGACCTGTAAGGATTGTGGCAGCCTGCTCAGCAACCCCATAGAAAATTCGTTTTTATCAATAACGGATGACCGATGAAATCCAGAGACACGTGTCTAAAGATGTACAGCACTAACCTGCACCAACTTTGGATGAACACTCCAGTAAAATCTCAAGTAAGCATGTATTACGAACTGCATTTACCATAATGCTAAGGGGCGTAACTGTGCTGGGAGGTGAAGCAGTGTGCTCCCACCCCTCCCTGTTTTGAAAGGGCTCCCTTGAGCCATTGAGCTGACGAGCTTATGGAGATGCACCTGTGCGCCTGTGAGAGGTACTGAGACCTGTAAGGATTGTGGCAGCTTGCTCAGCAACCCCATAGAAAATTCGTTTTTATCTCTACTGATGACGGATGAAATCCAGAGACACGTGTCTAGAGATGTACAGCACTAACCTGCACCAATTTTGGATGAACACTCCAGTAAAATCTCAAGCAAGCATGTATTACGAACTGCATTTACCATAATGCTAAGGGGCGAACTGTGCTGGGAGGTGAAGCAGTGTGCTCCCACCCCTCCCTGTTTTGAAAGGGCTCCCTTGAGCCATTGAGCTGACGAGCTTATGGAGATGCACCTGTGCGCCTGTGAGAGGTACTGAGACCTGTAAGGATTGTGGCAGCCTGCTCAGCAACCCCATAGAAAATTCGTTTCTATCTCTACTGATGAAGGATGAAATCCAGAAACACGTGTCTAGAGATGTGCAGCACTAACCTGCACCAACTTTGGTGGAACACTCCAGTAAAATCTCAAGTAAGCATGTATTACGAACTGCATTTACCATAATGCTATGGGGCGAACTGTGCTGGGAGGTGAAGCAATGTGCTCCCACCCCTTCCTATTTTGAAAAGGCTCCCTTGAGCCATTGAGCTGACGAGCTTGTGGAGATGCACCTGTGCGCCTGTGAGAGGT
Source organism: Calotriton arnoldi (assembly GCA_963921515.1). Lineage (NCBI taxonomy): Eukaryota > Metazoa > Chordata > Amphibia > Caudata > Salamandridae > Calotriton > Calotriton arnoldi. The sequence continues at coordinate 368,151 of CAWUFW010002850.1, forward strand.
ACTGAGACCTGTAAAGATTGTGGCAGCCTGCTCAGCAACCCCATAGAAAATTCGTTTTTATCTCTACTGATGACGGATGAAATCCAGAAACACGTGTCTAGAGATGTACAGCACTAACCTGCACCAACTTTGGTGGAACACACCAGTAAAATCTCAAGTAAGCATGTATTACGAACTGCATTTACCATAATGCTAAGGGGCAAACTGTGCTGGGAGGTGAAGCAGTGTGCTCCCACCCCTTCCTGTTTTGAAAAGGCTCCCTTGAGCCATTGAGCTGAGGAGCTTGTGGAGATGCACCTGCGCGCCTGTGAGAGGTACTGAGACCTGTAAGGATTGTGGCAGCCTGCTCAGCAACCCCATAGAAAATTCGTTTTTATCTCTACTGATGACGGATGAAATCCAGAAACACATGTCTAGAGATGTACAGCACTAACCTGCACCAACTTTGGTGCAACACTCCAGTAAAATCTCAAGTAAGCATGTATTACGAACTGCATTTACCATAATGCTAAGGGGCGAACTGTGCTGGGAGGTGAAGCAGTGTGCTCCCACCCCTTCCTGTATATATATATTGTGATCAAGGCCGAGTCAGGCCGAAACGCGTCATGGCGGTTATGGTGGCTTAAAGCAATTAAGAAAATTTGGCACTTACTTCAGGGTTCGCATCCATTTGTTCCTGGTGGAATGGAAGTGACAGAGAGCGGCGTAACTGGAATATATATATATATATATATATATATATATGTAAATTTTTATATAAGTTTAAAATTATAAAATAAATTAAAATGAATAGTTTATTAATTGTTTTAAAGTAAATATATATGAATTATTATGTATGTGTGTTTAACTTTTTTTAATTAAGTTTATTATATTTTGTTTAATTTATATTAAATCTACTTTATTTTTTATATTAATTTTAGTATTTAACATATTTAATATTTATTATTTTATATATATATATATATATATATATATATATATATATATATAATTCGATATTTTGTACAACTATATTTTTTACATCGATATTTTTTTTGTTGATATTTTTGTACTTACCTGTTTAAGTATAGGGAATTGATATTTTTGCAATCTATATTTTTGCATTGATATTTTTTACTTCTATATTTTTAACATCGATATTTTGTCAGTGAACCCAAAAATGATACTTGATAGCCATTAAATTCTCCTTCCACAAAAGGACCATTCTAGTCTAACGCTAGGATTGCACCAAGCATGCAATCCTTCTCCCACCTCTGGCACCATCATTGTGCCTAATTTGGTCCAGTAGTGTACCTGCAAATTGTGAGAAATTATCATTAATCACTGCAGGTTTTTGATGAAATCAGAAACTATGGGGCCGATTACGATGGCAGACGGACTGCCATCGTGGTGGGAGCAGGGACCGTCCGCAATACATGCGGTGGTCCCGCACACCAAATTAGGATGTGACCGCCACCGCCACCTATGGCCGACCAAACCCACATGCTCACTGAGCTGTCTCCAACCCCAGCTGCTTTGCTGGGTTGGATACAGAAAGCAGAGGCTCCCAGTGTCCCCGGGAGTGCAAATTCATGGCACTCAGGCCAATCCTGACGCTGCTTTCAAGCATGTGCCTTTAAACAACAATGTGGTTTGCCCTAATCCTCCTGCCACATCTGGACCATAAACATCTGACTAAGGAATAGGGGGATGATGTGGAGGAATAGATACCACACAACTTTCAGCAGGTAGAACATGAATTAGTTCAGACTTTTAGGTACATAGTCCCTTAGTATTTATTTGTGCTAATTTCTCTAGTCACATACCACCTCCAAATCCAGTTGGAGCAACTTTTGAATTCTTTAATTATTATCCTTTTTTACAACATATAAAACACATCAATCACAAAGGGGGGATTTAGACCATTTACACGAACATCAAGAGACAGACAAATCTATACAATTCACTTCTAATACCTTCCTACCCATTCTTTAAACCGAATGGTTGCTACGTATTAATAAGCAATCCAACCATGAGGTAGTCCAATACACACAACAAAGTGTGAAAAACAGACCAGTGGCGAGCTTCACACCCCCCCCCCCACCAGCCTCAAAACTTGTAAAAATAAAACAATAATAAACTGGATTGATTATCGTTTTATTTTTCAGGTTCTATTAAGAGCTGGCGAGTTTTGGGGGCGGAGCCATCGCGGAGGCAGTGCAGTCACAAGACGGAGTGGAATGCACTGGACTCAGTGCGCATGTGGGTTTGGCCAGCCATCTAAGGCCGACCAAACCCACATGCGCCCTGAGCTGTCTCCAACCCTTGCTGCTTTGCTGGGTTGGAGACAGCAAGCAGAGGCTCTCAGTGTCCCTGGCAGTGCAAATTCATGGTGCTAAGGCCAATCCTTACGCTGCTTTCAAGCATGAGAGCAGCATCAGGATTGACCGCAGGGGACACTGGGAGCCTGTGCTGGTGAGGACACAGAACAGAAGAGCATGGGGTGGCAGGTAAGTTCTTTTTTCCTCTATTTCATTTTAATGTTTTATTTATTGTTCATTTCCCTCCCACCTCCCTGTCATCCGTCGTCAACCCCCAACTACCCCCGCCTTACCCTACCACTCGGCCCATAGACCAGTCGCTAATGCAACAGTCTTCCAGAAAGCCTGACTAGTGGTCGAATGGCTGTAATGTGGAGACTGCTAAACCTAGTACAGGACCATCCCACAGAAAATCTAAAATTCTCATTGGACCACAAGAAGAAGGATCCCAGGAATTAGATTCATACCAAGAAGAAAAGGTTCTCCAGTGCCTAGCACATAAATCAATCAAGCTGGGCATCTGGATTGCTGAACTGAGGCTGCTACTTTTACTGAGCAGCCTAGATCCTACAATTTCATTTTCTCAAGCTCCAGATCCCTATCTGAAGATGAACCAAGGATGACCTGCGGAGCTCTGAATAAATGAGAGGAGATGGATCCATTGGAAACATCCAGTAGGGAGATACCGACAACTGAAAAACAAGTGGGAGCCAAGGATTTGTATGCAAATAGGGAACCACCAGAGCACTTCTGCCCAATCTGACTGGATTTTCAGGAGAACCCTGGGAATGAGGGAAATAGGTGGAACAGTGTAAAGCAGGCCCCGGGGCCAGGGTATCGCTAAAGCTTCCACCGCCCTTTCCCCTGGATCTGGGTTTCAAAAGCAGAACAGAGGCAGGTAAGAATTCTCTTTGTTGGCAAACAGGTGCAACCATGGTTACCTGAACCATCTGCTGAAACACTCTGGGGTGGAGAATTGGCTAGGAAGAGAATACCCGAATAAGATGGTCTGCGCACCCATTCTCCCTCTCTGGAAGATAAACTGCATTTAGAAAGAGAAGATTGGATTCTACCCAGACACAAATATTGTGCATTAGTAGTTTAGGAGTCAATGCTCTTGTACCCACCAACCCCTCCTGATTTAAGTAGACTTTCACTCTCTAATTGTCCAAGTGAACCACCACTGGCTGAGTGATTAGGACTTGGGCAAAGGACAGGAGGGCCAATTGGACTGCATTAACGTCTTTCCAATTGTAAGACATGAGGCAATTCTGGGAATCCAACTTACCCAGAACCACCTTTTCCTCGTAAGCTGTCCCCAACCTAATTTACTGATATCCGTTGTAGTCGCCTTTGGACTGTAAAGAAGAAACCAAGAGCCTCTGTTTAGAGACTAATGCTGGAGCCACCACTGGAGGCAATATGGGTTTGAACCGGAACCAAATGATTGTAATCCTATGAAGTTGGAACCCAGTTACTCAACAGATGATGAACCAGGGAATATAAATGGAACTGAGACCATGAAACTCTTGCTACAGTTGAAGCCATGCCCATCTGAAGGACCAGGCTAGGAAAACTCTAATTCCCCACAAATGTATTTTACCCACTTCTGGTTCCAGCAGTTTTTGAGAAGACTCTGGATGCCTATGTCAATACAAAGAGGATGCCCTGAAACTGGAAATGCTCGCTTTGTACACAGAAACTCAGGTACTTCTGGGAGCTCTTGTGCATCAGTACATGTAAATAGGCATCTTTAAGGTTTATTAGGGTTAGAAAGCCCTCCTGTCCACATTTTGAACCTTTGCTACGGAATGTACTTGTTTACTTCCTTGAGATCCAATACTGGTCTGAACTCTCTGGAATAATTTTGCACCAAGAAGATGATGGAATAGCAACCCTTGCCTTTTTCGTCCTTGGGTATCAATGCTTTCTGCCATTCCTAGCAACTTTTGAACATGCCCCTGAAACCTTCTTTGACAATCTTCTGGGCTCTGTGAGAGCAGGGTTTGACAAAACAAATCTTTCAGAGGGCCGATGTCATTGTTGTTAATAAGGGTGAAAGATTGGGCTTTGTGGCTGTCACAGGAAAAAAAAACACTAATTAGTTAATTAGCTGTTTAAGTAAAGATAAAAAAGGTTTTGTGACATTTGATAACATTGCAGTTGATTTCCTTAATGTCATGTGACAGGAGAATACACTCAACATGGCGCCTAATGTTGACGCATCTGTAAAACAAGCCACATCCAAGTCTTTCAGGAAGTCAGATTTGTCTTACGAGATGTTGCATGGTGCAGACATTTTGAAAGTTAAAACTTTATTATGGAGACATTTTTGCATTTACTAGCTTCCCAAAGTGTTTACTTTCTTTCCTTGAACTGCCACATCTTCTTTCAGTGCATGGGAGAATTTCGACATGGCAGATATGTTACTGTTTTACTTTGTTGATGAACTTTACCTGTGTTCAGAAGGCTGCTATTTGCGTGATCCTTCAGCAAATACACCAAAATGAAAAACCACAGAAATTTTTTGATTTCCAGAACCTTTGTTTAAAAAAAGAAATGTTTTGAACTAAACCTTTGTAAAATGTAAGAAGTTAGACACTAAGGGCCAGATGTCCGACCATAGGATTTAGCGCTTCGCAATTTGCGACAAATGGCGAGTCGCAAATTGCGAGGCGCTAAATCCAATGTACAACAGTGTCTCAGACACTGTTTGCGATTCCCTATGGGATCGCAAATTGCGAGGCTCATGAATATCAATGAGCCACTCGCAATTTGCGAGCCCGTTGGGAATGGCCGGCCCTCCCAGGGATGGTGGCCGGCTGGGCTCAGCAGACCACCATGTCTGCGACTGCTTTTCAATAAAGCAGGTTTTTTTTTTTTTTACATGGATCACGTTTTCTTTAAAGGAAAACGGGATGCATTTTTTTTTAAAAATGAAACGTTTTTGTTTCATTTTTTAAGGGCAGGTGGTGGTCCCTGGGACCACTGCCTGCCCTTAAAAAATATTTTTAGAGCTAGTCACAAAGGGGAAGGGGTCCCCTGGGGACCCCTTCCAATTTGCGACTGCATTACCACCCTCTTGAAGAGGGTGGTAATTTGCGAGTGTTTGCGGTCGCAAAACATTCATTCATAGCTTGTGAGTCACTATTAGGATGGGAAAGCCCCTTCCTAATAGCGAGTCGCAATACACTATTTTGCGAGTCGCAAATTATTTGGACTCGCAAAATAGTGTAAGTACATGGCCCAGACTAAAAGTGCATGCGCAAACGGGTCGCAAACCCGTTTGCGCATGCAATTTTAAGTCGTACATCTGGCCCTAAACCCTTTACTCTCATAAAACTTAATTTCAGTATAATTATGTTTAATGAGGAACTGCAAGTGAACATTTGTTTTAGGAGCAAACGTTCTTTAATTTTATCTTAGTTTTATGGAAGCTATAACTCATGGTACTTGAAAAGAAGACTGCATGAACTTGCATGACAAATTGTTTAATTTGAGATTAGTTTTACAAGGGATTGACAGCCAAATATCATGGCACTTTGATGAATACTGAATGAACTTGAAGTAATGCTTATTTGAGTTATTATCTGTTTTCTCCTGGAAGTTTCAGCAAGCGGAAATAAATATTGTTTAACAGATTCTGCAGCACACATAGAAAGAGGAAAATGACTCTATGGATTGTTTTTGTTTAGGAAGGTGCCCCTTCCTGCACAAAAACAATCCTGCCTACAACACAGGCACCCTTGCACCATGGTGCAAGGGTGCCTGCATTGGTGATAGACTGCCGAAACTGCACCAGCTCAGGGGGAAAGGTCAGGAATGCACCGTGTTGAATAAATACGGCTCATTCCTGCCCTTTGCCTGTGACGCAGGGCAGTGCAGCAAGGTAACTTGCTGCACTGCCCTGCGCCACAGTGCCCCACAGTGCTATTTAGATTATTGAAAGAACTATTTATCATGCCTAATAGAAAAACCCCTAAACCCAAGCCTACATCATTGTATACAAGTGATTGTCGCAAGGCAAAGTCCCTACTGAGTTTAGCCATCAAATCACACAATCAAGTAGATATCAGTAGTTAGAACCCCAGCCGGTCTGCAGAACCTTTTAAATAAGTTGATTGATTCCTGTAATCTACTGGACTTGTAAATAACTTTAAAAAACAAACAAATATATGGTGTTCAAACTGCACAAATCCCATAGGGGTGGACTAAAATCGGGGAGACACTTTTTGGGTAAAGTCATACAATTTGTTTACTTGGGGATACCGATAGTCAACTGACAATCATGGATTCTCCGCATACAGAAAAATAGTTGAGTGTTCCCAAACAAAGCCGCAGCAGTACTTGAAATACACAGGTCCACATTTTCTAGATCATCATAGCCGGCCATCCTATTCTGATCTAAGGCTCAAGCGACTGCACTGAATGGAGCTGAAAGTTGGGGGAGGGCTTATGTCAGCAAGCTGACATCGATGGAAAATCACTTTGTCAAATCTCTGCTCAGCCTTCCCCAGAGTGTTCCCATTTTACTACTGTTTTTTTTTATATCGGTATCGAAATGATTTGAACATCTTGCCACTGTGCGTCCTCTCATGTTTTGGGTGAGACTACGGTCAACCGTCAAACTGGATCCTTACAAAAGGGATCATGTGAGATTTATGAATTTAGACACTGTTTCCATCCTATCATAGCTATGCTATGTGAAATCTTGGCTTCTTACCTTGTGTTTGGAGGACCTTTGGTATGATCCATCATCTACTGATAATAACACAACAGTAAAATTAACAAGCATTTGCAATGCCTTTTATTTGTCTGTTTTGATAATTAACACATAAATAAATAAAAGGCAGTGTCATTTACAATGCCAATAGCTCAAACTTGTAAATGCGAGACCTCGACCACCACAGGCTGCTTGGAACGGGACGAGCTGGTTGGAAAGTGCAAGCCTGTGTGGCGCGCTGAAAGTTGCAGGAAAGTATGTCATGCCTGCAGTAGGAGAAACGCATTAAAGAAAATAGTGCGTACAGACTACATAAGACATATCATGTAACAACAGAGGTAAAAGGGTGAGTCCTCATGGGAGGTTACAAATGAAATCAAGGTGGTGCTAAAGAGGGACTAACAAGCCTTTTAAGAAATCAGAAGTCAGCATTTACGAAGGACAATGACACAAGTCAATGACAAATATGGGTGGAGAGTGGGCGGGGCATCAAGACCATACTCCAATACAGCATGCTGAGCAGTGCAGCACATGCGCTGCCCAGGCTCGACCTAAAAATAAACAGTGAGGCCATATGGCCATCTGATACCTTCTTGTTAATAGGAAAACAACTTTAATAACCATCATTTAGATTTATAATGCAGGGTAAGTCCATTGTACTTGTTTAACCCAATTTGCAATGATCAATTGGAATCTGCTTAACAGCCCCACCCTTCCCCCAGGTTAGTGCTGTGGCCTCCCACATGAGACATACGAGACAAGACCAGCTGGTTCTGTAAGCCCATGTACAACAATTATGCTTTCCGTTTCTAGGACAAGGGTGAAGGATAGATAGCCTTCCCCTTGGGGGTCACCAGGTAAAAACAAAATGCAGAATGGTGAATTGTAAAGAGGAATGGAGGACAACAGATTAATGGTACAAACTAATCAATACAATTTACACTAAAAGCATTTCTTCTTGCTTGTCCCGCAGCAGGCAGAGGTGCAATACCCTAGGGCCAAGAGAACAAGAGCATCAGTGATGTTTAAAAGACCACCATATCTGCAAAACTAGATGATGCATTAATGACAACCTTGGGAACGCAAGTTTTAACCTAGTTATAGAGATAGGGGTTTTAAATAATCTAATTCAGAGGAGATGGATAAACAGCGTGCTTCAAACCAGAAACATGAAATTAACATTGTTTTCTATTGCTCCCACTTAAGGTTCACCATTAAATCACACTGCAAAGTGTGTCTAAGACCACTGAGAGGGCATCCCAGATATGTCCCTGGTCAGAGTTATGAGCATATATGCACCCGAGGAGCAAAGGTTGACCTTCTAGATGGCCCTTGAGTAACGCGTAGCGTCCCACCTTGTCAATGATAACATCTAGCACCTGAAAGGGGATACCAGGCCAAATCCAAATGAGGACCCCCAGTGCATACGCTCAGTATGTGGTTTTGTGGATTGTGCCCCTGCCAATGCTTACACAGCTGCTCAAGTTCTTCCTTTGTAGTGTGTGTCTCCTGAATAGAATAATTGGGCTTTCCGATGCTATATGTACGAATAGATTGTGTAACGCGTACTTTAAGCATGAGGAGGAGAAAATCAGAGTTTGTTGGTAGCATGTTGTTGCATGTAGGGTGGGGGGTCTGGAGGAGGGGGCTCATCGCTGGGGGTAGCCATTGGTGTCACTATTCCAACCTGGCAGGGTATATATATCTGCTCTGCCATGGTAGTCCAATCTAGGGGGGGTAACTGAGGGTGAAGAACAATGATATGGTTAATAAGGAAATGAACAGGGGGCCTACTGCAACAGGCAGGACACCCAAACCAGTTGTCTATACTTAGAGACCTAAGGTAGAGTGGGGGGTGTCCAAGCTTAGGTGGCAAGACTATCGCTCATGGGCCTATGTGTGTGAACAGAAAAGACGGGCGAGGGCTTCCCATTGGCGGATGTCGGAGGGGTCTTCAGATGGGATATCCAGAAAAGGAGAGCAGGGCAATGTGCTGTTTAACCTGGGAGAGGGTCATCGGGGGCGGGGTTCGTGGAGGTTGCAAGTGCGAAGATCTAAGGAGAAAAAGTGATAGCCTGTGCCTGATGGGAGCTGGAAGATGGTATTATAAGTAAAGGTTGAGTCTGCGGTTTGCGGAGGTCACATACGGAAGAGTCAGTGAGCGCTGCTGCGAGTTGTCCGATAGAAGACTGTCATCGTCTGTGGTGAAGATGTGTAGGCCCTTATCTTTATCAATGTCAGTTGTAGTTGTTCCCATGGTGGCAGCTGCTTGAAGGGCCATCATTTGGTTTCTATGATCTGTTACAGGTTCGGGGGTGTCATCGGGGAGGATCAGGATGCAGGGGTCCGCTGGATTTTCCTCCGCCGGTTCCAGTGTGGTTTCGCAACTGGCTGGTGGGACGATGTACGGCCCCTGTGCCATAATGTTGGCTCACCCAGACCCATTCCTCTTTGGATTCTGTTAAGAAGAGAGAGGTGCCGTTCACCATGATCTTGATGCACACTTGGAATAGGAGTGAGCATTGGACTCCTAATTGTCGCAAGTGGCATTTGTTTTTGAGGAAGGAGGTTCATTATCATTGAACTGCCCTGGTGTAATCAGGGAATACCATGATAACTTTGTCCTCGATCCAGAGAGAACCAGTGCGTCGAACAGCACAGAGAATTGCATCAGGGTCCTTGAAGTGAAGCAACTTTGCCAACATTGGATGTAGAGAGGAACCAAGAGTGGGTCGCCTAGTTGGTACATGGTGCGCTCTCTCCAGTGTGAAGGAGGGGGTGAGGTCTGAAGCAGGATTGAAAGATCTCAACCAGTTCTCCAGGTAAATGATGGGATCCAGACCCTCGACTCCCTCTGGGAACCCAAGTATTCTTATGTTGCTTCTCCGAGAGCAGCCTTCTATGTCCTCTGCCCTCTCCTCCAGGTAGTGCACTTGATTCTGCAGATCATAGATAGTGCACTTGTTATCTTCCACTGCTGGTTGCAGAGTAGCAAAGGTTTTCTCGCCCTCCGTGACTCTGTCTGAGAGTTTTCGATGATCGTCATGGAGGAAGCTGAGCTCCGTAGTCAGTGTGCCAAACCATGTCTCCATTGTGATGCTGGAGTGTTCAATGGCAGCCAACACCTGGTCGAACCAATCGGAAGTGGACATCTTCAGGGCATGACCTGCTATTGGTGTTTATGGGATTACTGACGCTGGAGCTGCACTGGTGGAAGATGAGCCTGGAGTGGTCAACCGGAGTCTGCCCATGATGAAGAGCCAAGAGTGTCTCCTTGCCCAGGCAATTGTATGATACCAGTGTGAGTCCTGCAACTCCCTACTCCTATGAGAGTGATGAAGATCATCTAGTGTGATCGTCTGATGGAGTCACCGGGAGGCTGGTAGAACAGCATCAGTGTCGAACGGAGACTTCCCCTGTGGTCATTAACCCCAGCCCCAATGCAGAGGTGGGTGAGGCAATAGGGTAGGTGTTTAATGCGCTGGGTTCCAAGTAGAACTCAAGAGTGATTCATGGTGGTTGGTGCAGTCCGTCCTACACTCACGCGCACCGAATGAGTGCCAAAATAAAGTTAAGGGCTCCTGTGGAGATGACCAGGGTAAAGACAGTACGCGTAGTGATGGTTGTGTCTGGTGGGGGTAAAAAAGAGGGGGCTGTTGTGGTGCTTCCGGCGCCTCAGTGCGTGACTGGTAGGGCAGAAAATGTGTTTCACAAGGGTGGTACGCAATTTGTTGTGGTGCAGTGGTCTGATCAGTTTGACCAGCTATTTCTCAATCCAGCAGGTCCCCCTCATGCACACCGACATGAGTGCCGATATGAGAGGGAATGGAAGGTTTCCTGTCTGGGTGCAGGGAAGTTGCAGTGGCCCCCCAGCCAAGGCCGAGCAATGGAGGAGAGGGGCCAAGACCAGCCTGGTCCCCCCGGGGACACCAAGAGGGGGGAGAAAAGCAAGAAGTAGGCCGGCGCTGGGCATTAAGGGCTACGCTGTGCTGCTGGAGAGGCTCCTGAGGGAGAATCCAGACATATGGGGGAGTGCCAGGTGTGCAGCGGTGCCCTAGCCCCTCACGCGCACTGATCAGGGCACCGAGGCGAGGGGGGAAGCGAAGTAGCCTTGGATGTCTCGCTGGGCTATATCCCAGGCTACGGGCATGGATAGGGGAGGCCACAGTTTACTGTGGGACCCGCTCCGCAATGTCAATGGCCGCTGTGGGTTGCACCGGCCCTCCCCTGTGCTCCGATCTGAGCGCCAATGCCTGAGAGAGGGGAAGGGGCCAGACACCTCCTTGGTCACACTCTCTCTGGCCCATGCCGGCAAGGGGTACCCCCGCTATGGGGGTGCAACCAAGCACAGGCCCAGGAATGCAGCGGTGAGTTGTGGCAGCATGCAGGGGTCCATGGGTACTGGCATGTTGAAGGGGGGTGCCACAGCTCCTCACCTGGGGCCCCCGGCCTCTGTAGGCTTCACCAAGTTATATAATATATATTTATACTATTACACTACTTTCAGGTACAATAACAAAGGCTGCCAAATTTATCACAGTGATACCAAAGGGGATGATGGACGGAGCGTTAGAGCAAATCAAACACTCACCCCCAGTCAACTGATTTGGGTTTAATCCATCATCATTCTTTAGCTCACTCCACCACCCCAGTTCAGACATGGCCATATGCAAATCAGTCTGACCCTGTGCCTCATGGGAACAGTCCAGCCCGAACTGCCAAGCCATGTCTTCCCTGGACCGGAAACAAGCATCCTGGGACCGGTTTCGGGTTCAAAACCCTCCTCAGCCAGGCTATCTTGAATCCAGTGGCAAAGTGAGCAAGGGACCCACGTCTGGGCATACCCTGCCATCTTAGGGCGAACAAAGCGATACCAAAGGGGATGATGGACGGAGCGTTAGAGCAAATCAAACACTCACCCCCAGTCAACTGATCTGGGTTTAATCCATCATCATTCTTTAGCTCACTCCACCACCCCAGTTCAGACATGGCCATATGCAAATCAGTCTGACCCTGTGCCTCATGGGAACAGTCCAGCCCGAACTGCCAAGCCATGTCTTCCCTGGACCGGAAACAAGCATCCTGGGACCGGTTTCGGGTTCAAAACCCTCCTCAGCCAGGCTATCTTGAATCCAGTGGCAAAGTGAGCAAGGGACCCACGTCTGGGCATACCCTGCCAACTTAGGGCGAACAAAGCGATACCAAAGGGGATGATGGACGGAGCGTTAGAGCAAATCAAACACTCACCCCCAGTCAACTGATCTGGGTTTAATCCATCATCATTCTTTAGCTCACTCCACCACCCCAGTTCAGACATGGCCATATGCAAATCAGTCTGACCCTGTGCCTCATGGGAACAGTCCAGCCCGAACTGCCAAGCCATGTCTTCCCTGGACCGGAAACAAGCATCCTGGGACCGGTTTCGGGTTCAAAACCCTCCTCAGCCAGGCTATCTTGAATCCAGTGGCAAAGTGAGCAAGGGACCCACGTCTGGGCATACCCTGCCAACTTAGGGCGAACAAAGCGATACCAAAGGGGATGATGGACGGAGCGTTAGAGCAAATCAAACACTCACCCCCAGTCAACTGATCTGGGTTTAATCCATCATCATTCTTTAGCTCACTCCACCACCCCAGTTCAGACATGGCCATATGCAAATCAGTCTGACCCTGTGCCTCATGGGAACAGTCCAGCCCGAACTGCCAAGCCATGTCTTCCCTGGACCGGAAACAAGCATCCTGGGACCGGTTTCGGGTTCAAAACCCTCCTCAGCCAGGCTATCTTGAATCCAGTGGCAAAGTGAGCAAGGGACCCACGTCTGGGCATACCCTGCCAACTTAGGGCGAACAAAGCGATACCAAAGGGGATGATGGACGGAGCGTTAGAGCAAATCAAACACTCACCCCCAGTCAACTGATCTGGGTTTAATCCATCATCATTCTTTAGCTCACTCCACCACCCCAGTTCAGACATGGCCATATGCAAATCAGTCTGACCCTGTGCCTCATGGGAACAGTCCAGCCCGAACTGCCAAGCCATGTCTTCCCTGGACCGGAAACAAGCATCCTGGGACCGGTTTCGGGTTCAAAACCCTCCTCAGCCAGGCTATCTTGAATCCAGTGGCAAAGTGAGCAAGGGACCCACGTCTGGGCATACCCTGCCAACTTAGGGCGAACAAAGCGATACCAAAGGGGATGATGGACGGAGCGTTAGAGCAAATCAAACACTCACCCCCAGTCAACTGATCTGGGTTTAATCCATCATCATTCTTTAGCTCACTCCACCACCCCAGTTCAGACATGGCCATATGCAAATCAGTCTGACCCTGTGCCTCATGGGAACAGTCCAGCCCGAACTGCCAAGCCATGTCTTCCCTGGACCGGAAACAAGCATCCTGGGACCGGTTTCGGGTTCAAAACCCTCCTCAGCCAGGCTATCTTGAATCCAGTGGCAAAGTGAGCAAGGGACCCACGTCTGGGCATACCCTGCCAACTTAGGGCGAACAAAGCGATACCAAAGGGGATGATGGACGGAGCGTTAGAGCAAATCAAACACTCACCCCCAGTCAACTGATCTGGGTTTAATCCATCATCATTCTTTAGCTCACTCCACCACCCCAGTTCAGACATGGCCATATGCAAATCAGTCTGACCCTGTGCCTCATGGGAACAGTCCAGCCCGAACTGCCAAGCCATGTCTTCCCTGGACCGGAAACAAGCATCCTGGGACCGGTTTCGGGTTCAAAACCCTCCTCAGCCAGGCTATCTTGAATCCAGTGGCAAAGTGAGCAAGGGACCCACGTCTGGGCATACCCTGCCAACTTAGGGCGAACAAAGCGATACCAAAGGGGATGATGGACGGAGCGTTAGAGCAAATCAAACACTCACCCCCAGTCAACTGATCTGGGTTTAATCCATCATCATTCTTTAGCTCACTCCACCACCCCAGTTCAGACATGGCCATATGCAAATCAGTCTGACCCTGTGCCTCATGGGAACAGTCCAGCCCGAACTGCCAAGCCATGTCTTCCCTGGACCGGAAACAAGCATCCTGGGACCGGTTTCGGGTTCAAAACCCTCCTCAGCCAGGCTATCTTGAATCCAGTGGCAAAGTGAGCAAGGGACCCACGTCTGGGCATACCCTGCCAACTTAGGGCGAACAAAGCGATACCAAAGGGGATGATGGACGGAGCGTTAGAGCAAATCAAACACTCACCCCCAGTCAACTGATCTGGGTTTAATCCATCATCATTCTTTAGCTCACTCCACCACCCCAGTTCAGACATGGCCATATGCAAATCAGTCTGACCCTGTGCCTCATGGGAACAGTCCAGCCCGAACTGCCAAGCCATGTCTTCCCTGGACCGGAAACAAGCATCCTGGGACCGGTTTCGGGTTCAAAACCCTCCTCAGCCAGGCTATCTTGAATCCAGTGGCAAAGTGAGCAAGGGACCCACGTCTGGGCATACCCTGCCAACTTAGGGCGAACAAAGCGATACCAAAGGGGATGATGGACGGAGCGTTAGAGCAAATCAAACACTCACCCCCAGTCAACTGATCTGGGTTTAATCCATCATCATTCTTTAGCTCACTCCACCACCCCAGTTCAGACATGGCCATATGCAAATCAGTCTGACCCTGTGCCTCATGGGAACAGTCCAGCCCGAACTGCCAAGCCATGTCTTCCCTGGACCGGAAACAAGCATCCTGGGACCGGTTTCGGGTTCAAAACCCTCCTCAGCCAGGCTATCTTGAATCCAGTGGCAAAGTGAGCAAGGGACCCACGTCTGGGCATACCCTGCCAACTTAGGGCGAACAAAGCGATACCAAAGGGGATGATGGACGGAGCGTTAGAGCAAATCAAACACTCACCCCCAGTCAACTGATCTGGGTTTAATCCATCATCATTCTTTAGCTCACTCCACCACCCCAGTTCAGACATGGCCATATGCAAATCAGTCTGACCCTGTGCCTCATGGGAACAGTCCAGCCCGAACTGCCAAGCCATGTCTTCCCTGGACCGGAAACAAGCATCCTGGGACCGGTTTCGGGTTCAAAACCCTCCTCAGCCAGGCTATCTTGAATCCAGTGGCAAAGTGAGCAAGGGACCCACGTCTGGGCATACCCTGCCAACTTAGGGCGAACAAAGCGATACCAAAGGGGATGATGGACGGAGCGTTAGAGCAAATCAAACACTCACCCCCAGTCAACTGATCTGGGTTTAATCCATCATCATTCTTTAGCTCACTCCACCACCCCAGTTCAGACATGGCCATATGCAAATCAGTCTGACCCTGTGCCTCATGGGAACAGTCCAGCCCGAACTGCCAAGCCATGTCTTCCCTGGACCGGAAACAAGCATCCTGGGACCGGTTTCGGGTTCAAAACCCTCCTCAGCCAGGCTATCTTGAATCCAGTGGCAAAGTGAGCAAGGGACCCACGTCTGGGCATACCCTGCCAACTTAGGGCGAACAAAGCGATACCAAAGGGGATGATGGACGGAGCGTTAGAGCAAATCAAACACTCACCCCCAGTCAACTGATCTGGGTTTAATCCATCATCATTCTTTAGCTCACTCCACCACCCCAGTTCAGACATGGCCATATGCAAATCAGTCTGACCCTGTGCCTCATGGGAACAGTCCAGCCCGAACTGCCAAGCCATGTCTTCCCTGGACCGGAAACAAGCATCCTGGGACCGGTTTCGGGTTCAAAACCCTCCTCAGCCAGGCTATCTTGAATCCAGTGGCAAAGTGAGCAAGGGACCCACGTCTGGGCATACCCTGCCAACTTAGGGCGAACAAAGCGATACCAAAGGGGATGATGGACGGAGCGTTAGAGCAAATCAAACACTCACCCCCAGTCAACTGATCTGGGTTTAATCCATCATCATTCTTTAGCTCACTCCACCACCCCAGTTCAGACATGGCCATATGCAAATCAGTCTGACCCTGTGCCTCATGGGAACAGTCCAGCCCGAACTGCCAAGCCATGTCTTCCCTGGACCGGAAACAAGCATCCTGGGACCGGTTTCGGGTTCAAAACCCTCCTCAGCCAGGCTATCTTGAATCCAGTGGCAAAGTGAGCAAGGGACCCACGTCTGGGCATACCCTGCCAACTTAGGGCGAACAAAGCGATACCAAAGGGGATGATGGACGGAGCGTTAGAGCAAATCAAACACTCACCCCCAGTCAACTGATCTGGGTTTAATCCATCATCATTCTTTAGCTCACTCCACCACCCCAGTTCAGACATGGCCATATGCAAATCAGTCTGACCCTGTGCCTCATGGGAACAGTCCAGCCCGAACTGCCAAGCCATGTCTTCCCTGGACCGGAAACAAGCATCCTGGGACCGGTTTCGGGTTCAAAACCCTCCTCAGCCAGGCTATCTTGAATCCAGTGGCAAAGTGAGCAAGGGACCCACGTCTGGGCATACCCTGCCAACTTAGGGCGAACAAAGCGATACCAAAGGGGATGATGGACGGAGCGTTAGAGCAAATCAAACACTCACCCCCAGTCAACTGATCTGGGTTTAATCCATCATCATTCTTTAGCTCACTCCACCACCCCAGTTCAGACATGGCCATATGCAAATCAGTCTGACCCTGTGCCTCATGGGAACAGTCCAGCCCGAACTGCCAAGCCATGTCTTCCCTGGACCGGAAACAAGCATCCTGGGACCGGTTTCGGGTTCAAAACCCTCCTCAGCCAGGCTATCTTGAATCCAGTGGCAAAGTGAGCAAGGGACCCACGTCTGGGCATACCCTGCCAACTTAGGGCGAACAAAGCGATACCAAAGGGGATGATGGACGGAGCGTTAGAGCAAATCAAACACTCACCCCCAGTCAACTGATCTGGGTTTAATCCATCATCATTCTTTAGCTCACTCCACCACCCCAGTTCAGACATGGCCATATGCAAATCAGTCTGACCCTGTGCCTCATGGGAACAGTCCAGCCCGAACTGCCAAGCCATGTCTTCCCTGGACCGGAAACAAGCATCCTGGGACCGGTTTCGGGTTCAAAACCCTCCTCAGCCAGGCTATCTTGAATCCAGTGGCAAAGTGAGCAAGGGACCCACGTCTGGGCATACCCTGCCAACTTAGGGCGAACAAAGCGATACCAAAGGGGATGATGGACGGAGCGTTAGAGCAAATCAAACACTCACCCCCAGTCAACTGATCTGGGTTTAATCCATCATCATTCTTTAGCTCACTCCACCACCCCAGTTCAGACATGGCCATATGCAAATCAGTCTGACCCTGTGCCTCATGGGAACAGTCCAGCCCGAACTGCCAAGCCATGTCTTCCCTGGACCGGAAACAAGCATCCTGGGACCGGTTTCGGGTTCAAAACCCTCCTCAGCCAGGCTATCTTGAATCCAGTGGCAAAGTGAGCAAGGGACCCACGTCTGGGCATACCCTGCCAACTTAGGGCGAACAAAGCGATACCAAAGGGGATGATGGACGGAGCGTTAGAGCAAATCAAACACTCACCCCCAGTCAACTGATCTGGGTTTAATCCATCATCATTCTTTAGCTCACTCCACCACCCCAGTTCAGACATGGCCATATGCAAATCAGTCTGACCCTGTGCCTCATGGGAACAGTCCAGCCCGAACTGCCAAGCCATGTCTTCCCTGGACCGGAAACAAGCATCCTGGGACCGGTTTCGGGTTCAAAACCCTCCTCAGCCAGGCTATCTTGAATCCAGTGGCAAAGTGAGCAAGGGACCCACGTCTGGGCATACCCTGCCAACTTAGGGCGAACAAAGCGATACCAAAGGGGATGATGGACGGAGCGTTAGAGCAAATCAAACACTCACCCCCAGTCAACTGATCTGGGTTTAATCCATCATCATTCTTTAGCTCACTCCACCACCCCAGTTCAGACATGGCCATATGCAAATCAGTCTGACCCTGTGCCTCATGGGAACAGTCCAGCCCGAACTGCCAAGCCATGTCTTCCCTGGACCGGAAACAAGCATCCTGGGACCGGTTTCGGGTTCAAAACCCTCCTCAGCCAGGCTATCTTGAATCCAGTGGCAAAGTGAGCAAGGGACCCACGTCTGGGCATACCCTGCCAACTTAGGGCGAACAAAGCGATACCAAAGGGGATGATGGACGGAGCGTTAGAGCAAATCAAACACTCACCCCCAGTCAACTGATCTGGGTTTAATCCATCATCATTCTTTAGCTCACTCCACCACCCCAGTTCAGACATGGCCATATGCAAATCAGTCTGACCCTGTGCCTCATGGGAACAGTCCAGCCCGAACTGCCAAGCCATGTCTTCCCTGGACCGGAAACAAGCATCCTGGGACCGGTTTCGGGTTCAAAACCCTCCTCAGCCAGGCTATCTTGAATCCAGTGGCAAAGTGAGCAAGGGACCCACGTCTGGGCATACCCTGCCAACTTAGGGCGAACAAAGCGATACCAAAGGGGATGATGGACGGAGCGTTAGAGCAAATCAAACACTCACCCCCAGTCAACTGATCTGGGTTTAATCCATCATCATTCTTTAGCTCACTCCACCACCCCAGTTCAGACATGGCCATATGCAAATCAGTCTGACCCTGTGCCTCATGGGAACAGTCCAGCCCGAACTGCCAAGCCATGTCTTCCCTGGACCGGAAACAAGCATCCTGGGACCGGTTTCGGGTTCAAAACCCTCCTCAGCCAGGCTATCTTGAATCCAGTGGCAAAGTGAGCAAGGGACCCACGTCTGGGCATACCCTGCCAACTTAGGGCGAACAAAGCGATACCAAAGGGGATGATGGACGGAGCGTTAGAGCAAATCAAACACTCACCCCCAGTCAACTGATCTGGGTTTAATCCATCATCATTCTTTAGCTCACTCCACCACCCCAGTTCAGACATGGCCATATGCAAATCAGTCTGACCCTGTGCCTCATGGGAACAGTCCAGCCCGAACTGCCAAGCCATGTCTTCCCTGGACCGGAAACAAGCATCCTGGGACCGGTTTCGGGTTCAAAACCCTCCTCAGCCAGGCTATCTTGAATCCAGTGGCAAAGTGAGCAAGGGACCCACGTCTGGGCATACCCTGCCAACTTAGGGCGAACAAAGCGATACCAAAGGGGATGATGGACGGAGCGTTAGAGCAAATCAAACACTCACCCCCAGTCAACTGATCTGGGTTTAATCCATCATCATTCTTTAGCTCACTCCACCACCCCAGTTCAGACATGGCCATATGCAAATCAGTCTGACCCTGTGCCTCATGGGAACAGTCCAGCCCGAACTGCCAAGCCATGTCTTCCCTGGACCGGAAACAAGCATCCTGGGACCGGTTTCGGGTTCAAAACCCTCCTCAGCCAGGCTATCTTGAATCCAGTGGCAAAGTGAGCAAGGGACCCACGTCTGGGCATACCCTGCCAACTTAGGGCGAACAAAGCGATACCAAAGGGGATGATGGACGGAGCGTTAGAGCAAATCAAACACTCACCCCCAGTCAACTGATCTGGGTTTAATCCATCATCATTCTTTAGCTCACTCCACCACCCCAGTTCAGACATGGCCATATGCAAATCAGTCTGACCCTGTGCCTCATGGGAACAGTCCAGCCCGAACTGCCAAGCCATGTCTTCCCTGGACCGGAAACAAGCATCCTGGGACCGGTTTCGGGTTCAAAACCCTCCTCAGCCAGGCTATCTTGAATCCAGTGGCAAAGTGAGCAAGGGACCCACGTCTGGGCATACCCTGCCAACTTAGGGCGAACAAAGCGATACCAAAGGGGATGATGGACGGAGCGTTAGAGCAAATCAAACACTCACCCCCAGTCAACTGATCTGGGTTTAATCCATCATCATTCTTTAGCTCACTCCACCACCCCAGTTCAGACATGGCCATATGCAAATCAGTCTGACCCTGTGCCTCATGGGAACAGTCCAGCCCGAACTGCCAAGCCATGTCTTCCCTGGACCGGAAACAAGCATCCT
This sequence comes from Calotriton arnoldi, assembly GCA_963921515.1. Taxonomy (NCBI): domain Eukaryota; kingdom Metazoa; phylum Chordata; class Amphibia; order Caudata; family Salamandridae; genus Calotriton; species Calotriton arnoldi. The sequence goes on from CAWUFW010002850.1 coordinate 388,130, forward strand.
GGGACCGGTTTCGGGTTCAAAACCCTCCTCAGCCAGGCTATCTTGAATCCAGTGGCAAAGTGAGCAAGGGACCCACGTCTGGGCATACCCTGCCAACTTAGGGCGAACAAAGCGATACCAAAGGGGATGATGGACGGAGCGTTAGAGCAAATCAAACACTCACCCCCAGTCAACTGATCTGGGTTTAATCCATCATCATTCTTTAGCTCACTCCACCACCCCAGTTCAGACATGGCCATATGCAAATCAGTCTGACCCTGTGCCTCATGGGAACAGTCCAGCCCGAACTGCCAAGCCATGTCTTCCCTGGACCGGAAACAAGCATCCTGGGACCGGTTTCGGGTTCAAAACCCTCCTCAGCCAGGCTATCTTGAATCCAGTGGCAAAGTGAGCAAGGGACCCACGTCTGGGCATACCCTGCCAACTTAGGGCGAACAAAGCGATACCAAAGGGGATGATGGACGGAGCGTTAGAGCAAATCAAACACTCACCCCCAGTCAACTGATCTGGGTTTAATCCATCATCATTCTTTAGCTCACTCCACCACCCCAGTTCAGACATGGCCATATGCAAATCAGTCTGACCCTGTGCCTCATGGGAACAGTCCAGCCCGAACTGCCAAGCCATGTCTTCCCTGGACCGGAAACAAGCATCCTGGGACCGGTTTCGGGTTCAAAACCCTCCTCAGCCAGGCTATCTTGAATCCAGTGGCAAAGTGAGCAAGGGACCCACGTCTGGGCATACCCTGCCAACTTAGGGCGAACAAAGCGATACCAAAGGGGATGATGGACGGAGCGTTAGAGCAAATCAAACACTCACCCCCAGTCAACTGATCTGGGTTTAATCCATCATCATTCTTTAGCTCACTCCACCACCCCAGTTCAGACATGGCCATATGCAAATCAGTCTGACCCTGTGCCTCATGGGAACAGTCCAGCCCGAACTGCCAAGCCATGTCTTCCCTGGACCGGAAACAAGCATCCTGGGACCGGTTTCGGGTTCAAAACCCTCCTCAGCCAGGCTATCTTGAATCCAGTGGCAAAGTGAGCAAGGGACCCACGTCTGGGCATACCCTGCCAACTTAGGGCGAACAAAGCGATACCAAAGGGGATGATGGACGGAGCGTTAGAGCAAATCAAACACTCACCCCCAGTCAACTGATCTGGGTTTAATCCATCATCATTCTTTAGCTCACTCCACCACCCCAGTTCAGACATGGCCATATGCAAATCAGTCTGACCCTGTGCCTCATGGGAACAGTCCAGCCCGAACTGCCAAGCCATGTCTTCCCTGGACCGGAAACAAGCATCCTGGGACCGGTTTCGGGTTCAAAACCCTCCTCAGCCAGGCTATCTTGAATCCAGTGGCAAAGTGAGCAAGGGACCCACGTCTGGGCATACCCTGCCAACTTAGGGCGAACAAAGCGATACCAAAGGGGATGATGGACGGAGCGTTAGAGCAAATCAAACACTCACCCCCAGTCAACTGATCTGGGTTTAATCCATCATCATTCTTTAGCTCACTCCACCACCCCAGTTCAGACATGGCCATATGCAAATCAGTCTGACCCTGTGCCTCATGGGAACAGTCCAGCCCGAACTGCCAAGCCATGTCTTCCCTGGACCGGAAACAAGCATCCTGGGACCGGTTTCGGGTTCAAAACCCTCCTCAGCCAGGCTATCTTGAATCCAGTGGCAAAGTGAGCAAGGGACCCACGTCTGGGCATACCCTGCCAACTTAGGGCGAACAAAGCGATACCAAAGGGGATGATGGACGGAGCGTTAGAGCAAATCAAACACTCACCCCCAGTCAACTGATCTGGGTTTAATCCATCATCATTCTTTAGCTCACTCCACCACCCCAGTTCAGACATGGCCATATGCAAATCAGTCTGACCCTGTGCCTCATGGGAACAGTCCAGCCCGAACTGCCAAGCCATGTCTTCCCTGGACCGGAAACAAGCATCCTGGGACCGGTTTCGGGTTCAAAACCCTCCTCAGCCAGGCTATCTTGAATCCAGTGGCAAAGTGCGCAAGTGGACCCACGTCTGAGCAAGTGACCCACGTCTGGGCATACCCTGCCAACTTAGGGCGAACAAAGCGATACCAAAGGGGATGATGGACGGAGCGTTAGAGCAAATCAAACACTCACCCCCAGTCAACTGATCTGGGTTTAATCCATCATCATTCTTTAGCTCACTCCACCACCCCAGTTCAGACATGGCCATATGCAAATCAGTCTGACCCTGTGCCTCATGGGAACAGTCCAGCCCGAACTGCCAAGCCATGTCTTCCCTGGACCGGAAACAAGCATCCTGGGACCGGTTTCGGGTTCAAAACCCTCCTCAGCCAGGCTATCTTGAATCCAGTGGCAAAGTGAGCAAGGGACCCACGTCTGGGCATACCCTGCCAACTTAGGGCGAACAAAGCGATACCAAAGGGGATGATGGACGGAGCGTTAGAGCAAATCAAACACTCACCCCCAGTCAACTGATCTGGGTTTAATCCATCATCATTCTTTAGCTCACTCCACCACCCCAGTTCAGACATGGCCATATGCAAATCAGTCTGACCCTGTGCCTCATGGGAACAGTCCAGCCCGAACTGCCAAGCCATGTCTTCCCTGGACCGGAAACAAGCATCCTGGGACCGGTTTCGGGTTCAAAACCCTCCTCAGCCAGGCTATCTTGAATCCAGTGGCAAAGTGAGCAAGGGACCCACGTCTGGGCATACCCTGCCAACTTAGGGCGAACAAAGCGATACCAAAGGGGATGATGGACGGAGCGTTAGAGCAAATCAAACACTCACCCCCAGTCAACTGATCTGGGTTTAATCCATCATCATTCTTTAGCTCACTCCACCACCCCAGTTCAGACATGGCCATATGCAAATCAGTCTGACCCTGTGCCTCATGGGAACAGTCCAGCCCGAACTGCCAAGCCATGTCTTCCCTGGACCGGAAACAAGCATCCTGGGACCGGTTTCGGGTTCAAAACCCTCCTCAGCCAGGCTATCTTGAATCCAGTGGCAAAGTGAGCAAGGGACCCACGTCTGGGCATACCCTGCCAACTTAGGGCGAACAAAGCGATACCAAAGGGGATGATGGACGGAGCGTTAGAGCAAATCAAACACTCACCCCCAGTCAACTGATCTGGGTTTAATCCATCATCATTCTTTAGCTCACTCCACCACCCCAGTTCAGACATGGCCATATGCAAATCAGTCTGACCCTGTGCCTCATGGGAACAGTCCAGCCCGAACTGCCAAGCCATGTCTTCCCTGGACCGGAAACAAGCATCCTGGGACCGGTTTCGGGTTCAAAACCCTCCTCAGCCAGGCATATCTTGAATCCAGTGGCAAAGTGAGCAAGGGACCCACGTCTGGGCATACCCTGCCAACTTAGGGCGAACAAAGCGATACCAAAGGGGATGATGGACGGAGCGTTAGAGCAAATCAAACACTCACCCCCAGTCAACTGATCTGGGTTTAATCCATCATCATTCTTTAGCTCACTCCACCACCCCAGTTCAGACATGGCCATATGCAAATCAGTCTGACCCTGTGCCTCATGGGAACAGTCCAGCCCGAACCCCAGTTCAAATTTATCACGTCACAGAAATGAAAGCAGTTACTAAATCACATGGGCTACACCTACATGCAAGAAAGAGCATCCTCAGAAAATATAAACTGCAAATCTACTAAATATTATTCTAATGCAAGCTATGGGAGGGATACTACAAAAGGTGATGTTGTAATTCATGTAAGAGAGCACAACCACCCCTCAAATGTTAGAGAAATAGAAGTAAGAGAGATATTGTAGGATATAAATCCGGCAAGCATTAGCTCCCAGGAACTCACAAGCAAAATCCTCACAAATATACTACCTAAAGTCCCTGAACACATAACAAGTCAGCTACCACCTATACCTACTTTGAAATGTTTAATTGCACGAACTCAGAAAGCGACCAGTGATTCCTCACCTGTCCTAGAAGATACCAAGACATACACATACCTGAACATTTAACAATGACACATAATGAGGAACCTTTCCTTTTACATGCCCGCCTAAATAATGACAAACAAATCCTAATATTCTCTACAGTACACACCTTAATAAAACTTAGTCAGTGTCAAACCTGGATGATGGATGGAACCTTCAAAATGTGTCTCAATCCATTCACTCAGATATACACCCTACATTGTGAATATCAAAACACAAATATTCCTTTTATAAATGCCCTACTACAAAATAAGCAAAGCAGCACTTACTATGTCCTCTGAAACAATATAAAACAAATAACTACTACCCTGAAAAAATTATCATACTCTTTGAGCAAGCAATGTTTCAAACCATTCTAAATATGTACCCCCACACAGCCACAAGCTGTTACAATAATTTCAATCAAGGTATATGGAGACACCTCCAAAAATCTGCACAAAGTGTAGAATATTCTACAAACAGCCAAATTGCCTTTGAAATTAACAAAGCCCTAGCCTATGTCCCTGTAACAGAAGTATCCAACCACTAAACTGTATTAATAGAAAGCCCTTTCTACCAACAGAATGAGGACAAACTTAGTCCCCTAATGGACTATTTCAAATACACTTGGGTTGGCAGACTGCATCACTCCGGACACAAATGCCAGCCCAAATGCCAAATACCATGGTGGAATGTCTATGACAGCACCTTGGCACAGGAAACCAAAACAAACAACTCATTCAAAGGATGGCACAACGCCTTCCAATCCACACTAGGCAGAACTCAACCTATACTGTATAAATTTATAGAAGCATTACAAAAATATCAAAGGTACCAAGAACTATGAATGGAGCAATCTGTCAGTCAAATTGTCCTAAACTTAGCAAACAAATCAAAACAATTAGATGATATGCTACAATTTAAAGTCAAACTCCTCATAAATAACAATAATGTAGATCACTCAGAAATCATAGGTAAAAGCATATTATAAAATAAATAATAACCTACCAAAGTCCTCAGACACTATGACAAACTCTAAACTTTAAAAAAAATTATATATATAATATTTTAGGATATCAGTCAAACAACTATTTAACATCCCAATGTTAATAAGATTGATAAAATGAAACTATACACTATTTTTATTAACATGTTACGGTCACTAACCAAAATAGTTGAAAACAGACTCAATCCATCACATAAAATAATTACAACACATAAACCAAACTTTTCCACATAACAATCACATAATTTTGACATAAAAAATATAATATCACATTTCCCACCCCAAACAAATGAAATAAATAAAATTTACTGTTCTGTAGCTGAAGATATTTCTCTGTATTAATGTAATAAAAAATAGTAATCCACCAAAAATGAGGTAAATAATATCCCACAATCCCCCTACAAAATGCAAAAATACAACAAATCCAACATAAATCCCTTGAAAAAATGTTTTATAAAAGAAACGCTCCAGGAAACCCCAAAAAATAAAATCAAACTAAAAACCATTGCTTTATTATAAACAAAAAAATATTTTCCTTAATAAAAAAACCTGAATTCCAAATGCCCTTAGGGTACATCATATAGAAAAACCTGTAAAGTAAATAAAAAAACCTCATGCAAAACACATTACATTCTCCAAAATACATATACATTACAGTTAATCATCAAAATATAACTACCATCACATACTTCAACATAACATAGGGATAAATTACTAAAATAGTGTACAAAAACGTAAAACTACAAACTAGAGAAAACACTACCAGTAATACATCTAAATATACAAAAAAAAACACAAACAACACTATAACCTTGACCCTTGGTTCAAGGCCAGCACTCTCCCCAGCAGCGCTGCCTTCAGCCGGTCTCCAGTCTCCCAGCACTGCGTCGGTCAGGGTTCGAGCCTGCTGCCCGTCCCTGCGCCGCAGTCCCCTGCCTGCATTCCGCCCACTTCACTGCCCCTGGTGTGCCTGTAATTGCTGTCCGTGTATTTTAATTCATTTTATTTTTACTGTATTACTGTAGTTAACCCCTGGTTGTTTTCGCTCCCATTTTTGTGCCACTTTCCCGCCGCTGCTGCCCCTGCGGCCCTGCCCCCGATCCTGCATGCTCCCGCCTCCCGTCCTCTGCTCCCGCCCCTCCCCTTCATATGGCGACCGCTGCGGGCGAGCGCGTGTGAAACCTTGACCCTTGGTTCAAGGCCAGCACTCTCCCCAGCAGCGCCGCCTTCAGCCGGTCTCCAGTCTCCCAGCACTGCGTCGGTCAGGGTTCGAGCCTGCTGCCCGTCCCTGCGCCGCAGTTCCCTGCCTGCAGTCCGCCCACTTCACTGCCCCTGGTGTGCCTGTAATTGCTGTCCGTGTATTTTAATTCATTTTATTTTAACTGTATTACTGTAGTTAACCCCTGGTTGTTTTTGCTCCCATTTTTGTGCCACTTTCCCGCCGCTGCTGCCCCTGCGGCCCGGCCCCCGATCCTGCACGCTCCCACCTCACGTCCTCTGCTCCCACCCCCTCCCCTTCATATGGCGACCGCTGCGGGGGAGCGCGTGTGAAACCTTGACCCTTGGTTCAAGGCCAGCGCTCTCCCCAGCAGCGCCACCTTCAGCCGGTCTCCAGTCTCCCAGCACTGCGTCGGTCAGGGTTCGAGCCTGCTGCCCGTCCCTGCGCCGCAGTCCTCTGCCTGCAGGCCGAAGGCGCGCCTAAGGCAAGCCCGTCTGCGCCCGTCCGCGCCTGGACCGCGCCCAGCGCCAGACCCCCAGGCCCCGCGAGTGCCACAACACCCGATGCCGCTACGACGCCACTACCCTCCACGCACTCAACGCTGGCCGATCCTCCACCTGCTTCCAGGCCACCCTGAAACTCACCCACGGACCCTTCACCTGCCGCAACTGCAGCTACACCAGCCAGCGCACACCTGCACGACCTGCCCTTCCCACCAAAGCAGGTCACAACCACCTCAGATGCATACTTCTCAACACCCGCTCAGTCCACAAGCACGCCGTCGAACTCTGGGACCTCCTCGATTCATCCTCCCCGGACGTCGCCTTCCTGACAGAGACCTGGATGAACGCCTCATCGGCGCCCGACATAGCCATAGCCATCCCGGTTGGCTACAAGATACCCCGCAGGGACCGCACCAACAAACCAGGAGGAGGAATCGCCATCGTCCACAGGAACACCATCAGCATTTTGACCAACACCGAAGACTCCCTCAGCATGGCCGAACACCTACACTTCCAGATCCACGTCGATCACAACACCACCCTCAGAGGAACCCTTGTCTACAGACCCCCGGGACCCCGACCACAGTTCAGCGACTTCATCGCCGACCTCATCAGCACGCACGCCCTCGCCTCCACAGACTACATCCTCCTGGGTGATCTGAACTTCCACCTCGAGAACGCCAACGACAGCAACTCCACAACCGTGATCAACAACCTCGCCAACCTCGGACTCAAACAGCTCGTCACGACACCCACCCACTCCGCCGGACACACGCTCGACCCCATCTTCTCCGACAGCAACCACGTCACCTTCAGCCACACCACCGAACTCCACTGGACCGACCACCACTGCATCCACTTCTCCTTCGAGAAACACACCACGCACAACCAACCACAACGACTCCCACACCGCAGCTGGAACAAAGTCACCAAAGACCAGCTCCTCACCACCCTCGCCCGAGAGCCTCCATCCGAACCCTCGGACACCAACGCAGCAGCCCACAACTTCAGACAATGGATCAACGACTGCGCCAACACCCTCGCCCCGATCAGGAAACCCTCAAACAGGCGCACCGACACGAGAGCCATCTGGTTCAACGCCGACCTCCAGAACTCCAGGCAGACATGCCGAAGACTCGAGAAGCAGTGGCGCCAAGACCAGACTCCAGACAACCACGCAGCCCTCGTGAACGTCAGACGCAAGCACCACCAACTCATCCGATCCGCCAAAAGAACCTCCTTCAAGGAACGCATCGACAACAACGCACACAACAACAAAGAGCTCTTCAACATCGTGAAAGAACTCGCCACCCCCAGCTCCAACTCCAATGACATCCCGCCGTCACAAGAACTCTGCGACTCCCTGGCCACTTTCTTCCACCGCAAGATCGCAGACATCCACGACAGCTTCGACACCCAGACACTGACAACAGACACCGACACCCCTGACCCAACGCCCACCAAACACACCAACATCTTGCTCTCCTGGAACAACGTCAACGACGAAGACACCATCAACATCATGAACACCATCCGCTCCGGCTCACCTTCTGACCCCTGCCCCACCACATCTTCAACAAAGCAAGCCCCATCATCGCACCCCTACTCCGAAAGATCATCAACAGCTCCTTCGAGACCACCACCTTCCCGGAGAGCTGGAAACACGCCGAGATCAACGCCCTACTTAAGAAGCCCAAGGTGGACCCAAAGGACCTCATGAACTTTCGACCCATCTCCCTGCTCCTGTTCCCGGCGAAAGTCATTGAGAAGACCGCCAACAGATAACTGACCCACTTCCTGGAGGAGAACAACATCCTGGACTCCTCCCAATCTGGTTTCTGCAGCAATCACAGCACCGAGAGCGCCCTCATCGCCGCCACCGACGACATCAGGACCCTGCTGGACAACGGCGAAACCGCAGCCCTCATCCTCCTGGACCTCTCGGCCGCCTTCGACACTGTCTGCCATCACACCCTGCGCACACGCCTCCATGACGCAGGGATCCGTGACAAAACCCTAAACTGGGTCTCCTCCTTCCTCACCGGCAGAACCCAGAGAGTCCGCCTCCCCCCATTCCAATCCGAAGCCACCACAATCACCTGCGGCGTACCCCAAGGATCATCCCTCAGCCCGACCCTTTTCAACATCTACATGGCACCTCTCGCCAACATCGTCCCAGCACACCACCTCAGCATCATCTCGTATGCCGACGACACCCAGCTGATCCTATCCCTCACCAAGAACCCGGCCATCGCCAAATCCAACCTCCATGAGGGAATGAAGGCCGTCGCAGACTGGATGAAGTCCAGCCGTCTGAAACTGAATTCCGACAAGATGGAGGTCCTCATCCTCGGCCCCACCCCCTCCGCATGGGACGACTCTTGGTGGCTGGCCACGTTGGGAGCTTCCCCGACACCCACCAACCACGCACGCAATCTGGGGTTCATCCTGGACTCAACGCTCTCCATGACCCAACAAGTCAACGCTGTCTCCTCCTCCTGCTTCAACCCCCTCCGCATGCTCCGCAAGATCTACAGATGGATCCCCACCGAAACCAGAAGGACGGTCACCCAAGCCCTCGTCAGCAGCAGGCTGGACTATGGCAACGCCCTCTACGCGGGAACCACGGCCAAACTCCAGAAAAGACTCCAACGCATACAAAACGCCTCTGCACGCCTCATCCTCGGAATCCCTCGCCACAGCCACATCACCGCCCACCTGAGAGACCTGCACTGGCTCCCGGTACACAAGAGGATCACCTTCAAGCTCCTCACCCACGCTCACAAAGCACTCCACAACGCCGGACCAGCATACCTTAACGAACGGCTCACCTTCTACACCCCGAACCGCCAGCTTCGATCCGCTGACCTCGCCCTCACCACCGTCCCACGCATCCGCCGAACGAACACCGGCGGCAGATCATTCTCCCACCTCGCCGCCAAGACATGGAACACCCTCCCCATCCACCTGCGTCAGACCCAGGACCTGCTGACTTTCAGGAGACTCCTCAAGACCTGGCTGTTCGATCAGTAGCTGTGACATCTCCCACCCTCTACAGCGCCTTGAGACCCTCACGGGTGAGTAGCGCGCTCTACAAATGTTTTGATTGATTGATTGATTGATTAACTAACTTCTAGACCTCCCTCCTAAAAACCCTTAGAAAATCCTTCAAAGAGGACTTACCTGTTCAGATGAACAGCAGCACCTTACTGTGACATGATTCTGGGAAAATAGACTAAAAATAACTAAAGGATTACAAAATAGAATGTAGCAGTAAAAAGTGGCTTCTAAATTAAACTAAAAAAAGACTATCTCGCCTTAAAAATTAATGGGAAATATTGTAAAAATGTTTATTAAATGTAAAAAAAATGTAATAAATTATTAAACATGTAAGAAATATCAAGCAATGTTATAAAAAAATGAAAAAATAGTCAAGTATAAATTAAATAAAGTATAACATATATACAATTATTTAAAAGATTGCAATAAAATATATGTTAAAATAATGTTGAAATTATATATATTTAAAAAGTTAACAAATGTTAAAAATTTGTAAAACAATGGAAAATAAAAGTTGAAAATGCCCAACAAACAAATGTATATAAATATAATTTACATGTTTTTTATTATTAACAAATAATGTATACATGTTTTATTTACTTAACTTTATAAAAATTGTTTGTGTTTTTACTTGAAGTATACATGATTAAAAATGTAAAGCGCTAATATATTTTGCGGGATGCAGCCGTCTCACTCCTGACCCTGATGTCGCTGTTGGAAGACTTTGGGGAGGTGTCTGGCCTCAAGGTAAATTGAGCCAAACCATGCATATATCCGTTGGCCCCAGTTCCTGAATCGGAACAAGAGGCCCTCACAGGATGCCAGCTGCAACGGCACTACATCACATTTAAATACCTGGATGTGCAAATTTACCACAATCTCTGTGACTACAAAGAGGGAAATATTAAAAAAGCACTTGCTGGGATTTGAAGGTCCTTTCCTTTTTGGACGTATTTACCGATGTCCCCGGTGGGGTGTGTGGTAATTCCTAAAATGTTGATACAGACTTGGCTCTTGTATTTCTTTGCAGCCCTCCGACTGTACCTTCCCAGAACCTTTTTTAAGGGAACTCCATGAGGCACTGTCGGGGCTCATATAGGAGGCAAGGAGACGATTGGTGGCGTTATCGGTGCTGTAGAGACAGCAAATTGAAGGAGCACCGGGTGCCCCTGACTATGAAACAGTACTATACGTCAGAGCAATTACAGTGGCCGATGCAGTTGTTGGGCATGGAGGGCTTTTCAGAGAGGCTGGCGGTTACAAGAACCCTTGGAGGGATCCAAATATATGCATTGCTATTGACCCCAAGAGCCCGGCCACAGGAGGAGTCACATCAGATGAGGGTTGCCCGATTATGTTGGTGTCGCTATATGAAGGGTCAGGGAAACCGCCTGTCCTAGTCCCCTCTCAACCCGATGATTTGGCAGATGCCGGCCCTTCGAGAGGTGATACGATGCTTCGACTTGGCGCCATGGAAGGCTGCTGAGATACTAGTCCTTTAGGATCTTTATCAGGAGGGGAGTCTCATGTTCTTTCAGGACGTTACGGATACCTATGGGATGGCAGCAGAACAGTTGTTGGCTCTCCATGTGATCCAGAATTCAATACTCAAAACCTGGGGAGCCGATGGCATAGAGCCACCCCAATCCCCAATGCTACATGCCCTGTTATCCTATGGAGGCACGGCACACCATTACAATCCTTTACCATGCTCTACAGTCACAGCACAGGGGAGGTCTGGGGGAACCCAGGACAGGTGGAACACAGTATTATCCCATCCACTGACAGACAAACAATGGGGTCAGTCACTACAGCACGTCAAGGAGGTGGCCCGCAACCTGAAATTCTGGTTTACACAATTTAACTTTGTACACCAAACATACTCACTCCACACCGCATTCAGCGCATGTATCCCGTGGCCTCCTCGGACTGCCCCAGGTGCAAGACCCCAGATGCCGGCATCAACCACATAATCTGGGAGCAGGAAGTGTTGCAGAGTACTTGGGGGGAGGTAACTGAAATCACAGTCGGGATTGTGGATCACATGCTTGTAGCCACCTCTGAATCTTATGTGTTGGGGATCCGTCCTAAAGCAAAAGGGCAAAAATATATGCATAAGCTTATAGACCTGGCTTTCATTCTATTTAAAGACCAAATTGCTATGACATGGAAGGTACCCACAGCCCCGGACATTAAGGGGTAGTTAAGGACGCTCCTAACCTGGGTTCAAGTGGAGTCAGATGTGCTTTCGGGGGTTTGCCTCCAAGGGGGGGGGTCACAGTGGACAGGGGATGTTGGGACACCTACATTCAGAAGATAGAAGCAAAGAATTATGACCACTCTCCCTGATCCCAGTATACACCCCATTGACTGCCCACATGTGCTATGATCAGAGCCCATGGGGCTCCCTGGGCTGGGAGGCCCCTCATGCTCAGGGGGATTAACAGGAGGGTGTGGGTTTGTTTGGGTGATAGGTGTCCGCACGCATGAATATGTGAGCCCAGTCCGCTGGACCCGCTCCACTGCCCCTATTAGTAATACATGATGACCCAGAGGTAGGGACACCATGAGAACAAGTGCACATAACCAGCAATTATTGTAAGTGTTGCTAATATGTCTGAACATGGAGCTGCTTTACTGTTTACACATTGCAGGACCGATTGACACCCTCTAGATTTTTTCTTGTCTAGTTCGTTCATTGACATTAGAATTGCACATGGAAGACATAATGATCCCACTGTATGTATTCTTCAGTATGTCTGGCTACTCCGAGAACTGTAGGAGATGGATATGCTGATGTAATGCCTTACTATGTACCATTATCTCACTCTGTTATAAACCAATAAAATAAATTGCAAAATATAAAATGATACAAAATGTAAAAATATACAATAAATAAACATTGTAAACATTAAAAAATAGAAACATGTGTGACATCTTTATCATACCATTTTTTTTTAAATTAATAATATTATTGGTTACAAACATACAACATTTTTTTATATTTCTAATCACCAACTATAATACTTAAAATAATAAAAATAAAATAAATGATTTTTAAAAAAAAGTAAATTATTACACTCCAACATAAATCATTAGAAAACATTATTAGGCACTAAAGTGGTGACATTTACTATTCTGACTCAAATCTAAACCAATTGGAGGAAGGTGTTGGACACAAAAGGGGTAGTTTTACTAGTCCCACTCCAATCTACACCAATTTGGGTAAGGTGTTGGACACTAAAGGTGTAACATTTACTATTCCCACTCCATTGTAAACCAGTTTGTGGAAGGCATTGGACACTAAAGGGGTGACATTTCGTATTCCCATTCTAATCTAAACCAATTCGGGGAAGGCAATGGACACTAAAGGGGTGACATTTTTTATTCCCACTCCAATCTAAGGCTATTTGATGAAGATGTTTGATGCCAAAGAGGTGAATTTACACTATCCACTTCTAAATAAATAATTTTATAAAAGGTAATACAAATTTTTACATACACAATCAATACTCCATATTAACACATTTTTTTTACATGAAATTAAGAAAAATGTTATCTGAAAAACACACTAATCAAAACTCCAAACCTTTATATACATATATAAATTTTAAAATATAAAATTAATATTTTAATCACTATTAAAAATATATTGTTGAATAAATGTAATATCATTCATAAACGTTAAACAACAAACTGAAATTAAAATCATAATACAAATTTAACAATCATACATCAAAAAAATTAAACAAGTGTTATATTTAAACATTTTAAATATACATAAAATATAATTACAATTTTAAGACAAAAAAATTTTGAAACAATTTTAAATATTTCTTCTAATGTATAAAGATAGAGATTTTAATATAAAGTTATTTTCAAATATTCTACTTTATGAAAATATTTTTATATGATTTTAAATGTTATAATGTTTAGTTTTTCTTAGTTCAAAATGTTATTTAAAACCATTAATATATCTCTTAATTAACATCAAATTAAAATATATTAAAAATATAAATATAACAAAATAAACGTAATAATTCAAAATTATTATTGTCATAACTAAAATTATTAACCTAAAAGTTTAATTTAAAAAACACATTTTTTTAAATCTCCCCACCCTTATCCTCTGAAAACCTAATATTCGCTACTAAAAAGGTATTCAAGAATTAACTATATACATTAATACAAGTAAAAATACAAATGTCAACAATTTCATAACTAAATATTATCTTACTAAAACACAAGTAAAATATAATAAACACACACAATCAAACACACTACAATAAATAACATACTAATTAACACTTACAAACAATATTACAAACAACAATATTTTCTACATAAATATTTTTAACAACGATATCCAAAACAACACCAAAAACTATGGCCCTCATTACGATGGTGGGTGGACCACTACCGATAGGTAATCGGTAGCGGTCCGCCCGCCATCCAGGGCATTGGTCCGCCAACTGCATTACAACGCTGCGGTCGGACCACAGAGGGGGATAAAACCGCAGCCTCCAACAAGATCAAAGATCCCATCGGGGCGGCCGTCGGATTCCTAACCCTACAATGGAGGCGGTGCCTGCGCAGGCACCGTCGTAGGGATTAGGATATTCCTTTTGACTGCCTGTTCATGGCTGTCCCACCGCCATGAAAAAGCTGACGGAAAAGGACTTTGGGTCCCCAAACAGGCCCCCATAGGCCACTGCCAAGTGGCCCTGGGGGGCACTTGTGGTGCCCCCCCACACATTCAAGCCCAGGTGCCATGCGCCACATGGTGCCAAGCACACGGTGCATGGATGTGCACAAAGTGCCTTTTTCTACTGTGACTTGTGCTGCGGCCCTTTTTCTGTGCCGAAGCACAAGCCGCAGTAGAAAAGAGCACTTTATGACCGCCTGTACGGCGGTCCTATCATAATAGGGCAGGTGGTATCGCCGACTCATTGTCGGACGGTCACCTCCCCGATACAATGGTGGTCGGTGGTCCGGGTGACCACCATCGTAATGAGGGCCTATATTTTTCCCTTCGATATTCCTGGCGACAATATTTTTGATATCCCGATATTCTTGCCATGATATTTTTTTCCTGATATTTTGTCCAAACACCTCTAAGCTAATTAGGCTTTCGCCTCCAGTTTTTTTCATTGTAAATGAAGCCATGACGGGCAAAAGACCTTCTGAAAGAGAACACTTGTCTCCAGCTCTTTCTTCAGATGATAAAGGAGGGAGGGGTACCAGGAGTGCTTCCAGACACTCTTCTTTAGTTCCTCACAATAATCGTCCTGAGCTTATATCAGATCAAAAGATTGAAACAGTCTCTGGTAAATGGATGTCACAGATCAATGGGTGTTAAAAATGATCCACAGAGAGTATGTCATTGAATTGGAGTCTATGCCTCCTGATTCGGAGTGCACCTTTACTCCTGCTTTCAAGAACAAATCCAAAATGAACACTTGGTGGAAAGGAATTTCATCTTTGTTAGAGAAGAAAGCCATTTTCCAAGTCCCTTTGGCAGAACCAGGATGAGGATTTTACTCAGTTTTCCTCTTTGTAGAAAAAGCCTTGACAGGATTCAGGTCTGTGCTCGATGTGAAAGCCAGGTTTCATACAGAAGTAGAGATCATGTCTCTCAAAGGGCAGATTTCAGAAGATGAATGGGCCTGTGTTGGCCTGTGTTGAACACCTTGGCTGAGTAAGGCCCATCAGCAAGACCATGGCTACAGATTGAAGGATACATGCCATCAACCCTATGTCAAGTTCCCAATTCAGGTCTCATTGGCGTCTCCGTGTAATCATTTCCTGGCTGTATGGGCTCCAGTAGTCCAGAACTACGACACCAGAGGTAAGATTGATTCATTGCCCCAAGAAGAAATTAGAATAGTGGTAGAACCATTCACATCTTCGGAGAGGTGTTCCCCTGTCTTCTCCTGTATTGACTATAGCACCAGATGGCAACAGTACTGGTTGGGGAGCCTGGGTGGAAGAGAGAACTCTACAGGTGAAGTGGGCTAGTCATGAGAAGAGTCATTCATCCAACTGGAGGGAGCTAGAGGTCATCCATCTGGCTCCATTGCGATGTGCTCAGTTTGTTCATTTGAAAGTTGTGCTAATCCAGGTATGACAGCCAAGTGATATATAGACAGACAAGGAGAGATTCATTTGAGGACTCAGTCCAATATTTCAACAGCATTGTTTAAGTGGGTAGATAATCACCTGATATCTCTTTCTGCAATTCATATTCAGGGTGTGCACAATAGTGTAGCAGCCCAGCTAGGGAGGATTTTTCTCTATTCCCACTATTACTAGTTAAATCACTTTCTGTTTACAGTGATGTATCAGAAATTGAGGGGGGTCCAGTAATAGATCTGTTTGCCCTATTTTCTGTTACAGGGCAAGGGAGGAGAAGGCTTGGGGATTGGGTGTTTTTCTGGCCCTTGGCCTATATGTATCCTGTTGACTTTTCCCAATTACCTCTGTGTTTGGGGTTTATGGCAATTATAAGGAGAAAAGCCACAGTCATTCTAATTGCTTCTTTTTGGTTCCGCTAATCATGGTGTCCTCTACCACTGGACCATCTGTTCTATCATGGTGTCCTCTAGTGAACCAGATAAAGGTATATGCTGAATGGGTTTTATTGATTGTTAATTTTCACCTGGTTTTTCCACTCATGTCAAAGGTGTACGCTTAAAAGCATGAATACGCTTAACAGCATGGAAGTTGAGTGAGTTGTTCTACAAAGAAAATTGCCTGTCAAGAGAATTAGCTATTGATGTTTTAAGCCTCCAGGAGGCAATCACTCTTAAGCCTTATTCACATAACTGAGAGTCATTCAGAAAATTGATTGTGTGAGAAAAGGAACTTGGAGCCCTTATCTTGTGAAAGTATTAATGTGCTGTCTTTTCTTCAGAATGGGTTTAGATTGGGTTGAAAGTTGCTGCCTTAAAGATCCAATGGGCATGATTTAAGGCTTTGAGAAGGAATTGGGATGGCATAAAGGATTGTGACTCTTTTGCATTGCATCTTCTCAAAGGTTTCTCTAGCACTTGTCCCTCTATAA
This sequence comes from Calotriton arnoldi, assembly GCA_963921515.1. NCBI lineage: Eukaryota > Metazoa > Chordata > Amphibia > Caudata > Salamandridae > Calotriton > Calotriton arnoldi. The sequence continues at coordinate 404,959 of CAWUFW010002850.1, forward strand.
GATCTCTGGTCCCTAAATGGGTTCTCTTGTTAGGCTCAGTGCTGAAACATCCTCCTTTTGAAGCCTTGCTTTGAATGGGATAAGACAGTTTAACTCGATCGTTTTTTTCTAGTTGCAATTACGTCTTCAAAGAAATGAGGATTGCTGGCTCTATATGTTATAAGCACCCTTATCTCACAGTTTTTTCTGGTAGGATATTTCTGGTACTTGGTCTGTCTTTAGGACCCAATGTAACTTCTGCTTTTAAAGTGAATCAGGAGATTATTTTTGTCTGGATTCTTTCCATCTCACTATTCTCCAGAAGAAGATGCTCTTCACTCTTTGGATGTTAAAGGGCACTATCAATTCATGTGGGCAGAGTATCTTTTTTTGAAATATGGATGTCCTTTTTGTTTACTTTGTTCTGGCGAAGAATCATTGTAAACCATCAACCCAGACTTTTGGACATTGGACAAATTCTTTGATTGCATCTGCTTAACAGATTCAAAGACTTTCCTGTCATTTAGAAGTGCATGATCGATCCACAATAGTTATGGCTGCCTCTCGGGCAGACTCTCAGGTTGCCTTGTTGGTGATTTAGAGAATAGCAACCTGGCCCATCCTTTCTACTCATATTAAACATTACAACAAACTTTCACATGATTGACAATCTGAAGTTGTTTTTGGTCTGAAAGCGCTCTCTACTATGACGCATTTTTGGATGGCAGCAGTTTTCCAATCATCCTAGAACATAGCTTGAGTATTCCTCATGTCATAATGAGCAGAACAATGAAGGAGATGAAGAGGTTCTGTTTCAATTACTCACAGTAATTCCATTACACTGAGCCCATTTTTCCTTGTTCGGACCATTGTTCACACCCTTCCTACTTTCCTCCCTCCCAGAGTATGATTTCCGGGCCGACTGGGTTTGGAGGAGTGTTTTCAATAGCTTTACATTGCAGAATGTGCTGGGGAAGGTGTGTCGATGATATCCCCTCGTTATGGGAGTGGAGTTAGATGATTTTTTGTTTTTGTAGGGATTGCAGCTTGTCAAACGTATGTTTGTTGGAGGCATTCAAGTCTCGTCCCGTAATGATCAGAACAAGGAAGAATCTACTCAGACTAATAAAACTACCAGTAATTACGTGAAGCATTAATGCAGTTGTCCTCTGCTGAGGAATGCAGGCCATGACTTTGTGGGTTGGGGGCGAAGGCGGAGTGCCGATAACATGCAAAATGTTGCCCTAAAGCATCAGCAGAGAAATCCTAAAGGCTTTGATGTAGCTGGATCAGCCAATAATTTTCAAAAGTCTCCCTGCCCCAGAGCTGAATCATGTGGAAAAGAAAGAAAGGTATATTGGATAGAAGCACTGAGCAGCCCAGTTTCTCAAGAAACAACATTTATTGGCAAATTCAAATTTCACATCAATCTTTTTCTAAGGTGGTAAATTCTCAACACACCCAGCGAAGTGCATATCATTAGTGAACGCAGGTGCAGTGGAACCAGGCCCCAAAAGTGTCACAGGCCCACTGCACCCCAAATATGACGCCGGTAGAGTCCTACCTAATTAGGAGTCAGGGGAGCATTGTCCTTGCTTGGTCCATTTTGAATGTCTAATGTTTAATGTCCATCGTACCCCTGCCACACCACTAGACACACTAGCGTTCATACAGTTTGTTTTTGACAACAGACTATTTCACACACATCCCCTTTACCGCTTTTCACTGTTGATTTGTGTTTTTAGAACCACTTGTCAGACACCTTGGGGCATATGTACAAGCCCCTTGCGCCACTTTTGCGCCGCCGTTGCGTCACGCATGTGACGCAGCGGCGACACAAACCATGCGCCGCGTTGCGCTATATTTACAACGTGACGCATCTAGGGAGATGCGTCAAGTAGTAAACCCCTGCGCCACATGAAACCTGCATCAGGTTTCATGTGGGCGAACCGGCGCAGGGGGGGGCGTTCCGGCGCAGGAACGCCTCGGAAAAGTGATGTAGTGAAATCTACAAGATTTCACGCAGTCACTTTTCCGACGCTGGTGCGTCAAATCCTTACGCCTGCTTCAAGCAGGCGTAAGGATTGACGCACCATGTTAGGGATAGGGAAGGTTGGAACAGTGCTGGAGTTGCGTCACGCTTGCGACACAACTTCAGCACTGCGCCAACCTTCCGCCGGCAGATGCGTCACGCATCTGCTTATCCTTGCGCCATGATGCGCCGCATTGTAAATGCGGCGCATCGGACGTGGCGCAAGGGTAAACTTGCGTGACGCATTTTCACTGGCGCATCCCTGCTGATATGCAGGGATGCGCCAGGGAACGTAAATATGCCCACTTGTGCACAAGTAAACAAATGTAAAAGGATTAGAAAACAAGGGCGGACTGCGTGGCCACTGAGAGCCAGGGCAGGTTGTGATTGGTGCCCCAGTTTACAAACTCAGACACCATCTCCCAGACTCGGCGGTAAACACCTTTGCCTCAAAATGCTCTGCCATTAAACACACTTTTAGCCGTGCTTCGAGAAAGGCTACCACCAACTTGCAAACGATAAATGAATTCTTCTGCATTGAAAATTCTGTTTATCATTGTTGATGTAAATGTACCTCGTATGACCAATATGCGACTATGAACTTAAGTTTTGGAAAAGCACTTGGTGAAAGGCCAACCTTTGTTTCCATGTGAGGGGTGTATGCGGCAGCACAGAAAGTGCTCTGCACTACCTAGCTTTACTAACACTCGATACTGCTAATAAATATATGTTGTTTTGTCTGCTGAGGAAGCCAAAGACTTGGTAAGTGGTGAGCCAGTTCAACCTTGAAAGAAATCCAGCTTTATAGATGTATTTTTGCCTGCCCTTTAAAGCAAAAAATTAAACAACTCCACTAGGCAGTCCAGATAGCTCTTGAGCAGACGACAGGCATCAGCAGCGCAAGCTTTTCTCACAAAGAGAATGGTGCAGCACCGGAAATAGCAATGTGCAGTATCATTCATAAAGAAAAGGCTCCGACCAAGCGGCAGTGCACAGTTCACTCAAAGAAAATAGGGACACCATAGGCAGCGGTGAATCTGCAGCAAAACATCTGCTATGAACCAAGTACGGGGAGGTAGCAAGAGACAAAGAGGGAGCCGAGGCATTTATCTTACAGTTCGAGGATCTCAAGACCGTGAAACTCGAGTGGGACATCTCCCCAGGGGGCCTGGAAGAGAAGAGAATACCATTATTAGACCCAACCAGGAGCAGGCTACATCCGGTGTGAATGCGACTCCTGCTTCATCAGTGGTAAAAGTTGAAGGGAGTGGCACTGACAGTACATTCAAACATCCACACATGTGAGGATCTAGAACTTGCATGTTAATAACAATCAATCCTTTCTTTCAGGCATCTATATCGTACAGCCCATCAATTGACCAACAGGGTGGCCGCCATTATAGAGGTAGCAAAGACAACCTAAGCACACGAGTGCCATACAGCAGAGAATGCTTCGAACAGCAGCAACCAGACAAATGACATATATGCAACAAGGACAAAGCCCAAAAGCACAAGGCAGACTTACCTTTCAGAGGAACAAAAAAAGGGGAAAAAAGGAGAGATGTTGAGACAGACGGTCGGATGACTAAGCAGGCCTGGAGAGCCAATACATCTATAAATTGTTGCCAGGTAAACAGTTCAGTGCAGTTAAATATGTTTTACCACTGTTCATAAGTGAGTTGAATCCTGTGGTAAGAAGTTCCCACCCCACAGTGGTAAGCATTCATGTGGTTCCCTGCTACCATTTACTCGTCTTCCAAAGTTTCCAGGCCTTTTCCGATCTAAATCAGACCATTCTGTGGTTTACATGTGGTTGGGGTGGGTGATGATGTGAAAGAGATGTTCATGGCAGATCTTTGTAGATCTTATGTTGTGCAAATGACTCCATTACCCCGTCAGTACTTGCTTCTGTACGGAATTATTAGCATGGAACATAGTTGGATTTGGAGGTTGGTTATAAAGAAGGAGAGACTTATATCGAAAGTCTGGTGATATCTATGTACCTGATTTAGAGTTTGGAAGATGGGTGTATGTCCAACAGGCTGCCAGAGCATCACTCTGTTGCCCTGACAGACGTCCTGTCCCCAAATCTTGAGATGTCCATGGGCCCCATGGACATCTTAACCCTGGCCGGAACCACCATCATAGGTTCCTCTCAATGTTGTAAATGTGTGACACATGGGGGGTCATTAGGATGGCGGGCGGATCGCCACCACCGGGCGGGCGGTGGCGATCCGCCCGCCATCCCAACTTGAATTACCCCAGCCATATTATCATGGCGGGGGGTACCGCGGCGGACGGAAAGTCCATCCGCCGCTTCTCCGCCGGTCGGCAATCGTTACGATTGCCGACCGGGCGGAGCTGGGGCATAATATGGTGGCGGTGCCATCCATATTATGATGCTGGGTTGACAAGGCCTTTCCATGGCGGCGATGCCGCCATGGAAAGGCTGGCGGGGATGTGCTTTGGGGGCCCGTTGCGGGCCCCCGTGAGGGGTGGGGGGTGCACTTGGGGGGTACCCATGGTACCCCCCTGCATTCCCATGCACAAGGTGGCAGGCACCGCGCGGTGCCTGCCACGTTGTGCATGGCAATGCGCAACATGCCATTTCACCATTGCGGCGGGTGCTGCTTACAGCAGCACCCGCCGCAATGTTGGAAATGCGGAATGCGACCGCCAGGGTGGCGGTCGCATCCTAATTAGCGGAGCGGGACCGCCGCACGTATGGCGGACGGTCCCAGCACCGCTAGGATGGCGGGCGGACTAAAGTCCGCCCGTCATCCTAATGGGCCCCATGGTTCTGTCAAACAGGACAGCTGTCTATCACACTTTTGTTTTGGAAAAAAACTAAAACTAATGACACCGACACTCCGGGAGTTTCCTCCCATGGCGTGGGCGACACTAATTTTAACTGTATGCCGCCACTAGGTTTTACCTAAGGGTGACTAAATTGGACTGCCCTCTCTAAATTGGTCAGACAGTCAGTCCGATGGCTAACCTCCAACAGCCTATACTCTGCCGGGCCGTCAGAGGAATATGTCAGCAAAAAAGTCAGAGTAGGGACCACTGTCAACATTCTTAAGGTCTGCCAAGCCCTACATCAGTTGAGCAGACTGTGAATTTGGTGGAGAAGGTACTCTATCACTGTTGCAACGGAGTACCTATCCTCTAAACTCTTAATCATCCACAATGTTTGTAAATTTAGCTGTAGGTGACAATTATCCAAATTAGAAGTTAATGCAATCTATACGCGCTCTATAGCGAACCTGTAAGTGGTATGGAAAAAGGGTGAGAATTATGTTGAAGAACTGTTGACTTTAGTGACCTGATGAATATCTTGAGATCTTGATGTGGATCGACTATCAATCTACTTTGGATTTAGCAAAAATGAATCCAAACAAAATCAGAAAGTATATTGTGGTTTTATATCTATGATTGTAATTATGTGAATCTGCTTATAGTTTTTAGTTTGCAGAGGGCTTAGTTGTACGTGATTTAAATAATGATTTGCAGTGTGGTACATTGTTTGCTTAATATAGTATTGTGTTGAGCATGGGATTTATTTTAACCTGAAAAAATTATTTTCTCTTGGTAAGTAGTCATAGGCATATCATTTAATTATCATTTTAAAAAATGTTTTGCTGGTGGATGTAAATTCTAATTATGGGTCTAGTAGCCATCATTCTTAGAAAGCCTGCGGCTGTAAATTATTGTCCAATACCTTTTCCAAATGTTTCTATATTGCACTTTATGAAACAATAAATGTAATATAACAAGGTTCTGTGTTTGTATAACTGAGTTATTTTTCCTTTTAAGGCCTAACTATCTCAATATCAATTATGTAATACTTTCAGCCCACAGACATTAAAGGCACAGATTCACAAGTGAGTTTGTTCTGCAAGCAGTTGATTTAAGGAGAGTGACGAATCTCTACTGCTATCTCCGTGGAAGCAGTAAGAATGTTTTCTGGCATCAAGGGATGATTTACAAGGATCCCGCCAACCTGATAGCTTCCGGACGCACAATCCCCTGTCCATACAGTAGAGAGAGGTGGAGTTACAAGTGAGTTTGTTCTGCAAGCAGTCGATTTAAGGAAAGTGACGGATCTCTACTGCTATCTCCTTGGAAATAGTAAGGATGTTTTAATGCATCCTAAGGGGTGATTTACAAGGATCCCACCAACCTGATAGCTTCCGGACGCACAATCCCCTGTCCATACAGTAGAGAGAGGTGGAGTTACAAGTGAGTTTGTTCTGCAAGCAGTCGATTTAAGGAAAGTGACGGATCTCTACTGCTATCTCCTTGGAAATAGTAAGGATGTTTTAATGCATCCTAAGGGGTGATTTACAAGGATCCCACCAACCTGATAGCTTCCGGACGCACAATCCCCTGTCCATACAGTAGAGAGAGGTGGAGTTACAAGTGAGTTTGTTCTGCAAGCAGTCGATTTAAGGAAAGTGACGGATCTCTACTGCTATCTCCTTGGAAATAGTAAGGATGTTTTAATGCATCCTAAGGGGTGATTTACAAGGATCCCACCAACCTGATAGCTTCTGGACGCACAATCCCCTGTCCATAAAGTAGAGAGGGGTGGAGTTGGAGCCGGGATCCGGTTGACTTGGTTACCCAAACTGCTAGAAGTTTCTGCCTTCATCTTGAGTCCTTTTGACCACTGCAAGCATGCCTTGAATGGCCCATATACGTTAGCTGCCACCTACTAATGGTGCTGTGCACACTTTGGGAGCATTATGGACACCCAAAGCCAAATTGTATTTGCCTATTTAGCTCATAGAGTATATAAACATCACAATACATATAAGCAGTCATTAAAATACCATACATTACTTACATTAGTTTTAAACTTCCTTTTTTTAAAGGCGCTCCTTAGAAATAATGTGGTCGCTAGCCCCACCATATCTGGCTCTAAGACAATAGTTAATTGCGTGCCTGCGACACAGTTCTAATAACTGCATGTACTAGCAAAGACTTCAAGAGTTTCTTTCTCGCCGCCATGGTAACTGGAGGCCTAGACTGCTATGGCATAAAACACACTCTAGTGGAGCTCTGACACTGTACCCCTCTGTACACCGTTATCCTGCCTGAACAGTGGCGGAAACCCAGGCAGGTTGACCTGTACCATACTGGTACCTTAAGGAATTGATTGTGAGGAAGTGCAATCTCCGTAGATGGGTACAGAGCAGAGGAGCCCCGACATATGCAGCCCGACCGCCGATTCCAAAATGGCGCCAACAGGCCGATGAAACAATTGTGAAGACTGAGCGTGGATGGCTCCCACACTGACTGAATGGACTCCTGATCGGTAGAGCCGAGGTGGGCACAGAGGCCACCTTTTTCTTTTCCTTCGAGAGGGAGGTCACTACTTCTGGACACACTGTGTGGCTGTAGAGAAGACCATCTGCCATGTCAGCTCTAAGCTGTGGCCTAGGAGGTGCGCAGACCGAAAATTGAAGGTGCTGGGCTACAGAACTAATGAGGAGAACACCGACTGGACTGAAAGCGGCTTGCATCTCCCCCAATCCCCCCCTCCCAGTTCTCTGTTAAGGAGGAACTAAGCACACAGGTGCGCAGGCCGCAGGCATGGCATGACTGATGCATCCAGAAGTGTAGCTGATGGTCCAAGGAGATACATGCAAAGATTGAGCATGGCGGCACCTTGAGCCTGATGGCCAGGCTCCTGAGTGTTGGGCAGGTACTGTCACCTCACCTACTATGAGGTGCCCCTGTGAGAACTGTCAGACATGCAGTGAAACCGTGAGGAGACCACCTGCCATACTGGAACTGAACTGAGGCTCGTATGGCACGCAGATTGTGCAGTGAAGGCTTCGGACCAAATACACAGTGAAAGAAACATCAACCATGCTGACGATGGTCCATAACCCCGGCTTTCAAAGCTGTCTGAGGACAAAACAATTGTACAATCATTGATTGAGGTGAGGTGCATCCCATATCTCGTCTACTGGCCGTTTTATTAAAGGGGAGAAGAAACCATCTTGTAACCAGAATGAGGTGTTAGCACACTAGAACATATCGTCAGTCATACCATGTACACAGTGGTGTACCTGTAGCTGCAATATCTTCATACTGCATTGAAAGCCAACGGTCTGAGACAGCAAAGGGAGCACCTACCCCCCAAAATGATTATTGAACTTTTACTGTACACAAATCATACAGTATACTCAGGCTTTGAGGCAATATGATTAAGCCATGGGCCCAGAAGATGCTGTCCAAACCCTAGATATATACGAACATGCAAAAGGAAATTACCTGTTAAAAGAATTTCTGAGTGACTCCACGCTCAGAAAAGTTTGGTACGATCCTGCGGGACTTACTGGATACAAAGACTGTCCTTGAAACTAAAATAGACCCGCTTGCAGTGGAAGTCAATCTGCTGAGGGCAGATAAAAAGAAACTTAAAGACATAGTTACAGACAATGAATCCACACTAGCCTCCTTTTTACCATCTGTTCATGAGATGCAAACTCAGATGAAGAACCTAACGGACATGGTATACCAACTTCAAATGAGGGCAGATGATGCAGAGGGTTGTTCTCATCATAACAACATCTGTATAGTTGGCCTTACTGAGCAAGCTGAGGGAGGTGTCGCAAAGGCATTTTTGGCGGGCTGGCTCATTTATAACAACTGTGGTGGGACACTATGCAAGTTCTTGGCTGTGGAAAGGCAACACAGGGTCTTGAGGCAGCCACCAGTACCAGGGACAGCTCCTAGACCAATGGTAGCACGCTTGCAAGAGTTCCGGGACAGAGACAAGATAATACAGGTGTCCCGAGAACATGGCCCATTGCTGATGGACAACAGTAAGAGCAATGTGCTTCTGGACTACATGGTCATAGTTCAATGGCAGTCCTTCCTAAAGGTGAAATATTTGCTACAAAAGCACGGCATTCAATATGCCCTACTGTACCCTGCAAAACAGATGGTAGTGGTGGAGGGGTGCAGGTACTCCTTCATCACAGCAAACGAGGCATGGTCATGGATTGAATCAAATGGACTTGCACAAGATGTACATAACGCTGGACCTACTGGAAGTGTTAACAGATGCCGTTCTCGATGTCGGAAGAGAATTCACACCATGATCACTCCAACAAAGGAACACATGATTGAGCATGAGTTGTAGCAAATGTTATCAGACTCCAGGACCCCGAGAAGGTCACTGTAAGCAGTAACAGTGGCCAGGCCAGTGCTAAAATTGGCTAAATCGGTGTCTGAAGAAGGGTCTGAACACTAGAGGCCGCTAGTGACTCCAATGACTGCACAATATATAACGTGATATCTTTGTCCATGTTTGACCGAGAATACCTAGGCTCCATGCTTTGATATACCCAATACAAGAAGACCATGATATTATACATTATAGATAGGTGTTGCCACTCCAGACCATGCCCATGCAAGACATGTTTGATGATGTTTCGTTAATTGTTTTGGTGAGGTGGTGTTCCAACACCATGGAAGGCAGTTTATGACTCAATCATGGATAACTTACTTATGACAGAATTAAAAGGAGTTAAACAAATACACAGTGCCAGTAGGGAACAAGGACAGACACACATCAGTTCATGGGTACAACCCAAACCCGAAGAGTCGGACCGCTCTAATGTGGCCACTACTGTCTGAGGGCCTACACTTAATATGGTATCCTGAATGCAATGACTTGGGCACCTAATAAATGTAATTGTTTTACTTGGAATGTGAGAGGCCTGGGCTCACTGGACAAATGACACACCTAAAGCGCTGCAAGGCACATATTGTTTGTCTCCGGCAAACCCACCTCAATATAACCAAAGTGGCAAGTTTAGGAAAAAAAACATGGGGATTAGTAATGAGTACCACTTATTTTGCATATTTCAGGGGCACACTGGTATGGGTGACAACAGGAGTACCTTTTATCCTGTGATCGCAATGGGTGGACATGAAGGTAGATACACAATACTTGAGGGGCGGATGGATGGGTATGAGCTCTTAATAGCAAGCCTATACACACCTAATCATGTCGAACCACATTTCTTTTATTCCTTGACCCTGGTGATGGCTCAATGCTGGGACATCCATGGGATATGGGGAAGTGACTGTAATACAGTGTTGGATATAACGAAGGACAAGCCCCTTCCCCCTCTTAATGGGGCAGTGGCCAGGACAGTAACACAGAAATTTGTAACGCGAATGGCACATTGGTGACTGTTTGTTGCCTGGAGACAGCAGTACCCCAAACTCTTATTACTTCCCGGTCCACTAGATTCATACAAGACTTGGCATGTTCTTACTTGACAAGACCTTAAGGCATATTATCATCCGAACAAAGCATTCAGGGTGCACTTTGTCAGACCACAATCCCTTGTTGATGACGTTCCACAAGGGTGCATTGATTACAGTAACACTTACCTGGAGACTAGAGGTAGAGGCACTGGAAGACGCTCACTTCCAGCACACAATAATCAAATGTATTGACCAATTCTTGACTCAAAATTAAGGCACCGCACAGGACCCAGCTAATGAATAAAATGATTTTAAAGTGGTCCTCAGAGGGTGGTGCAGAAAAACTGCGTATGGGGTTAAACTGATGGTGAGGAGAGAAATATTGGACTTAAAACATGATCTGTGGCATCTTGAAAACCTAACTGTTCTTAACCCGCACAGATGCACGGACCAGGCAGCAGCAGAAGCTAAATATCATGTACTACTGGAAAGGATCAAGAAGATTAACTACACAGAATGTATAGCACGACAACACGGAGAAGGGGACAAAGCAGGACAGCTACTAGCATTGCTGGTCGGATTTGGCACTGACAGATGACCTATATGTTCCATCTGTTCAAATACAGGTTCTATAGTCCACATGCAGACCAAAATACTCCAAACATTTGTTATCTATTCTACTGACTTGCACACCCCACACCACCAGGTGTTGACATGCAACACGTACCCGACTACTTACAATGAATCCCAGTGGCTCAATTGACAAGAAGGAAAAGAGACATGCTTGAGACCATGCTAGCGCGTACAGACACCGGGAACTCAATTGACCAAGTAGCATGGGGTAAAATCTCATGTTCTGAAGGTCTACCACCAGAATTTTATGTTACCTGCAAGACACAGCTTTCACACAGGTTACTGGCAGTGTATAATACAACTTAAGACCAAAAGAGCCTGCCTGAGTCCACCATCCAGGAAGGGATTGGTTAGATGTTCGGTATATAGACCACTGGCTATGTTAAACACTGAATGTAAGGTTCTAGGGAAGGTTCTACCAAATAGACTGTTTCTTCTTATGCTGACACTGGTGCACCCTAATCAATGTGGCTTTATTCCTAATTGGAAAATCCATGTTAACCGAAGCTGCTTGTTTAACATATCACACAATTCCCCGATCACCTGACAGATGCAGCAGTGGCCTCCCTTGGCAAATAAAAGGCTTTTTATACCTTGCTATGACAGTATTTCTTCGTGGTGCTACATAGAAGGAAGATGGGCTTGGCATTCATGAAATGCATACAATTATTTTAGTCCGGCAGCCAGAGTCCATATGGGGAAAGTGATATCGTTGCCTTGGTGGTTTTAGAGAGGCATGAAAAGGGGAGTTCCCTTTCACCCCCACTATTCTCTCTTGCATTGGAACCCCTAGCAAACATATTGCGTGAAAGAGACAAAGACTGAAAGTGCAGTACCCGGGGGCAACACACATAATATCAATGTACACGGATGACGCCCTCCTTTATCTGAGAGACCCTTCAAGCAGTATTTTAAACATAATGAAAGTTATAGATGACTTTGATACAATGTCTGGGCTGAGGATTAACTGAAGCAAGTCCTGCCTTTTCCCGATACGCTCATCCCCTAGCACTCCCGAATGGAGGAGAATTGGGCCCAAATAAAATGAGAACCAATAAAATTGAACTACTTAGTGCAGAAACTAATCGGCCAATAAAGGGGATGAGACAGGCTCCTTCCTTTAGGGGCAGACTTCCTCTCTCTCCCTTGGGATGCGTAGCATTAATGAATAGGTTGATACTCCCCAGACTGTTGTACTATTTTGTGGTACTCCCTGTAGTATTGGTCAATTAGGTGGCTAGACAAGAATGACGGTGCAGGGGGTGGTTAGGTGCTGACGAGTTGGAGAGATGGATGATTCTGGAGGCCCCGTTTAGAGACATGAGCCCAGTCAAATTGCCTTCCCAGACACTGCGGCACTGCTGTCTGATATACATGCATAGTGCTGGCACTCTGTGTCCTATACCATGGAGCTGTCACTGTGGGCCCTGCCGGGGATCTGGAAGCTTCTGAAAATGCACTTTTGGGTGTCGTGGGAGGAGATGTGCATAGCGACTATTGGTGACCTATACTTGGGGGATCCCTTCTTTCATATGAATCCAGCAGGGAAGAATATGGTTTGGCAAGAGGACAGTATCTTCTGTATAGTGTAATACTTGGGGACATAAAGTAGGTGCAGAATGAGGGCCTTGATGAAACCACCAGATCTGAGTTATTATCGAAGATCCTGACTTACAGTAAATGTAAATACTCAATCATCCAATGTCAAGGAGTTCTGGGAAGACAAGCTTTGGGGAGGGAGGTTACTGACCAAGAATGATCATGGATGCTAACATATAGTAAAATGATGATCAGAAACCCTGGGTTTAAGTTTACACAGCTTAATTATCAGCACCAGGCTTATTTGTCCCCACACCATTTGGCCTATATAAACCCATGTGCTAACCACTGTTGTCTGAGGTACAGGGCTGCTCAAGCCAATTTCTTTGCATGTGGTATAGGAGTGCCAAGACATACATACTTTCTGGATGAAGATTTAGAAACTGATAGATGACATCACAGTAAGACGGAGGGAGCTCACCCCACAGACATGCCTGTTAGGCAATTTGCCAAGGACCAAATAAAAGACACAAATTTGTAAATGTAACAATTTGGCATTAGTCATTGCAGAGAGAAATACAGCAATGCAGTGGAAGGTTATGCTGGCACCAAGCACCATTGCCTGGCTACAAGATGTTTTTAGATAGGCCCAAGCCAAACTCACACCAATAAACTGATTGAGCAAGCAACGGGGTACAAGAATATCAACTGATGACTAGAGCTCAAAGCTAAAATTGATGAGCATCCACCCTGAATAATCACTTCCTCCTACGCAACAGCATACCGTTAAAATGTTACAAGTTGATGCAAGATAGATATGATTGGGTAATTGCACTTAGGAAGACTAGGTAGGCCAGGATAAGAGCAGTTGAGTGTTATGGCTTCTAAAGGAGTCATCTTTACATATGTTTTCAACAGCAAAATTTGTCTCCATTGGATAAAATATAATGCTAATCATAGTTTGTACTCTCATTTTTTGTTATGTACAGATGGTATGTACTAATGATCTGGTTGAAGGGTTTATGATCACTGTTAAGAGTTTAATAATTGTTCTATATGTTTTCTTTTCCTTGTTCTATGTTCTATACCACAATAATAATTAGCACCACACCTGAGAGTAAGGTCGCCCCAGCGCAATACTGACTATGATGTACGATAAGCTGGTGTTATTTGTGCAGGACTCTCTCCACATATGTGTTGACATGTAAATGACCTTAACACATTTGCTAATACATTCTACCATGTGGACGATAAGTACAACAAAATGAATAAAGAGCCACTTGGCAAAAAAGGAGAGCTAACATCAAGATTTCTTGTTGTATAAATACATTAATATGGGGCATGGCCGAGCCGGTGACCAAGATGGCTGCCTGACTCCGAAGCTCCGGAGCCGCCTGCCACGAGATTGACTGCCCGCCGCTTTGCAGCCGTTTCCCAAGGGCACGAAGCATGTGTTAGAATAGAAAAATTCATGTTTGCACATTGTTCTATGTATGTTAGCATTCGCGCGGATTGTTCTATGTATGTTAGCATTCGCTGCGCCATTTTCTATGTCGGCGCCATTTTGAGTTATAATCGAAAACGTATTCTTCGCTATTTCCGAGAAAAGGCCTCTGTTGAGTTGTGTTTCTTCAAGGTTAAGTTTTGCTTCACTACACTGTTCTTATTAGCGCATACCTTTCCCTTTAGATAGAGGCCTTCTCCCACTTGTCTAGTGGCAGGCATGGGCAGAGCGACTTTGAGTAGTAGATAGTGTGGGCACGGCCTCAGAATAGAAACTTATTTTCTGTACTTCACTGTTGTGCTGCATCTGCTTGGAAAATTCCACTATGGGCGTACCTTCATTGGTTCTGAAATGTACATAATGTATCTTTATGCTTGCTGATGTCAGTCCCTCTGCAGCACTCTTAGCGACTGGGCAGACTGGGCTCCGCTCTGAGTGTACTTTGAATAAACAATATTGGTTTGTATTCTCTACTGTCTGACCGACTCTTCATTTGTATGGAAGGCTGAGAGGTGGTCATTAGTGACCTGAGTGACCCGAATCGGGCCACTTCCTTCAGTTGGCGCCCGAACAGGGACTCCTTCCGGTGAGTGACCCATCCCCTTCTGCAGATGGGGGGGGGGAGGTCGAGGCCATCGTCGGATCGGACTGACGGTTCAGGGATCCCTGTATGAGGAGCATTGATTGCTCGCAGCTGCCCCTTCCGTCCTGCCGGATGGTGCCTTGCCCAGCGGTCATCCCGACTGGAGTCCTAAACAGCGAAACCTTTGGATCTGACCGTTTGGTCTGAAGAGTCGGCAGTGGAGAATTAGTTCGCTTGACCTGCATATATCAGGTGAGTTTGTTTTGGTTCTTTGTGGATATGGTACCATTTTGGTTTGAATTTGGTACAGTCTGAGGGCCGTCTTTGGGATAAAAGCATTTCCAATTGCTTTGCCAGGCATAAATAGTGAACTTGTTTTCTTTTGAGAATGCCTCATATCAGTAAACTGTTTTCTTTGTGCTGTCCCTGTTGTTCTGCAGATGCTCGATTGGAAGAAGCTCAGCCGGCGCCTCCAGAAGGCACTCCTAATTTTGATATGTATGTGAAGCATGGTCTTGGCCCAATTATGTTTAGTACATTATGGCACAAATATACGAGGGACAATGCAAAGTTGCAGTGGCCGTTGACGGGCACTTTCGATGAACAAAAGATTGGGTATTTACAGGAACAGTTGTTCAAAAGACAAAGTAGACAGTCTATGTTTGATTCTCTCAGAACGTGGCAGAAAGCAGCTAGGCAGAGACAATTGAAGACAGAGAAGGAGGAACGGAAAGGGAAGATACAGACACTGACTCAGAAAGCTGTAGCATATGATAGAGAGAAACAGGAGAAGGGAGTTGAATGTGAAGATAGGAGAGTTCGATTGCATGTTGATAAATCGTATTTGGCTCAGGAGGAAACTGATACTTTTGTGGAAGAATTGTTAGACACCCGACCCCTGCCCCCATATTCCCTGCAAAGGATATATCCCACTGTCCCTGTGCCATCACAGCCGCCTGTTACAGCTGTTCCCACTGTCCCTGTATCTACTGCTGTCGTCTTGACGGCTGTGGCTTCGGCTCCTCCTTCTTTGCCTTTGCCGTCTGTGGCAACTGTGACTGTTAGCACAACAAGCACACCTATTGTTTCGGCATCCCTATTTCCAGCTCTCTCTCCCCCGGCGCACCCGCCTGCGACTATCCTACCCGGTGCTTCTGTTGCTTCTCCATCTTTGATGGTTCATTTCCCAGCATTATTGGTTGCTGAGAGGCCAACACGTGGATTTGAGGATGGAGATTTGACAACATTTAAGGAGCGTTTGGGCCCTTTTGTACGGTCTGCAGTGGGGGATGAGGAGAAGAAGGTAGTAGCTAATCAGGCTGTGCAGTGGGGTCATAATCCCATTTATAGTGTAGAGGATGTTTGGAGTGTGATAAAAGATTATGAGCCCTTTGTATAGCAGCATGCCCTTAAGCATATGTCTGCTACGTTAATTATTCTCTGGCAGCAACATTTTGGGGATGATGCACCACAAATTCTGTTTGATATTAAAGACCGCGTATATGCTAGTGGTATGGAGCCTGGCCAACTTTTTGGGAGTATCATGACATTAGTTGCCTATAGGGGTAGGTTGCATGACAAGAGTCCCACTCCAGTGTCTCAGTTTCCGATGCGAGAAGTTCATCCCATATATCACCCAGAGATACCAGAGTTAACGGATCAGCGAGGTAATGTTACTCGTGCGGGTGTAGCGGCCCGTTTCCAGGAGCAATGGGCTTATACTCCGTGGAAAAGAAGTGAGGTTTTATCCATTAAGACCCATTTGCCCGATCCTAGGAAAAATCCTACTGCTTATTATAAAGAACTGAGTGAAGCTGCCTCTTCGATGGTAATGACTCTTGCTGACATTGAACTGTTCTTTGGTCTTCCTGTTCTGGTTGATATCTGGAGGCAGGTTCATACTCAAGATCATGTTGCGGAGTTGGGCGGTACATAGGATCAAGTTAAAGTATGGGATCAGGAAAGAAAGCCAGGTGATAAGCCCCGAGCAGAGATACTTGCTTTGCCAGGCCGCATTATCACATTTATGCATTCTCTTATTCCGCCGAAGAAAGTAAGTTGGGACAAGTTGACGGCGTGCCGACAAAAGAAAGATGAGAGTGTGTCTGATTTCTTCACCCGGTTTGAGGATACATTTTTAGACTATAGTGGGCAGGATATGTCTAGTGAGGGATGAGTTTGGTTGTTTGTTGACAGATTTGTTTTTAATCTTCTTTCTGAAATTGGGACTTGTTTGCAGGCGTCTGAGAGTACTTGGTCCACTTCTTCCCCCTCTGTTATTCTGAATATGGCTCAGTATTATGAACACCGTGACCAAGAGGAGAAGGACAAGACAGATAAAAAGCATAAGGAATTGAAGACGAACGTGTTGTTACAGCAAGCGTTTAGGGGTAATGGTAGAGGATGAGGTGGGCCTGCCAGAGAGCTTCCACGCACTAGTAGACAGCAGACCACGACACCTTTGGGGCCGAATCAGTGTGCGTATTGTAAGGAGGAGGGACATTGGCGTAGCGAGTGTCCTGTGCTTTTGCAGAAAGGAGCAGTCCCTAGAGGACATGGTCCTCGTGGGCGAGGACGTGGGACAGATAGAGCTCAGAGTGCTGCGGTTTCACAGGGTCGTTCTGATACCAATTATTTTGATGACCCCCCCGTGATGGGCAGTACTACCATGATGACTATAATATGGATGAAGCAACAGGAATGTCTTAGAGCTAGGACAGCCAGGGACAGAGTGGGGGACCAGTTCCGATACCTGTAGACTAGCGTGGTCCTTATGTAACAGTGGAACTACAAGGTTCAACTAAGGAATTTTTGGTGGACACAGGTGCGACAAAAAGTTCTGTTTCTTGAAATATGGTCCCTGGGGCGGCTCTGTCTGGCCACAATCATGTTTTGGTAGGTTTTTCAGGTTTACCGGTTGTGAGCCCCATTTCAAGACCCCTTGCATTGACTATTGGTCCTTTTACTGTGGATTCTCTGTTTTTTTTTACGTTCAATTGTGGTGAAAATTTGATGGGTTTGGATTTGTTGAAAAAATTGCATGCTACTATTTATTGGTCCCCGGACGGTGTTTATATGACGATGGGCCCCAATGTGTGTACTACACAGTGTTTGTCTCACCCTCTTCCCGTTGAATTTGCTAATGTACCATCCACATTGTGGGCGACGGGTGATACAGATGTAGGACTGCTTCAATACAGGTGAAAGACAATGCTGGTTTGCCTCGTATTCCTCAGTATAAGATACCTCAGGCGGGGGAACAAGCCCTTCTACAGAATATTCAGGAATAGATACAAAAAGGTGTAGTTGAAGAGACGTCTGCTAATATTTGTAATAGTCCTATTCTTCCGATTCTTAAACGGACACCCTCAGGTTCCCCTGATGATCATGAGGATGTTGATCGTTTTGTGATTGACCTGCGCGAAGTGAACAAGATTGTGGTTCCTCAGTTTCCGGTGGTTCCTGATATCACCACTCTTCTGACCATGATTCCTTCTACTGCTAACTTTTTTTCTGTTATTGATTTGAAAAATGCATTCTTTAGTATTCCTATTCATCCAGATAGTAGATATTTGTTTGGTTTTACACTAGCTGGTAGAAGCTTTAGGTTCTGTCGAGCTCCTCAGGGCCGTACAGAGAGTCCGAGTATTTATAGCCAAGCATTAAAAGGTCAATTGGATTCCCTTTCGCTTCCCACAGGTAATGTATTGGCACAATATGTCGATGACCTCCTTATTGCTTCTTATACCGAACAAGGTTGTAAAGACAGTACAGTTCAATTGTTGCTGCATTTAGCTCACCATGGACATAAAGTTTCCCTCTCTAAATTTCAGTATTGTCGACAGGAAGTCACCTATTTAGGTCACCTACTGTCGAAGGAGGGTAGGAGGTTAACCCCTGAGCGCATCAGTACCATTGTTAAAATGCCTATTTCACAGATTCAGAAAGATGTGCGTGCTTTTATAGGTATCACATTCCTACGTTTGGCAGCAGATACCTACCTACTCCCTACTAATCAAACCCTTGCTTGCCTTAACAACGAAAGAAGTGCATGAGCCTTTGCCTTGGACGCCTGAATGTCAGCAGTCTTTTGAGCAATTGAAAACTGCGCTTTGTTCGGCTCCAGTACTTGGCACCCCTAATTAAGGCAAACCGTTTGTGTTGTATGTGCATGAGATGGCTGGTTGTGCACTTTCTGTCCTAACACAAACATTTGGAGATAAGCAACGGCCATGTGCTTATTTCTCTGCTGTCCTTGATCCAGTTTCGAGAGCCCTCCGAGTTGTCTAAGAGCGGTCGCGGCTGTGGCCACTTCAATCAGACAATCGGCTGGACTCGTACTTGATACTGACCTCACAGTTATGGTACCCCATGCTGTGGATACACTTCTGAATAAGACAAAGACACAGCACCTCAGCAGTGCACGTCTTACTGGCTATGAATTGACATTGTTTGCTAAACACAACACGATCAAAAGATGTGCCACTCTGAATCCAGCCACGTTACTACCCCTCCCTTCTGAGAGTGATGAAGTTGATAAACATGACTGCATCTTTCGAACGGAAGAAGAGATGAAAGGACGGGTAGACTTGACTGACGTTCCCATATCTGACCCACAAGGGGAATTATATGTTGATGGCTCTTGCTTCAAATTACCAGATGGCACTACAACTGCGGCTTATGCTATTACCACACTGCGTACAGTAGTAGAGACATCACAAGTCCCTTATCAGTCGTCTCAAACTGCTAAGCTTGCTGCCCTTATTCGAGCTTGCGAATTGAGTGAGGGGCTGGTTGTCAATATCTATACTGACAGCCAGTATGCCTTTGGGGTAGCACATAATTTTGGGCGACTCTGAGCTGAGAGAGGGTTCCTTACTTCCCATGGCACCAGAATCCAGCATGGGCACCTTATATTGAGGCTTTTGTCTGCTTTAACGCTCCCCAAGAATTTGGCCATAGTGAAGTGTAGCGCCCACCGGAAGGTCACCAATGATGTAGGTAGGGGAAATGCTTTTGCAGATCAGACAGCTAAGGAAACGGCTCGGACAAAGATGAAGAGAATGTTTGTAGCAGGTCCGGCTAGGTGGGTGCCTGAGGTTGTCATGTTCGAGGACACCCTTGAGAATGGAAAAGAGATACAAAGCGAAGCCACAGTAGAAGAGTTAGCAGTGTGGCAGGAAAGTACAGCACAATTGAACGGTGAGGGTTGTTGGATTGATAAGTCAGGGAAACAGAGATGGATGTTGCCCAATGCATATGTTCTCCCTGTGGTTACGATGGCCGATGGTCCAGCCCATATTAGTGCTAGGGGTATTTGCAAGTTGTTGGACCCTGTATGGCAGAATGGCAATATCCCTAAGACAGCTGCACAATTAGTGAAGTACTGTATGGTGTGCATGATGCACAATCCTGGAAAGGGTACCCCCTACACCGTCTGGTAATTTTGCACCGCCCACTTTTCCTTTTGAAGTCCTTCAAATGGGCTATATTGAACTAGAGAGATGCAATAATTTGAAGTATGTTTTGGTGGTTGTCTGTGCATTTAGTAAATGGGTTGAAACTTATCCCACTAAAGACAATACAGCCATTACGACTGCAAAGGTACTCCTGAAGGAGTTCTTTCCTCGTTTCGGCTTGCCCCCAAATGATTTGGAGTGATAACGGAAGTCATTTTAATGCTAAAGTGATCCAATTGATTTGTGATGGTTTACACATAAAGCAAAAGTTCCATGCTGCCAATCATCCACAGTCAGCAGGTTTGGTTGAGAAGTACAATGGTACTCTCAAATTGAAATTAACAAAAATTCAGGAGACAACAGTTACAGTGGCCAGATGCTTTACCGTTAGCACTTTTGTCAACAAGAACTAAAGCTCATTCTAGAACAGGATTGTCGCCGTATGAGGTCGTGTTTGGATGCCCAGCGAATGTCACGGGCGTCCCGCGGCCTCGTCGGTTCTCTGATACTGAGTACCCTATGTTGTTGGATTATCTTGGCAGTTAACAGACAGTTTACGTTCTATTCACCAACAGTTCCGGGATTCCCTGCCTTCCATGCCAGAGGGACCCGGCCATCATATTCAGCCTGGAGATTTCGTATTGATTAAGAATTTTCAGCGGAAGAAGAGTTTGGAGCCGTGGTGGAAGGGGCCGGAGCAGGTCCTTTTAGCACCGCGCACCGCAGTGAAAGTCGCTGGCCGTAAGAACTGGATCCATGCGACCCATTGTCGCAGGGTCCCTCTGCCTTTGCCTTACGACCAGTGGGTAAACAACGGCATCGGGGACTCCGAGTGCGAGACGGTGCCTCGGTTTGTCCCGTTCAGTGATGCCCAACTGACTTGAAAGCAAACGGATAAGGAGAATGAAAATGTTCCGAATGCGGCTGTTCCTCCGGAGATACGAGTTATCCAGGAGTCCTTATTTGGTGACCATTCTGTGCCCGAAGCTACCAGGTACAATTTGCTCCCTCGGCTGAGGGAAAGTGCATCCAAGGAGAAAAAAGATTAGGGATGGACTTAGTAAGATAGGTTATACTGAGTTATAGTATCAACGGAGATCTATTGAGCTTGGTGAAGAATTTCTGCTTAGTTTAGTTAGTTGTTTGAACATTAGATAGGGCAGATTGAAGTATATCGTGAAGGTATACCACCGTGATCGACGTGGGATATGAGCTTAGGACAGAGCAAGCTCCACCGCCGGTGCTCAAGAGCGCCAATGTGTTGATGGACAATAGGAGACTGTACCAGTGAAGCTCTGATGGACACTGGGAACTTGCATATATCCCCCATTTCATCATTTGTTATGCATCCCTTTGGTAGAATAGTTGCTGAGGAAGAGCAGCCAGTGATTCTTGTTGCCCAGCACATTGCAGTGTGGACCCGTAAACAAAAGTTAACATGTATTGCCCTTGTGATTTTGCTCTTAATCATGTTATGTGGGGTATCATGGGTTTTGGAAAGTGATCAAAGTGTACCTTTACATAGTAAGGATAAGGTTGCTCCTCAAGTCCCAAAGAAAAGAAAGGCCACCCAAGCAATGTGTTTCTAGATACACACAAGAGGTTCTTTGGAGAAGGGACTGCTTGTTACCCCACTGAATCTGTCACTAGTCTATGGACAGCATATCCATTGTCAATTGTCAATTATACCTATACTCGGCCCCTTGACTTCGTAGAAGTGCAAGGAGTATTTGGGTTTGGCTATCCAGGTCCTTGTCTATATCATTGAAAGCCGCGAGGCATGGTTTATCCGGGGTGTGACAACAACACTTATTGCGACAAACAGAATGTAACTCTGGTGGGTTACCAGTATAAGGAATTGACAGTTCCCCGAGAAGCTGCTTATTACCCTGCTTGTTGTCCAATTATCAATTTTACTGACACTATATTGTATGTCAATTGTTCAGGGATAGTATTGCGTAAGGGCACATAGTCTTTGGTAAATACAAAGGACCCCAGTACCTTTTGGAGGAATTCCAGGTATTCTGCAGTAGATTATGATAGACCGGTGTATGCTTTTTATCTAATGGGACT
The DNA here is from genome assembly GCA_963921515.1 of Calotriton arnoldi. Lineage (NCBI taxonomy): Eukaryota > Metazoa > Chordata > Amphibia > Caudata > Salamandridae > Calotriton > Calotriton arnoldi. The sequence goes on from CAWUFW010002850.1 coordinate 426,996, forward strand.
TATTCAAAAGTCCATAATGGTACGGGTGATGTGGCACTTGGGATGGTACTGCCTTTGGATGTACCTTGCAAACATGCGAAGCCTAAAGTAAGATGGGTTAAAAGGACATTGACCAAAGAATTCTGTGAAGGAGTGGCAGATCTCAAAGTCAATAATTATAGTAATGGTATTACTTTTGGATACATTCTCTCCTCCATAATTACATTTCGTGGTACTGCTATGGCCAGGGGTGAGAAAGCTAGAGAATATTTCGAATGTAAGCCTCAATAATTGTCTAACTCCACAGTAGCAGCTTTGCGTGACATCACCACCCAATTGGAAAGTATGCGAATATATTCTGAGAAGACTAGATATGCAGTCGATTTCATCCTAGCTAAGAGTGGTGGTGTGTGCGCTGTAGTTGGAGACCAGTGTGTAGTCGGGATCACAAATTTGGAAAAGAATATTACCCAACAAATCTTAGACATCTTAAAAAATGGTAAAGGAATGGAAAGTGGGAACTGGACTTGGTCTCTCTTTGGCAGCTGGGGGGTTGGATCCTTGAAAAGGCGATTTATTTCATTGTGATCTTGGTCTCTTGCTGTGTCCTTGTTCAATGCCTTCCCTTCTGTTATTCTTATTTCACCACTCTTCTCACTCCTAAGAGGAAAATATTGATTCATGACACCAATGCTCCAATTATGGTTCAAAAGGAGATCGATGACCTCATGCAGGTAGATGAGGGCATTTTCGAGACTTCTCCCCTCCTTGCGGTCTCTCTTCCTGATGTTGACAACATGGAGTGCTTCTAAGAAGTTTACCTATGACTTCCTGTTTTATTGATTTATATGCTCTTTGCTGTTACTAGAAAATGTTTAGCTCATTCTAAAAGGAGGGTCTGTTAGAATAGAAAAATTCATATTCGTGCATTGTTCTATGTATGTTAGCATTTGCGGCGCCATTTTCTACATCAGCGCCATTTTGAGTTATAATCGAAACTTATTCTTCGCTATTTCAGAGAAAAGGCCTCTGTTGAGTTGTGTTTCTTCAAGGTTAAGTTTTGCTTCACTAATGAATACACTGTTCGTATTAGCGCATACCTTTCCCTTTAGCTAGAGGCCTTCTCCCACTTGTCTAGTGGCGGGCATAGGCAGAGCGACTTTGAGTAGTAGATAGTGTGGGCCCGGCCTCAGAATCGAAACTTATTTTCTGTACTTCACTGTTTTGCTGCTTCTGCTTGGAAAATTCCACTATGGGCGTACCTTTATTGGTTCTGAAATGTACATAATGTATCTTTATGCTTGCTGATGTCAGTCCCTCTGCAGCACTCTTAGCGACTGGGCAGACTGGGCTCTACTCTGAGTGTACTTTGAATAAAGAATATTGGTTTGTATTCTCTACTGTCTGACCGACTCTTCATTTGTATGGAAGCCTTAGAGGTGGTCATTAGTGACGCGAGTGACCCGAATCGGGCCACTTCCTTCACATGAAAGAGGTGCAGCACATGAGCGGCTACGCATTGAAACATTAGCGGACCTGATCGGCCCAGTAGAGACGGCGGTGTAGCCTGTGCTCCCTTGGGCCTGAAGCGGCCCTCGGAGGCCCCAGGATGACAGGGGTCCCGGATGAGCCTGAGTGCGCGGTGCTGCGGCGAATGCGGACCCCGGTGTCTGAAAAACCTATGTGAGGCACCGGTTGTGAGAAGTCGAGTTGATCATACCGCTGCTCACTGTTCCGATGAACTCGGCGATGGGCCGCAGCGCAACATGACAGTGAGTTCACGGGGTCGGGGGTGCCCAAAGCAGAGCGCCGAGTGACAGACCGGCAGGAAAAGATGCTGCTAGGCCCACAAGCCATGCTGCGATACACGCTGCACCCCCCCCCTTGCCAGAAGGACTCGGCATACACAGTGCTTGAGTGCCAGTCCCTGCAACTGGGGGCAATACAGAACCACTGCTGCCCCCTCCCTCCAATAGACATCTGCAGAATGTGCTGCATTTCTCCCCTATAGCTGCTAAATCTGCAATATAAACCGGGCCCGCGCAGACATGCCTAGATGGCCCTCATTGCTCACCTGAACAGTGATGCCCCCCTGATATGAAGATACCAGACCCTCGTTACTGGCCTAGATTGCGGGGCAGATGGAGAGGCCTATATTCCCTGCGCCACCAATACTGCCAGTGGCCGAATTTCATGATGGGGTGGACAGACCCAAAGCAGTGCCAACTGTCCTTTGATGCCACGAAGACCCTCAGGCGCGATGTTACGGCTGGGCCACTGGGTGCCGAAGCCCCCGTACTGGAAGGCACAGCTGCCATCATGGCGGAATTGCGTGCTGGATTCAAAGCCATTGACACGCGCTTAGATACACTCACTACCCATCTAGATGATATCCATGAGTGACTCGAGCAACACGGAACCCACATTGGAGACGTCAAACAGCGGGTATAAAATCTGGAGGACTCACAACCTTCTACCAGCAAGAGACTGGAGAGAGCTGAACGCTTACTTAAAACAATAACCTCCAAAGCCGAAGATTTGGCGGCACGCTCGCGCCGCAATAACATTCGTATTGCTTGTGTGGCCGAGTCCACGAACACTGGCCCAATGGCTAAATTTATCAAGATGGTCCTGTTGGACATCTTCGGTAGAGAGGCTTTTTCTGGCACATTTGCAGTAAAGAGAGCGCATTGAACACGGGGGCCGCGCCCCGCACCGGGGCACCTCCAAGATTAATAATAGCAAGGCTCCTTAACTACCAGGACCGCGATGTGGCGCTTCGACTGGCCCAAGAACAGGGATCAATCGCATACCAAGGCACTGAACTGGCGCTCTTCCCAGATTTCACACCGATGGTGCAAGAAGCGCGTCGAAAGAATGTGGACATCAAACGAACATTACAAAAGGCAAACGTGGCTATGCCATGCTTTATCCGGCACGCCTACGCAGCCAAATAAACGGAAATGCGCAGACTTTTGAGAACCCAGAAGACGCCACGAAGTTCTGGGAACCACCCCAAAACAGGAAGAACACCCGAATACAGGGAGAAGATGTGGAAAAGCAATCACAGTAGTAGCTGGCGGCCTTATAGACCTTACTCAATCTGTGCTTTCTCCTTATTCATCTGACCTTTCTGCCAAGACTGAACCAGACCAGTGAGACCGGGACGATTGGTCATTGACAGACTTCCGTGAACTACAAATACGCAGTAATATTGAGTAATGACGAACTCTGCCACTTGCGAACACAAAACGTGCAAGGTGGTACAGAACATGTACATTCATTTGAACTTTAAATGGTGGATTCCTGGGAGTGTTGCCTACCCCTCTTGGAAGTTTTTTCCTGTTTCTTTGACTAGAAGTTCCTTTTGTCAGGGATTATGATGGGATTCACCGGGTGCTGGTTCATTTGTATCCGATGTGGGAGGGGGATGGGGGAAACGTTTCTCTAAAAACTGTTGGTTTTCAAATGTTACGTTACAGAGCAACGATTTCATTGCTAAATGATTATATGCATACCACACATTCGCAGCACGCTCCATGGCATAACATACCACTTGTATGGCCCCGCTAACTGCGAACCATGTGGGATTGCTACTGAAATGCCTATCCTGGAACGTTAGAGGGCTCTCAAACCCCTGGAAAGGACACCAAGTCTTGGCGTATATGGCCAGACATGCCATCCAGCTGGCTTTCTTGCAAGAGACACAATATGCACCGCTCCCCTCGCATCAATTCGCAACGGCTTGGGGGGCCAATCGCTTCTTTGCCAACTAAGCACAAATTCCCGGGGCGTATGCATTCTTGTACACTAGACACTCCCTTTGCGGGTGTGGGAAGTGGTGGCAGATGAGGAGGGTAGATATCACTTGGTCGCGGAAGCACTGGGCAGTGAGCCACTTCTACTGATTAATATATATGCCCCAAATGTGGACTCCACGGAGTTCTTTCCCAAGGTCGCCGCACACATCGCACGGTTCGATATCAACAACATACTAATGGAGGAGATTTTAACCTAACCCTAGATCCCGTAGCAGATACGACGGGGTCAGGACATATCACTAAACTACATGCTGTACAAGCGCTCACCTCACTGCTACACTCCTCACTCCTTAAAGACCCCTGGAGGGTTCAACACCCCACAGGACACAATTACTCATTTTACTCGGCCCCACACGGCTCATGGTCGAGAATAGACCATTGGTAACTCACGCACCAGCTCCTACTAGCGGTCCTGTCTATCGATTATCTGCCGCGCACACTGTCAGATCACTCCCCTGTCCTCCTAATGCTGGAGATGCCCAATGTAGTACATCCATACTCATCTTGGAGATTCCCGGCGGAGGCATTGTTAGATTCGGTCTTCCATAGTGAGGTTGGGGAGCCCATTCGGGAATACTTTCAGCTAAAGGAAGGTACAGTGAAACGGCCGTCTACACTATGGGACGTCTTTAAGGCCTACATTAGAGGAGTGTGTATAGCCAAGCAGGCAGGAGTGTTATGGACAATATGCAGGGAACTCGAGACAGTGGAGGAGAAACTCTGGGACATAAATACAGCCGCGCGGATGACAGACCCCCCCCTCGCTACATGACTGAGTGTCACTACTGACGGAACTAAATGACTTAGCGACGCGCGAGGTACACTACCTGGGCAAGTATGCTAGAGCACAGGCATACGGCGAAGGTGAACGGCCTGGTAGGACACTCACCAGTTTACTCCGCCCCAGCACAAATCGATGTATATAACACAACTAGACTTAGAAGACGGGACAACACTACTGAAGGGGGATGAAATCACTACGGCGTTTTTATCCTATTATACCAAACTTTACACTACACAGGACCCCCTGCTTGGAGAGGCCCTTGCAGATTACCTGGAAGAGGTGGACATGGTCTGGATAGACGATGGACAGTGCCAATTCCTGGCCGCCCCCATTGATGAGGACGAAATCGAGCAAGCTATTGATGGTCTCACTGGCAGCTAAGCCCCTGGCTCGGACGGCCTAACGGGCAAATTTTACAAAACATACATGACCCTATTGGCCCCTCGACTACTAGAGGTGTATGAGGAAGCTTTGCAGGAGGGCTCTCTCCCCCCTACTATTCGGGAAGCTATAACCACACTCCTACTTAAATCAGGTAAAGCACCACAGAACTGCACATCGTATAGGCTGTTATCGTTACTCAACCAAGATTAAAAAATCTTGGCCAAAATTTTGGCCACCCGCCTCTCTTTATTAATCGATAAGATCACATGCCCTTTTCAGGCGGGATTCGTCCCTAACCGGTCCACCACAGTTAACTTGCGCACAATTTTTGCGGTCATTAACCAACTGGAACCCACCCTCCCAGCTGCATCAATCTTATTAGATGGCGAAAAGGCATTCAATTCTCTAGAATGTTCCTTTTTATATGCGGTCTTGCAGAAACTGGGACCCCGGCTGGTTTTTCCCGTCTAATTCGGCTCCTATATACTAACCCAGTGGCCCGCCTCAAAATGAATGGCGAAATATCTACTTAATTCAGTCTCACTCGGGGCACCAGGCAAGGTTGCCCACTCTCGCCCCTGCTGTTCATTCTTGCTATGGACCCCCTGGCGTGTCACATCCAGGAGAGGCATATTCACCGCGGATTGAAATTCCACCGGGGGCCGCTGGTGGCCTCGTTTTATGCTGACGATGTGATGCTATTTGTGAGGGAACCGAGTGTCAACCTACCCCCACTGCTGCGAGAAGTGGTGCGGTTTGGGGTATACTCGGGGCTAAATCAGAAGTCTTTCCGTTGACTCCAGGCACCACCCAGGTTGATTTAGAATTTCCATTTGCGTTGGTGCACTGATTTTCCCAGATATTTGGACATCTTCTTACATTGCATTGCTCCAGAGGTGATCCGCCTCAATTACAGACCGGCGATTGATAACCTCTCCACACAAATTGAGCAATGGATCAAACTCTCACTCTCAATCGCTGGCAGAATCGCCTTCATGAAAATGGTGGAGCTTCCAAGTTTTTGATATCTCTTTTTAAATATCCCCATCACGCTCACTGCAAAGTTTTTTGACACATTATGTGCCCTGCTCATCTGACTTGTATGGGCAGGCAAGCAGCCATGCATAGGGTGGAACACCCTAGTCATGCTGTATCAACGTGGTGGTTTGGGGTCCCAGATTTCTACCTATACTATTTGATAGCCCAAACACATTTTACATACTATTGGTATCATATGGATGCCCAACTGCAATATCTGAAACCAGAAAGCTCCCAGATCCACCCAAACTCGCTCTCAGTCATAATGCCGCAGGCGCTGCCTCGGAACCCAGCCAAAATCCAAAATCTGCCTACCGCATGCTGGGCATGGTCCAAGTTACAGAGATACTTCCATGCAGAGTTCCTGTACTCTCCAAATATACGGTTAGCTGATAACCCTTGGCTGCCCCCTACAAGTGAAACACTCACTAAACACACTCTGGCTCGATATGGTTTGCATACTGTGGGTGACCTTTTTAAAGACTCGCAGCAATGCACTGTAGAAGCCCTAACCTTAAATAGGGATGTGTCATATATGGACAAATTTCTCCTGCACAGGGTGCGTGGCTCCCTGAGTGGGGGACTTCCATTCGCAGCGACGGAGCCGGCAGATTTCCCACCGCTTACATTGACTATCACAGCACCAGATGGGGTGCATTTAGTGTTACGACTTTACCACACGTCTCTAGGCCTTCGTCCAGCTGCTGGAGCAAAAGCGCGTAGGGCCTGGGAACAAGACTTAGGATTCCCATTGACAGACCACATATGGCTATATTGCTGGGAACAAACACGATGCGTGTCAGATAATCACTGTCATGAATTACTACACTTCAAATACTTACATCGAGCGTACATCACATCAAATCTGCTGGCCAAGATGGATCCCAGCATACCACACACATGTGCCAGATGTGCTATAGATCAAGCGGGCTTTTCACACTTGGCATGGAACTGTGCATCCATATTGGCATACTGGGGGGAGGTCTTTCAGCAGTTGTCCTTGATGGTAGAACATACAATGCAACCTACATCGTGTAATGGCCTTGCTGGGTTACGTTAAGCCATTACAGAAAGGAATGCGGTTGCTCACTGCCATTGCCTTGCTCATTGTGAAAAGACAGATCTCATTGCACTGGGGTAGTTCTCAGGTCCCGACAGTGAAGGCCTGGATTCATGACTTGATATATTGTGATACCACCAGTTACATAAATGCCACATTGCAACCACCTGCCACACGTCGGAAGGATATTTGGCAACCGCTGAGGCCTACCTACTGGTGTATCCGCTAGAGATTGACTAAAGGGGGGATGGTTATGGAACAGTGTATGTAGGAAGGTGGAATCTGACGACATGGTTGCCCCCACTTTTTTTCCTTGTGTTTTGATGGTTTTTGACTTAGTTTGGCTGGGAACCTGCTATTCAGGTCCCCAGCCTATCTGCTTTCTCTTATAAATTGATTCCATGTACCTTAGGTACACCACAGATTGGATTCTGGAGTGCCCTTATAAGTCCCTAGTATATGGTATACTATGTACCCAGGGCATAGGTACCCCAGAGGCCTACCAGGGGCTGAAGCATGTATTATGCCACCCCTGGGAAGCCCTCCAAAATGACACCACAGGACTGCTACAGCAGCCTGAGTGAGGTGGTGCCTGCACCCCTTACTGAGATATAGGTTCACTATATCTCACCCTATCACTGCACATATAAACCTATCAGTCACCCCTATGGCAGGCCTTATCAATACTGAAGGCAGGGTGCTTGGTTTTGTGTGAGAGGGTGCCCATGCATGAGCAGAGCCCCTCTGCAGCCTTCCGAATCTATCCTCCGGGGTTGTCTGTGAGGCAGCCTGACCATATACTCTTAAGTGCATTATAACCTAGCGGTAAATGCTAACTTTGGGATGGTTGCACGGAAACATGTCGTGTTTGGTGTCAAACACCTTGGAATCATACCCCCACACCAGTAACTGCTGTGGGAGTATGATCCCACCCTTCTAGAGGGAGAGACATGACAGCACCGGTATACCTGGTACCAGCTAACAGAGCCCTGTCATCACAAAATGGATGCTGCAGCCACAGACACGAGTCTGGCCTCCTGCTGCTGACCGAAACTCCGGCAGGGGAGGCCTGGACAATAGGTTTCCTGTCACAGGGAGGTGTTACCACCTCCCAGACAGGCTTTAGTGTATTGGGGCTGGGTGGGTGCACTCTCAGAGTGCTTTGAAGTCCTGCACTGGGGGCACATTTGGTGTCCCTGTGCATAGTCCAGTTCAAACCGGTTGCAGGGGCTACCAGCCCCTGCTCTGGCGTGAAACTGGACAAAGGAAATGGGTGTAGCCACCCCTCTTTCCAAACCCTCCCTTAGGTGGGTCCCCAGAGTATGTCCAACCCCTTCCTTGGGTATAAGATAGGCACCCCTGGCAACAGGACTTTAGATTTCCCTGGACGAAACTCTGATACTGAATCCTGGACCTTCGACGATCTGTTCAACGCCAGATGACTGAAGAATCTCCCTTGGAGTAAAGGAGTTACTCCCCTGCTTGGCAGGCACCAAAGATGCATCTGACTGGTCTGCATCTCCGAAGCTTCCGCCGGACACCGACAACTTTGCAACCCAGGAGGTGGGTTTCCAGACTTCGCAGAGGCTGACCCGAGTCCCCAGCAAAGCTGAGACCCGTAGCCCTCGTGGGTACCGTGGAACCGGAACCCCTGGACACCGTGCACATTTGCAAGTGCATATGCTTCTTGTCAATCCTAGAGGCTGTGCTTTGGACTACTTGTAGCCCTGACCCCGAGCAGTGAATCCACCGAAGATTGCTGGCCTACCTACTCTGAGTGACCCGTGGGCTGCCATTTTGTGATTCCTCTTGAGGTCCCTTCGCGATCCCTTGTCCGTCGACTTGTGGGTCCCTGAGAAGGACAACTGTACTTCAATTGGGCTTTCCTGGTTGCTCCAGACGTGCCCTGACTCTCCATTGATTGGGGAGTCCCCAGGACCTTGCTGGTCCGCACCAAAGCATCTTTCCTTTTTCTGCGTGGGCTGCTGTTGCCAAGGCTTGTTGTGTCCAATCTGGGCACTGATACTGCAGCACTCGACATCCTTTGAGGGACAACTCGAATCCAGCTCCTGGTTGTCATTGACACCTCCTGGTCCTCATGGCTGAAGAGTCAAGCTTCACCTCATCTCACCTGAAGCACCCGACATCGGTGGGCATTCGACTATCGTGCCCCTGGTCACTGGCTAGTGACCCAGACTCTGTCCCCTCTGCTTTCAGGTTCTTCACATCTTCGATCCAGGCTTGGATCTCTTCGGACACTTCTCATCTTCCTGGCAGCAGCACTTTTCAGCAAGCTGCCATTGAAAACGACGACGCGACCCGACACCATTTGACACCTATGCACCCGGCTTCCCTGGGTGAGGTAGCACGAGTACTCCGGTGCTCCCGTGGGTGTTGGCCCTAGAACCATCTAAGTCCAAAAGGGTTTGTTCCTAGTCCACTCCGAAGTGTACCTAAACTTTAAAACTCTAACCGCGACTTTCCCCATAGAAGCTAACGGAGCTCGCGGCTGTGTTCAAACATTGCACACGTCCCCCGTGGGTCCCCTGTGTCACTACCTTGGGTGGTTCCTTGGGGTCTCAGCGATTCTACAGGCTCTAGGCCTTGTGTCTAGTCAAGTCGTGGTTCTTATACCACTTTCTTAATATATGGTTTGGTTCGCCCCTAGGGCCTATCGTATATTGTGCTAATTTACTGTGATATTTGAAGTGTAACTTATGTGCTTTGACCTCTAGCCTCATAAAGAGACTAGTAGGGTGTGTTTAGAAATAAATACATATATTTTTTATATATACCTGGTGTGGTCTCCTTTCATTTAGCCATTCAAGAGATTATAGACTGGTAAAACAAACAGCTTTACACTCCTTCAAGACTTAGCCTGAAGGCTGCTCTCCATAGCTACCACTAGGATAGCTTTCAAATAAGGTTGTCTTAAACCTATCATCAATAAGGGGTTGTTTGGACTGGTGCAAGGTGCCCACTATAACTAGTGGACAGCATATACCAGGCCAACTTCTCACATTGGTGTGCAGCGGTTGGATACAAGCTTGCCTTTGTTTTACCAGATAATCTCAAGTGAGTGACTAGCTGAAAACCACTAAAGGTACATATAATTCAAGCTTAAAATTACTAGTAAGTTCTACTGAACTTAGAGTTGTGTGTCAAGGGCTTAGCACACCCTTTCTACAACTCAAGAGAGTTTAGTAGGCCACGCTAGAGTAGGTAGTGCATACACCACACCTCACTAGTGATGTCTTCAAGGCCAGGAACCCCTTTTGTATCACCATTGGGTCCCTGCCAGAAGCCAATGGGCTTCTACCACCCAAGTATGACAACCTCCCATTCTTGGAATTGAGAGCATTGTGTAGTACTAGGAAATTGAAGACAGGAAAAAGTGCAAACGCCCAACGCCTCATAGAAGTACTGCTGTTGGATGATCTCAGAAAGACCTCAGGGTCTGATGGGGTAGGCAGAGAGGGTGGGGCAGCAGATGAGGAAAGGCCAAGGGGTGAAGATACCCATGACCTGACCTCTGAAGCTGACCAGGAAGATGACAATGATCTTATCCTGGGAAATCCAGCTCCCCCTGCAGATGAGGAGGATGGCCACAATGGCCCCCTCTTTATCCCACCAGGGAGAGTTGAGAGTGTGCCTAGAAGGTCAAGATCTCCTTCTCAGGAGTCTAACCATTCTGACACCTCAATAGGGACCTCTGTTTCCTCTCATACGAGGGAATCCTCTCATGAAATGAAAGAGAGACTGCTCAAGTATGAAGAAGCTCAGCTTAGAATCAGAAGAGAGCAGTTGGCTTTAGATAGGGAGTCCCTAGAGCTTCAGAAAACTAGAAGAAAGTTGGGACTAGAGTCCCATGGTGGCAGCAACTTCCCTAGTGTTAGGGAAAGGTCTCATGACCATAGAAACCTAAGCAAGATTGTCCCTCCCTACCAGAGTGGGGATGACATCCACAAATGGATTACTGCACTGGAAAGGGCCTGTAAAGTTCAGAGGGTCCCCCAGGAGCAGTGGGCAGCAATCTTGTGGCTCTCCTTTGCAGACAAAGGTAGAGACAAGCTCCTCACTGTAAGAGAAGAGGATGCTGACAATTACAAAGTCTTGAAGAGTGCTCTGATTGATGGGTTTGGCCTAACCACTGAACAGTACAGGTTGAAGTTCAGAGATACCCAAAAGGCTCAGACTCAAGACTGGGTTGACTTTGTAGATTGTGCTACTAAGGCTCTGGAAGGTTAGATACATGGCAGCAAGGTGCATGACTTTGTAGGATTGTACAATTTGATTATGAGGGAGCAGATCCTTAATAATTGTCAAAACCAGCTTTTACACCAGTACCTGGTGGACTCTGATCTGACCTCTCCCCAAGAATTGGGAAAGAAGGCAGGCAAATGGGTCAGAACCAGGGTAAGGCCTAAGAATCAGGGTGGTGACCAGAAGAAAGATTCTACCAAGTCCCAAGAGAAAGGTGGGGATAAATCTAAAGACAAGTCCTCTACAGGGCCCCAAAATGCCTCTCCTGAAAAGAAACCCTATTGCCATGTCTGTAAAAAGCCTGGACACTGGAAAACTGACCCCAGTTGCCCCAGGATTAGCAATAAAGAAAATGTTCCTCCTAGCACAACTACCACTCCTCCTGGTACTACCAGTAGTAATCCCCCAGTTGGGAGTAGTGCACCCAAAACGTTAGGTGCTTTTGCAAGGGGAACAGAGGTGGGCCATAATTTAGAAAGGGCCTCCTCACCAGACTCCTCTGACTCTGATGGTGGTATGGGATTTGCCACTTTTACTGTGAGTCCCAATACTTTGGGCAAGTACAGACAGGAGCCCTTAATCAATGGTCAAAAAGCTTTGGCATTCAGGGACACAGGGGCTAGTGTCACAATGGTGACAGGGAAACTAGTCCCCCCTCAACAGCTTTTACCTGAGTTCAAGTACCAGGTGACCAACATAGATGGTATCAGGACAGATCATCCCATGGCCATAGTCAATCTCAGCTGGGGAGGGGTCACTGGCCCAAAGAGGGTGGCAGTGTCCCCAAACTTGCCTGTAGATTGCCTGTTGGGCAATGATCTAGAAATGTCAGCCTGGGCTGAAGTTGAAATCCAGGCCCATTTAAGAATCTTAGGCCTCCCTGAGAGAGTTGGTGGGGCTGTGATGGCCACAGCCCAACCCCAGGGAAATTTTGGAGCGATGGAGCCTGAAAGAATGGCCCACTCTCCTCCACAAGAGAGCACAAAGGTTGAAGAAAAGTCTTATTCCCCCCAGACTATAGGTAAGGGTCAGCCTCCTCAGGGAACTGATCCTCCCACTAGTGAAGGAACTGCCCCAGAGGTAGTCAGGCCTGTCCTGGCAACACCCCTGATGGCAGGGGACCCTTCCAAGGTGGTACCCAGTCTGGAGCAGGTAACCTGCCCCTCTCTACCCTGCCTCAGTCAGCCCAGGGCTGCAGAGGTCAGGGAGGTCAGTGGACCCCACAGGCCCCCTGTCCAGAGGAACCCCCTCATCAGCAGATTAGGGGCACCCAGACTAGTAGCCCTAGCCAGGTGAAAACTCCTCAACACACTGAGGGATCCCCCATACCTTTGTGTAGGGACCTCCCCCAGAGGGACTCTGTTGGGCAAGGGCAAACCTGGGACCAAAAGGTTCCAAACCTGCCATGTCCCTCCAGGGTTCCACCCAAAGGGAACCAACCCCCAGCTCTAGGCAGCCAAAGGTTGACCCTTAGAGCAAAGTGCAACTCAGTCATGGAAAGAGAGGCATACATGGTGACCAGTGATCTGAGGAAGCTGAGACTAACTTTATTAGTGCCTCACTTCCCTAATCAGACACCTCACCAGCCTTTTACTTTACCAAAACACACCACAGGTAGTAATTCCCCATGGTGGAGACCCTCTCATACCCTTAGGGTGAGGGATAGCTTAGTGGACCATAAGACAGGGGGTAACAATGCTAGTGCAGGTACTTCCTTATATGGCCACTTAGTCAATAAAGGCTCAGCTGGCCAAGGTTAGCCTTATCTCCTTTCGTTTGGGGGGTGGGGGGGGTTATGTAGGAAGGTGGAATCTGACTACATGGTTGCCCCCACTTTTTTTCTTGGTGTTTTGATGGTTTTTGACTTAGTTTTACTGGGAACCTGCTATTCAGGTCCCCAGCCTATCTGCTTTCTCTTATAAATTGATTCCATGTACCTTAGGTACCCCACAGATTGGATTCTGGAGTGCCCTTATAAGTCCCTAGTATATGGTATACTATGTACCCAGGGCATAGGTACCCCAGAGGCCTACCAGGGGCTGAAGCATGTATTATGCCACCCCTGGGAAGCCCTCCAAAATGACACCACAGGACTGCTACAGCAGCCTGAGTGAGGTGGTGCCTGCACCCCTTACTAAGATATAGGTTCACTATATCTCACCCTATCACTGCACATATAAACCTATCAGTCACCCCAATGGCAGGCCTTATCAATCCTGAAGGCAGGGTGCTTGGTTTTGTGTGAGAGGGTGCCCATGCATGAGCAGAGCCCCTCTGCAGCCTTCGGAATCTATCCTCCAGGGTTATCTGTGAGGCAGCCTGACCATCTACTCTTAAGTGCATTATAACCTAGCGGTAAATGCTAACTTTGGGATGGCTGCACGGAAACATGTCGTGTTTGGTGTCAAACACCTTGGAATCATACCCCCACACCAGTAACTGGTGTGGGAGTATGATCCCACCCTTCTAGAGGGAGAGACATGACAGCACCGGTATACCCGGTACCAGCTAACAGAGCCCTGGCATCACAAAATGGATGCTGCAGCCACAGACACGAGTCTGGCCTCCTGCTGCTGACCGAAACTCCGGCAGGGGAGGCCTGGACAATAGGTTTCCTGTCACAGGGAGGTGTTACCACCTCCCAGACAGGCTTTAGTGTATTGGGGCTGGGTGGGTGCACTCTCAGAGTGCTTTGAAGTCCTGCACTGGGGGCACATTTGGTGTCCCTGTGCATAGTCCAGTTCAAACCTGTTGCAGGGGCTACCAGCCCCTGCTCTGGTGCGAAACTGGACAAAGGAAATGGGTGTAGCCACCCCTCTTTCCAAACCCTCCCATAGGTAGGTCCCCAGAGTATGTCCAACCCTTTCCTTGGGTATAAGATAGGAACCCCTGGCAACAGGACTTTAGATTTCCCTGGACGAAACTCTGATACTGAATCCTGGACCTTCGACAATCTGTTCAACGCCAGATGACTGAAGAATCTCCCTTGGAGTAAAGGAGTTACTCCCCTGCTTGGCAGGCACCAAAGACGCATCTGACCGGTCTGCATCTCCGAAGCTCCCGCCGGACGCCGACAACTTTGCAATCCAGGAGGTGGGTTTCCAGACTTCCCAGAGGCTGACCCGAGTCCCCAGCAAAGCTGAGACCCATAGCCCTCGTGGGTACCGTGGAACCGGAACCCCTGGACACCGTGCACATTTCAAGTGCATATGCTTCTTGTCAATCCAGAGGCTGTGCTTTGGGTTACTTGTAGCCCTGACCCCGAGCAGTGAATCCACCGAAGATTGCTGGCCTACCCACTCCAAGTGACCCGTGGGCCGCCATTTTGTGATTCCTCACAAGGTCCCTTCACGATCCCTTGTCCGTCGACTTGTGGGTCCCTGAGAAAGACAACTGTACTTCAATTGGGCTTTCCTGGTTGCTCCAGACGTGCCCTGACTCTCCATCGCTTGGGGAGTCCCCAGGACCTTGCTGGTCCGCACCAAAGCATCTTTCCTTTTTCTGCGTGGGTTGCTGATGCCAAGGCTTGTTGTGTCCAATCTGGGCACCGACGCTGCAGCACTTGACATCCTTTGTGGGACAGCTCAAATCCAGCTCCTGGTTGTCGTCGACGCCTCCTGGTCCTCGTGGCTGAAGAGTCAAGCTTCACCTCATCTCACCTGAAGCACCGGACATCGGTGGGCATTTGACTATCGTGCCCCTGGTCACTGGCTAGTGACCCAGACTCTGTCCCCTCTGCTTTTAAGTTCTTCACATCTTCGATCCAGGCTTGGATCTCTTCGGACACTTCTCATCTTCCCGGCAGCAGCACTTTTCAGCAAGCTGCCATTGAAAACGACGACGCGACCCGACACCATTTGACATCTATGCACCCGGCTTCCCTGGGTGAGGTAACACGAGTACTCCGGTGCTCCCGTGGGTGTTGGCCCTAGAACCATCTAAGTCCAAAAGGGTTTGTTCCTAGTCCACTCCGAAGTGTCCCTAAACTTTAAAACTCTAACCGCGACTTTCCCCATAGAAGCTAACGGAGCTCGCGGCTGTGTTCAAACACTGCACACGTCCCCCGTGGGTCCCCTGTGTCACTACCTTGGGTGGTTCCTTGGGATCCAAGTGATTCTACAGGCTCTAGGCCTTGTGTCTAGTCAAGTCGTAGTTCTTATACCACTTTCTTAATATATGGTTTGGTTCGCCCTTAGGGCCTATCGTATATTGTGCTAATTTACTGTGATATTTGAAGTGTAACTTATGTGCTTTGACCTCTAGCCTCATAAAGAGACTAGTAGGGTGTGTTTAGAAATAAATATATATATTTTATATATATACCTGGTGTGGTCTCCTTTCATTTAGCCATTCAAGAGATTATAGACTGGTAGAACAAACAGCTTTACACTCCTTCAAGACTTAGCCTGAAGGCTGCTCTCCATAGCTACCACTAGGATAGCTTTCAAATAAGGTTGTCTTAAACCTATCATCAATAAGGGGTTGTTTGGACTGGTGCAAGGTGCCCACTATAACTAGTGGACAGCATATACCAGGCCAACTTCTCACAGTGTACATCCCTTATTGAATTCCTTATGGAGATACTAGGAGACTATACACAGGATGTACGATTATTCAGTACTGATTGCTATAGACAAGATGTTTAACACTGCGAACAGTTGCTATGTCTATTTCTTATCCTGAAGAAGAGCTCTGTATCGAGTTTGTTGTTTGATTTTATTTGCTTTGTTTAATACACTCTGAGATGTTAGAGACTTGATATCTCCCTGGCTGATAACATTGTACCTTTGTCTACCAAGAAAATCTCAATAAATAAAAGTTTTTAAAAAAAATACATTGATATGAATGTCCATCTTTGAGTCTCTACCATTATAATAATAACGGCATCCGAACTAGCACAAAAAACCTATGCAAAGTGTCTTACCCTCAAACATCCTAATATTTATACTCCACTAAACCTAATCCAGTCATCTCAAATATGACAATTGGTATAATAATATATATGTATGCTATGTGTCAAGTTTGTAAAGTTCTCTATTACCTGAGGTTCTCATGGTTTGTTGACTGGGGTATGAGCACTGGTCAACCAGCAACCACAATTCTAGTCAGGGTAAGAGGCAGGCAAACCCTAAATTAACCTGTGCTCAACCTCCGGTAGCTTGGCACAGAGCAGTCAGGCTTAACTTTAGAGACTGTGTGTAAATTATTTGTGCAAAACATTAGACAGTAGAACAGTGAAAACTCCACATAAAATGATTTCACACCAGGCTCGAAAAATAGTTCTGGTTTCAATAAATAAAACAAGTACAAAACGACAAAAATCAAATTATTAGAACTGAACATATGAATTTTTTAAGTTTATAGTGAAAATCAGAGGCAAGAAGCAAAAGGCACTATTGGCGATATCGGGTTGCGCCAGACCGGGACAAAGTCACAAGTTTAGGCCAACCACGATGGAGTGCGGGCTGGCTACAGGCTCCCAGTTTGGACCACTGAACAAAGTACCTTAAATCTGTGTTGGGGAGCGTTGCATGAATCCGCTTCAAAGATGTGTTGTACAGCAGAGGCAATGTGTTGGTTCCGAGATGCAACGAGGCCCAGATGCAATGCAAAGTCTGGTGTTGAGGATGCAAGGCACAGCAGAGGTGATGCATCGGTTTCAGTGAGCAGTGAAGCTGTGATGCAGAGTTTCAGTGGTGGCGTCGAGGCTGCCGTCAACGAAGGATGCAAGGAGCTTTCACCAGGAAAAGCATTGCTCAGTGGCAGTTCCGAAGGTGATGCATCAGTTCCAAAGGTGAGAGGAGGTGTCGATGCAAGTCTTTTGTGACGAGTCCAATCTACACAGCAGCAGTGATTCGTTAGTTCTGTTAGGAGATGCGCCACTCAGCCGAGGAGCTGTGTCGATCCTGCTCGGGGACGCGTCGCTCAGCAAAGAAGATGCGTCAGTTCCGCTGGCAAGCACCTCATTCCCACTTCCAAGGGTCCAGGACTGGGGTGGCACCATTTGGCAGGGTAGACTCACAGATGGCAGAATCCAGGTGCAGGGGTTGAAAGCCTGTTATATACCTGAGGTTTCAGATCAGGAGGCCAGCCAGCTAGCCCTTACAGTCACTCTGGGGTCAAGAAATTCTCACAAAGGCAAGGGGACAGCAGGCAGCAGATCAGAACAGCAAAGCAGGAGTCCAGCAGAGTGCAGTTCAGCAGAGTGGCAGTACTCCAGCAGCACAACAGTCCTTCTTACTGGCAGAGTATCCACAGGTCCAGAAGTGTACTGAAGTGGTGGTGTCTGAGGTCTAGTACCTATGCCCAGTGGTGTCTTTGAAGTGGGGCAAGACTTCAAAGACATGTCTTTGAAGTGCACAGTTGTCCTCCCTTCTTGACCTGGCTCCAGACTCACTACAGGGGGGTATGCAGCCCTTTGTGTGTGGACAGAGCAAGCACAGCCTGTTGAGGTGTAAGTGAGGCTGTGCCAGCTCCTCCCTCCTATCCTGCCAGAGATGGCCTATTGAGAAACACCTAAGCTCCCTTTGTGTAGCTGTCTACAAGACATGTAAAACTTAAAAGTACATGTCCTGCTTTTTAAATACATTGCACCCTGCCCTCAGGGGTGTGACTTATATGCATTAAAAAGAAAGGTTAGGGCTTGGCAAAAGGCTTATTTTGCCATGTCAAAATGGCAGTGGGAACTCCACACACAGGCTCTTCAATGGCAGACCTGAAACATGGTTAGAGATCTACTTAAATGGGTGGCACAAGCAGTGTTGCAGGCCCACTGGTAACATTGAACTTACGGACCCTAGGCCCCTGTAGTGCACTTCACTAGGGACTTATAAGTAAATTAAATATGCCAATTGGGTATAAGACAATATTACCATGTTTAGAGGAGAGAGTACATGCACTTTAGCACTGGCTAGCAGTGGTAAAGTGCTCAGAGTCCTAAGGCCAACAAAAAAGTAGGTCAGAAAAAATGGAGGAGGAAGGCAAAAGGTTTGAGAGTACTCTGCAGAAAGGGTCATTTTCCAACACAACCTCCCTTCAGCCTAAAGCCAGGTTAGACTAATCAATACCTTCATGGAGTACCCTGCTTAGGCTATAGAACATGGACAATGGCCCTCTACTGCAGAGGTACTTGTCAGCAGTGGCGTAGCGTGGGTTGCCAGCGCCCAGGGCAGGCAAGCATCCTTCCACTTGTCTTTTAAAATTTTGCCACTAGGAATTTTGCGCCCGGGGCAACCACCCCTCTGGCCCCCCACGCTATGCTACTGCTTGTCAGTTCTACACCTCTCTGAACTCAGTTCGATCCCTCTGCCTATTCTCCCCCGAGCCACTGAACTGGCCCACGGGGAATGCTTCTCCTCATCTGCGGACCCCATCTATGCAGCATCTAACTTTAACTTGCTCACAAATTCATTCCAGTAGGCAGACAGTACCACCACATCAAACAAAGTGATGTGGCACATTCCACCCCTTGTATTAGACTTCTGTCCCCAATCCAAGAAAAACTGTCCATAAGAACAATGACCAGCAGATGCCACTGGCAGCTGTCTTTTTAAGGAGCCAGACCCCAGGTCATCCACTGCCGGTTGGAGGTTCTAAGCGGGGATGTTGGATAGACCTCTCTTCCAGGCATAGTGCTGGCAAGGAGTTCCCTATGGGCTCCTGAGGGTTCTCTGACCTCTGAGGTTTTTCAGAGCGGGGGGCAGTAGCCCCGGGTGTCTTGCACCCTACTTCCACTCTACCTCCCACCTGTTCAGTTGTGGTATCCTGAAACTGGCATTTCAACTCAGGGTCTGTAACCTTAGCCTGAGCATTTGCCTGATGAGCCAGGACTTCCAGGGGAGAACCACTACCCCCTCAAGGATGACACACTCTGTCTATGTCAAGCAAGAAAGGTCTGCCTGGCGCAGGTCCCCAGCCTTCTCTCCCTGTGACAGCGCATGGAGCCCCACCTGATCAGAAGTGGACTCATCAGGGTCAATCTTGGGGTGCTCTGTTCTCAGAGCTGGCAACCCCTGACCCACTGGTCCTCCCATTGTGGGCTGTTTCCACTCCTGCCCCTCCTTCTGGGTATCTGTACCATCTGCTGTGAAGTGGTACCCCCAGAAAACAGGACTGGTGGGGCACTTGTGGCAACTGCTCCACCCAGCTCTCCTGGCACTGGGGAGCTCCCAGCAGTGGATGGTCTCTTGTTACAGACCAAGTCCCCCTGCCTGTGCCCCCTTTGGAAACAATCCAAGCTCTGGGGCTAAAAATAGGGCACCCTGGTCCTCCGCCCACCAAAACCTCCCTTCCTACATTTAGAAGGGACAAGGGAGCGACTCCCCCCTCACCATACTGGGACCTGTCTTGGTCCCTGCGTACCTCCCTCTCACTCTGATGGGGGAACTTAAGCCGCCATCCTTAGGAACACTCTCCAATGCCTTCTCAGACACTCTGGTACTCACCCAGAGGTCTGCCTCCTGTGCAAGCTCCCTGGGGTCAGTGAGCCTGCAATCAACCAGGTGTTGGCATAGCTCTGGAAAACAGTGACTGAACATGAGCTCTCTAGCAATCAAACTGTACACCCCTTCACAGGTGTCTACCTCACTATCCTTTACCCAACCATCCAGGGCCTTACAAAAGTAACCCACATAATCTTCCAAGGACTGGTGAGACAGTTTCTGACTGTCCCTGAATCACAACCTGTACTCTTCTGGGGTGAGTCCATATCTCCTGACAAGGTTCTCTTCATGGTGGGATACCTCAGCCTGTCCCTCTTCTCTAAGGCCAGTAGGGTGTCCCTTCCATTACCAGGAATATGGCTTCAAAGGTCAACTCCCCAATCCTCCTGTGCACCTCAAGAGCTACTTTATATGCCTCAAACCACCTGTCTATGGCATCCCCCTCCTTGAGGTCAGGCACCAAGTCTCTGGGGATGTGGACCCTTCCTTCAGCACTAGACACTATAGTTTTACTGCCTCCATTCTTGATTGACTCTAACAGCTCTTTAGTCTTCAAGTCAAGCTCTTTAAGACTCAGTTCATGAGCCAATAAGATCTTCTTCTCTTCCAAGGCTCTCTCGGCCTCAGCTCTCCTCCACTCCTCCAGGGCTTTGTCAGCCTCAGCTCTTCCCTCCTCTGCAGCCTCAGGTCCATCTCAGCCTGTCTGTCCTTCAACTCCTCAGGAGACAATGTGCTAGAGGAGACACTGCTTTCTGCATTGGATTGAGCAGAGGACTCCCTCTCTGTGAGCTTCCCCCTCTCCTCTGGAGCCTTTGCCAAGTCATTTTTCTCCTCCTCCTCATCCTTCTTAGGGACATAGACTCTTGGGACCCTGATTCTGAGGTCAGGAGTAACCAGGGCTCTGCATTCTCTAGCCCTAGAGCTGCAAAGTAGTCATCTTTAGTTTTTTCCTAAGGGTCATCACATGGACTTCAATTCACCAAAATGCCAGGGGTAGCGGAACTGACATGTGCTCTTTGACAACTGAATGACATAACAGGAAGTGAAATCATATGGCCCTTGAAGCCGATTAAGTAACTGGATGTGACATTATAGGACCTTCTAGCCAAACTGATTCACAGCAAGTACCATCATGTAAGTGGATGGGAAATTACTACCAGGACATCTCACTGTAGCAGAGATACATTAAAAATCTTAAACACACAAATAATACCATAGATCTCACTAAAACCGCTCCTACAAATGCATTCAGTAGCTGACAATATGCAGGAAAAAAAGCCATTTTAATTTTGCATATTTTCCATGGTGTGATGAGTTTGACAAAAACGCTCGGAAGTGTCCATTGGCATCCTATGTGAAAATCTATACCATCTTTGACCGCTCATTATATAAGACAAATTTGCACATGGCGAGGGTTTTCTCTGGTGATCACTGCCATCATAACATGTAGCAGAGAAAGAGAACAAGTTCCATTTTCCAAAGGAAGACTCAAGATTCTTGTTACAACTTTAACTAGACACCTTTTACTCAGACAGAGGTTAATAGTGAATCTCTGTGCAATAATTTCTTAATTTAGCTGCACTACATATCAAGGACAATAAGCAAGCAGTCTGCAGCGTTGCAGGCGGGACACACTCCATTGACGCAGTAAACAGTTCAGCCTGCATGCATCTAAAGACGGCGGGCTGAAGACCAACAACTCAACAGAGTACTTGGGACCGCCGCTGTGGCGGGATGGGGGTAAGACCGCCAAACTCGTAATCAGGCCCTAATCTTTAACAGTTTTTCAAGGGAATTGTGCATCTTGAGGATTCCCTCCTCAATGTCCTATAGGAAAATTGTGTGTGTGTGTGTAGTGCAGTAAACCTAGACTAATTTGCAATATTGCATTAGGTCTGTTGAAAAGACACTGCCTGAGAACCAAAAAATAAAACAAAGGATATATGCAGAAATGTATGCTAACAATTTATTTCATACTAACTTACTAATAATTATATCTAAATATATCTTGATTACAAACACACGTTTCATCTAGTTTATTTTTAAAAAGTGTTACTATTTTCCAACAATGAAATATTCAGAACTACATTGCATATAATGAAGTGGGTCAAGATGAATAAAGCATAGTGTACTGTTTTGGCTTAAACATATATTTTTTTGTTTTCTGTGTCTCTCTGTATTTTATAGAACATTCAAGACTTAGTTTTTCAATTTGTTTTATACTTTCAGGCTACATAAGTATTGAAAGTCTTTTCATTCTTGCAGATCAGGTTTGTTTTTGTATTTGAAAACAGAGCCTTTAATTATAGTTAAATCTCAAGCAGCATCATGTAATGCCATATATATATAATGTAGTGAACATTTTTAACTGTAAAATATTGTTAGTAATTATTTCTTTCTCATAGTACACTATTTAATAAAATAATATTGCTATGTCTTATATGAACAGTTATAAATTGATAAACAGCATAAATGCTTATGTCATGATTTTAACATTTTTCAGCTAAAGATTAAAAAATTTAAATAAACAGGTATTATTTTTTATCTTTATAATATCTGTTAAAGTATTCATATTTATTCTGATAGTGAGACATATATTTAAAACCATGATTACCAAAATGTTGAAAACTGTAATTACTTACGTACAGGGAGAAAATATATTGGGCACAGCAGCTCAGATAATGAAACTTTCTATTGAAGATATTGGGACCCATTTAAAGTTTGTGGTTTGGGAGTCCATCAGTCAGATTTAGATATTATCACCACTAGCCCACTGGTGATCTCCATACCTTCAGAGGAACCACCATCAAAGCAGTTAATTTGGAGGTTACAAAAGTTTGGTGGACAGTCACCAGTTTTTTACGGCCATCCACCAAACTCTCTGTTTTTCAGCCATCAAATAAACTCACAAAGGGACTCTTTGTTTAAAAATGCAAAAAAATAATAATTATTGGCCCTCATATTCAGGGAGTTTTCTCCCATGGGTATTAGAGGAGGGTCATTATTTTTACTTTCTGTTTGTGAGCACCAGGCTTTCTTGGCGGTGAACGAGAGAAAAAAGGACATCAGATCGTCAGCCCTAAAGAGAGCGGGCCATTTGATGCCCTTACTCTGAGGCAACCTTTCCGTCAACTGAGCCAATGGGGGCACTGCCAACAGAAAGATGACAGTTCTTCAGGAATCAAAATAGGGCCAATAGTTTGGTGGACAGGGTATTCTGTCAAGTTTGTGATGGAATACCCTGCCTACCAAACCCTAAATCAGTCCTACAAGTTGAATTTCTACACAGTCTTGGCTCAAACAACTGTAAGTTCCAGGTGTAAAGGATGGAAACAGAGATATCATCAGGGCCCCAGTACACTGCTGTCTTGGCTATTTCTAATTCTGGCGAGATATTCTACATGTTCTCTTATCTCTTTATTTTACAAATTAACAATCAAAACAACAGCAGTCCCTGTCGTACCATTTTTCTTCATCATATGTCTTTCTATCTAAACTCAAAGACACAACAAAGAAAATACAAGGCTCAAGGGCGAGTCTTTGACTGGAACAGCGGGGCAGGTGACCTGCTTCACCAAAGGGTCGATAAGGAGTTATTTTCGGGCAATTAGCGAGCCCTCTGATCTTACTCTAGATGACACGGTCCTGACCTCAGACCTAATAGGCCCGGGGCCTTCCCTTTCTCCGGCAACCAGTCTACACAACATCAGCCATAATCTATCATCGGCAGCTAGCTTCAACAATCAATGCTCGCAATCATGCCCTTAGCTAACAACTGTGGAGCTAGTGGGGGCACATTATGCCTCCATCAATCACCGCCGGGAGCTTAGACCACCTCACTGCCATCAGTCTAAGTTCCCATAGGGTCAAAAGGGAGCAAGAAGGCATCAGTAGGCTCTTGGCTTCTAATACTACCAATAATGGAGCCAGTGACCAGCTTATAGAATCCATAACTAATACAATCATGGTAGCAGCCCAAGTCCTTTGAACCAATGAACCAGGGTGCCCCGTCTCACCACTGCTCACAAGCGTCACACACTTTATAGCAATAAACTCACCAACTATCATTGCATCAACGGCCAGATGAGAAAGCATCAGCGATCAGGAGCTGGGCAACCTCTTGGATTGATTTCTAGCCTCTATTGAGGCCCAAATAGATGACATGCTTTGT
The DNA here is from genome assembly GCA_963921515.1 of Calotriton arnoldi. Taxonomy (NCBI): domain Eukaryota; kingdom Metazoa; phylum Chordata; class Amphibia; order Caudata; family Salamandridae; genus Calotriton; species Calotriton arnoldi. The sequence goes on from CAWUFW010002850.1 coordinate 450,937, forward strand.
CAAACCCCGATATTAGGACGGAGGGTGATTGACAATATTTCAGGCCCAGATCCGCTCTCTCCAAAGACCCCAACATTGGTAGGCTAAGTGCCTTGCAGGATACAATAGCTCTTCTCTGGCAATCTAGTAAAATGGTACAGATTGGCTTGCTCCATTCACTTGCAACACACCTGGCTGACTAAAGAACAAAGTAACCAGACTGGATATTAAATTAAGCGTTCTCGAAAAGGATAAACTTTGCCCTTGTTCCCCCATTATCAACAAGCTATGCTCCCTCCCAGAGGTCCTGGGCGCACTGGGTGGAGGCCACCAAGGCCAATACTGTAAGATTAGAGACATCACCTCAGGAAATAAGCTATGTTCCGGAGGAGATAACAAGACTACCGACTGTGGGTCAGGGGGTCCTTGAAGACCCCTAGAGGTGGTTTCTGTAGGGGGCGTGCTACCAGTAACCCAGCCCAAGCCGGTCACCAAAGAGTTAGGTGCAGCTAATAATACACAATCAGGGAAGGTCGAGAAGGGAAGGCTTCTGACGTCTAACGACTCACTAGTCACAGGAGGCCAAGACCCGGTCTTTCAAATCTCAAGTCCAGCCGCCCTCCCAGCCATGGCAAGTCTCTCAAGGAGGGCAAAAAAGAAACTGAAAAAGCAAACAAAGAAGCAATGCCTATTAAAAAGAGCAATGTAAAAAAAAACATCTTTGTGTAACCACACCAATCTGTATCCGATATTTGGTAAAGCAAGCAAGGCTAAGGGACTTATTACGAGTCTTGTGGGGGCACGGCGGTCTTCCGACCATCCTATTATGACCAGGCTGTCCTGAGACCACAGCAACCGCCAGGGATCAGAGATCCTTGGCGGTGGTGCAACGGTCTTGAGGCCGCAATATGCGTGGCGGGGCCGCTGCAGCCCCGCCAAGCATATTACGAGTTTCCTCACCTCCACACTTTTTATGGCGGAGCGACAGCCATGAAAAGTGTGGCAGTGAGGAAACACAGGGGGGCCTACAGGGCCTCTGCGCCATGGGGTACATGCAGGGGCAAATGTTGTGCCCCCTGTGTGCATGCACCCCAGTACCTGCATGGCATGGGCTGATTTTGACGTTCCCATTGTGGTGCCTATTACATAGGCATCATGGTGGGAACGCCAAAGAACCGCCCGCCAGACAGGAGAAAACTCCTAATCTGGTGGGCGGATCAAACATGGGTTTGGCTGTGCAGGAGCAGGGCGGTCAAGCTCCTGCACCGCCAAACTCATAATAAGGCCCTAAGTCTCAGCAGACTTCATCCAAAGTCTTGGGACCAGCCAGCTGGCTAAGAACCAATGAGGCAACCACACAGGCCAACCTGCTCAAAGAAACGGCTCCCGGGCCATCGGGATTTGCCCTTCCCTAAGATTCACTGTTTGACAGCCTGGGCCAACCTCAAAGTTTTAAGGACGAAAGTACACAGGTGGAAAGCAAGGGCCCGTATGCATCTCAGGGCCCAGAATTATCCCAGGGCCACATTCTAGGGACCGCAACTTGGGATCCCTCCATGGGAGGAATGCCCCTGGAACCTCAAAAGCCAGCCAGTGAGGGAATACAGTCTGGGGCTTGGAGTCTCACTTCGCCGCAGGTGATTTCATGCAGCAACAAGGCATTCAGCCACTTGAAACGGAGGGTGAACTGTGGACACCTGCACAATAGCAACACAGCAGAGCATGTGAGGTGGTATTGCGACCTTCCGCTAACTACTCCTGAGCCGTTATAACATGCACAGCAGGTCTTCCGGGGGTGGATGGCAGCGTGCCCCCCGAAATAGTTTTTATACATAGGTACTGCCCCAAGGGACCTCAGGACATGCTTAACCATGGGAACCTGCTGAGATTGTGTAGTCACATCCCTGCTCTCAAGCATATTACCTCAGAGGATTTGATGTGGGTGAAATTTGACCCTCCACTCTTAAACTCCAAAGGGGAAGCCTCGAGAAGAGCATGAAGGAGTGAGGCCCTGAGAGAAGCAGTGTGGGGAGAAAAAAATACTTTTGAAGATTGGGGGAGCAACCTGGACAAACCTACTCCCCAAAATACTTGTAGGTCCTACTGAACCCGCCTACATGGCAGACAACAGAAAGCATCCTCAAGGGCACGTCAAGCAGAAACAGAAGGTGATAAATAGAGGACATCAAAGAATCTAGAGCTTTAATGATTGTACGCACGCTTAATCAGAGAGAGGTGTGATTCGCCCCCACAAGAGGCATGTATCAGGAGATGGGGTGGCTGAAGAATCACACGCACAGGACATTGGGCCACATCTCAGTCTTGATTGGAGTTCAAGTCAAATATCACGAAAGACAAATTTGAGATTTTCTATAATTTCACGGAGCTCAAGTCAAACAGCGCGAAAGACAAGTTCTAAATTTGGAACATGGCAGGGCTTAGAAAAATCATCAAAAGCAGTGAAGGGGGGTCTTACCTGGAGACAGGCGACATCCTCTGCCTCCAAGAAATTTGGGCTTTGGCCCCCACAGCCTTGTCAGGCTTCCACAAAACTTTTATCATGGCATCCCGCACCAGCATCTTTGGGCACCCGTAAGGGAGTCTATCGATCTTCATTAAGCATGCTGCTAAATTAGAAGCCACTCTACTTGATACCAAATGCAAGGCAGTCCAAGCCACCTGAATTCAGGGTCTGAAAATCAACCACAAACATATGGATTTGATTGTGGTGAACTGCTATCTCAACGCCCAAAGGAAAGCAAGTTGGTAAGCAACCTCCTTGAAAGCCTTGAGGAACTCCTTTTGGGCCATCCCTGTCATGAATTTATAATCAGTGGAGATTTTAACATCAAGGGTTTGGGGGAATCCATCACTGAAGCCTCCCAGTCAAGAGCAAAATCCGCTATTAATGAGTTTTTGAAGCTCCACAATCTAGTATCAGCACAGATGAAGTCCAAGGATAAAAATAAGGAGCGGGTATTCACTCCAACCTTTAAAGATATATTTACCATAGATTGCACTTTTCTATCGGAGGGTTTGGCTGCCCGCCTGGGTCATTTTGATATAGCAGTCAGACCAGAAAGCGACCACAATCCACTGAAGTGTACTCTGAATCTCGCAGTACACCTTGCGGATAAAATTAACCAGGTGGGCACTTCAACGGGGGAAGAAACCGTGAAATTAGCAAGATTAATCAAGTGGCAGCCTGGTCATAGATCTAAGGTCAGAAGCTGGCTAGGGGCACTGGAGCTCAGTCTAAAGTCTTTTCAACCAGAATACGCCCAACAGGAGTGAGGGAAACATATGGATGATCTAAGAACACATCTGCTGGAACAGTAGCACAAGCCCAAGTTCCAACAGGTGGGCCAGAAACAGGTGATGCCTGGTCACTATAGCAAAGCAATTACCCTTGCCAAAAGAGCCCTCCGTAAAGCCCAGCGAGCCCATCACTTAATCCATCGAATACTACAGCTGTGGCAGTAAAAAGAATAGGTGACGTTACAACGCATGCTATTACATTGCATGTCGTTGCAACGCAAACTTTTACTCCGACTTTCTGTCGGGGGGGCACTGGAAGTTGGAATCGATTAATTTTCTATTCCAACTCCAGTGTGTGCAACAGTAGGGAAGGTGTTGGAGTTAAATCCAACACCTTCTACCCACTGCTGCACACCTTTTGCGTTGCAACGACATGCGATGTAAAGGCATGCATTGTAACAGTTTCGTTGTAAAGGCTGTCTCCCCAGTAAAAATGGCCAGAATGTCACATAAAAAAACAATTTGGGAGCATCAGAAGGAAAGACAGGACAAGGATTGGGTCACAGTGTTTCAATTACTAAAATATTCTAATCAGGCTTGCTTCTGGGCCCATATCAACAACTAAAAACAGCAAAGAGACCAGGGAAAATTGAGTCTTTGAAGCAGCCTGGGTGCGACATATTGTCGAGCTGTACATGGATCTGTCAGACATCATACCAAGTGCCGGTCCGATTGAAACCACAGTTTGAAAAACAATTCTTGCTAAAAACCTGGGAGCCAGTGAGCCTAGGTCGTTTCAACAAGATGATCTTATGATCAGGCTTATGTTATGGAAGGGAGCCAATCGGACTCAGGATGTCTAACAAAGTCCCGGAAGGTTGCAAAATATGTAACAAGCTAAAATCAGACAGGACCCCGGGTCCGAACGACCTTCCAGCAGGCATATTTAATGATGGCTACACAAGTTGGTCCAGAGTGCTGCCAGCACTTTATAATAATTCCTTTAAAAATGCCGTCATCTCTGAGGTCTGGAGAGGATCCATATTATGCCCCATATTTAAGAATGGAGATCGGACACTAGCGGCAAATTCAGACTGGTCACCTTACTAGATATCGAGGCAAAAGTTTATGCCCAAATTCTATTAGAACATCTAGAAGCCTGGGTAGCAGAGGAGGACATTCTGCCTTTCTTCCAGTCAGGCTTCAGAGCCAGGGCATCTACTATAGACAACATCCAAGCACTATCAGTCCTTAGGTATTGTGCCCTTCAGAAGAATAGCCTACTGCTCCTGTGCTGCTTTATAGACTACAGTGCAGCCTTCAACAGGGTGGGCAAGGCCACCCTATGGAGGAAGCTCGATGGATGGGGCATACAGCCTAATCTCTTAAATGCCTTTATTTCCTTATATACAGAGACATGGGTACGGGTGAAAAACGGCCCATACACGGTCACTCGAAAAGTTGACACAAACCGTGGGTTAATACAGGGCTGTTTTTTGGCCCCCATGCTGTTCAATTTATACACAGCTGATGTCGGGAAGGCACTGGATGCCAGTAATTTGGTTCCTCCGAAGCTAAGCACCATCACTTTGCAAACAATCCAATATGCTGATAACATTGTGGTCATAGATCACACTAAATCAGATTTGCAAAGGGATCTGGACGCCTTGAGCAGATTTAACATGGCCAACCATCTACTGGTGACCAAGGCCAAAACTAAAGTCTTAATATTTGGTAGTTATTGGCGTACGAAGAAGGCAACATGGCATCTGGGCGGCAAGACAATCACCACAGCCAGGCATTATAAGTATCTGGGCATGTTGTTTCAGTGAAATTGGCTCAGCCGTCAATAATTTTTAAATGAAGGCGGATGATATTACATACGGAATTGGCCAGCTAAATCTATTATTAAGCAGTGCCTCAGCGGCCCCATTTTAAGAGTAACTAAGGCAACTTTAACTCCAGCTCTACAGTATGGTTATCATGCCTACCCTGGTGCACTGGACTCCACCCTGGAGCTATGCCATAGTACAGCATAAAATAATTATTTCAGCAACCGTGATATGCTCAACACTCCAGATTAAGACTAGAGCTGGGGCTAGTAACTCAATCTCTTGAGTGTAAGGCATCTTTGCTAAAATACTACATCAAGTGCAGGTTGGCTCTTAAGAACTCTACAAAAAGCCTTTTAAAAATCATCTATGAAAGTCCCAGTAACCCATGGTCTAGCCAATTAAGAGAAGTGATCCTGACACTCAAGAGTAAAGAATCTGCTTTTGGGGATGGTGCCATCCCAGATTCGGTATGGAAGACAGCTATTAACAAACAAATGAAAGTGGCGTCCTGGGAACAGGATCTAACTGCGGTTGACAGTGCTGCTTTGGCTCATCCTTTAAAGGACTCCTGCCATGTGGGGAAACCACAGTCTTATTTTATGGATCCCATTAATGCAGAAATACGGGCCCAGATCCTTTATATGAGACTGCTAGCTCTACCAATAAGGAATTTTAATCCACTCTGGTGAGACTTGGGTCACTATAGTGCCTGCAGGTTATGCCACAAAAATCAAGAGTCATGGGTTCATCTGCTGAGTAGCTGCCCCTTTCTAGACCAGCAAAGGAGACTCTTGCTCAAACTGGTTTTTGTTTTGGCCGAGCGAGCACATCCTGGCGCACAGGCATCCTTTATTTTCTTTAGTAGCAGGTCATTGAGGTGCTGGGGAGATGTGCTAAATTTGTGAAAATTTTAGCTCCCTCAATCAAAGGTAACAGCCCCTCATCGGGAACAAAGACAGGCTTTAATTACATCTTTCGCTTTGCACACCGGGCCACCCATGCAATAGCTAGCCTATTACCAGTATAGTAAGACTCTAGTCTTCCGAATAGCCTGAGAGTCTCTTACTAGTTTTAAATGCTTTTTTCATGAATTTTGTAGCTTTTGTAGTACGCACTTTGAATTTTAGCCTGTCTTTTCCTTTTGTTGTGGTCTGCTATTTTGTAAGGGCTAACAGGCACATGCATCAAGGTAGGATTTTGCGAGTTCTTAATTTCGATTATTAAGGAATCGCAATTAAGGACTCGCAAAAGCCTATGCATGTAGGAATCGCTATAAAAATAGCGATTCCTACACATTCCTTATTTGCGACTCGCAAATTGCGAGTCGCAAATAAGGAATACTTCCCCATTCATTCCTATGGGCCTAGAGGCCCATAGGAATGAATGGGAAGACATTCTCAATTTGCGATTAGCAATTAGAGAATCGCAAATTGAGAATGCAATTTCAAGGTTGCAAGGGTGTCAAAAGGACACCCTGTTGCACCCTGAAATTGTGGTGTGCACAAATGTTGCGCACACACATGTCCCAAGGACATGTGTGTGTGTAACGTATAACTTTGAAAATGCACTTTAGTGCATTTTTCAAAGTTTTTGCAAATTACCATCAAGTTCAACTTCATGGTAATTTGCGCCCCCTAGTAGCGAAATCGCTACTTCAAAGTGGTTCTTGCATTGCATTTAAGGAATCGCAAAATGCGATTCCTTAAATGCTATCGCAATTTGAGAACTCGCAATTAATTGCGAATTCTCAAATTGCGAGTGCCTTGAACCTTGATGCATTGCAAATGCCATTTTTGCGGGCGCAAACGGCCGATTTTTGCGAATCGCACCGTTTGAGTTTGCAAAAATGGTTGATGCATGTGCCTGTTAGCATCTAAACAACAAAGAACTATTATCATTATTATTATCAGTCAATACAATGCATAATGCACTTTACATGCCAAGCAATTGCATGCAATTTAGGAACATCTAAAACTAATAACGGAATGTATGTTTACTCTGTCCACTTTGTACAATGAATATACTCCTAGACGAGGGACAAATCAGGCTTTAGGTAAGAAGGAAACTTGTGTGACGGTTTTAACTAACACAATGCACTTTATACTCTCCGCAAACCAGGCCAGTGTATACTTTGCTCATTTGCACACTGAATCAACTTTCTTATTTTGCACGTTGAACACTAATTTTAGATAAAATGTGTATTGTGTTCGATATTTAGAATGAAGTCCGTGTTTTCTAGCTCCTGCTAGCCTCAAGAATTATGGGTTGTTAAATAATGTATACTACTCTGACTATTTCCACATAAGTAATTAAGGCTTGACCTGATGTTAATCAAGTCTCTTTTAATTAAGAAAACTGTTGTATTCTGTCTATTTTTATGCTAAAATTGTAATGGTTTTAGTTAACTAAACAATATTCTATATTACAAAGAAAACAAAACCATCTGTAAGTCAGAGCTGTAGGAAACCGTTAGTGACCTGTAGACAGCTGAATAACAATGGCCCACTTACATAGCCCTGACGTTTATCTGTTTCTGGTCCAAATATGGAAACTGAGAAGTGCTGAGTAGAGTAGTCTAGAATATAAGATAGGACTGTCCTATTCTTTTATGTACGGAGTTCTCCTCCTTGACTGCAGTGTCTCCGTATTCGTAACTTACTATTAACTTGGTCTTTATGAATTGCAAAAAATGTGTAAAACTACACAAAAATGTACGTTTATCTTTGTGAATCAGACCCTGTATTAAAAAAACTAAGAGGATAAATAACGTGCTGCATCTCAGAAGATTAAAGTCACAGTATATCATTGATTTGAATAGTTGTACACCAAATGGTCCGAATATGACACAAGAACTGTGTGTGCATGTATGATTTTTCTTCATTTTCGGGTTGAAATGGAATTGAAACTTGTATCTGAATTGTTTTAAAATGTTTTATTCACAGAGTTTTGTCATTAAATGAACCCCAGAACATTGCAGATTAAAATGTGAGATGTGAATTAGACTTATTATGTTGCCTACTTGGGCTGAAATACCTGTGATATGCTATCAATGTTTTGAAGCACATTTCAAATACCGCTGTATATTATAAACAGAGGGACTGATTCACGAAGGGCCTGCACACTTGTGGGGTAGACCCTGCAGTCATGGGGGAGTTTCTGCACTCCGGGCAACATCTCCGCAATGTGAATTCGCATTGCGGAGATTCCAGCCCGAGTGCGGAGACTTCCCCACAACTGCGGGGCCTCTTCCACGAGTGCGGAGGCCCTTTATGAATCAGGCCCTATATATTGAATATGTTCTCTGTGGAATTCAGCTAATACAAATTTTTATATGATTAAGTGACCCATTTGGCAATATGGTCTCCAGCCTATTTTTAATGCAAAATTAATTTAGCATCAAGAAATAGATTGTTTAAAGCACATCTGCACGTATATTTAAATTATATTATCCCTTACCTACTTTGAACTCAATTACAGAACTGGAGGGTTTAGAATAATGCTTTTTGTTAAACTGATCCCTGTATTAATGTAGGTAGTCAGATAACTTGGAGCCAAATGAGTGAATATTTAGTTAGTTTCTATGGCATACTGCTTACATATATTTTGCAAACTTCATTTTCTACTTATCAGTGTTGTTTCGCAGACAACCCTTTCTGGGAACAAGGCAGAAGTTGTCCACCGAAACACATAGACATGAGTGCCATGATACTGGTATGGAAATACATGTGCAATTGCAGCAAAATGGATCCTGTGATCAAGGTAAGTGTTACCGAAACGTACGGTCATTGCTGCTATTCTAAATTAAACCCTAAATACTCACCAAAGCCAGAGTATGCATGTTTCCTTTGGCTTGTTGGTCAGGAGGAGTTGAATTTTAGATGTGTACGAGCGCTCACACCCAAATGCGCACCATTCATGTAGTACGGAGGATTTCATGTGAGGCGTCTCTGTAAAACTACACACACACACACACACACACACTCGCACACACACACACACACACACACACACACACACATATATATATATACTTGAAGATGAAGGATCACAGGAAAACAACAGCCAGCCAGCCCAATAATCTGGATCCCCAGGATACAATGAGTCACAAAGAAATAAAATATCCAAGAAAGAAGTGACTCAAACAGATGGATTCACCAAAGAACTAAAATATATTTCCACTACAACCTTTCAGCTTCTGCCTTCCTCAGGTAGTACAAGATGGTTTGCTTAGTGGCTGCACAGATGACACAGCTGAATTTTCAAAAAGCATCATGAGTGAAGATTCCATTTGGAATGTGGAACAATGCAGTCCTGCGAGCTCTTGAGATATGCAGCAATCAGGTGGTATTGTCAGTAATGTTCAGTCCATCTGGATGCAGTGATTTTAAACAGTACTTCCAGAAGTTTTCTCTGGAGTCCAGTAGTTCTTCCTTTAAGACATGTTCCACAGGGAAAATCTTCAAATCTGATAGTAAATGATCCACAAGGTTAAAATGATTGGTTACAGGCTGGTCAATTTTCTCATTAATTATTGCAGATTTGTGGTTCCTGAATCATGTATGGAAGTCATTCACTGTTTGGCCTACATATTGTTTTTTTACAGCTTTGGCGTTGGCACTGAATCACATAAATAATGCATGTTGAGCAACATGTAAGATGCTGTCTTATTCCATAGGTCCTTCCCTTAACAGAACAAGTTACTGATGATGTTTGCAAAAGGTATTCACACGTGATGCACCTTTTAGAGTCTCAGCAATGAACCTCTGCATTTGTTACAACTTGCTTGAGTTCAGCTCTCACAATAAGAGATCGTAAATTGGGAGCTCTGCGGTAAGCAATGACTGGCGGTTTTGGAAAAACCTTTTGCAATTTTTCACAAGTGGACAGTAAGAGAAATGTTTTTTGCATTATATTTCTGTAGTTGGGAGCTGAGCTGATGGATGATAGTCAACCACAAATGGAGTTCTGTCACTTTTGTTTCTGCTGTTAGTATTCCAAATAAGTGCTTCCTTGGGTAACTGCAAAGACTTGTCAATTTGTTGCTGTATGATATGCAGAGGATAGCCTCGCCTTTTAAATAATGTAGCAAGCTCCTGTAGATGGTCTTTACAGGTGTCCTCATTGCTGCAGATGCATCTTATTCTGAGTGCTTGGCTGTAGATGATGCTCAGTTTAGTGTGGTGTGAGTGACATGAAGTCCAGTTTAGATACAAATGAGCATCTGTAGGCTTGTGGTACAGATCAGTTGTAATTTTTTGTTCATTAATGGTGAGTAGCAGTTCCAGAAAAGGGAGATGATGCTTCTGTTTAGTATTGCTGCTGGTAAATTTGATGGTAGGATGGGTATTGTTGATATAAGCTGTAAATTGTTCCAATGTTCTACTTCCTGCATTCTATGCTATAAATATGTCATCAATGTATTGTAGAACAGCAAACAAATAAATTCCCTTTTCGGCTCAATAGTGAAACAGAACATTAATTGTGTAGTTGTATTGACAAATCATACACGATGCCTCATTGAAAATAGAATACAAGGAATATACATGTACAATTGCTGCATGAAGATGAACAAAAAACAAGCAACAATGCTTGTTGTGAAAAAGTGTAACCAACTATGTGATTTATAAAAACATTTTTATTCAGATATCTGATTGTTAAAAGAGTTTCGTGATCACTAATTTAAAAACATATGATAAGCTCATTAGAGACCAAAATTACAATAATACATCCATAATGATATCGAACAAATTTGACAATTCTAATTTATAAAGCAATACAAAAATGATTCTGAGGAAACTGTTGACGCGGCGTTTCTGTGACTCTTCACCTTCTTCAGGACAAAATTGATAGTTCCAGTTATATCTAATGATATGAATGGAGACAAAAGAATCTAATAGTCTCCTGCTATCAATCGCCAAATCCCAGGTACATGACCAGATGGTTTTTCTTGAATTGAAATACTCTTTGGGCCAAGTTTATAATTTAGTGTGGCCGAATCCAGAAATTGCGGTCCGAAAATATCAATAGGACCTCCACTCTAGCAACCCGAACGGTGTTGCCGTGTTTGTATCCTGCTTTTTCAATTTGCAGTGTGCACTGTTGCGTTACCCCGTTGGAAATAATCTATAGTTCTCACTTTGCGAAAAGTAATCGGTCGTCACGCAACCTGCTCTGTTCCCGGAAATAATGTAGCAAGCTCCTGTAGATGGTCTTTACAGGTGTCCTCATTGCTGCAGATGCATCTTATTCTGAGTGCTTGGCTGTAGATGATGCTCAGTTTAGTGTGGTGTGAATGACATGAAGTCCAGTTTAGATACAAATGAGCATCTGTAGGCTTGTGGTACAGATCAGTTGTAATTCTTTGTTCATGAATGGTGAGTAGCAGATCCAGAAAAGGGAGATGATGCTTCTGTTTAGTATTGCTGCTGGTAAATTTGATGGTAGGATGGGTATTGTTGATATAAGCTGTAAATTGTTCCAATGTTCTACTTCCTGCATTCTATGCTATAAATATGTCATCAATGTTTTGTAGCCATACCAGTGGTTTGATGCGAGAAGTAGCAAGTATACAGTTCTCTAGTTTGCCCATGAAGATATTTGCATAGGATGGATCCATTAGTGCCTATGGAAGTCCCTTGTATCTGCAGATAGTGTTTACCATTGAAGGTAAAATTGTTGGATTTAAGGATGACTCTTGTAAAGTTGGTAAGCACATTTGTTGATGGCTTTTTCACAGTTCTTTTATTAAGAGCTTCAGATAATGCCATAAGCCCATCCTCATGTGGGATATTGGTGTACAATGACGTAACATCAAATGTAGCCAGAAGAGTATCATCATCAAATGTGTAGGTTTGGTTTAATTTTTCAATAATCTGAAGGAAGTGACTGGCATCTTTAACAAATGATGGAAGTTCCTGTACAATGGGCTGGAGGTGCATGTCGGCAAATAAAGATAGTCGCTCAGTGGCTGTGTCATTGCCAGAGATGATGGGATGGCCAGGATTGTTCATTTTGTGAATTCTGGGAAGCATATAAAATCTCCTAGGTCTTGGTTTGGGATGAACAAGTATACAGAAGACTTGAACAAAGAAATTAAGACCATGGTTGTACGGTACAGGAGCTTAGACCTCATTTATAAAACAACAGCAGATATACTTGTTCAATCCAAAATCATGAGGAACCATTAGGTGGACTCCTCAATAATATGCACTGGATCTATCCTATATTTAGATACAGGAATTGATAAAGGGTACTAGCACAACAAGGTATTACTGAACAATAAGGGACCGCACCAATGAGTGGGCATATAAGATTATTGCGTTGTATTTATCAGGATGTACATTCATTTAAAACACTACTGGAGAGAAAAATAGAAAATCGTGATCATGTTTTTAATTTTTGTGTAATAGTTGAGATGTCACTAAAATGAATTCAGGTTATTAGGTTAGACATCGGAATTCACATGGAATTACAAACAAATCGTAATGAAGAGTTAAACAATGGAAATGCTTTAAATACAATGCATTGAAAATTAGGAGCCAGTATATATATGTACATTTCCTACAGTTACAAAATGGCCACTGTGCTTTTTAACTGTGTAAGAACGAGTTGAGATATCAGTCCTCTGTCTATGCCTATGTTTTCAAGATTCCAGGAGCACGATACGTCACAGGTGTATTTAAAGTATTCAGACACAATGGTATGCTGACATTGACAAAGGCCAGGGAGCCGAAATGCGTTTGTCAGCTGTCAGCTAAGGTTACACGTGGAAAATTAAATAAACATTGAGAGAAAGAAGCCCGGAGTACCCAGCGTTTTTTGTGAAGAGGAAGTATTTAGCGAGTCCGTCCTCGCGTTCTGGACACCCACACACATATTCACTGAAAAAAACAAAGGCAAAAGTGACATTATAGTTAGGGGAATATGTCAGTGCCAACATATCGTTTTGAGCTAAAAAAAAACACAGAAAATCACCAGTTATTGTTTGCAGAGCCAACTATAACTTCTGCCCCATCATGCACTGCTTACGACCTCACATATTACATCATATATGACGTGCTCTATGACATCATTTATGAGATCACAGATGACATGTCAAATCGCATCATTGGTGATATCACTTATGACATCATTGATATCATCGTCCAAGCTTTTTTTCTACACATTACTCTGTAAACAAGTATGGCATTAGAGATATGAAAGTAAGTAAAAGCACTGACATACTCACCTAACTATAACGTTACTTTAACCTTTTTTTTCTAGAGGTGGGCGGAACTCACAGAGTGTCACTCGAGCAAGCGGAATTCAGTACGTTGCGCTGCTCACACTGATTTTTGGCGCTGGGAGCTTGTTCTGCGAACAGCACCATGCGACGTGCTGCTTCTTTCTGCTGCTCGAGTAGATTTTCTACTCGATACGCAGCTTTCTCAATGCAAACGGTTGTGAACTGCCACAATTGCCCGCAATGAGAAATCTTGCTAGGAGGCATTCTAGCACCCGAAAATCATCCTAGGGGAGGCAAATTCTCAATCGCGCTCGCCAACTTAACTTTGGCAAGTGACGCGCAACAAAAAACTCCGCCACGCGGCGGTTGGTGGAGTTTTGCCCGAACTCTAGGCAGAACAAAACTCTGCAAACTCCACTGGTAGAGTGGAATTTAACATCCACCCTTAGTTTTTTCAGTGAATTTCTACTTTTTTTTAAATGTAAAGTAAAATTTCATAAGAATTCCTAACTGTAGCGTCACTTTAACCTTTGGTATTTTCAGTGAATTTCTATGTTTTTTTAATGTAAAGTAATAGTGGATGAGATTTTTTTTTCCAATTGGGCTTCAGATTCGCGGGTACCCACAGATACCAGCAGGTACCCGTGGATCCATGGAGGATCTGCATCCCTAGATATCTTTAAATTTCTTTCTCTAATAACTCCCAAACTACTGAACAGATTTGAGACTCCCATTCTGCAAGGAAAGCTCCTTTAATTATTGTCAGACATGAGTGGATGTTTACAAATTCATCTGTAAAGTGAAGTTGGCAAAATATCACAAAAAAAAGTAAAGCGCAAAGCAAGAAGTACGTCTAAAGCAGTTGAAAATCAAGAACATCTACTAATATCTGATTTAAAACTGATACAAGAACTTTGCGGGCTCGAGAATGAAACTATGGGCTTGAATGAACCAATTTTGGAGCAGGACATTATTAATACTATGGGACTGGACGTGTATGGGGATACTGACACTCGTTTCAAGCCTGCCTCAGCATTTATACCTTTAACCACCAAAGATGCCATTGATGTTTTTAATTAAAGAATCATGGATGACTTGAAGAAGATTAACAAAAAAGCAAAAGTTGGAAATACAACCTTCAAACTAAGGAAGTACAATGAATTGATTAGAAAATTACAACAGCAAGAGCGGGAGGTGTGCCAGGTCTAAAGTAAATATCTGGCAGATCTGACAGCATGGAGATATATAGGATTATTAAATCAAGATGAGTTTTCATTAATCAGAAATTACCATCCAAAAATGCCGGTGTTGTATCTAATCCCTAAAATTCATAAGAACAAGGTACAACCACCAGGGAGACCGATGATATCTGTGAAAGAGAGCCTGTTTGAGAATACCTCAAGGTATATTGACTTCTTCCTGCAGGAACATGTCAAAATTCTGCCATCCTTTTATAAAAGATATAGGAAATTACCTGAAAAGGATATATGATATCCCGTGGCAGAAAGACTTCCGTCTAATGTCTTTAGACGTGACTGCATTAGCATAAAACATTGTGATGGACTGTGCAATCGAACCATTTTTGAGGAGTAGACCTCTTAAACTCTAAAATCATACTAAAATGTTACTAAGTATAACTAATTGGTGCCTGAAAAATTATTTTTGCCATTTCAACAAGGAGATCTTTAGGCAGCTACGTGGTAAGGCAATGGGCACCTGCACTGCTCCCAGCTATGCGTGCTTGCACATGGGCTGGTGGGAGGAGCAGGTGCTCATTGATGACGACAGTGATGTGTGGAGCGAACATGCCATTAGCTGGCCACATTTTATAAATGGCATATTAGTGGGGTGGAAAGGCACAAAAGAGTCGGCTGAGGCATTTGTTGAGACAATCAATTGCAATGATAATAATTTACATATAAGAGCACACATTAGTGAAACACAAGTGGATTGTTTAGATCTCCAAGTATACATCAAGAGGGCCATATAGAGATGAGATTGTTTCGTAAAGAAACAGCAGGAATCTGAAGGCCAGCATTCCCAATGGTGAAATGCTCAGGCTCAAGAGGAAATGCGTTGCCCGGTAGACCTAGCAAGATGTCAGGAGGAAGCAATTAACAACTCACACACCCACTCACTCACCCATACACCCACTTATACACCCATTCATGCACCCATCCAGCCACTCATGTACCCTGTCACTCACCCATACAGATACTTATGTACCTGCTGACTCACCAATTCAGCTACTCATGCACCCTCCCATTCACCATTTACAGCCACTGACACACCCGTATACTCACCCATATAGCCCATATTTATCCTCTAACACACAGCCACTCACTAACTCATACACCCACTGACTCACCCACTCGCTCACCCATATAAAAACTCACACAACCACTCACTTATGTATACTGTCTCTCACATACCCACTCACTCTTCTATACACCACTTACACACCCACTCACTCACTCACTTACTCAAACAGGCATTCCCACAGCCACTTACCATTGTATATATGTTTAACACTCAGTAACTTATACAGAACACTCAAAATCACTGGATGTCATCAGTGATGTCATTTGAGATGTCATCAGTGATGTCACTAGCCATCTCATAAGTGATGTAATATTTGAGGTCATAAGCAGTGTATTGCGGGACTGTAAGTTATAGTTAGCTCAGGTAACTATAACTGCTGAATTTCACTGGTTTTGCACAAGTAAAATCTGAGCCTAACTATTACGTCCCAATAACCTTTGTTTTTTTCAGTGAATTTCTAAGGTTTTTTTAATTCAATTTCCTAATTATAACATCCCTGTAATCTTTGTTTTTTTAAGTGAATTTCTAAGGTTTTTCAAATTGAATTTCCTAACTATAACATCCCTATACCCTTTGGTTTTTAACTAGTAGTCGCATTTGCAGAGTGGTGGTAAAAGGGGGAGGGACCCCCAAGCAGCTCTCAGGAATCCCAATTTAGGGGACTTACTGGAGGTAACAGGAGGGCTTCTTGGCCCCAAAGGTCACTCAGCATCCAAGAGGACTTTCTCCTCCAACCAATATTGCGCCAGGAGGAGCATTTGCAGAGTGGTGGAGAAAGGGGGCATGGCCTCCGAAGTCATCACAGCAATCGCGCTCTGTGGAACTTACTGGAGGTAATAGAAGGGGTAGTTGGCCCCCAAGGACCCTCTGGAGCCAAGGGGACTTCATCCCCCAACCAGCAGAGTGCCAGGAGGTACGTTTGCAGAGCGGTGGAGAAAGGAGGCATGGCCCCCAACAACCTCTCAGCAATTCCGCTGTGTAGGACTTACTGGAGGTAACAGGAGGGGTTGTTTGCCCCCAAGGACCCTCAGCAGCCAAGGGGACATCATCCCCCTACCAGCAGTGCACCACGAGGCATGTTTGCAGAGTTGTGGAGAAATGGGGCGTGGCTTCCAAAGACCTCTCAGCAATCCCAGAGTGTTGGAATACTGGAGGTAACAGGAGGGGCAGTTGGCCACCAAGGACCCTCTACAGCCAATGGGACTTCTTCCCCCAACCAGCATGCTCCTGGAGGCACGTTTGCCGAGTGGTGGAAAAAGGGGTTGTGGCCTCTGAAGACCTCTCAGCAATCCCGCAGGTGTGGGACTTACTAGAGCTAACAGATGGGGTAGTTGGCCCCCAAGGACCCTTGCAGCCAACAGGACTTCATCCCCCAACCAATTGTGCGCCAGGCGGTGCATTTGCAGAGTGGTGGTGAAAGGGGGTGGGGCCTCCGGTGACTTGCCGGAGGTTTTTTCTTATAAAAAAAAATGTGTTCGGGGAGGGGTGCCATGGGGCCCCCTTCCCTGGGCCAATATGGGCCTCGGGGATTCCATCCCCTGGGGCCAGCCCTTTTTTCAATGGGGAGGGGGCCACGCACCCCCCCTCACAAGCCGATTTCCGCCCGGGGGACCTCATCCCTCGGGACCCCTACTCTGGTGTGGGTCCCCTCCTCCCACCCAGGCCACCCACTTTGTAGTGTTGGGGACCGCAGGGGGGGCTCAACATACAACAGTTGGTGCCCAAACAGTGTGGTACATGGCCTTTGGTCACGCACTGCATGGACGGGGTGGAGGACCTGGCTGTTATTCAGGCCTGGAGCCCAACCCACCACAGATGGCAATCACCACCCAAGCAAGTTATAACTAAAGCTACTTATATCTTCACTTTAACCTTGAATTTTTCAGTACATTTTAGGTTGTTTTTTTATCATATATCCCATTCAGTCACCGGTCCTGTGGTCAATCCACCACAGGCAACTAACCCCTGCTGCATGCAGCCTTCAACATGCGCAGTGGGGATTGGCTGTAGGGGCACACAATCCACCGCATGCGGCCAACCCCCACTACTCATTGCATTTGGTAGCCAAATGGAGTCTGGCCACCAGCAGTGGTTCAAAGAACCCATACAGATTCATGGTCCCTTGCTGGACCCTGTACTGGATTCACAAACTCTACGGGTGGTTCAACAGGGGTACCAGAGATCTTGTTTGTATGATGAAATAAAAAAGTCCCTCATTCAAACAGATTCCTTAACTCTTTCAATTTAGTCTGCGGGTGTTTGTAAACCATCTAGGGACTAACAGATCAAATATTGCTACCTTTTTAACCTTTTCAACCCCATCCAAAATATTTTGGAATGCTTATTTCTCAAAAACGATTGAGATGATTTACACCAAACGAAAAAGGCACTTCCTTGAGTAAAGTTCAACTTTCATGCCAAGTTTAATGTAATTTTTACAGCCATGTCTTCTGTGGAGGAGAGCAGATATTACTATAGAAGTTTTTTACCACATCTCCCAATCCCTGATGGAGCTGCATGAACCTTGAAATGCCGACCCCAAAAGTGGAGGATTTTTTTAATGTTTCATGCAGATTCTGCGAACAGTGCCAAAGTTATTAAGAAAACAAAAAAAGTATTTTCGGTGCAGACTCTGACTTAACCCTAAGGACAGAGTTGCTATATATATATATAAATACATTCTCTGGATAAAAGGAAGAAAAGGAGTACTGCAAGGTCTGTGAAGGAAAAACGGCGTAATTTTATCATGATTTTTTTTAACTCAGTAGCAACGACAAATAAGACTCACTTGTATTCATAATCATCAACAGACTGAGGAATTCGGGCTGTGGAAGAAAGATACAGAGATACTTAATGACATAAAAAACAGTTTAAAGAAAGTAATATGTGGATATGTCTTAAGGCAGACTTTTTTGCCCACTCCTGCCAGAGTTCTTCAGATGACCCATGGCTCTGCCACGGAGAGGCAGCCTCAAAATAGCATGGTTTGTCTAAAGTTTTAAACTTTTTCACAGCTGCATGTTTTCCTTCTTACAATGTCTGCATCTTACCCCACAAAGGAAAGTAATCCTTACAAGCCAAGGTGACATTAGAGGAGGATTATGTGTATGAAAGTGGTCTTTCTAGGGCTGGGCTCTTTTGGAGCACCGATGTGTGTGGGAGTGGAGATTGAATATCTACTCTGCTCCTTCCCTGTTATCTCAGTATAGGGAGGTCCCCTCATGATTAGACCATCATGTACTGATAGAGCAGGACATGTGTATATGAGGGAAGAAGTTCTTAAATTAAGTACCATGGGCAAGGCAAATCTCTCTTTCATGTCAGTGTATGACCTTCCCTACGAGGATAGGTCCTTAAGAAAAATAAGCAAAGATGTGTAATGAAAGCAGAGAAAATACTTACTGGGTGCACCTTCTCGACAATGGATACATAAAGCTGTAGTGATGATGATAGGGAGAACAAGAACGAAGGCCCACATAATAAATACAGAATCCATCTCGATGCCTAGAGCCTAAAAGGAAAGAAACAAAACTCAGTAATCAAACAAGGCAATGACTCACAAAGTGCAAATTATTTTAACCACGCATTGCAATGTGTCATCAAAAACTGGAGAAAATCAAGAAAAGAATAATAGGAAAACAAACAAAACAGATAACAATCAAGAGGTAAAATTGTAATTGCTGATAAAAAAAACCAAAAAGATGCCCTTCTTTAACAAAAGCAAGGCAAACATCTGACAATCCAAAGATTAGAAAACTACAAATGCTCAACAACACATACACAACAAAAAAGAACAGACAAAGGGGAAAGACAAGAGACAGATGGCCATTCACCAAACATAGAAAATACAAAAGACCAACAGCAGACACAAAACTATGATTAATCAACAAGAGTGAAATACACAATACGTACTAAACAAGCATTTGCAATGCAATAGGTCTCGCATTTGTGAGAGTTAAAGCTATTGGCGTTGTAAATTACAATGCCTTTTACCTATGTGTTTTGGTTTGAATTGAAGTGGATGTATGTGGTTTGGACTGGAATTATGTGGGTTGAATTGAAATTGTTAGCTGTGGAATTGTGTGGTGTGTAGTGTATTTGTGGAGATGGAATTATGTGACATGGTGAATAGATAGGGGTGAGAGCTGCACAGAATAGATAGAAAGGAAGATAGAGAGGGATAGGTAATTTGTGCACAAAGTGGTGAATGAACTCTAGACAGAGGAGCCGAAAGAGTGTGTGAGAAAGAGAAAGAAGGGGAGAGCAGGCTGCAGATGTATAAAGAGGGGATGCCTGCGTATGCAGAAGAGACCCTGAGAAGAGGAAGAAAGTGTGGGTATGAGGATGGAAATGATGAAAGGGCACGAGAAAGAAGTTGTGCTTGAAGAACTGAAGTGAACTAATATGAAAGTGGTGGGAGGAGTACATGCGAAAGCGAGAGAGAGGTGTGAGAGAGAGTACGAGAGAGAGAGGGAAAGGATGACGCCTTCTACTCTAAACCATTGGCTGTATGAGCACGCATCTCGATCCTGTCAGTGGGGTAACGTGTGTGGGTTTGCATTCATCTTTGTGTGCTTGCCTTGTGAACTATCACTTCATCTCTTTATAAAGGTCTAGCCACCCGAGCCTATGGTGAAACAAAAGTTAGGAATTCTGGTGTAGGTGTTTGATGGTTTCTGCATGTGATAGTGAACTTAAATTGCAGACTGTTAAACATTGGTAGTGAGTATATATAAAGTGATGATTGAGAACAAACATGCTGGTTTTTGAGAATGCCTGCAGGATATGTGCACACCGATACTAAGTAAACATAGTCTGCCCTCGCCCCCATAGTGCATGTATTGTACTTGTACACACAGGAAACAAGATGACATGCATATAGCACATATACGCTAAAATTTGTCCTCACACGTGAAGTATCCACTGCATGCACACAGTGCTAGTACGTACATACCCAAATTGTGATCACAGTGTTGGTAGTATACACTGAAAGTTAAAGCTAACACAGTGAGTATGCTACAGCCTAGAGGTTGTGATCACACTAGTAAGAGCACATTCAATATCTTGACATAACACACAATGGTAGTGTCCCCACAAAAATGGTGCACACGATAGTGAATACACAGTGGGGACAGCAGAGAGCTAATAACTATACCCTGCAAACTGTGCACAGGCCGATGCATACTTGTCATTTCCTCACAATAATAAAAGCAATGGTTTACTCATCCACACACACAGGGGGGGCAGTGCATGGTGGTGGGATGTTCCAAAAAGGTTGGGGTCAGAGAGTTTGGCTCACCCAAAGATGCTGGGACCGAGCTTCTGAGAGCACGGGAGCAGCTTGCCTCAATATCTGCTCTCAGCCCCAATTCTCAGTGGCAGGAGGAGCCATTGACACTGCAAGAGGCAGAGCAGAGAGAAGGAGGAGGGGCATGAGTAACCAGCTCCAGACAATTACAGGCCACTGCATGGAACTTGCATGCCTTCACAGCCAACCTCTCTTATGGAGTGGTCTGTCTCTGGCTAGAAGGGACGAATGAGTGGGGTTGGGCTGTATGATGCAATGTGCGATAGAGCAGCTTGCTGACAAAAAATATCAACTCTTATTTCTGCTGCATAATAAGGCACATTTTACGAGCCGGCGCAGTGTCATATGTTTTAAATGAAAACAATATTCCAACTTTCAAAGCGGATTGGCAGTTACTATTATTGTTTCAGATCAGACTTTATAAACAGCTCAACATTTTACTGTTAGAGGAGCTTGATGGTCTTCTAAAAACTTGTTTTAAACCTGATGGCAATTACAAAAAAGAATTTGCAATGCAATAGGGATCGGTGCCACAGACCGGGGAATATTGATCCCTTGCCCTGGATGGAGCGGAAGGCACGGGACTCGGGCGATTCTCTAGGGACGTTACAACCAAGGAAGCTATTGGTGTGCAATGCCTCCCAGATCAAGTTGGTGCGGGCGTGCAGTGACACCACAACAGCAGTGGTCATGGCGGCTGGAAACAAAGTTGTGAGAGAACAAGTGTGCTGCTAGAAATCCCAGCAACCTCGGCTTTGTTCCGCAGGCAGCTCAAAAAGCAAAACATCTTAAAATAGTGCAGCAAAGTAAAGTGAACGGACAGAGCAAGTCATGCACACGATAGTGAATACACAGTGGGGAGTGCAGAGAGCTAATAACTATACCCTCTGAGCTGCGCACAAGCCAATACATACTTGGCATGTTCTCACACTAATAAAGGTGAGGGTTTACTCATCCACATGGGGGTGTTGTGCATGGTGGAGGGATGCTCTAAAAGGCCTGGGGTCGGAGAAGTCGGTTCACCTGGAGACGCTGGGACCTAGCTGCTGCGAACATTGGAGCAGCTCACCTCAATGTCCGCTCTCAGCCCCAAATCTCTTTGGTAGGAGGAGCCATTGACACTGGGAGAGGCAAAGCTAAGAGGAGGAGGAGGGGAGCGAGTAACCAGCTCCAGCTAGGCAAAGCTGAATGTGAGTGACTCCAGCATATTTAAGTCTTTCGAACCAGAGCTGCCATCCCTGGTGCTTCTGAGATCCTTTTGTGTTTGAATGTGTACGAGGGGCCAACATGGCTGGTTTATGGAAGGAGGCCCCTGCTGCTTAGTTCCGCCCCAATCTACCTGACAGCAGTTAAGGCGATAGAGTGTGAATTCATATTTTGACACTGTGAAAAAAGGCCAATTCTCCTCAAAAAGAAGCCAAAACCAATATCTTACCACAAGAAACCCAACTGGCAGTCAACATCCAAAATTGCAAAAACGATTAAAAAAATACAAGCAACGGAGCGGGAGGCATGACGGGAGAGGCAGCATTAATAAAACTGTGGCATTAGGAGGAGGTGGGAGGGAGGAATGCTATATTAAAATGTAAGCAGCTATGGCATCAAAGCTGAACACAGGCAAAAAGTAACAGAGCAGGAAACCAAGAACAAAATAGTCCCCTAAAGAACAGATAAAGAACCATAGCGTAAAGATATAGCACTTAGACACTGTTCTGTGTGAGGAACGGAAGAGAAAAAGGAGGGACAAAGAGACAGGACTGACCATTAGCAAGCAAGGATTTTTAAAGGAAACTGAAATAGACAATTGAAAAGCAATGGCAAGCAATGGGCGGAGTTGAACCCTACAAAGCATATGCAATAGGTCACTAAGCGTCAGCACAAGTGCTGTCTAGGCTCGACCTGAAAAGGACATGCAAGACACGAAAAAAAATAATAATTGTACAAGTACATCACAAGACAAGCGACAGGAGTACACCAAGCAAGCTTAAGAACAAGAGACCTATAACCATTCAAAACAACAAGAAAAACATAAATTATACAACCAACAAGAACAGGGGAAACACACCATGATTTAGAAGCAAGAAAACTACAATTCTATAAAACCAAGGAAAATTAAAGCAAAAGATCAGAAAACTATATAGCATTACAAAAGTAATGCAGAATCACAGGAAGACAGTTAAAAACACACAACTAACAACAGACAAATACTTTAGACAATTTAACATAAAATAGATCTTCGTTTAAAGTCAGATGTAGCCCCCCCTTAAAAGTGAGCAGTCAGCAGCTGACTACTAAGCAGCAAACCACAAGAGATAAAAACACCCTTCTGAACAATCAGATAACTTTCAGAAAATTATGTCTGATAAGAATTCGCATTTCCTGGCTGTGATGGAGCTCTGTTTCACTACTGGTCTTACTGGCAACCCGGGTTGGACTGGCCTATAGAGCAATCAGGCAGTGCCAGAAGGGCTGTTCATTGTGTGGGCACTGTTTTGGTTGCTTGTGGGGCCTGTTTTAGGTCTGCTGGACCGGTTTTTATTGTTAATTTCCATGATATTAAAGCAAACAATGCCTGTAGCAAGCTGAAATCTATGCAGTCTTCTAAACCTTGTGAAACACTATGCAGGGTGTGTTACAATTTCAAAACTACCCTGATTTGCAGATATGGTCCACTTTTTTGTAGCTATCTAACACACTAATGGGGGCCACTTCTATTTTGAAATCCAGGCCTATTTTCTGTTCCTGTCCGACACTGCTGGCAACATAGATTTCTCAAACTAATTTCCCAATTACTTACTAGCAATTCCATTATTTTGACCTCACTCTTTCTCTTTTCAGTATGACACTAAGGAGGTACTGTAACTCCAACTGAAATCCAACAGCAGGTTTCGGGACAGATTAATTGTTTGTAACCTGCATGACACTGGTTAAAGCTTATTCCAAGGGATAGTACACCTGCCACTGAGAGGCAAATACAACATGCAAGTCACATGTGTTAAGCTCTGTAAATGGGTCCTTAGGTTTCTAGCTTTCTGCTGTGCTCTGTGCTGCACTGGTACCTGAGCATGGAGAGGGAGAAAGGAAGAGCGAGAAGAGAGAGAAGAGAGAGAAAAAGAGAGCAAGAGAGGCCGAGACTTGTAGATCACAGATTGCATCTCCTTGCATCTTCTTTGGTCTACAAACTATGCTTTATGTAGGTGAGTCATTACTCAAATGTACATTTGATTAAGCTTATTGGTAATTTTTGGAGAAAGGTGATAGATCTGCTTTATATATAGAGTGTTGGACACATAGGCTGAGGGGAGAGGAGGAGTGGGAAGGGAGAGAGTTTTGGCTGCCTGCAGGGGGGTCGGTTGCATGTCCTTGCCACAGGCCAGGCCCAGAGGCTAACACCCTGCTACGCACGGCCATTGACCGTGCACACCATGGGGTTGGCAGGCTGTGTCAAACCCCCGCTGCACATGGCCAAAAGCCAGGGTTGCCTATACGTATGGTATTAAAATTTAAAAAAGTAACATTAAAGTTAAGTGAAATATTTAATAACAAAGTAACATTTTAAACTCTAAAAACCATACAAATTCATCAGTTAAAGTTATGTCTAGTAACTCCAACTCATGCCCTAAGGTAACAATAACTTGGGCCCTCGCCATGCACTGCTAATTTCCCCCACACTTTACATCACTCATGACATCTTCTATGACATCATTGATAATATCACTGCAACATTTGCACTAAATTACTGATGAGAAAACTGTGCATGGTGGGAGCGCGAGTTATAGTTTACTTAGGTCACGAGTTATAGTTATGTGAGATATATATATATATATTCACTGAAAAAACCATAGGTTGCAGGGACGTTATAGTTAGTTGGACATTTCACTCGTACAAAACCAGAGAAATTCGGCTGTTATAGTTAGTAGAGCTAACTATAACTCGCGCCCCCGCAATGCACTGCTGATGACGTCACATATTACATCACTCATGACATGCTCAGTGACATCACTGATGACATCACTGATGACATCTCAAATGACATCACTGATGACATCATCCAGTGACTGAGTGTTTCTAAAAATTTCAAGAATGTTATATCTATATATGCCAAGGTATATTGAAGAATGATTGGTTGTCTAAGAACCTGTATGGGTGCCTGAGTGTTTGTGTGGGTGGGTGGTTGTGTGACTCCGTGCATGGATGTGTGAGTGGGTGATTCTCTGGGTGTATGCGTTTATGAGTGCGTGTGTTAGGGAGTGTATGGGTGAGTGAGTGTACGTATAGCTGTGTTGGTGAGTGAATGGATGTATTAGTGGTATATGTGTAAGTAACTACATATGTGAAAGGCAGTATTTGTGAGTGTTGGAGTATATAAGTGAGTATATGTGACAGTGAGTGATTGTGACAGTGGCTGCATGGATAAGTGTGTGCTTATGTCAGTAATTGTTGAAGACAGTACGTATCTGTATGAATAAGTGACGTGGTGTGTGTATAACTGTATAGGTGAGTAAATGGCAGTGTAATTAATTCTTTGGGTGAGTGGCAGTGTGTGAGTGTCTATATGGGTGTATGAGTGGATATATCAGTGGCTGTATTGATGAGTGACTGCATGTATGAGTAACTGTATGGATGAATGAGTGGACATGTGTGTAGACCTAGGAATCAGTGAGTGGGTATGTAGTAACTGGTATTGGTGTGTCTATGGTTTCTAAAATGGTAGTCTGCATTTTAGAGTGGGTGTATGAAAGGTTTTATTAGGGTGTGAGGAGGTGCATCAGATGATCACGTGGATGATGCCATCAGTGATGTCATCAGTGATGTCATTTGAGATGTCATCAGTGATGTCACTGAGCATGTCATGAGTGATGTAATATGTGATGTCATCAGCAGTGCATTGCGGGGGCGCGAATTATAGTTAGCTCTACTAACTATAACAGCTGAATTTCTCTGGTTTTGTACGAGTGAAATGTCCAACTAACTATAACGTCCCTGCAACCTATGTTTTTTTCAGTGAATTTCTAAGGTTTTTTAAATGCTAATTTCTAACTATAATGTCCCTGAAACCTATGGTTTTTTCAGGGAATTTCTATGGTTTTTTAAATGCTAATTTCTAACTATAACGTCCCTGAAACCTATGGTTTTTTCAGTGAATTTCTAAGGTTTTTTAAATGCTAATTTCTAACTATAACGTCCCTGAAACCTATGGTTTTTTCAGTGAATTTCTAAGGTTTTTTAAATGCGAATTTCTAACTATAACGTCCCTGAAACCTATGGTTTTTTCAGTGAATTTCTAAGGTTTTTTAAATGCTAATTTCTAACTATAACATAGCAGTCGCGTTTGCAGAGTGGTGGAGAAAGGTGAGCATGGCCTCCGAACACCTCTTAGCAATCCCACTGTGTGGGATTTACTGGAGGTAACAGGAGGGGTAGTTAGCCCCCAACGTCAACCTTGGGGGCCAACTACCCCTCCTAATACCTCCAGTAAGTCCCACACAGCAGGATTGCTAACTTCTCATACCAGGCCACGCCCCCTTTCTCCACCACTCTGCAGATGCACCTCCTGGCGCGTTCTGGGTTGGGGGATTAAGTCCCCTTGAATACTGAGGGTCCCTGGGGGCCAACTAGCCCGCCAGGTACCTCCAGTAAGTACCACAGAGCTGGATTGCAGAGAGGTGGTCCGAGGCCATACCCCTTTTTACACCACTCTGCAAACACGCCTCTTGGCGTACTGCTGGTGGGGAGATGAGGTCCTCTTGTGTCCTGAGGACCTCAGGACACAAGTGGACTTCATCCTCCAAGCAGCAGTGCGCCAGGACCCGCGTTTGCAGAGTGGTGTAAAAAGGGGCGTGGCCTCAGACCACCTCTCTACAATCCAGCTCTGCGGCGCTTACTGGAGGTACCTGGTGGGCTAGTTGGCCCCCTGGAACCCTAAGTATTCAATGGGAATTAATTCCCCAACTTACAACGCGCCAAGGGGCGCGTTTGCAGAGTGCTGCAGGGAGGGGGCGGGGCCTCCGGCGAGTTGCCAGTTACTTTTTTCTTTTTTTTCTTTTATGGGAGGTGGGCTGCATGGCCCCCCTTCCCTGGGCCACGGACCCCATCCCCAGAAGCCTTGCAGCCTTGTTTTTCTTCAAAAAAATTTTGGGGGAGGGGGCCGCGTGGCCCCCCTCCAGAGGCAAATTATGGCCCCGGGGACCCCATCCCCCGGGGCCGGCTTTTCCGTTTTTTAAATTTTTTAAAAATTTTAATTACGGGGAGGGGGGCCGCGTGGCGCCCCTCCCAGGCCACTTCTGTCCCCGGGGACCACATCCCCCGGGGCCTGACCTCTCCATTGGGGACCGTGGGGGGAGCCGCAATGCCCCCACGGTCCCGCCGGCTCCCCGCCTCCTGCGGGAGCCAGCATTGCTTTTGCACAAGGGGAGCTGCTGACATGCAGCTCCCCTTGTGCAAAAGCAATCCTGCTTTGCTTCATTGAAGCGAGAGTAGGTTTTACTGCTCTAGCTTCAATGAAGCAAAGCAGAGTTTGCTATGGCAGGACGGGAGCCGTGCTCACGCCCTGCCATAGCAAACAGCAATGTCCCGGGGTGGGCACCCCGGGACATTGCAGGAGCCGGCCCCCAGGGCCACCAAGGTCTCCAGGAGGGGGGCCGCGCGGCCCCCCTCCTTACATTTTCAAAGCCCCGGGAGGTGGTGGTCCCCGGGGCCCAGGGGTCCGCAACGGACCCCCGCATTCAATTGATTAGTGCCCCGGGGAGGTGGTGGTCCCCGGGGCAGTGTGGCGGGGCAGGAGCCCACCCCACACTTTAATGTTTTTAATTAAGCCCTGGGGAGGTGGCGGTCCCCGGGGCTGCAGGCGGACGCGTGTCCCTGCGCATATATTATAAAGCCCCATGGAGGTGCAGTCCCTGGGGCTGCGGGGGCCCCCGTGGGCCCCCGCTACACAATTAAGGAATCCCAGGGACCTGGCCCACCGGGGGGCTTTAAAAAAATGAAGCCGTTTTTTTCATTTTCGACGGGGTTCGCGCACCCAGCGCGACCCGGCCGAAAATGTTAAAAAAAATAAAAAAATTGGGGGTTCCTGTGGGACCCCCTGAGCAGGCGTGGGGGGTCAGGGTGTTCCTACCCTTCCCCCTTCTTTTGTTTTTTAACGTTTCTCTTACCTTTTTCCCCTCTCACTCGGTCCGAGGCACAAGATGGCTGCCAACACTTCCTGGTTTGAAGTGTTGGCAGCCAATCAGAGCCAAGCTCGTGCTCGGGAGGGCTCAGCCAATCAGATCTCAGAATTTTCAAATATATATATCTGTAAATCTTTAAATAATTCAAAAACTACTGAACGGATTTACACCATTTAAAAAAAAGCGTGCTTTCTGGACCAAGAGCTATCTCTGTGCCAAATTTGGTGTCATTCCGTTCAGCAGTTCAGGCTGTAGCTGTGTCTAAAATTTCCTATGGAAATTAACATGGAGAAAACAGGTTTGGGGACCCCCCTTTTTTCTCACCCCCCCTTGACGAATTTCCCCTCTCACTCGGTCCGAGGCACAAGATGGCTGCCAACACTTCCTGGTTTGAAGTGTTGGCAGCCAATCAGAGCCAAGCTCGTGCTCGGGAGGGCTCAGCCAATCAGATCTCAGAATTTTCAAATATATATATCTGTAAATCTTTAAATAATTCAAAAACTACTGAACGGATTTACACCATTTAAAAAAAAGCGTGCTTTCTGGACCAAGAGCTATCTCTGTGCCAAATTTGGTGTCATTCCATTCAGCAGTTCAGGCTGTAGCTGTGTCTAAAGTTTCCTATGGAAATTACCATGGAGAAAACAGGTTTGGGGACCCCCCTTTTTTCTCACCCCCCCTTGACGAATCACCCCGAAACTTTCAAGACAGGAGCTGACCTGAGTGAACAATTAGTTTTGAAAATTTCGTGAAGATTCGTCAAACGGCGCCAAAGTTATTGGCAAATCAAAAAACGCTTTTTCCTATGGAAACTAGGTTCTAACTATAACTACCTACTGGCGACCGCCAGTAGGTTATATATATATATATATATATATATATATATATATATATATATATATATATATCAGCAACAACTCCGTCAAACACCATGGATTTTCCACAAAAACGTAGCACGGACCACAAGATAGTGCAGAGAAGTATTTCTTTATTGCTCACCGACCTCTACAGCCATGACGCTTTTCAGCCCGTCAAGGGCCATGATCACATGACACGCTCTGTCAGGTGGGTAGTTTTTTTATACCATTTTTTCACTGCTCAAACAGTGTTTTCTTAAAGTGACAAGTGCATTAGGCTCAAACTTATAGAAATAAGTGACAAATTTTATAGTTTGTTACAAGAACTTAGTAATACAACTCTGAAATTACCTGTTTAAATACAATGCATCTAAGTTAAATACCATAACGGGTTGCTTTACTTAAAATTCTCATAGGTTTAACGATAAAATTATCACAACCATTTGTTGTTAAATCAGTACTGAAAATTGATAAAACCTCTAAAAACTGATAGTTAAAAACTGGAGTATTTTTGAATGCAGTAAACCTGTTACTGATATACATCCCGGTATGAATACCTTGATAATAAAACACAAAATTACAGTCATGTATAACATATCAGATGTGTGTAAATTTCGCAATTACAGTACAGTTAATGTAAACAATTCCATGTGAACCTAATGACTTAAAGTGCTTGTGCTAGTGCCAAATCCTATGTCAGTGCTAAAAATTCTAAAACCAAGTGTAAAAACTACTAACTAACCCTATGTGTAAAAACTATGTGGCAGTGGAAATTGAAATAAATTGACTAACGTCAAAAATATTATTATTTGGTTCGAAGATGATAATTTTCAGCAGGCCTGCCTAGAACTTTAACTTTGAGAATCTTTTTATCTTAGATCATTACAGACAAGTATAAAGTTCTTCAGTAGCGTTCAGACCCCTTGGTTGTTTGGTATCGAGGTTGATAATGTAACTAGAGTCTAACAGTCTGAGCGCTCTTTCTCTGTCTCCCCCTCTTTTACTTGGTGGGACGGAGTCTATTAAAAAGTAGCTCAGGCCTTTCGGGTCTGCCTCATGTACCTCACCGAAGTGTCTAGCTACTGGATAAGCCTGGTCTCGGTTTTTTATCGCTCTTATATGCTGGAGTACCCTTTTGTGTCTCTGCAGTATAGTACTACCAATGTAACGTAACCCGCAAGGGCACTCCAGCACATAGACGACATAGTCAGATTTACAACTGAGGGATTTGCTGATGGGGCTTTCCTTGTCGCTAAAGGGGGTTTTGTATGTAGTTCTGTTGCTGCCGTGTTGGCACGCCTTACACACTTTGCACTTAAAAAAAACCCTTCTTTGGGTCAGCCAAGAGCTCTTGCTAGGACCACTGGGGTCATTGTGGACCAGGATATCTTTCATAGAAATTGCCCTACTATAGGTAATTGTTGGTTTTCTTGGGAGCAGATGACCAATCATGGGGTCACTTAGAACTAAGGGCCAGTTCTTAGTTATGATCTTTCTGACCCGTTTTTCATATTCATTAAATTTCAAGATAAATCTAAAGGTGCCCCCTTCTTTTTGTTTACTTATGTCTTTTGTTTGTTCGTGGTTTCCATCATTGTCTTTTCTGAGAAGGGTTTCCCTGGATTTGGACCTACTCTTTTGAATGGCTGCGTCAAGGCAGTGCGTCGTATACCCCCTTTCCCGAAATCTCAACTTGCTGATTTCTTGTGCTGTGATAAGATCTCTCTCGCAGCTACAAATCCGTCTCAGTCTAAGCATCTCCCCGTAGGGGATGCTGCGGATGAGATGCTTGGGGTGTGCACTACCTGCGTGCAGTACTGCATTGCCTACTGTAGGTTTTCTATATAATTTTGTCTCTAATTTGCCATCCTTAACAAAGACCTGCACGTCTAAAAAGTTGACACTTTCTTTGCTGATAGAAGCTGTAAAATGTAGGTTCAATTGGTTGCTGTTGAGTCCCTCAATGAAACTGTCAGCCTCAGTACATGTCCCGTCCCAAATTAAAAAGAGGTCATCTATATACCTCCACCAAGCCTTGATGTTGCTAGTTACAAAAGGTGTATGTTCTTTTTGCAGGACCAGCTCCTCCCACCACCTCATATGTAGACAGGCATAGCTGGGGGAGAAGCTGGCCCCCATGGCTACCCCTCGTAACTGTTGGTACATATTGTTTTGGAACATAAAATGGTTATTGTACAGGCAAAATTCGACCATATTTAAAAGCATTAGACTATGCTGTGCATGATCTGGTCCCCTTCTGGCAAGATAATATTCAAGGGCCCTTAATCCATCTCTATGATTTATGGAAGTATAAAGGGATGTCACGTCCAATGTGATTAGCAAGTATTCAGCCCGCCAGGAAAAGTCCATTAATTTCACTAAAAAGTCATTCGTGTCTTTGATATAAGATGCCAGGTTTTGAACATATTCCTGTAAGTAATAGTCTATATATCTTGAGGTGTTTTCAAGTAGGCTTTTTCGGGCTGAAATAATAGGTCTGCCAGGTGGTACTTGGGCATTTTTGTGAATTTTTTGAATAAAGTACAAAATTGGAACTACTGGTTTGTCATTTTTCATATACTTGAATTCGTCCAAAGTTAGCAATTCTGCATTCTTCCAGCCAATTAGTTTCATGTTGAAGTCATTGGTTACCTTTCGCAATGCTAGATGGTCGCTGCGACGATAACAATCTGTGTCTTTGAGTTGCTTCATTGCCTCAATGATGTAGTCAGTCTTTTTCCATAGTACTACATTGCCGCCTTTGTCGGCATTGCGGACGACAATCTCTGGGTTTCTTTTTAATTTGGACATCAATACATGAAATTGAATCTCCTGTTTGTTGATCTTTTGTTTTGTGGAGCTTTGTACTTTGTAATTTAATTCCTTTAGTCCACTCACAACATTATCATGAAAAGTATCAATCGAGTCAATCATTATCGGGTTGAAAGTGGAGCGAGGCTTGAAAGGAGTTTAAAAATTTGTATGCGGTTCTAAATTTGTTAGCCTTTCATCATTTGCTGAATTTGAGCTAGACATCCTATTTTCCTCCATTAGCTCTTGCATGTCTGTGAGTAACGCCATGTCTGATGGAGTGAGACTATGTTGGAATTCTTCCTGGACATTTAGTGTAACTTGACTTGCTGCTGTATCTGCTCTGTTGCCACTTTGCTGTTGATTTTGCTGCAAAAAGCATTGTTTTAGTTTTAGTTTTCGTATGCTTTTATAAATGTCGAATCTTGTGGTAACATAATTATATATATATATATTACAGAGGGGAAGTAACCCCTTCACAGTTATGGTTAAGATGACCAGAGATAGGAATTTCTCTGATTTTTCACCTATAATAGCATTTTGCCCGTTTTATGAATCTTCATGAACCTTTGCACTGCTAGTCTCCCTTCTACCTTTGTGGATGATGCAAAGTTTTGCAGTGATTAGTCAAGGGAGTGCAAAGATAAAAGGGGGGGTCCAAAAATGTGTTTTTCCAACAATACATTTTCCCATAGACTTTTCTATTGGACATAACGCCAAAACAGCTGAACGGATTTACATGGAATTTGACAGGATTAGACATTGTGGTGCATTATGGTGTGCAGATGATTCTTATGGGCACTATTGGTAAGAAAGGTAATATATTTTAAGTTATAAGGCATTTTATCTTAGTGACATCTGTTGTTGCTGTATTTTCACAAAAGTTTGCAGTATTTCACGAGAGTACTGCGGTACATAGTCAATATGTGATTAGCTAATGACTGCCTTTTCAAAAATTAAAGGCATGCTTCAGCTCCCCGCGTGCTAGTAAAGCACCTACTACCTCCCACGGTGCAGCTGTTTTGTGCTGCCATGACTGCTGCTTGCTGGGGACTCGTGGTCCCAGATTACCCGTGGACAGAAGGAGAAGCTCTTTCAGTTCCTGCGCCGCGCGCTATGAAAGCACCTACCACCTCCTGCGGTATGGGTGTTTTGTGCTGCCGTGATTGGTCCTAGCTGGAGACTCCTGGTCCCAGATTGCCCCTGGAGAGGAGAAGGAGGGGCTTCTACCGTTCCTTGTGCACTATTAAAGCGCCTACCACTTCCCACAGTGAGGGATGCATGAAGGCCACGCTCGGGGGAAGCTTGAGCCAAGGACGGGCCTGTCCCACACACGTCAGCGCCTGGAAGAGGCTAGGCCACCCCTGTTGGCACCTCCTTCTACCACCTTATCGTCGTTTGGCAACTTTTTCAAGGTACTCAAGTATTGTGTATGTATGGGTACATGCTTACCCCTTTTTCTGCTGGTGGTCTCACACTACGACAAGCTACACCCCTGGGACTCTTTTTCAATCCTACTGGTAAGTTGAGGGGGGAACTGTGCCTGAATTTGTTATTGCTGATTTCCTCATAATATTTTATAAGAATGATGCATAAATGAAAGGGTACCCCTGTGCTGTCACAAGCCTGCTATCATACAAACATTGACAGCTTTTTAGCGTGGGCAGTGGGTTTTATTTAAAAGAAAATGTATTTGGCTGAATGCCGGCTCTCACTTTAGGATGACAAAGTTGTCCCATTTCTGTTACCGGCTCCTCAGCCCCTAAGTGATGCTCTGACTAGTGACCTCGATTGCCCTAGAGTGTACTCTGCTGCCGTGGGTGGCCCTGATGGAGGGGACGGCTCTAACAGTACTAAATCAGAATTGAGCCCTCTTGGCCCCAGCCCAGTGGCTAAACAAAGGAAAAGAGCCATGAATCCTAGTACGGGGTCCAAAAAAGCTCATTGATTTTCAATTTGCCCAAGATGATACCCAGTTTATCCTCGACTGATATTGCTTTCTGGGACAGTATAAGTGGTAGGCTTAATGATTAGTTTGATTTAAAACTGCTACCTTTGAATGATCGTCTCTCAGCAATTGAGAAATGCTTGAACAAAAATGGCAAGGGGTGCAAGTCAGGTCCATCAAAACGTGTTCATAGTGTAGCAACTTCAACACAATACCACACAGCCCCTTATCCTAACGAAAGGGAAGTGCATACAGGTCATAATGAGCCAAGAGTCCTTGAACCTTCTGGGCCATATTCCAGCGCTAGTACCCAGGGGGGAAGCAGTGCTATGATTCCGCCTCAAGAGTGTAGATATCTAGCTCCCATTCCACCAGCTTCGTGCCCGTATGTGGTTATATTGGCCAATGTACCCAGTCTAGCCCCTGGAACAATAGAATCTACGTCTGAATTGAAAAAAGGTGACTGATTGGTTCAACCCAAAAGTGAGATGTAACTTAAACCTTTATGAGGAGATCCTTTTGGTGCGTAGAGTGGGGAGGTGGGGCCTTTACCTAGGAACTGTGAAGGAGACTGTATAAGTGTAAACTTTCATCGGCCTATGGTTGCTGGAGAAATCTTGGCATAAGCTAGGGCTGGTGAAGTAAGGTCTGGTATAGTAAACATTTTACCACTGGGCTTTTATATAACCACTTGGCACCCACCAATCCTTTGCATGCTGCCAAACACACCTCCCTCCAATTGATGCAATAAGTGGATCAGCCCATAAAAGAGAATATATTGATGGTATTATCTGGATTAGAGGACAATGATTTACAAGGTGGAGGGGAGCACATTTGTAATAATATTGTGGACTCCTTGGACTCTGTGGGAGTAGTCAGTGTGCATTCTTGTTGTATATCTGCTCCCCCTCCACTGGCAACATCCAGTAGCCCTGGTACATCCACTGTGCACCAAAATCGTAATACTGAGTCTCGACTGTTTACCCCCGCAATACGTTCGACTGAGGGGGGAAATCAACTTTCTGACCATAATTCCTCCGCCTTTTTGGCAAGCCATATGGACTAGGTGATAAAATATTCTCATCATCTCAATGCAAATTTGAGGATGCTATGTTGGAAATATTGCTGGGCTAGCTTAGAAATTGTTGATTGAGTATTGGTGTGTTTTTATAAACAGTTATGACACTGTACTCTTGCAGGAAACTTGGGCACTGGATGAAGTATTTATTGATGGGTATATGTGATTTAATCTTCCAGCCTCTCCCTCATCTTCAGGTCGGGCTAAGGGAGGTCTGACCACCTGGTTTAAAGTTGATATTGGCTGCAAAATAATGCAGACACAGACTGAAGGAGAAAATATGCAGGCATTCAACTAAAGGTGGGATTCCACTTTCTTATAGTTATGGTTAATCTTTACAAAAATAATTTTTCAGCTAGGGAAAATCTGAATTTTCATGAGTTATATGGTTTTGTGGAAAAACTAGCAGACAGGAATGATTATTTGACGTACCATTTATTCTAATAATAGCTGGTGATTTTAACGCAAAACCGGGAACTGTGCCCACCGTGGCGTCCTCGCCTTTTCCCCCAATATATCTGAGAATAATTGATAGGCAACATCGAGATTAGGGGACCTTCGCTTTATATACTAATTTGGCATCCTATGATCCAGAGAGAGCTGCCACTAATTACGTGGCATCTACTATCCTGACATATATGGGAAGGGGGCTAGGCTCCGTAATTGATTACATCTTTATATCCAGAAGTATGCATTCTCTTGCCTCAGAAGGGGATGTTTTACACACTATAGATAGCAACCATAATTTGTTTATGCTTTCGATAAAAGTCCCCTTGAATAGGCTTAAGTGTAATGACAGGTGTTAACAGTCAATATCCACGAAAGTTGCAGGACTCAGATTAGTCTGGAATTCTGCAAATATGAAGATTATAATGTGTAAATTGTTGATCGGTGTGAGGGGATGATTAATTTCTATATATCAGAGAAACGTGGACCCAATGTAGCGTTGAGATGATTTGCAGAATTGACTTCTTGTATAAGAGATATGTTAATGAAGCCCACAGGTAATAGAACAAGACTCAATAAATCATGGTTCGATAACGCTTGAAGAATTGCAAATACTAGACTAAGGAGGGAACTGAAGCACTCTCCCAGGGACCGGGAAGCAATTGGCGCTTGTAGGACGGCTAATACCCTGGCCCTAAAGAAACGAAAGGCTGATTTGAAGGATGAAAAAATGGAAACCTTGGTATCTGCTTGTCAGGCTAGGAACCCTCAGACTTTTTGGAATGCAGTATCTGTTGGCCTTGTCCCAGGTTTGATGCCTGACAAAGTGACCATGCATTTTGGCCCCAATAGTCGGGTAGACCACTTTAGAAGACTTTATTGTTCTAATGTTTCTAATCAAGAGAGAGGACTGGTCGACTGTGTGTTACCCTTGAACATTCAATTGTCGTCAGATGAGGTACTTGAGGCCATTCCTAATAGCCTCTCTAAAAAGGCACCTTGGCCTGATGTAATCCCTATGGATATATCTAAAGAGAATCCAGGGTTTTGGTCTCTCCTGCTCACAAAGGTCATAAATTCTGCTTGCAAAGTTTTTGTCTCATCCTTCTGGCATAAATCTATAAATGTGCCAGTTTTTAAAAAGGGAAATGTACATGGCCCCACGTGCTATCGCCCAATTTCACTCCTTGATTCTGTTACCAAGATAATTGGGAGAATCATACTGGACCGTTTGCTTCGGAGAAGAATATTCTCTCCCTGGTACAGTATGATTTTAAAAAGAGCCTTGGCACTATAGAACAATGTTTAAATCTTCACCTTCTTGTGTCCAAATATAAGTTTGCCAAAGGTAGCTCGCTCCAGTTGGCATTTATGGACTTAGCCAGTGCATTTGACTGTGTAAGAAGATCTAAGCTCTGGGATATATTAACCTCCTTGGGACTTGAAGTGGACTTGTGGCCTTTTTTGCAACATTTTCATTGGGATATATCTGCATCAGTTAGGTATGGGGACGGTGGAGAGTGTTCATCTTCCTACCCAGTCAATTGGGGAGTTCGTCGAGGGTGCGTGTTGGCACCTATTTAATTTCTGCTTTATATAAATGATCTTAAAACTGAACTAGTGAATATGGGGGCAGATGTTCCGCTGGTTAACAAAAAACCTATACCAGCACTCCTATATGCAGATGTTGATGTGTTACTTGCCAATACGGCCAATGGTTTAAAGAAATTGATTTTATGAAAAAGCTAGAATTGGAAACGAATTTCTCCAATACTTTCATTATGGTTTGTGGACCTAAAAACACGAAAACACGTTGTATAAGTATTGGGGGTAGGGTCATCGAGAAAGTTATCCAGTTCTCGTACAGTGGGCTGATGTTTGACAGCTTATGCACCTGGGTCCCATGTATTGGATAGTTTAAATTTGTTTTTTGAGTTTTGACATTTTGGATACAATTTCACAAGTTTCCACGTCAGCCGTTGCATGCACATATTGCATAGTTAAACATATAACATTGATGATCTGTGTATTGAAGGTATGCATGTCTTGTTTGTGCGTGCGTCACATAATATGTATTGTGTGTGTAATTGCTCTAGTCAACGGGGGATGTAAGAACTAGGACATTCTTGTGTGTTGCAGCGCTTGACGCATATGAAGATCCCTACCTGGCCTGGCTCCTCGATGTCTCCCCCGCAATGTGCTCTATAACTGGGTCCTAGGTATTGGAAATAGGAAAAAATGCTTTTTGAATGTGGTTAGCTGAATTTTCTCTCTAGCCTCCTCGACTGGAAGGAAGCCCATAGCCCCTATTTAGAGATTTTTAGGAGGAAGTGTCTCCTACTTCTGACTTATGGCTCGAGATATGGGGCTATAGGGATGTGGGCATTTTTCAAACTGAGTAAAATAAAGTGTGCAGGTGTGAATTGGGGGTCCCTTTTTCTACGTCACATTTTGCTGTCCATCAGGAACTGTACTTGGAGTACATTGAAAATTTGATTAACGTTGCCCATTTGTTGTTGTGCTGTTCTATTTGCTGAATGAGGAGGCTACTTTAAACCAAGCAATTATCTTAGAATCTCTTTCCTCCTTGTATGGGTCCAGAATCCGCTGGCTTAAATATATTGGAAGAAAACTTCTGTTTTAGGTTGTCCACATATTTTTGAAAAAACTGTGGATATTTGTCAAAAAGACAAAGGGTGGGTCAAGGAATGTTTCATGTCCCACAGAAGGGCGCAGAGAGAGGATAGGGAACTAATAAAGCCCACTGTTAGAGAATATTACCTTTTACCGACTACACAGGGGACGGACCCTTATTTGCACCTGATTTCAGGCACATGGGAACAGATGTTGATGACCCGATTTAGACTAGGATCTATTAGATGGCTGTTGTGTTTCCCCCAAGGACAGTTTGCTCCCTCTGATATATGTATATACCTGTGTTACCCTGCTGCATTTTGTGTTTATTTGCAAATTTTATCCTACAGTCACTAAATGGTATCTTTTACCTGTACTCCGGAAATTCAAGTTTAGCAAATGTAGAGTGGCATTGATTTTTCTGCAACAATGATATTGTTCCATTGTACGTAATGCAGTGGGCTCCTTTTTAAACTGTGCACTGCAAAATGCGTCAGTCAATGATGTTTTAATGATGTGGTTCTTTTAGCTTGTTTTAATTTTATTATGATGGCAAGTGTTACACTGTGTTTATGTTTTCACACATCTTTTTTTTTTTAAACATATTTTATTTCCTTTTATAGGCATCACCGTTATCTTCGAATTATCTTTACATTTTTACATTTTTCAATACCTCTTGTTTCCTTTCTTCATATCTCATCAACATATTATGCATGTCTGTACATCTGGTATCTCTGGTTCTTTAATGTTGGTTCCGATTCATACATACATTCAGATACCCCTGCAACTCTCCCCAACTACCCCCCGTCCTCCCCCGCACTACTGTTGCCCAGTGTATTATGATGAGTCCAGCTTATCGCATCTTCCATCTGGTATTATGTAACTTTGTGTCTTTCAGGTGTTCCCTCCCGGTCCTGCCTCAGCCCAGGTTCTTTTGCTTCCTGGGCCGCCCTCCCCTTGTACTCGCTGTATTCCCCCTTCCTGTTCCTGCCTCAGGGGACAACCCTGTTGTGAGGGCCTTATAGGGGTGGTTGATTCGGATCCCCGGTCATTACTTCTCATTTCCTCCACTAGTACCTCCCATGCCTGAGCTCTCTCAATCTTACCAGGCCCCTCCTCACATTTCTGAGCAAGATTCTACCCTCTCAGCTCGCCCACTTCTCCAGCTCTCGCTGCCATCTATGTATGCTGGGGCCATTCGGCGCCTTCCATTTACTAGTGATTTCACGCTTTGCCAGTATGAAGGCAAGGCCCTGGAATTTGTCAGTGACTTTAGTCTTAGCTGTGTGAGGGAACAGGTTAAGTAGGACGTGCTCTGGAGTACATGGTACTATCCGCTCCATCATTTGAGCCGTCTCACTCGTCAACTCTTGCCAGTAATGCGTCAGGGACTGACAGCTCCACAACATGTGGATAAAATTCGCCCCGTTTCTCTACATATCGGGCATCCCTGTGGAAGAACCGGTTGATTTGTTCCGGGGTGATGTACGCCCGATGCAGCGTGTAGAAGCTAATCAGGCCAAAGCGTGTGTTTCGGGAAACCTTAGCTGTCCTTTGTAATATGTTCTCCCAATCCTTATCCTCTAGCGGTCTGCCTAAATCCTCAACCCACCAATTCCTCAGTGCTTCCAGTGGCTGTAGAGAGTCCCGTCCGATTACCCTGTATAAACATGTAACTGCCTTTATGGTACCCCCCACCAGACCTATGTATTCGCAGGTGGCATGCCGCGGCGGCTCGGTCATACCCGCTCCCCAGTGTCGTCGCATTGCCCCATGACTGCCCTGTAAAGCAGGAAGTGTCGCTGTGGGATACCCCAATTTGTACTGAATTCTTCAAAGGTGAGTAACTCCTCATCTCTGTATAGGTCTCCCACTCTCATGGCCCCTGCCTGTTCCCATTCCTCTATCCCCCTCCACTGCCCAACATGCGGAAGTGCCCTAATGTTTTCACACATCTTTTTATATGGATTTGTTGCTCCTGTTTTAGATATTTATGAGTTTATTCTTGTAATTATGATGTATCTTTTATGATTTGCTTTTTATGAGATTGAATAAAGAATTTGAATTGAATTGCATTAAAGGCAGCCATGTTGTTTTTAGGTACACTTTGCCTCTGTTCTGCTTTTCTCTCTGAGATGTAGGTAATTATTAGGTTTGATATTTTTTCACTATCTATTACCACTTTATTAAAATGGTAATAGGTAAGTGGCAATAGGTAGGGGAAATTATTTATATTTTCCATATATTTTTTAGAAAGTTGACGGAGTACCACAGTACTACCTAGGAAGTACCAAGGTAATGAAAAAGATTTTTTTTAAAAGATGTAAACTAATTTAAAATACACTGTACTACACTATATTTTACAAATATTGTGTACTATAGTGTTTTTAATTTTTTACATATATATTTTTTTTAAGTTTAGGGAGTACTGCGGTACTACCTAGAAATTACCGCGCTACTTACAAAACTTTTTTAAAAATGTGACTATATTAGCAACTTATAAAAACACTATTATATTATATTTAAGGGGAAAGATACTGTAATACAGTGTTTTTGTTTATTTTTTACTCATTTAATGTTTTGTTTAATTTTTACACTTAGGAGCCGATTACGATCTCGGTCAGAAAGCCTCCGACCTTAGGTCAGAGGCTTTCAGGCTTTCCGACCGAGATCGTCAGTTTTACTTCCGAGCGCCTAATTGCAATTTAGGCGGTCGGAAGTGAAACCGGCCGGTCATTCCGGCTGGATTCCGACTGGCTCCAGGAGCCCGTCGGCCAATCGGAGACCGGCCCGTAATCCATATGGACTGCGTTTTATGCCATCCGGATTACGATGCTCGGTTTCCGGCAAGCTTTCCATGTCGGGCTTTCCGACAAGGAAAGCCTGTCGGAAGTGAGTATGGGGGTACCTTGCAGGGCCCCCTTCTGTTTGCGGCCTCCGGTTGGGGGCCGAGGGGGCACCTATGGTGCTCCCCTGTTCATTCCTGCACCGTGTGGCAGGCACCCTGAGGTGCCTGCCACGCGGTGCAGGGATGAACACAACCTCCCTTTTCCCTATCGGAGCATGTGTTACGGCTGGTTTACGGCCATAGCACAAGCTCCCATAGGGAAATGGCAGGATGCGACCGCACCCTGTGCGGTCCCATCATAATTCTGCGGTCAGGACCGCCGACTGAAGGTCAGTCGAACGGGTTATTGCGACGGTGTCGGGAGGACGCAAGTCCGCCCGACATCGTTATAAGCCCCTAAGTCTGTGTTCTGGGTTTTAAGGGGAAATATAGTGTGGAGCTGTGTACTTGAAAAATCAAAAAAAGAATAGGTAATACATTTATGAAACACTGTACTACACTATATTTCCCCTTAAAGCCCAGAACACTAAACATGGTTTCAACTATATTTTGCACTTTTCATTCTGGAAGGGCAAAATATTGTTTAGATCACACTTACTCTCCATTCTGGCTTTTAAGGAGAAATATAGTGCAGCACAGTGCACTTAGAAAAAAATGTACCAAAAAATGAAAACATATAAAAAACATTGTACTATACTCTATTTGCCATTAAAACCTAGAACGCAGACTAAATGGCCGATTACGATGTGGTCGGAAAAGGCTCAGACCGTCTGTCGGAGCCTTTCCGTCTGCATCGTAATCTGCCGTTCGGATTCCTTTCCGACTGCCTCATTACGATGGAGCCATTATAAAAATGGGGTAACCCAAAATGGTTGTGGACCTGGGCTCAATTTGATATGAAAAACAGTGGTCCTAGACCTCAAGTGGAGAATTAATACATAATAAACCTTTTGCAGTTTGGAGCATATGCAAAGTCAGCTCACAGTACTTAATACAAAACAATATAAAGATGTGCAACAACCGATTTCCAAATTGGCGCAAAAGTTTTATTTAGTCAAAATCCAAAATAGCAGTAGATATCTTACTGCATTAAAAGGGGAGAGTTAAGGAAAGGTTGCTCCAGGGAACGTGCAAGAAGGAGGTGCTCGAGTGAAATGGAAAATAGAAAAGAATTCTACTTAGTGTTCAGGAAAAAGGGAATTAAAACAATTCGAATAGTGGATTGATAAACTGATATCAATCTCTACATATAGACTGACCGCATGTGATTATTTGTTCACAAAATTTCATTTTGCATATACTTTCAGAATACAGAAATGTATTATTTAGCACGTTTTAGTTTTGGGGATGCGGTCCAGGCTACGGTGATGTGGGCGTCGACGTTTCGACCCGACTTGGGGCTCAGAGGGTAATTTGGGGCCTCGGCCTGCGGGTCTTCCTCAGGAAATTCACAAAACAATTAATGATACCCATAATTGTTTTGTGAATTTTATCCAAATGCACAACCCTGAATTCCTTATTTTAATCCATTAGGTGTGGAACTAGGAAGCCACACACTTTCCCAGGTTGCCCACCCCTGTCCTGAGGAAGACCCGCAGGCCGAGGCCCCGAATTACCCTCTGAGCCCCAAGTCGGGTCGAAACGTCGACACCCACATCACCGTAGCCTGGACCGCAAGCCCCAAAACTAAAACGTGCTAAATAATACATTTCTGTATTCTGAATGTATATGCAAAATGAAATTTTGTGAACAAATAATCACATGCGGTCAGTCTATATGTAGAGATTGATATCAGTTTATCAATCCACTATTCGAATTGTTTTAATTCCCTTTTTCCTGAACACTAAGTAGAATTCTTTTCTATTTTCCTTTTCACTCGAGCACCTCCTTCTTGCACATTCCCCTGGAGCAACCTTTCCTTAACTCTCCCCTTTTAATGCAGTAAGATATCTACTGCTATTTTGGATTTTGACTAAATAAAAATTTTGCGCCAATTTGGAAATCGGTTGTTGCACATCTTTATATTGTTTTGTATTAAGTACTGTGAGCTGACTTTGCATATGCTCCAAACTGCAAAAGGTTTATTATGTATTAATTCTCCACTTGAGGTCTAGGACCACTGTTTTTCATATCTCATTACGATGGAGGCGGTCAGAAAGGAATCCGAATGGTGATTCCGATTGGCTTCCGACAGGCTTGGAAAGCCCATCCGCCAGTCGGAATGCGGCCAATAATCTCAATCTCTTTCCGCCCTAGGGATTATGATGTCGGGTTTCGGCAGCCTTTCCGTGCCGGCCTTTCCAACACAGAAATGCTGTCGGAATTCGACTTTGGGGGCCCCCAGCAGGGCCCCCTTGGGTGCACGGCCTCCATTTGGAGGCCAAGGGGGCACCTAAGGTGCCCCCCTGTTGAGCCCTGCAGGGATTAAAAGCAGCTTCTATTTTACAATGGGAGCATGCATTCTGGCAGGTTTACGGCACAATACATGGTCTCATTGTAAAGTATAGGAATGCGACCGAAAAGTGTTCGGTCGCATCCTAATTAGTCGGTCGGGACCACCGACCGGGTGTCGGTCGGTCGGTCCCATGACCAAGACGATGTCAGGCAGAGGAAACTCCACCTGACATCGTAATCAGTCCCTAAGTGTAGTCTAAGCAATATGGTAGTACTTCGCAAACTTTTTGTA
Organism: Calotriton arnoldi; assembly: GCA_963921515.1. Lineage (NCBI taxonomy): Eukaryota > Metazoa > Chordata > Amphibia > Caudata > Salamandridae > Calotriton > Calotriton arnoldi. Next base: position 494,341 of record CAWUFW010002850.1, read on the forward strand.
AACTATATAACGTAATAAAACAACTTTTACATACCTTTTTTGCCCTTATATAAACTGATTCATCCCTTCCTATATACTTATAAAATAGTAGGATACTATATTTACACTGAAAAGCCAGAGCACAGCCAAAGTGTGGTCTAAAGAATATGTCTACAATTTACTTTTGAAGGGGCAGTCATTAGCCAATCATATACTGTTTTGTTATCGGCATGTAGTACAAAATTACCGCGGTATGCTGCGGTACAATATATCACAAGTTTTTGTGCCTCATGGGCCTTATTCACAATGGTAAATGTACACTTTTCTGTAAGTTTGCCATTGTTTGCTATTCACACAGGCGTCTTAATGGTAGTATCTTTTCGACTGTGGAGTCTCCGCACATAAAAAGATAAGACTGTCCTATATTTTTAAGTGAGGAGACTCCGTAGTCTTAAATATACTACTCGTAAAATACCTTTGTGAATAACAAACAATCATAAAAATACACAAAAGTATAAGTTTACCTTTGTGAATCGTGCCCAGTAACTTTAAAACTACACAAACAATTTAAATCTACTACAAAAAAGGACCCTTTACACCACATAATCTACTTTCCTGACACAGTTCATGTACATCCATTCAGCCATTTTCACACTATGTCTCTTTAAACAATACTCAATGACACGCTACTCCACTCCATTGTAAGACACGCCACTCCACTCTATGACACATCACTCAACTCTATGAACTCCAATCCACTCTACGACAGTGCTGGCCACTCTGTGGCACTCCATGAAACACAGGTGTATGAAAAGCAACTCCACTGTACGACACACCACTCCAGTCTACCACATGCCACTCTAATCTAATAGAAACCACTCCACTCTATGACATGCCACTCCACTCTACGGCATGCGACTCCACTCCATGCTACTCCACCCTATGCCAAACCTCTCCATTCTACGCTACTCCATTCTATGCTATTGTACTCTACACCATTCCACTTTAAGCCACATAATCTATATTTCTAACACATTGCATCTACATCCATTCAGCCATGTTCCCACTACGTGTTTTTAAACAATACTGTAAGACGCCAACATACCACTCCACTCCACTGTACTCCACACCACCCACTCTACGACACATCACTCCAGTCAATGACATTCCTGTCCACTCTATGACACTCCATGCCACTCAACTCTATGATGCCACTTTACTGTATGCCACTCCACTCAAGTCTACCACATGCCACTCTACTCCACTACATGCCACTCTACTCTAGGACACTCCATGCTAGTCCATTCTATGGCCCATCACATCACTCTATCACATCCGAGTTCACTCTACGCCACTGCACTCTATGCCCCTCCACTGTAAGCACTGTACCACATACCACTCTATGACACAACACTCCACTCTGCTATACAACAAGTCACTCCACTATACAACAGTCCACTCCACTGTATCCCACTCCACGTCACTCCACTTTACCACATGCCACTCCACTGTACCATACACCACTCCACTCTAGCACATGCCACTCCACTCTACGACATGCCACTCTATGACACTTCATGCCACTCCACTCTACGACACACCAATCCACTCTACTCAACGTCACCCCACTGTTCACTATTCCACTCCACGCCACCCCACTCAATGCCACTCCACTCTACACCACTGCACTCTACACCACTCCGCTCTACACTATTCAACTATATTTCACTTGACACTATGCCACACTATGCAACTTCACTGTACAGCACACCACTCCACTCTACACTATACTATTCCACTCTTCGACACTCTACTCTACACCGCTCCACTCTATGATATTCCAGTCTAGGCCACTCCACTCTATGCTATTATACACTATGACACTCCACTTTATGCCCATCCACTCTACGCCATGCCTTTCTACACATTCCAATCTACACCACTCCACTCTGTGCCACTGTACTGTATGCTATTCCACTCTATGCCACTCCATTCTACGTCATTCCACTCTACACCATTCCACTCTACACCACTCCACTCTGTCACTCTACTGTATGCTATTCCACTCTAGACCACTGCACTCTGCGCCACTCTACTGTACGCCACTCCACCTGATGACACTCCTCTCTACGCCACTCCACTTTACACCACTCTACAACATTTCATTCTATGCTATTCCACTCTATGCTGCTCCACTCTATGCCACTCCACTTTATGCCACTCCACTCTACGTTATTCCACTCTATGCCACTCCACTCTATGCGATTCCACTCTATGCCAATCCACTCTATGCCACTCTACTCCACTCTACCACACTCCACTGTATGCCACTCCACTCTATGCCAGTTGACTATACACCACTCCATTCTATGCCACTCCACTCTATGCTATTCCACTATACATCACTCAACTCTATGCCATTCTATGCCTGTCAACTCTATGCAAAACCACTCTATGCCACTCCACTCTGTGCCATTCTACTCTATGCTATTCCACTCTATGCCACTCCACTCTATGCCATTCTATGCCTGTCAACTCTATGCAAAACCACTCTATGCCACTCCACTCTATGCCACTCCACTCTGCGCTATTCCACTATATGCCATGCACTGTATGCTACTGCACTCTGCACCACTCCACTCTACCCTACTCCACTCTACACCACTTCACTCTATGTCCGTTTACTATATGCCACTCCACTCTACAGTATTCCATTCCACGCCATTCTATACCACTCCACTATATGCCACTCAACTCTACACCACTCCACTCTACGATATTCCACTCTACTTCATTACACTCTAAGCTATTCTACTCAACCCCATTCCACTCGACTGTACACCATTCCACTCCATTCAAGGCCACTCTATGCCATTCCATTCTATTCCATTTTACGCCACTCAACTCTACCCTATTCCACCCTATTCCACTCTGTGCCACTCCAATGTATGCCACTCAATTCTATGCCACTCCAATATGCGCTACTCTACTCTACGCTATTCCACTCTACACCACTCCACTCTTTGCCACTCCACTCAGCACTTCTCCACTCTATGCCACTCCACTCTACTTCACTCCACGCCAGTAGCGGTCCGTGGTAGGAGTGCCGGCCGGGCGGTGATGTGGGGCGGGGGAGGGGCAGGGTGGGCGGGTAGTAAACCACGGATTACGGCCAAATACAGGTAAGTAAACATTTAAATAAATAAAACGAATTTCGTTGTGGACGAAATTCACTATTTCACTATTTCACTCTACTCTACTCCACTCCACACCGCTACACTCTGTGCTATTCTACTCTACACCACTCCGCTCTACCCCACTTCACTTTACACTATACCACTCTATGTCACTCCACACTACGCTATTCGGCTCTATGCCACTCCACACTACTGTACAGCACTCTACTGCACGCCACTCCACTCTATGCTATTCTACTCTATGTCACTCAACTCTACGCCATTCTGCACCACTCCACTCTATGCTATTCCACTCTACACTACTCCACTCTAGACCACTCCACTCTACACTATTCTATTCTACATCATTCCAATCTACGCCACTCCACTCTACATTACTCCACACTACGATTTTCGACTATATGCCACTCCACAATAGTGTATGCCACTATACTCTATGCCACTCCACTCTATGCTGTTCCACTTCACGCCACTCCACTCTATGTTACTCCACTCTATTCCACTCCACTCTATGCCACGCCACTCTATGTCACTTGTCCCTATCCCACTCAACTCTACGCCACTCCTCTGAAAGTCACTTCACTCTATGCCACTTCATTCTACACCACTCCACATTAAGCTATTCCACTCTACACTATTCAATGCAATAACACTTCACTCTATGTCAGTCTACTATACACCACTCCACTCTATGCTATTCCATTCTATGGCACTCAACTCTACGCCACTCCACTTTATGCTACTCCACTCTATGCCACTCAACTCTGTGCCACTCCAGTCTATGCCAATCCACTCTGTGCCACTCTACTTTATGCTATTCCACTCTATGCCACTCCACTATACACCACTCCAACTCTATGCCACTCGACTCTGCACCATTCACCTCTACACCACTGCACTATACCCTATTCCACTCTGAACCACTCCACTCTACGCTATTCCACTCTACACCACTCAGTTCTACACTACTCCACTCTACACTAATCCACTATATGCCATTCTATGAAACTCCACTCTATGCTATTCCACTCTATGACACTCGACTCACCACCACTCCACTCTATTCCACTCTACACCACTCCACTCTATGTAATTCCACTCTATGTCACTCCACTCTATGTTATTCCACTCTATGCCAATCCACTCTACTGTACATCACATCACTCTATGCCATTCAATGCTACAATATTTGACTTTATGACAATCATCTTTATGCTATTCCACTCTACACCACACTACCCTATGCCACTCCACTTTACGCTACTCTACTCTATGCCACTTCACTCTATGCCACTCCAGGCGATGCCACTCCCCTCATGCTATTCCACTCTATGCCATTCCACTGTATGGCACTCTACTGTATGCCACTCAACTCTATGCCACTTCAGTCTATGCGACTCCACTCTGTGCCATTCTACTTTAAGCTATTCCACTCTATGCCACTTCACTGTATGCCACTCAACTCCATGGCACTCCACTCTAGGCCACTCCACTGTATGCCACTCTATGCCACTGCACTGTATGCCACGCCACTCTCCGCCCCTCCATTGTACATCACTCTACTCTATACCACTGCACTCTAGCCACTCAATACTATGCCACTCCACTTTACGCTATTACCCCTCCATGTCATTCTACTCCACGCCACTGCGATCTACGTCAAAACACGATACACCTCTCCACTCTACACCATTTCATTCTACGGCACTCCATTCTGCATCACTCAACTCTACGCCACTCCTCTGTACGCCGCTCCACTGTATGCTATTACACTCTACGCCACTCAATTCTATGCCCATCCACTCTGCGCCGCTCCACTCTATGCAACTTCACTCTAAGGCACTCCACTGTACGCTTTTCCACTCTATGCCGCTTGACTCTACGCCACTCCACTCAATGCTACTCGACTGCACTATTCAACTCTACGCCACTCCACTCTATGTCAGTGTGCTATACGCCACTCCACTCTATGCCACTCCACTCTAAGCTATTCCACTGTATGCCATTCAACTCTACGCCACTCCATTGTGTGTCACTCTACTCTAGGCCACTCCAAAGTATGCCACTCCACTCTACACTATTCCACTCTACGGTACACCACTCCAATCTACGCCACTCCACTCCATACTACGTCACTCCACTCTATGCTATTCCACTCTACACCACTCTACTCTATGCTATTCCACTCTACCTCATTCCACTCTACTCTCCGCCACTCCACTCTACGCCCCTCCACTGTAACACACTATATGACACATATCTCTGACACAACACTCCACTCTACTGTCTGACAAGCCATCCACTAAACACCACTCCACTGTACACCACTCTACCGCACTCCACTCTCCATTATTCCACTCTGCCACTCGACTCTGTTACACCTTTCTACGCAACTCCGGTCTATCCTATTCCACTGTACGCTATTCCACTCTATGCCACTCAACTCTACATCACTCCAGTCTATGCCTGCCACTCTACACTTCTCCCCGCTACTCTACTCTACACTATTCCACTCTACTCCAATCAGTTCCACAGCACTCAATATCATGTGCCCGTGTTGGGTCTGGTAGGAAATAGTGACAATTTACATGTACACGATCCATCATTCCATCATGTATTCTTTGTATAATTCTCTGAGCGAAAGAGAGCACGAGCGACTAAGCGAAAACATCTAGGTCTGTCACCACAGTTCCTCAGGGAACAGGGTTGTCTTGTTCAGTAGTTGCCAGAACTGTTTGCTCCCTGTCTAAGTTTAGGGGGGCTAATGGTGGCACTGTGAGCTAGCTGCTCCAAGGGACAACATATCCTGTGGGGGGTGCATGGAATCAGTCTGGCACCATCCTAAGTTTATGTCCTCAGCAAACGTGCCATTCCTACTGATTAGTGGAAACTACACAACATTGGTTGTTTTATTATTTTGTATGAATCAACTGAGAAGTTCAATGGTGCTTCCTTAAAAATCCCTACACAATTTTTAAACCAGAGAGGTCCATGGTGTTAGGGAATATCCTCCTCAGCTGAGTAGAGATAACCTATGTATGGGCTGTGGTTAAATTCAAGCTTGAAAGTATATTGCTCCCACTGTGTTAGCCAAACTCTGTAATTCATTTCTTAAATAACATGGCACAAAATATTTCCAAGAACTGCAGACATGCAGTCACTCAGAAAACTACTATAATATGGCCTCACGGTAGATTGTGGGGATGTTATCTTCGTGGTAGAGGCACACGAGGTATTTAGAACAGAGGTGTTTTACTCCTGGATTAAATTCCCTGCTGCAGATGATGCTACACAGGTATTTCGCGAATTTGAAGTAGGCAAAATACCAGATGAATACACTCCTTATGACGAGCTAGAAATCCCTCTAACCGACCAAGAACATGCTAATTGGTTTAAAGGCGCCCTCCCACATAGTATACAAGACGTGAGACTGGGCCCTCTCAGCAATGAGGGAGCCACAAGGCCAGTCCTAGGCGGTTACACATCGCATCCTGGTGTTGATCGCTTGACTGCAGGCCAGCTGCGGGAATTATGTAATAATATAGTAACAATATACAGAAGTCTTACACAATTTGTGATGCGAACATTAACGCTCGCTCCTGCGTGGAGTGTTCAAGCGGTAGCACCACAATTAGCTACACCAGGCATTAGCCATCAAACATTGAATGCAGTAATGGTAAAAGTTCCCACCAAAAGGGAAGAAATTCCATTTTGGATCGCACAAAAAACAAACCAGCTTGAAGCAGTATTTCCCCATACGGGCCTGCAGGAAAAACACAGGATACTAACAATTTGCTTTCCAATAGGGATGGCTCCCCAGTAGAGGATTCTGTCTGTTGGGATACGCTCTTTGCTGCAGTATATACCCGAAAACATGGTATCTCTTCTTTGGCGGTTCCTCCTGAGGTGCTAAAACAGGTAGAGAATGAGCACGGGGCAGCACCTGCCCTCGACTTTGGGATAAAACTGATGGGCAACTTTGCCGCAGTATCCGCCGTAATGTTGAGTAACATTAAAAGGGAAGCAGTAGTGTTAGCTATACGGCAACACCTAAGGGATTTGACTCCTGCCCAACAGGAGTACGAATTACTTAAAATTATCGAAGAAACCTATGCTACACTGGGTAGAGATAATTTGGGCGCCAGACAAGGAAAACCACAATTGAAGAGTAATTCTGAAAAGGATATATCAAAGCAAGCACACGACTCTTCAACGAAGAAGTGGGACAATAAGAAAAACAAAAGAAAAAACAAAATCACAGGGTGGGTTGCTGACATAGGAATCTACAGAAAAATGTTACAATTTATGTACCCGTGATAATATTAAACCACCTGATAGGTATCAGGATACTGATACACGTTCCTCTTGTTCTTTTCAGGATTCATTCGATAAACGTTCAGAGAAAGGAGGATGAACAGAGCACAGATCAGAAGATCACATGAAATCAAGAAAGGACTCACAACACTCAAAATCCACACCTCAGCACCGCTTCGACTAGCCGGGTGTCAATGTCGTCAGGGGTAGGGAGGAGGGAGGACCCCCAGTGGCGGGAAAGACTTAATGCCGGAATCATCGCTACTGGGCATCAGACCCTGTATCTCCCTCCGGCAGCATCTCCACTTGTACTGGTGTTGGTGAATGTACCGCTTCCGAGGGAGGGACAAAAAGAAACGACGGATCAATTAATGGCGAAAGCCCTTCACTGGCTGGCGTGTCACCTAAATCAAGTGGGGGGAAGGGGCAATCATTTGTCTAATCAAATTATCATGGCCAGAAGGATAGGGTGGTTGGGTACATCGAGAAAAGTAATACCGGGTGATTGTGTGGTCATAAACTTCAATAATGAATTTGGAGTTAGATCTCTCTTAGCGCAGCTACACAAAGTCCCACCCAAGGGCAGCAAGATTACAGCTTTATCATTGGAATATTTTTACAGGCCCCCTTTCCCGATGGCTGTAGAATGTAGAGCTCAACTGAGGGGTGCCCAGTCATGGCTAAACCCAACAGGAAACACTGGTGCTCCAGGCCTGAGTTTGGAGAACAGATTTGCTCCCCTCTCTGACCTGGAAGCATGTGATTGACTACGGCCAGATGATATAAAATTCTTAGAGGGCCGTGACAGTCAGGATATTCCCGTCCCTGACACCCAAGGGAGTCCAAAGATAGCTAATACACAGGTGGGGGCAAATAAAAATATTTTTAAGGTAGCATCTTGGAATGTGGTGGGCATTGTGCAAAAACTAGGTGATGACCATTGGCAAAACTTTTGGCAAGACCACGATATTTCATGTTTACAGGTGACATGGTCAACGGAGCTCATTTTTATAAATGGATACCGTTCTTTTCAGACACTGGCTATACCATCAGCAGCAGGGAGGGCCAAGGGGAGTCTTTTAACTCTAATCCCAAACACTCTGTCAGTAACAGTAAACAAATTTGAACCGCTGAGCCCCCATTTTCATCTGCTAACATTAGAGGTGGCAAATGAAGGCACCTGGCTTTTAATACATTTTTATAACAATGAGTTTGGGGGAAATATGCATCTAGTGGCCGTTGAGGTAAATAAGGCAATAGATAAATATACAAGCAGTATAAAGAATGAGGCGCCCAATATTATTTGGGTGGGTGATTTTAACATACATCCCTGCAAATACAATGAAGGTCCCGTTTGTGGCTTAGAAGACTTGGGGGGAAATCCAACATATCACTTCACCCACGCCGAATACGGAAACTGCCTAAATAGGATCCTATTTTCCAGTAATATGGCAATAGCCAATAATTTGATTTCATCAATAGGCCACCCAGGGCAAACCTTTCGGCGAAACGGCTATGAATCAACGATTGATTTCATTCTAGTCACTAACACCCTCAGTAACAAGGTCACCCTGGTAGAAAGTCAATTCACGATCTTCAGTGATCATGCCATCCTAACCTTACAGTTAAGTGTGACCACAAGGGATGTGATCCAGTATCAGAAAATAGGAATCCCAACCCTGGCAAGAAAAAACGGCTTTCAGCTTAAGTGGGCTCAAATTGATAAGATTAAGTTAGTCCCTCAAATTGTTTCGACTATCCAGGATAATATCTCCACTTGCCTGGAATTCGACTCTCATCCAGTGGTTGTGGTGACCTCTTTCAGAGATCTTCTAGAGAAAGTAAAATTGGCTTTTACACGTGTTAAACCCACAAATAACGTACTACGTAAAGGCTGGTTCGACTCCCCCTGTACAAAATCAAGAAAAGCGTTAATGACAGCCCTGAAAGCCCAACCCAGAAATCCAGACCAAATAAGATCACTAAGTACTGATTACAATCTAGCAAGAAGGAATAGGGAAAGGGCTATTAAGGAGGAGGTTTAGACGAATCTCGAAACAGCAGCAAATATGGGTAATAGCCGAGAATTCTGGAAGATAATCAATGCTACCCGATTTAAAAACCCTAAGGACCCCTCCCTGGATAACAATGTAGACGAAGAAGCTTGGGTGGCTCATTTTGATAACATCTTTGCCTCGAGCAGTCCCTCTGCTACATCCCCCTCAATACAGAGCCTAACTCACAGGACTTACTGTCGTTCCCACTCATTGAAGTGAGAGGAGGCTTGATGTTGTGTAGCCCTGGAAAAGCCCCAGGCCCGACGGGGTACCGAATGACTTCTTCCAGGAAAGCCTGGACCTGTGGGTTCCCTTATTAACGAATGTTCTTAATAACATAACCTCAGTAGCCCCCGCCATGGACAACAAGTGTAATCGTCCCAATTTATAAAAAAGGGGATAGGGCAAACCCAAAGAACTACAGGCCAATGTCCCTGTTGGACACTACAGCAAAGCTCATGGGCCGATTCCTCCTGTTTAGGCTGGAGGGGTGGGCCCAGGAGAAAAACATCTTAATTCAGGTGCAGTATGGGTTACAGCGGGGAAAAGGTACTGTAGACCAGTGTTTGAATCTAGCATTAAAAATAGACAAATATACCAGAGTGAAGGAAGTGAAAATCTACACGGCATTTATGGATCTCTCAGCAGCATTCGACTGCGTGGTCCACTCCAAGCTCTGGAATATAATGGAGGAGATGGGGATTGAACCAGCCATAATTAACTTTATCCGACAGCTGTACTCAAATGCCACCGCATGGGTCCGCTACGCCAAAAATGGGGAATGCACCTGCCCATTTAAGATCACTAGGGGGGTAAGACAGGGATGCGTCCTCGCCCCATTCCTCTTTTCTATCTACACAAACGGTGTCGAGGACGCTCTCTTGGGGGCATCCCGGGACGTCCCTGTGTTTGATACACATTTGCTACCTATATTGGCTTATGCGGACGACGCAGTGTTGATTGCAAGAACGGAGCTAGCTCTTCAACGCCTCATAACTACATACGTGGCCTATATGGACTCAATAGACCTGAAAGTTAATGAAACAAAATCCTTTGCTATTATAGCAGGGGCTGGTAAAAGAGACAAATCCCCGTACCTCCATGCGGACTCTGGTAGACACTTTTCCCCTACCTGGGGGTTCTCTTTGACAAAAATCTAACATGGTCAAAGTTGGTGGAGGGAAGGACTCTAGGAATGGAGAGAAGTCTGTCAGCCATAAAATCATTTTCTAAAAAGCTGGGCGCCAGACCATTACTCCCTATAAAGAATATCTATCAGGCCAAGACAAAGGCTGCAGCAATATATGGGGCAGTTGTCTGGGGCTTGGCGCCGATAGACTCACTCCTAAACATTGAAAATAGCTTTTTTAAGTCCCTAGTGTCCCTCCCTCCTTCCTCCCCCAACTACACCTTACATATCGAATTGGGCTTGCCTTATATCTCAGATTCAATTAGGTTAGCCCCAATCCTACTGTGGCTCTCAATTTGGCGGAGGAACACGGTGACCCTAACGCAAAATATAATAAGAAATTGCCTAAACCTGGAAAACTACAGAAGGATTAGATGGCTTAACTATGTGGAATGAGAGTTGAATGATATTGGATTCCCTGAGTTATTTAGGGATCTACTAGCATGTAGAAAGGTCACGAAACAAAAGTTAATCAACACGTTCTTACTGAGGGCAGAATATTAACGGCGGGAAAAGAACCAAGTCAAACAGGCGGTCCTTGCTTATTGTTTAAACCCGCCCCTGATAGAGGGAGGGTATTTTTACTTAGCAAATGTCAGTAGAGCCCAACATAAATTTATACTATTAAGATTTCGTATTAATATGATACCTCTGATGCTAGGCTATCCAGAAAGAATGTTTAAGCACTCAGACCTGACCCACTGCCCTTGCAACATTTTTCTCCACAATCTGATCTACATCTAGTTTTGTTTTGCGGGCTCTACAAGAAAGAAAGGAATTACTACATTGTCCAGAATTTAAAGCGCCACAATTTTAAACAGTGTCGGGTTGCACTTTACTTTTTAAAATCCTTGCCTGACCCTTTAGTATGCTTCTTGGTAGCAACGTTTTTATGGGCCTGCATAAAAAAGAGGAAGCAGTAGGGTTGGAAAATGTAGTGGCCTTATCATGCGTTAAACTTGTATAATAAACTTTGGCTTCTCTTTTAGAGTGTGTATTCACGCAGGAATATACAAAAAACCATCTCATAATATGTGATATGAACTAGTAAACATGGATTTTATGTAAGATTATTTGAAATTTTATGCTGGACTATGTCGTTTTTATCTGTGCTTTTATGATCTTATTCATTGGATCAAATAAAGAATTATTGACTGACTATTGACTCACAACACTCATCTGAATACATAATAAAACAGGAAGACAAACCTAAAATATCAAAACCTCAATTTAAAAAGAAGAAGGTAGCCGGACTAAACGTCAGATATGCCACAGATTTTTAGGACTCTGTGTCGTGTAGTTCCTATAGTACCCCTGCAGGACCTGCGCGTTTGGATAACATAAACTGTGGGCTTGGTGACCGACTGGCTCTGCGCACCCCCACCGCGTATGTTAGCCTGATTTGCATTAGCTAGCTCACAGTGCCACTAGAATCTCCTCTTATCGGGGAGAGATTAGTTCCTGGCAACCTTAGATCATGACAACCCTGATCCCTCAGAATCATGGAAACAATGTACTACTTTTCGCTCAGTCATTCGTGCTTACTTGTTCGGTTTGTCTCAGAGAGTTACACAGAATAAATAGTCTGGGCGTTTCAATAAGTATTTATTGAACAGTTGTTATTCTAGTGTAGAATATATGTGCTGCAACAACCAGCAGACAATAGCAGAGATATATTATCAGCAGTACGATCAAAGTGAAAGGATAGTACAGTTCTAACCATATTGCAATAATGATGGTTACATACATGAATATATAAAATGCATTATAAAAGTGTGCGTACTCCTACGATGCCTAACTAGATGTACCTAAGTGTACCTAGCATGTGTGTAGGTCTAAAAGCCTAAGAGCCGAGAATCCTTCTAGGATTTAGTCGAACCCCATTACCTAAATAGAGAGAGTGTGGGTCCCCGTCCTGGTCTCGAGTTGGACACCCCGCAAGGGCTGTGTTAGACCGCTGTCAGCTGGAGCGACTGCATGCAGGAGCCTCAGCGTCTCTGGTCAGTGTGTCGGCATGGAAGTCTCGGTTCCCTCTACCTTACTGTGGCAAGATGTGGTGTATTTATACCCTAAAGTGTCTCGTCCCTTAGTATGGTTTGTATTGGTCTTTGTTGGACATGAGGAAGACGTCAGGGGTGAACTTTGCACATACATATTATGCAGGAGATGTAGCTGGTGAATGCTCATGCATAATTTATGAGTACATTGTAGGCCTGTGTTCGGGAAAAACCCTTCAGTGTTCAAACCACAGACTAGATAACATTCAACCCTCAGAGTTCATTGTGTACTGTAGGGAACTAATGTAGGTGAAAGATCATGCCTATATTAGGGCATAGGAGATCATGACCATAATAGGGCATATACGATTATGACCTTAATAGGGCATATACGATTATGACCATAATAGGGCATATACGATTATGACCATAATAGGGCATATATGAACGTGTCTATATTAGGGCCTCTATACGAAACATAACACCCACTCCACTTTCGAATTGGATGACAATGACCATACTTAAAATGTGGACAACTTAAAAATATACTTAAAACCAGCTAAAAACATGACTTTAAAAAGACGTTAAAAAATGTTTAAAATGTTAAAATTAGCTATGTTTTCTTGCCACTTGAAAAAGTCAATTCTGTCCCACTTATAAAAGTTGCATTACTACAAGCAGAATAAGGCCATGCCTTTTCAAGCGAAAGTGTCAATTTAGGAAATGTTCCAAATTTTGTTCGTTTATTTATGAAACGAAGTGGAGAAGCCGAATTCTTTCCCACGACGCGATGAGCCAATTCAAGATTAAGTGTCCTGGCTGGGAGATACAGCATCATCGGTGTTAGCTACTGCAGACGACAAATCCAACGCCTCACAGAGAACATCAAACGCACATATATGGAATGTAGCACTGCCGACAGTCGGTGCTGCGGCAGCTTGTGCAGCAGTTGTTACCTGGGTGCCTGTGGAGGAGCCACCTAACCCAGCAGGAGCAAACGGCACCTGTGGATTCTCAAGGAATGCGTTCATCAGAATTGGAAGACGCTGGGGACAACACAGAGCATGGGCCTTTAGGGGTTCCAGCATAGCATTCATGTCCGGAGGCGTATCTGATGGAAACGTTAGACAGAGATCCAAAGTGCATTCTTCTCCGCAAAACAGGCATTGAAGAACAGGTAAGATGCAGTCCACCCAGACTGGTCTAAATGATAGAAACCAAGAGGCGTTCAGTTCTCTTAGGCAAGGTATACCCAGAAGCTGCACCATGCGTTCACGGTATTTCCGCTCCATGAGTATGTTCGCCATTTCCTCGGAAATTGGGCCGTCCATTGCGTAGCAGTAAGATTACAATCAGGACTCCTGCAATCAGGAACAGGATAAGCGGGAGACCTCCAAAGACGCTTCCCAATACAGAGTGTATAAAATTTGGGATTACTCCGAGTACTGTCTGAAAGGTGCTTAATAGTTCTGACCCTATGGTCTTAAATAGGTGTACAATACCGCTCGTATCAGACATATTAAAGATACGACTCACCATTTCTGCGAAATGAAAGGGGCAGTTCGTACGTATAAGCGCTTGTATCTCAGTCGAGGTCCTTGCAACTTGAGGTTCAAAGGTTTCTCGAGCGGAGGTTAAAGGCACAGGTTGCTGTAAAAGCATGGCTTTCAGTCTGCTCAAAGTATCAAATTGTATGAAGGAAACATTCAACGAAGGCCATAACGGCGCCTCCCTGACTGTGTTCAGTGGTGGAAACAATACTTGCATACAGCAAGTAACCCTGGAGTTAACAGTGACCAGATAGGCGAAGCCCGGAAGTATCCCACAGCAACCTTGATCGTTTAGCATCAAGTAACTCCCATTCGAGAGCAGCTGGAAAACCGGCGTGATCATGGCCGCTGGGGTCCCTGACATATGACAAGATAGATTAGCTACCGAACCACTACATGCTCTGTGCAGAGAAATATCCTGACACATGAGAGAACCGCTTAAAGCGTTCTTGCAGTTTGTACCACTCAGAAACACTTCTCGATCCCCTCTCCGGCATCGATATCTATATGGTAACTCCCAAGATTCCTTAATGTAACCCTTACCCATTTATCATATTTGCCTGCCTGCCTGCCTTTGCTCAAGGCAATATTGAAACTGAAACGTAGTGACCGGCTGAGTGATTTGGCCATGAATTAGCCATTCAGTTGATGGTGATTCGGCTACAGTGAATGGTAACCTTTCCAGTTTCTCAATACGCAGCATTGTATATTTGGCTCCTCTTTGTGCCATTTCTGTCTGTTTATCGGTTGGATTGTATCCCAAAAACAGAGACGTGGTGTTTATGAAACGCCAGGGCATGTAGCCTGCACGCAAAGATTGCAGCGTCCAGCTTAACATTATAATAGAACGTAACTGAGATTGCCCGTGTTGTAACAAGGCCAAGTCTTGTTCTAATACGTCAATTGCCGAAGATACAATGTTGCCTAAGGAGTAAATCCTGGAGGTCAAAGTTGTTAACCCATTATTCACTACAGCTAATGCCTTCTCTAAGTTAATACGGTCTATTTCCCGTATTCTTTCTGCGGCCTCCTGTTGGGATATTTTCCAGTTTTCATTATAATAGGCATAAATGCCAGCATATATGAAACGTTTCTGACGTGTTTTCCTTGGGCCTAGCAAGAAATCCCTAAGGTCTACATCAGGTGTGAGTAGGGTCAAGTGATGTTTCACTTCTGTGAGTGTTGAGGTTTCTAGCCAATCAAGGCACAACTTCCCAACACTATAGGATGTCACTACCCATGGGTGTTGTCTCTGTACATAGCGTGTATCTGGCCTACTGATACTAAACCCCTTGGTTATACCTAGGAATCTCTGTTGACATGTGTTTGTGTCAATGGGCCAAATCAGCCATTCTGTCCAAGTGGGATCTGACCTGTTGTACTGGAGAATGTCATCTAATCCTACCCCATGTGTAGTTGAATTCTGCCCCCCACCCATCTGTGATGGTGCTGGAAACCCAGGTGTGTTCATTTCCTTGTTCTTGGCTAGTCCAAGACAGGATGTCTGTTGTACAGTTTCATTTAGAAATATAAACTGCTGTGGAAAGAGGCATGCTCTAAAAAGCGCTTCTGTTCCCTGGACCTGCTAGTCCCTAGAACCCCAGATCGATTTTAAATCTATAGTGTCCTTCCATAGGTCGAAACCCTGTGTAGACAACTGGGCCATAAAGGAAGCAGAGTAAATCTGTTTGGTGTTGGTCAACATAATTTTCTGTACTGATGTTGTAGCCACTTTGTAATAAAATGACTTCGGGTCAGATGTATTAAAACCTGAAAAGTATGTGAATTTCTGTGCAAAAGTTTGTGAACTACCTTTTGGAGGTGTGGGGCAGTGTTCCCACTGGTGGTATTCAAATACATTTCTAGGTGTTATAGATTTGTGCAAGAAATGATTACCATAATGTTGGTAACAGTACAATGTATCATAGTCTGAAGTACCTTCTAACATTTCATTGTTCGGAAATGCTGCAGTTTTTTCCAAATCAGACATCATATTATTTACAGTTTCAGTGTCCCAATCATCAGACAATGCACTGGAGGTAATGATATCACTTAAAGAAATTTTAAATACATGTTTAAGCTTTAAAAGTTCAGTCGGACCGAATATATCAAAATCAATCCTGTCCCATACTATACCGTCCGGTATAGGAACTGCTGTGATGTTCACTGAAGACAAGTCTCTTGGTTCACGATGTGAAGACTGGTGTGGTTTTAAAATCAAATTGACTCTTTGGGCTGTAGAGCTCTGCTGGAGATATCGTCCATTAATAAGCATACTAAAAGTTATAGTTAAACCTAGCCAAAAAAGAAGAAATAGAATCCCAGTGATATCCCATAGTTCTATCCAAGGTGACACCAGGTAAGTCTTTCTAAAAAAGCGCAAAAAGTCAATGAGTTTCTGTTTGTGTGATTTTTGGGCTGGCGTCGTTTCTGGCTCGCTTGGATCCAGTGAAAACGTATCAAAGTTCATGAAGTAGCCAGAAGTAATTCGATCAATTGTTGGAATTGCATCAGGATTTGTTGAAATTGGATTTCGCTCTTGACGAGGAATGTTGACGCAGACGTCTGTAGTCGGTCTTATTGCAACTTGGTTGTTAAGTTGATTTTATTCTTGAAGTTGAACTTCTTGTTGAAGTGGGACGAGTTCCATAGCATTGTTGCTTAGTCCTTCATTCCGTACAGGTGGCTCTTCAAACGTGATGAGTCTTTCTGTTTGAACTTCTTGTATTGTAGCTAGAGGAGGGCGTCTGCTACTGTGAAGTCCACGAGGCCTACTGTTTAGTATCGGCCACATAGTGTGGTTTGATTAAGTCGATTGAGACAAATCTTTTCTCCTTTTTCCCGGCAAGAGGCGGCAGAAGTACAGTTCTTGTGCCTTGGATTGCTAGGACCGGTACAGCTGTTCCGTATGATGGTCCCAATTCTTTCTTGTCTGCAATCTTTTCTCTGACCAGATCCCCGACTTTTGGGATCCAGACAGGTCTTGCCGTTACTGCCTTGACTTCCTCAGTGGCGGTCTGTTTTAAGTGGACGTTACTTTGTTGTGACCTGGATTCATTTAGATCCTGTAAAACAGCCAAACGATCATGGATATCAAATTGTTTTTCATCCGCCACCGCGCCTTCACAATCAAGATCAGGTACCCACATTCTCGTCCCAAATAGGACCTCGTAAGGAGTGACACCCCCTAGAGAGATTCTTGGCTGGTTGTTAATTGCTCTTTGGACCCCATAAAGGTGACTGACCCAACTACCGCCCCTTTGGTATCGCTTTGTTCGCCCTAAGTTGGCAGGGTATGCCCAGACGTGGGTCCCTTGCTCACTTTGCCACTGGATTCAAGATAGCCTGGCTGATGAGGGTTTTGAACACGAAACCGGTCTCAGGATGCTTGTTTCCGTTCCAGGGAAGACTTGGCTTGGCAGTTTCGGGCTGGACTGTTCCCATAAGGCACAGGGTCAGACTGATTTGCATATGGCCATGTCTGAACTGGGGTGGTGGAGTGAGCTAAAGAATGATGCTGGATTAAACCCAGATCAGTTGACTGGGGGTGAGTGTTTGATTTGCTCTAGCGCTCCGTCCATCATCCCCTTTGGTATCACTTTGTTCGCTCTAAGTTGGCAGGGTATGCCCAGACGTGGGTCCCTTGCTCACTTTGCCACTGGATTCAAGATAGCCTGGCTGATGAGGGTTTTGAACCCGAAACCGGTCCCAGGATGCTTGTTTCCAGTCCAGGGAAGACTTGGCTTGGCAGTTCGGGCTGGACTGTTCCCATGAGGCACAGGGTCAGACTGATTTGCATATGGCCACGTCTGAACTGGGGTGGTGGAGTGAGCTAAAGAATGATGATGGATTAAACCCAGATCAGTTGACTGGGGGTGAGTGTTTGATTTGCTCTAGCGCTCCGTCCATCATCCCCTTTGGTATCGCTTTGTTCGCCCTAAGTTGGCAGGGTATGCCCAGACGTGGGTCCCTTGCTCACTTTGCCACTGGATTCAAGATAGCCTGGCTGATGAGGGATTTGAACCCGAAACCGGTCCCAGGATGCTTGTTTCCGGTCCAGGGAAGACTTGGCTTGGCAGTTCGGGCTCGACTGTTCCCATGAGGCACAGGGTCAGACTGATTTGCATATTGCCATGTCTGAACTGGGGTGGTGGAGTGAGCTAAAGAATGATGATGGATTAAACCCAGATCAGTTGACTGGGGGTGAGTGTTTGATTTGCTCTAGCGCTCCGTCCATCATCCCCTTTGGTATCGCTTTGTTCGCCCTAAGTTGGCAGGGTATGCCCAGACGTGGGTCCCTTGCTCACTTTGCCACTGGATTCAAGATAGCCTGGCTGATGAGGGTTTTGAACCCGAAACTGGTCCCAGGATGCTTGTTTCCGGTCCAGGGAAGACTTGGCTTGGCAGTTCGGGCTGGACTGTTCCCATGAGGCACAGGGTCAGACTGATTTGCATATGGCCATGTCTGAACTGGGGTGGTGGAGTGAGCTAAAGAATGATGATGATGGATTAAACCCAGATCAGTTGACTGGGGGTGAGTGTTTGATTTGCTCTAGCGCTCCGTCCATCATCCCCTTTGGTATCGCCTTGCCTAATACCCTAGCTGTTAAAGATTGCTTTAAGTCACGGTTTTTCCTCTCCACAACCAAATTTCCCTCAGGATGGTACGGAGAGGAGTATCGCAATGCTATGCCCATTCCTTCCATGGCCTCTTTGTAAGCCCGAGAGTTAAACGCCGGGCCACGGTCAGAATGTAACATGCCAACTGCGTATGTGCCGATAAAGACTCGCAAATCTTTTATAACAGTTTGAGTGTCAGCCGAGCGCTGAGGCCAGACCCATAGGAATCTAGAGCAGGAATCCACTGCAACCATGATATATTTCTTGGCCCCATCAGATTGTAGGGGTCCACAGTGGTCCTAATACACACATGCGAGAGGTTTGTCTGATTTTAGTAATGGTGTCTGCGCTGGGCGTGCTACGGTGGAGCCTTTCATCTGCTGGCAGATGTCGCACATTAAGACATAGTCTTTGGTCTGCTTTCTTAACCCTGGCCACCAGTAGCGCTGTTTCAGTAAAGAAATAGTCGCTGTAACGCCGGTATGCGCAGAACCCAAACCCTTGTGTGCTGCTAGAATTAAGCCTTGCCTATGATCCATATTTGGTATTACTCTATCCCCCACTCCAGGAATCTGAGCATATGGAATGTTGTTTGCATCTAACTTGTAGGAGTATTTGAGTGGACATTTTTTACGTACTGCTGTGCTGCCTTTGCATGAAGCAATGACAGCTACCAAAATCTCGCTGTCTATTCTCGTTTTAGAACGAGTGATTGCAGCTATGGAAGCTGTGCGTACAGCCCCCTTTGCGGCTTCATCAGCCAATGAATTCCCTTCAACGTGAACGCCATCACGCTGATGACTCAGTGTATGTATCACGTGAGCCCTTCGTAGTTCGTTTCTCAACTCCACTACCTGTTCCCATAGCATTTTATGCTTAATTGTGCCACCTTTTGCGTCTTTAAACCTGTTTTGTTCCCAATGATGTAAATATTCATTGTATGATTGTACACAGTAAAAGGAATCACACACTATCAGTGTGGGGAATTCGTGTTCCGTATTTACGAGTGCCAGTATCAGTGCTTTTAATTCTGCTAACTGAGCCGTGCAGTCTCCTAGAGATTGTGTTTTAGTGCAACTTGGATGGAACTTTCCATCGCTCATGCGACCTTTAAGGATTGCACACGCTGCGCTGTAAGCTTGCTTACTCCCTATGGCCGGTTGAGCAGATCCGTCAGTGTAAATAATATATTCATACTGATCTAGATGCAAAATCTCATTTGGTAGAGGATATTTTTGTTCGTATTGCAGAAATGCTTGTGTTTTTAAACTTGGATCAAATCTGTATTCAACATCCGTTGCAGTAAGAGAATTAGCCCATTGTATCCATCTGGGATGTAAGGCTTTCGCATTTGGAATGCTAGCCTTTGTAACAGCCTCTAAGGCTGGTACTGGGGTCACGACTATTATGCGCTTTCCCTGAGCCAGAGCTCTTTCTCTTGCTTCAACAGTCTGCACTGCTATCAGGATTTTTTCAGTTGAAGTGAAACGCATCTCTGCGTTTGTGTACAGGTGTGATTTTTATGCGATTGGTACCGTTTCACCTTCATTGAAGGTTAAGTAAGTGTACCCGCACTGACCCGCTATTACTCGGATCACTAAGTTGCGTACGTTTACGCGTGTCTGTAAGTGTTTTGAAGCTATCATGTCTTCTTGTAGTGAATGTAGGATGTTTGTATGTTCCCGTGTCCATTGTCTGACTGAAAAATCAGGTTTTATTAAGTCGTAGAAAGGTTTTACTCTTTCTGCGTAATCCAAAATGTAAGTTCAACCAAAATTTAGGAATCCCAGAATTGATTGTAAATTCTTTAACGATTTTGGAGGTTGGAGCAGCGTACACTTTTCTAAAAAGTTAGCTGCTAGGCTTTTTCCTTCACTTGATAGCTCATACCCTAAGAACAGGACATTGAGATGGGCAAATTTTGATTTCTTGAAATTAAACTTATAGCCCTCAGAGGCGAATCCCATAATAATGGTGCTCACCCTGGTCAAGTGCCTCGGTAAGTCATCGTCCGTCAGATAAATATCATCCACATAGGACAATGCTTCTTCATCCAAATTTTGGAGTAACTCTGTTACCCTTGCTGAAAACAACCCCGGGCCATTCTTATACCCTTGGGGCAGATGACAAAATTGCCGGTGTGACCCTAGCGCTGAGAATACGGTCAAATACCTGCTTTCAGGCGCTATATTTTGGCAGAAAAATCCATTTGAGATATCAAGTGTAGTTTTGTATTTTTTCCGCACAATGTTATTCATTAATGCGGCACTGTGTGCATTTTGAACTGCAAATGTCTTTGTGCAAGTGTTTAAATGTCTGTAATCTAAAACTAAACGATATGTTTGTCAGGTTTCATTACGGGAAACAAAGGATTGTTCATAGGTGAAGTGCAATTTTCAATCACCCCCTGGTATTCTAGTTGATCTAGGATCTCCCTGACTTGTTTTTTAGCTTCCTGCTTTATAGGGCATTGCCTTTGAGCATTTGGGGAAACTTTTAACGGGATCACGTGGTGAGTTGAATCCTCATCCCAACCAGCATGATTTTTGTACAATGCTGGAGCTAGGGCAACCGCCCACTCCTGCGCATATGCATGTTTTAAATGTATGGGAACAAGGTGGGAAAATGCTGGAAAAATTACCGTTTCTCCCTTAGGGCACTCCATGACGAATGCTGGCGGCCAGTCTTGCTCTGCTAATAGAATGTCATATCCAGATGATAGATTTTTCCAAAATAGACCTTTAACTTTCCTGGGCTTGTCCCCCTCCATCCGGAGTGTTATCTCATGTAACTTATGTGGGACACTTACCCGAGTATCAGGTGTTTCCACCGTGATATACTCACTCAACTCCGCTGTCACCAGAAATTCCTTCAGGTTCTGGCGAGCTATTGTTAATTCTGCTGCACTGTCTAGCATCGTCAGAGCCCATTCCCCATTCAGAAGCTGTGTCCTCAGAATTCTGGGCATGTCTTGAGACCTGCTACCTTCTTCTTTTTGAACTGAGGTTTTTGTTTTTGTTTATCTTTTTTTTTAGGTGCGTAGTCCGCAGCACGTTGCGTGTCTCTGGACTTTGTACGCTCCTCTTGTCTTTGTTCTGACCTTCCTTCCCTCTCGGAGTTTTTTGGTGAACCCTGAAAGGAACGAGAGGAACGTGTATCAGTATCCTGATACCTGTCAGGTTTCCTAATATTATCCCTATTCCGGAGGTTATACCTCCTTTCAGAGGGCTCCTGTTGAGGAGACCTGCCTCGGGATTGAGATCTGCTGTCTTTAGACTTTTGTTGCTTTTTATTCTCCCACTTCTTCTTAGAAGAAGTAGGTGTCTGCTTTGTAGTGTCCTTTTCAGAACTGCCCACCAGTTGTGATTTTAATGCTTTCCCACCTAAGCTGTCCCTGCCTAATTCTGCATATGCAGTTTCAATTATTTTGGGTAGTTCGTGTTGTTGATGTACTGGACTGAACTCCCTTAGGCGTTGGCGGATCGCCACTGAAGCTGCTTCCCCCTTAATGTTAGCTAGTATTATGGCTGATACCTGTTCGTAGTTACCTAGTAACTTCATCCCTAAGTTAAGGGCAGGCTCTGCTCCGTACTCATTTTGTATCTGTCTCAATACGTCAGGTACTACTGCTAATGGCGGGATACCATGCGTTCTGGTATATATGGCAGCAAAGACTGTACCCCAAGAGGTGCAGTCCTCTATTTGTGGTGTGATCCCCATGGGCAAGCAGATTGTTAGTATTCTGTGTTTATCACAGGTGGTAGTATTCGGGAATACTGCCTCAAGCTGAGTTATTTTCTGAGCTATCCAGAATGGTATTTGTTCGCGTTTTGCGGGCATTTTGCCCATTACCGCGTATAATGTTTGAGGAGTAATTTTATTTCCTGTACCCTGAGCTGGAGTACTATTTGCTGCACCTGGTGCAGGTTGGATTGTTAAAGTCCTCATGACAAATTGTGTCAGGTTTCTGTAGATTTTAATTAAATCTGTGTGTTGTACGAGTAAGTCTCCTGGTGGCATTGTGGTAATGCAAAAGAAACAATTGATGGACGGAATGCTGGACAATGCAAACATTCACCCCCAGTCACAAGGATCTGGGTTAAATCCATCATTCTTTTGCTCACCACACCACCCCAGTTTGGACCCAGCCATATGCAAATCAGTCTTGACCCTGTTCCTTGTGGGAACAGTCCAGCCCGAACTGCCAAGCCAGGTCCTCCCTGGACCGGAAACAAGCATCCTGGGACCGGTTTCAGGGCATCACCCTTCTTCAGCCAGGCTAGCTTGAATCCAGTGGTGTAGTGAGCACGGGACCCACGTCTGGGCATACCCTTCCCACTTAGGGCGACAAATGAAAAAGAAACAATTGATGGACGGAATGCTGGACAATGCAAACATTCACCCCCAGTCACAAGGATCTGGGTTAAATCCATCATTCGTTTGCTCACCACACCACCCCAGTTTGGACCCAGCCATATGCAAATCAGTCTTGACCCTGTTCCTTGTGGGAACAGTCCAGCCCGAACTGCCAAGCCAGGTCCTCCCTGGACCGGAAACAAGCATCCTGGGACCGGTTTCAGGGCATCACCCTTCTTCAGCCAGGCTAGCTTGAATCCAGTGGTGTAGTGAGCACGGGACCCACGTCTGGGCATACCCTTCCCACTTAGGGCGACAAATGCAAAAGAAACAATTGATGGACGGAATGCTGGACAATGCAAACATTCACCCACAGTCACAAGGATCTGGGTTAAATCCATCATTCTTTTGCTCACCACACCACCCCAGTTTGGACATAGCCATATGCAAATCAGTCTTGACCCTGTTCCTTGTGGGAACAGTCCAGCCCGAACTGCCAAGCCAGGTCCTCCCTGGACCGGAAACAAGCATCCTGGGACCGGTTTCAGGGCATCACCCTTCTTCAGCCAGGCTAGCTTGAATCCAGTGGTGTAGTGAGCACGGGACCCACGTCTGGGCATACCCTTCCCACTTAGGGCGACAAATGCAAAAGAAACAATTGATGGACGGAATGCTGGACAATGCAAACATTCACCCCCAGTCACAAGGATCTGGGTTAAATCCATCATTCTTTTGCTCACCACACCACCCCAGTTTGGACCCAGCCATATGCAAATCAGTCTTGACCCTGTTCCTTGTGGGAACAGTCCAGCCCGAACTGCCAAGCCAGGTCCTCCCTGGACCGGAAACAAGCATCCTGGGACCGGTTTCAGGGCATCACCCTTCTTCAGCCAGGCTAGCTTGAATCCAGTGGTGTAGTGAGCACGGGACCCACGTCTGGGCATACCCTTCCCACTTAGGGCGACAAATGCGAAAGAAACAATTGATGGACGGAATGCTGGACAATGCAAACATTCACCCCCAGTCACAAGGATCTTGGTTAAATCCATCATTCTTTTGCTCACCACACCACCCCAGTTTGGACCCAGCCATATGCAAATCAGTCTTGACCCTGTTCCTTGTGGGAACAGTCCAGCCCGAACTGCCAAGCCAGGTCCTCCCTGGACCGGAAACAAGCATCCTGGGACCGGTTTCAGGGCATCACCCTTCTTCAGCCAGGCTAGCTTGAATCCAGTGGTGTAGTGAGCACGGGACCCACGTCTGGGCATACCCTTCCCACTTAGGGCGACAAATGCAAAAGAAACAAATTGTGGTAATGTCAGGATGTGGTGTGTAGGCCGCTAATATTGGCCATGTGGCTCCTTCTCCTCTGAGTGGGCCTAACCTTACTCTTTCTCGTACGTGGGGTAGGTCGCCATTAAACCAGTAATAATGTTCCTGGTAAGTGAGTGGAATCTCTATGTCCTCAAACGGTGGTGCATCTCCTTCTATATAGTAGTGAGATGTATTTGTTACTGCATTTGCTACTGGGAGTGTAGCCCATGAATAGAACACCTCGGTTTTGTTTGATTCGTGTGCCTCAATCACGAAAACTACCATGCCACCCCTAGCTTGTAAACCATTTTCTAATAGTCTTAGGGTGACTGTCCTTCTGAATTTTGGTGCAATCTGTATTGCATCCGCAGGATCTTCTTCGTCTGAAAAATTCAGTTCAACTCTCTCTGCCCTTACCTCGGTATCAGGCATGTTTAGAGGAAGAAGTGTTCCAAGGGAACTAAGATGAGGTGTTATGCACAATTTTTAGGAACCCTATGTCCTTTCAAGCTTGAATAACCAACAGCCAATAAATAGTATTTTCGTACTACTCAGCTGCGGCAAATTTTGTGCCCACCCACTCCAGACGTCTATGGTGTTTTGTGAGTAGGTTCTCTGAGAATAGCACGACTGAACTACTCAGATTCTACTGTTAAATAAGTACCCAACAAACGTTGGTGGCGCCATGTCGTGTAGTTCCTATAGTACCCCTGCAGGACCTGCACTTTTGGATAACATAAACTGTGGGCTTGGTGACCGACTGGCTCTGTGCACCCCCACCGCGTATGTTAGCCTGATTTGCATTAGCTAGCTCACAGTGCCACTAGAATCTCCTCTTATCGGGGAGAGATTAGTTCCTGGCAACCTTAGATCATGACAACCCTGATCCCTCAGAATCGTGGAAACAATGTACTACTTTTCGCTCAGTCATTCGTGCTTGTTCGGTTTGTCTCAGAGAGTTACACAGAATAAACAGTCTGGGTGTTTCAATAAGTATTTATTGAACAGTTGTTATTCTAGTGTAGAATATATGTGCTGCAACAACCAGCAGACAATAGCAGAGATATATTATCAGCAGTACGATAAAAGTGAAAGGATAGTACAGTTCTACCATATTGCAATAATGATGGTTACATACATGAATATATAAAATGCATTATAAAAGTATGGGTACTCCTACGATGCCTAACTAGATGTACCTAAGTGTACCTAGCATGTGTGTAGGTCCAAAAGCCTAAGAGCCAAGAATCCTTCTAGGATTTAGTCGAACCCCATTACCTGAATAGAAAGAGTGTGGGTCCCCGTCCGGGTCTCGAGTTGGACACCCCGCAAGGGCTGTGTTAGACCGCTGTCAGCTGGAGCAACTGCATACAGGAGCCTCAGCGTCTCTGGTCAGTGTGTCGACATGGAAGTCTCGGTTCCCTTTACCTTACCGTGGCAAGATGTGGTGTATTTATACCCTAAAGTGTCTCGTCCCTTAGTATGGTTTGTATTGGTCTTTGTTGGACATGAGGAAGACGTCAGGGGTGAACTTTGTACATACATATTATGCAGGAGATGTAGCTGGTGAATGCTCATGCATAATTTATGAGTACATTGTAGGCCTGTGTTCGGGAAAAAACCCTTCAGTGTTCAAACCACAGACTAGATAACATTCAACCCTCAGAGTTTGTTGTGTACTGTAGGGAACTAATGTAGGTGAAAGATCATGCCTATATTAGGGCATAGGAGATCATTACTATACTAGGGCATAGACGATTATGACCATAATAGGGCATATACGATTATGACCATAATAGGGCATATACGATTATGACCATAATAGGGCATATATGAACGTGTCTATATTAGGGCCTCTATACGAAACATAACATCTGCTTCTGAAAGGGGGTATGGGCATTGACGATGCTGGACAGCGCGGCAGAAGTCACAATAGTTCGTCATACCTGATGGATTGCCTGGTGGGAGTAGCGCTGAGTGAGTATATCACGGTGGAAACACAGGATACCAGGGTAGCGTTCCACATCATTTATACGAAGTCCAAGTACGGTTGGAAGGGGACATGTCCAGATTTATAAATGTCCTCTTTTGGGAGGAACTCACTCAAGGTTATGACATTATACAGGCCGAAGAAGATTGGCCACCTAACTTCGTAATGGATTGCTCAAAGGGGGAAAAGTGATTTTACCAGCCTTCTCCGACCTCGTTCCAGAATCAATTAAGCACTCACAGGCAAGGGAGTGGGCTTTAGCACTGGCTCCTGCATTATACCGCTACCATGTGGGGTGGGAGGACGGTTCACTTTATCATGATATACCACTGAGGACAACCCCACAAGTCCAAAGACAACTTGAATATCAAGGTGTGATTGAAAGTTGCACCTCTTCAATGAATAATCCTCTGTTTCCAGTAATGAAACCAGATCAATCATGAGGTCTAGTATTAGATTACAGTATTTGAACACAGCTACTTGCACATTTGCAGTACAAAATGCACATAGTGCCGTACTAATGAATAACATTGTGCGGAAAAAATAGAAAACAACACTAGACATCTCAAATTGATTTTTCTGCTAAAATATAGTGCATGGAAGCAGATATTTGACAGCCTTCATGTCACTAGGTCCCCAAAAACTATTTTGCCATTTACCACAGTTGTATAAGAATTTGCCCTGGGGTGTTTTCAGCCAGAACCACAGAATTACTTGAAAACTTTGATGACCAGGTATTGTCATATGTCGATGACATATACTTAACGGAGGATGACCTGAGTGGCCCGCATAATCTTGGGGTTTGCTCATATGGGCTATAGATTCAATTTCAAAAAATCAAAAATTGCCTACCTCAGTGTCCTGTTTCTGGGATAAGAGCTGTCAAGTGAGGTCAAGAGCCTGGTGATGCATTTTTTAGAAAAATGTGCATTGCTCCAACCTCCAACGACTCTGAAAAGATTACAGTCCATATTAGGATTTCTAAATTTTGTCAAAACATACATTCCTGATTACGCAGAACGGGTAAAACCATTCTACAACCTTATTCATCCAGACTTTTCAAGCACACATTGGACACAGGAACACATGGAAATGTAATGTTCTGTTCAAGCAGACATGATCGCTTCCAAACACTTACACACACGTGTAAACACTACGAACTTGGTGATCCATGTAATTGCAGGTACATCAGGGTACACATATGTCATGTTCAATGAAGGTGGCACAGTACCGATTGCATATAAATCGCATCTCTATACCAATGCGGAAATCCATTTTACACCTACTGAAAAAATACTGACAGCAGTACAGATTGTCGTAGTGAGAGAACATGCCCTGGCTCAAAGGAAACGCATCACTGTCGTGACCCCGGTTCTCACCCTAGAGGCGGTTACTAGAGCAAGTGTTCCAAGCGCTAAAACTCTACATCCAAGATGGATACAATGGGCAAACTCCCTCACTGCAACAGATGTAGACTACAAATTCGACGCTACATTACAGACAAAAGTAATTTCTCCAGTACGAGCAAGACTATCCTCTGCCTAATGAAATCATGACTCTAGAACGCTATGACTATATCATTTACACTGATGGTTCTGCTCAGCCTGCTGTAGGGACCAAATACCCATATTCAGCCGCATGTGCAGTCGTAAAAAGGCGCATGCACTATGGACCCTTCTATCTTGAAAAAACCTACAGATAGTCACTAGTTTATTGCATGGCGCAGCTGGCAGAACTTAAGGCTCTAGTACTGGCGTTACAGAATATGGATGCTAGACTCCCCACACTTATAGTGTGTGATTCATATTATTGTGTGCAGTCTTATAATGAGTATCTTCATTATTGGAGCCAGGATAAATTCAGGGACTCGAAAGGCTGCACAGTGTTTTGGGAATAGGTGATGAAGCTGAAAGAATGCTAGACCCAGGCTCATATCATTCATACATTGAGCCATCAATGTTTTGGAGTACACGTTGCAGGGAATTCACTGGCTGATGAAGCCGCAATGGTGACAGTTTGCACTGCCGCAGTTGCTGCAATAACTTGTTCAAGTACAAGAATAGATAGAGACATCATGGCGGCCATCAATGCTGCATGCAGCGACACACACCTGCTGAAAAGCTTTCCACTCAAGTACTCCTACAAGCTAAATTCAGTAAATACACTGTATGCTCAGATTCCAGGAGTGCGTACAGAGTAATACCAAACAGTGATCACAGACTGGGATTAATTCTGGCTGCACATGAGGGTCTGGCTTCTACACACACAGGGGTGGCTGCTACGATTTCTCTTTTGCAGCAACGCTATTGGTGGCTGGGTCTTTACAAACAGACCAAGGACTTTGTCCTGAGATGTGACAGCTGTCAGCAGATGAAGGGTTCCATCATGGTGAGTCCACCCCAGACACCTCTTTTGATTTAAATTAAGCCTCTGGCTTGTGTTTATTTGGACCATTGCAACCCCCAATCATCTGACAGGGCTTATAAGTACATCTTGGTGGCAGTGGATTCCTGCTGTTGATTCCTGTTGGTATGGCCACAGCGATCGGCGGATGCCCGAACTGTTCTATAGGATCTGCAAGTCTTTATCGGAACATACGCAATTGGCACACTACATTCTGATCAGGGTCTGGCATTTAGCTCTCAGGCTTACAAAGAGGCCATGGGAAGTTTGGGTGTGACCCTGCGTTTCTCATCTCCATACAATCCTGAGGGAAACTTGGTTGTGGAGAGGAAAAACTGGGACTTAAAGCAGTCTTTAACAGCAAGGTTATTAGGTTCTGGTCACAGTCAGCCCCATCACCTATATGGGGCCCAGAGACTTTGAACAATATGCCAAGAAAGTCCCTGGGTGGTCGACTCCTTATGAGATCCTGTTTGGGGTTAAGATGTGGGTCCCAGACCTCGATAATGCCTGCACAGTGGCTGCAAAAACACTGTTTGACATCAATGACTGTTTGGCTCTTTTACAGGAATTGAACAATTTCATGGGCAAACAAAGCAACATCCAATAAAGCACACCACCATTGGAGAAGTGAAGGTTGTTACGACAGGAACTGGCTGGTCCGAGAAAAGATTGTGGACAAGAAAGAGTTTGGGCCGTCTTACCTGTCTATGCCTGTCCTGGCTGTTGAAGGTACACAAACTGTGATTCTCCTGCCCCTTGCAGGGTACAGAGACAAAAATGTCGTCTATATTGATCTGATCAAACCACATTATGTGGCTTATTCTTAACAGTAACCACGTGGACTTCTGGGTAGCTACCAATCTCCACTGACTGCCAAACAGGTGGTTCAGATGGAAGCTTCAATTACGAATTAAGCCTGCTCTCTTCAAGAAGAGACAATGATAAACAACAATGAAGTATGCCTTCTGTCTGTTTCAAAAACAACGACAACTGTGCAGTCTACAAGTGCAGAAACTCAGATTTCAATGCGGAATCCGGAGAAGAACAAGATCTATGTCAATGTACCTTAGATTGAGTCTTCATCTAATTCGAATCAGCCTGCTGAGCTGTCAAAGATAGACCAAACAGCGTCTGGATACTTCATCAGCTTTGATGACTTCTCCTCTGACGCATCGTAGCTTCAAACGCCCCCACCACCTCTGCCTTTTGAACTAAAGGTGCGTGTTTTCTATTATTGGCTGAAAAGAACATACTTTGTTTCTCCATGGTTACACCTTTGGATTACAATTGCATTACTTTTCCTAGTCCTTTGAATTAGCTTTGTGATTGTGTTCTTCCTTCTCCTGAATGTACATTTTGTCCCAGAACGCTCTGCAGTACACACTGTAAATTTGGTTCTGAAACCCAGCGCATCATCACACCGTGAGCAAAGAGAACATTTCAGCTGTTCCAGTTCCAGAGGGGATTGTATGGGCCAGGGTATCTCTTGATTTGTATGGTCCCACTGAACTCCTGCAAATTCCGCATTTGTTTAAAAAAAATTTGAATGATATTATCACCCCCAGTACTACTTCTGCTGATTGGGATATTGATACAGGATATTAAATGTTAGATGATCTAGAACATGCCACTGTATTTTCTTAAGATGAGTTTTCTGATAGTACACCTAATTTTGACAAGATGTTCTGGTTTCAGCATTACAGTCATCATTTTCTACACAAGGCTAGTACACCTCGTGAAGTGTTTAACTTTACACAGAGGGAACATTGCCCTACACCACTAAGGGATAGTTCAAAAGCATTTGCACAGATGTTTGACAATGTTTCTGGTTATGACACATATGACTCGCTCTCATTTTATTATAGGCTTGCATCATCACCTACAAAGAAGAATATGTTAACTGACACTAGGCTGATTTATTCTGCTTATTTCCTTTCCTTTCCCAACTCTCTGTACAAGGTTTTGACTTTTGGAGGGATATGGTAGATGTAAAATCTATCTGGGGGCCTAAATATTGGCAGGTTCAGGGATCTGAGGCTTTATTCAGAGCCTGTTTAATACCACAACAGATACTTTTCCCGAACAAAACTATGCAACAGACAATGTGTCTTGGCTTAGCCAAGATAAAAGATTTGAACACACCAAGGGTTCCCACTCTTACACGATTTGACAACTGGCAGCGGTTAACAACATATGATGAAAAGTTTATTGATACTATGCTGCGCAAGAGTAAATATAACTCATCAGAGCTGCCTGCTGTAATCCACGCGGACCTGGAAGAGAGCCGGCTATCAGCAAACTCAAGCATTCACCATCTTGCCTTCTCACGTCTAATCCATTTGGCTCATAGCCTTTGCAGCTACCCTGGATCCCCTTATGCATGGTGCAGAGGACTTTACATTTGATCCTGAATTCCGCATCACCTTCTAGCTAGCTCAACCCAGTGAGTCATCGCTTTTCTGCCTGCCACTTACCGTCTGTCACCCCCTGCACTTTTGATAATCACAAAGATATTATTGCAAAAACAAATCCTGGAGTGTTGGAGAGGTTGAGCAACAATAATGGAGCTCCTATCTGACCCTGAGTGGCATCAGCACTAGAGATAAAGCCAGTGAAAGGATCTAGCTCGTGCGGGAACTGCACTGAGCACAGCACAAAAACTGTCTCAGGATATCAGTGAAAGAGAGGCATGGGAGTCAAAGTGGACAGAGAAGTGGGGGGCACACTAGGCACATACAGAATAGGGGCTCCCAGTGATGGGCCTCTCGCTATGGTCTTTGTGATAACCGGGACTGGTGTACATTGGACAGTGCTGCACTCTGAGTGAGTTATCATTGAGGAGATAATTAGGCCATTGCCAGGGCGATTGGACAGAATTGAGGGGCTTTTGATTAATGGCCCAAATTATGTTAAACCTGACTTTCTGGGTATTCAATCATCAAATGGTAATATGTTACCTGTGCAAAGCATACAATGTATTTCTGCACCAAATATGGGGAAGATGAATACTGGGAGGTTTATCTCAGTGACGAGCTGTGCTGGTATGAGTATTGAGAAGCCTGCAGCTCAAGGTATCAACACTCAATAAATCCCAGCTCTGACTGGCTTGGAACTTCCCCATTCAACCCTTCAGGATACCGGGAACATGGCCCCTTGTGACGTCATGACATATTGACCCTTCCCCCTGCGGCCTACCCCTCGGTTCTAATTCTGGCTGAGGTGCCACCTTTGTTGGCTGGCCAGCAGGAGACTTGGGCACAGCTTCGGAACAAGGTGGCTCATTGGATTCACAAACATAAACATTTTACTGTATGGGACTTTAAAAATGAGATCATAAGGGTGAGAAGAATGGCTTGGTCAATCGAAAAAAACCATAACAGGGGATTGTGGTGTTGTCAATTTCCGGAATCTTGCTTGTGTTAGGAAAATC
Source organism: Calotriton arnoldi (assembly GCA_963921515.1). Taxonomy (NCBI): domain Eukaryota; kingdom Metazoa; phylum Chordata; class Amphibia; order Caudata; family Salamandridae; genus Calotriton; species Calotriton arnoldi. The sequence continues at coordinate 526,740 of CAWUFW010002850.1, forward strand.
CTAAGTACAAAATAATATGGTAGCTTAACAGAAACCCAGGATGTCACTTCACCTCGTGGGTATTTCTATAAATCCCCCACCTCCATACCAGGACAATGGGTGCCACAAAAACCACTTTTCAATTTACCCTGCACTAACATGTTCTCAGCACTCAGTAGACTGCGTAACATAGATTGACGTCATCATGACCTATTTGAGCCATACTGCGCTTCTAATACCAGTGATTTGTCATACCCAGTTATTTTCACGAAACTGGGGTTAATGGCAGGAAAAGAATTTGGTGAGTCAGATTCCCCTGTATTAAGGGGACTCCATGTAGGGCAACAAACTGGGACCCTAGTACCTCTCCCATGTGGCATGCCCAGCGGCATGCTCAATGTTGATTCTATAACATATATGTCTGTAACTGACCCAGTAATTCCCGCCACGGATGGACACGGATCCCTTCTTAAAATATTAACTTGGAATTTGGCCGGTCTACGGGAAAAACTTAGTATACCTGAGGAGCTATGATATTATCCTGTTTCAGGAAACTTAGGATATATCTTCTTCACTAGTGGATGGATTTCAATGTTTTAGTGTTCCAGCCACTCTAGGGGGTTTGGCAATATGGATAAGGGTTTCCTTAGGGGTAAATGTTAGGGAATTGGAGACTGCAGATAGTAATTTTCAATCAATATTGTTAAAGATTGGGGTGAGCTTGCATATTGGGAATTTTTATAATAATGATTTATGTTTAAATCCAAACACGAAGTTTCCCCCATAATTAAATTTTATTTCTAAAATAGTGGATGATTTGGCACAATCAGGGTATACCGCATATCTCCGTTTGGCAGGGGATTTTAATGCCTGCCTTCCTCGGCTGAACATAACATATGGTAAGACGATTTGTGGTGACTTGATTGCCAATAGTAATCTGCGTGGCATAGAGCTAGCGTCATTCCTTACCCCGCTTGACCTGGTTAATGTTATAGAGGTCGTTGGGCAGAGTTAGTGCATAGTTCCCACTTTCCATGGTAGAGGTAGTTCCTCCATAATTGACTACATTTTTGTTACCTGTAGTTTGGAGAACTTACTTGCCCATGGCTCAGTAGTTCCTTCCACGTTTAGTGATCATAATCCAATTGAGGTCTTATTATTTATTTGTCTGAAAGACAGGCTCAGGGTAGAAGTGGGAGCCTGTGATTTACAACTGTCAACAGATAGCTTGAGGCTGGCATGGAGATTACGGGACCCTGATCATTTTTTTAAAGACTATAATTAGAGCAAATCAGAAGGTGGTGGACCAATGTTTGACTGTAGAGGCCAGTGAGGGATTAGTGGTGGAGGCCTATGTCCCATTTTGTGATAGAATTCGTATGGCTCTATTAAAGCCTGGACGACCTTTGCAGAACCCTCCTAGATGGTTTAATATCGAGTGTTCAGTGGCTAATAGGGCATTGAGGGCAGCTTAGGCTTCAAAACCTAGGGATTCGGCCCAAGTGCAGAAAATGCACAAGCAATATAAAGAAATTACCTCTAAAAGATGGCAGTATCTAAATATGAGTTAATGGGAGACACTAGTACAGGCGTCAGTGTCGAAAAACAGCAGATCTTTTTGGCTCATTACATCCAAACTGAAGCACATAAACAGACCTCTCAGTACCATCTTGTGTCATATTTCTAGTGAATTGTGGGAAGAGCAGTTTTGCAAAATATACGCTGCACCACAAATGACTACTGCCTTTGACATGGATCTTTGCCTTGTTAAACAGTATCAGGTAACCTTGACAGAAGTGGAAGAAGCTATTACTCAAAGTATTGGAGCTAAGGCGCCAGGGCCTAATGGTGTCCTCATCGACTTGAGGAAGTGTAATATTACCTTTGGGCACCCCTCCTTACGAATGTGTTTAACAATCTTGCATATTCCCCACTTCCTGTATCATGGAGTACATCAATTATTGTGCCCAATTTTAAGAAAGGCGATAGATCAGCCCCAAATTGCTACCGCCCTATTTCCTTAACTGACACTACTGTTAAAATTCTGGGGAGAACAATTTATAACAGTATTCGAGAATGGGCCGATGATGAGTCCGTCTTATATCCCTGTCAATATGGGTTCAGGCGCAAAGTGGGAACTATTGAACAGTGCCTTAACCTGAATCTGGTCTAAGGGAAGTACAAGGTTGCAAAAACTCTCTATTTAGCGTTCATGGACCTCTCCTCAGCCTTTGACTGTGTAAATCGGACAAAATTATGGTCATTGCTAATAGCTTGTGGTTTGATATTGTTCTAGTCCACTTCTTGGCATACTTACACAATGATATGAGGGCAAGGGTCCTCATTAGTACGCAAGGTGAGGTATCTGGAGACGTTGGGATATATCGGGGGTAAGACAAGGGTGCGTATTGGCTCCCCTTTTATTTATTCTCTATATTAACAAGCTTCATCCATTTTTGGTGCAGTCAACACAAGATGTTTAAAAAATGAAGGGGAAGCCACTACCGACACTATTATATGCCGATGACGCAGTGCTCATGGCGCGTACACCCCAGGCACTGCGTCATCTGGTGCAGGCTTTTGTGGATTTTATTGCCCTACTTGATTTGCTAACAAATTTTTTAAAATCTCATATTATGTCATGCGGACAGAAGGCTGTTCCCATACCTAACATGTCGATTGGTTCTCAGCATTTGAGCCACGCCAGCACTTTTCCATATCTTGGCATGATTTTTTCAGCTGATCGGTCTTGGATGGCTAATATTGTACACCGTAATATGAAATTTGCAATGGCTAATGGCTCTTTGTGTAGCCTCCCTCAACCTGTGGGGGGTGGCACTCTTAAGCCTCTCTTGCAGATTTATAAGGCGCAATGTGTACTAAGGTTTGGGGCTTTTCGAATCGCAAGGCTATACAAAGCGAGGAAAACAGATTTCGTAGAAAATGTTTGTTGGTTCCTATTTCTGCTTCACACTATATTTGCCATAATGAGCTTAGTCTTCCTTATCTAGCTGACCGTATTAGGGTTCGTCCCATATTGCTGTGGCTTGCAATCTAGAGAAACGCTGAGGCCGGGCTAACACAAGACATAATTTTGTGTTGTCTTTCTCTGGATAAGGGTTCACATATTCCCTGGTTGGCCTATGTGAAATATGAATATCATAAAATTGGAATGGAAACTGCTTTCACTGAACCATCATCGTGTTTTGGTATAGATAAAAAGTTGGTAGCACATGCACTGCATGACTATGAACAAGCACAGCGTCTAAGGGATACGTTGGTGAAGCCAAATATGTCTGCATATATCGCATAATGTGAATCTGATTGTTCTTCCGAATACATTTGGCATGCATGGAATAGATGGGAGCGGTCTTTGCTATTTCGCTTTAGATCAGACACAAGGAAATACCTGTTGTGCTTTCCTAAGGGTTTTGTGCACAATTTAGAGGCTGTACCGTGTCCCTGTGATAATGTTTCAGGCCACTCAATGCTCCATTTTATCTTCTTTTGTAAATTTTATGTAAGGTATATGAGATTGTTTTTAATTCCGGTTCTAAAAAAGTATTTACAAAGCACTGGACAATGCAGGCCCGCCCTTAGACTTTTAATGAACCTACCAAATGATGACATTGATTTGCATGTTGGGGCCTTCTTAAAATGTGCTGTGTGAGCTTGTAGGTCAATGTTGTCCTAAAATTATTTTAACACATATTGTTATGTTTTAACTTTATAATTATTGTTTTATTTGTTTTTATGCATCATATATTCTGACGTAATGTTGTATGTGCTTTTATGGTTGTTATCATACTTCCGAATAAAGCTATTTATTGATTGATTGAACTCATCAGATCACAAACAACTGTCAGGATAGATTCGTAGGTAACATCAATGGGTTTACAGCCAACAGGCCTGACATGCGATAGATGCAAAGTGAACATTCGGGGGTAGTAACAACTTACAGTGTTAGGAAGTTGTGTCTTGATTGGCTAAAAACCTTGACACTGTCTCAGGCACAACAACACTTGTCCCTTCTATCTGATGAACTGGACTTACAAGACTTCTTAATGTGTCCTCTGAAACCACATCGAAACCATTTCCTTTACACTGTCTATAACAAAATATGAAAAATACCTCAACAAGAAGCTGCTGAAAGGCTGCATGGGATTGACAGGGACAACTTAGAACAGGCTCTTGCAGTAGTGGACAACGGGATGACTACCTTATCATCTAGAATTTATTCTTTGGGTAACATTGTCTCATCTACAATAGATGTTCTTCAGCAAGACGTGTCTCCATTTCAACATGGGCAGTCCCAACTTAGTCATCAGAAAAACAATGGTGGAGATAGAGGAAAAAGTAGAGAACTCGTCCTCTTAACTATTTGCAGATAACCAAAAAGAGTCACTCCTAGGAGAACAGAAATGAATATCAACCTCGTTGTGGGAAGGAAAAGGTTTTCCTTTTAAGTAACCCTCATCCACCAGGGTTACCCCTCATAGGGTTCATCCCTAACCTGCTATGGAAAGTGGGGTGCTGCGACCAATGGATAAGCGGGAGCACTAATAGTATGTTATTCCTATACACCTACGCTGGTTGTGATGGTATTGGAGTGGGGTTTTTTGTATGTAAAAGAGGGTTACAAATATCTGACTAGTGGGAAAAGGGTGAATTTATTCACTTCCCTGGTCGATACGGTTAAAATATGGGGATGGTGAGATTCTCCTAGGGTATATGACCCATCGTTTTCTCTGGTCAACTAGTTTCAAGCCCTACCCCATGGCTTTTCTTCAGGACCTAAGGGGGTTACTACCTGTTACCACTCCTGCAATCATCTGATCTCTTAATAAGTGGAAAAATATAAATATAGTGAAAGATACATGAGGATAAAAGTATACAGAACCAATTTGGTCTGTTTTCATTTTTTCATAATTTCTCTACAGAGGTTGGGAAAGAAAAAGAGTTGTTAGAAATATGCACGGCCCATTGGCCTTGTAATAGCGTTATGCATTGTCCATCATGCACTTAAATTAGTGGATAGTGATATATTTCTCAAAACACGTGAGCACTCTGTGAAATGTTATTCTAATGTAGGGATTGAGTAGACACACAATACAAAGACACACACCTTACTAGTTCCCAAATAGAAACAGTACTGTACATAAAACATTAAAGACATTACATACACGTAAAAAGTCCTAGTCAGGCCTCATGAGTCCAAATCGGGGTAGGAGGGACGCCTGTAGTCATACCATGTAGGTTTGAAACAGTATTTCCAATAGAATAATTAGATGCAGCGAAAAAACCTTTTTCGTTAGCAGTAGCGGTTCAATTGAACCGGATTTGTTTGGTAGCACTTACTACTTCAAGGCTACTCCCACATTGGGGAATTACCGTTCGCCCGTGGCTCCGGAGATGCCGGATGGGCGTGACGAGTTCCCTGATATGCGCGGTTGACATGTTGCTGTCACGTCCTCGTGCGGTTGCGGTGCTAGACCGCTAACCTGCTATGTGAGAAAAATACTCACTTCCTGCCCCATCGAGATGCGTCCACTGTTAATGGATTCATGTCTCGGCTGCTCTATTTACAATATTGCTGCTGAAAGGTAGATATCCCCATTGCGAAAAAATGCAAAGCGGGCTGAACAATGGAAAAATTAGGAATCATTTATTATGGTCTCCAAATAGAGAAAAATATCACAGACACGGTGGATAAAAACGTCCCGACAGTGTGTATCAGAAACGGGTGCATAGGGAAACGGACCCTGGATATTTCATTTATAGATGAAAAGGTTGATACTAAACCAGTTAGAGTGCACTAGCTCTCCAGGCAGGTTGATGGTGTAGACATCATTATAGACATTGACATACGCTGTTGTAGGTGCCTAAAACTAGGATATATGCTCGCCCAGCAGGGCCTGCCTTATTTGGCATCTGCTTTTTTTAAAACACCCTATTGGAAAGGGTACTGTTATAAAAACAAAATTGAAATGTAAGGGCGCTGAGGTGGTTTTGATGGATATTTGGTTAGTGATATCAACTCATCCAAGGTTACTGAGGATGTCACAATATTACAAGGTTAAAGTTGTCACTGGTTGATCAAGGGTTGATCATACAAACTGACCCCAGGGGATGTTTTCATTCAAGCTTGCTTCATGTGATTTCAGTCTTTAAACCCAACGTTGTTCTTTTTAAAAAATTGGGACTCTCAGTTCACTTGATCGATTACTATCCACCATAAATCGCTAGTAGTGTGTTGTTGTTCCATGTAGTGGGTGGCCATTTTTGTTGTTGCTCGTTGGCATCTGCGTTTGCTACGATGCTCACAGATTCTTGCCTTGATTTTGCGTGACGTCATACCTATGTAGTGTAGGTTACATGGGCAGGTGATCATGTAGATCACCCATTCCGTGTTACAGTTGGTGAATCATCGCATTTCCCATTTAGTGTTATTATTGGGAAGTGATGGTTTTGCTGGTTTGTGTCACATGACACACGCTGCAGTTACCACAAGGGTGGTGTCCGCAGATAGGTGTGATGAAACTCTGACATATTAACCTGTCCCTAGTGGGAAACATCGTTTACAACGCATGCGATACATCGCATGCCATTATAGCGCAGTCGTTACAACGACCGTGCTGTTACATCACAAACCATTACAATGCAAGTTGTTACAATGACTTGCTGTTGGGGGCAGAAGGTATTGGATTTAAAATCCAACACCTTCCCTACTGTTGCACAGACTGGAGTTGGAATAGTAAATGATACTATTCTAAAATCCATTGCGCCCCCTACAGCAAGTCGTTGTAATGACTTGCATTGTAATGGTATGCAATGTAACAACGCAGTCGTTGTAATGACAGCGTTGTAATGGCATGCAATGTATCGTATACGTTGTAACATGGCCTATTCGTCCCTAGTGGTGCGCGGTCGTGTAAGTTCCAGCATGTCCTTGGGGCTTCGGCCTCTCCTGTGGGAGAACATTGGTTTTGGCACAGGTGTGTCACTGCCATTCAGAATTCGCCAATGTTTGCTGATAATCTTGTTCACTTCATTGGATGCACAGTTATAAGTGGTGCTACAAATGGGGCGAACCTCTTTCTCTTTCTGTATCGTTATTCTTTGCTCTTTTCATAGCTTTTGTCACAATTCTGCGCGGGTATTTACTTACTTTTAACTTGAAAGCCAGATCCGCAGCTTGTGTATCATAATCACTGAGCTCCGAACAATTGCGTCTGAGTCTTAAAAACTGTCCGAATGGTAAGTTTTCTCTCAAGTGTCTAGGGTGGAAAATGTCAAAGCAGAGTATACAGTTTTTGTTGCTGTGGGTTTGAAATGTGTAGTGGTTTTTAGGCCTCCCTCATGTGGAAAGATGTTCAGATCTAGGAAGACCAATTCTGTTCTGGAAATGCTGTGTGTGAATTTTAGGAAATCATTTTGCCTATTCAGCCATTGTAAGAACTCATTAGCTGTTCTTTCATCCCCATTCCATACTTATAAGATGTCGTCTATATATCTTTTCCAAAGTCTGATGTTGGTAATGTAGGGGTTTAGTGCTGCAAAGATCTTTTGTTTTTCGAGGAGGTGTACATATAGTCCAGCCACACTCGGAGCAAAGGTGCTTCCCATGCTAATACCCTATGATGAAGCATGCCACCAAGGGGTCCCCCTGGTGGGTGAGGGTTACTTAAAAGGAAAATATTTTCCTTCCTACAAAGAGGTTAATATTCAGTCCCAATGTAGGTCAATTCTATTGTTAAGCTGGAGACTACAGATATTACGTTCTGGCCATGTGCCGTGGTGACACATTAACATCACCAATCTGTTTTCAGCATATCACTTTTCAGAACAGCAGATAGCTATGGCATGGAAAGATGCGACATACACAATGTTACACATTTGAAAGGCTTGAGAAATTGCCTTTTACTGTTGCTGAGATAGCATCCTCTGATTGGATAATCCATGGGTACAGCACTGCCAATCTCTACTTTCCACTTTCAGTACTGTCTGCAACACCATCAAGTGGGAAAATATGAAGTGTTAGGTGAAGGGTTCATACATGAGCAATGGGAGATTCCTTTCACATTCCGGTGCTAGAATAAGGATACTGAAGTCTTTCTCAGTGGCTCGGACTGCGAGAATACTTTAAGTGGGTCCCTATTATGCCAGGACGTTTCATTGCACGGGGCATGCAATGCGTCTGTGGCGATCCTGTTTTGCTACTTGAAACGGTCTCTGGCGGCCATGATACGTCTGACTTTCAGTTTACTCTCAAATGGGAACAGTCAAGGTTGTTTGTGGGATGAAGCCAGGAGTCACCTATGTGGTGACCGTATCTTCCATTGTAACATGTTGTACACAAGTCCTGTTTCTGCCTGCCCATGTAGTTAGGGAGGATACGCTGTGGCCTTCAATGAATCTTACTAACGTGCGCTTTGATGCTCTGAGCAAACTGAAAGCCTTATTATTTCAAAAAGATATGGCCTTACCTTCAGCCAAGGAGACGTTTGATCTTCAGGTGGTGCATTCCTCTTCGGAGATACAGGCGCTTCTGCGTACTAACTTGCCATGACATTTTTGGGAACTGGTCCATCAAAAATGTCATGACTGGAATTGGAGGGTTTTTCAGGAGCATTGGCTCTGGGTTGGTCGGCACCTTCCAGATGGTGTTTGGAGTTATTCCATCATTCATTAACTCCATCCTCTGAAGCATTTTTGGAGGTCTTCCACTGGTCCTGATCCTAGTTACAGAGATATTGCTTTTATTTTATTTTTTCCCACAATGGATGTCCCAGCTTGAAATCAAATGGAGCTGGCACTGCCTCACATCCTGTGATGCAATATGCTGCAAATGCATAGTGCATTTCTTTGGTGCACCATTGCTTCAAGAACTGGAGGAGCACTGGTTCCTGTCTTTCCAGCCTGTATGGCTTAATTGCGTATAGCCTGTGTTCCGCTGTTTCTTGTGCACTTATGAGTGTGCCCTGGAATTGTGCTTGGGGTCGCAATTGGTTGACTCTGCGGACATACACGTACTGGTGGATCCACTGAAGGCCCATCTGTGCAGCTGTCCTCTGCTGATACCGATGCTCCTGGACGCATTGTATGAGCTTCCCTGGGTTGCCTCCGCACCTAGTGGCTTGGATCTAGGCTCTGTTCCACCAGAACATTCATTGGCTATATTTGCTATGTCAGCGGCTGCTGTGGGGGGTGGATGGGAACATGTTTGCTCTATCAATTTGCTCTGAGGTGTGCCTCTGGGAACATCATCTGCGGACACTGGGAACACCAATGTTTCGTTTACTACTTGGGACATATATACATCTGGCTCTCCGTGTGCTGCGAACCTTGTATCTGGCCTGTTTTTTAACTACATAATTTCTATTAAATTGACTTACATTTATTGCTTTTATTTTTTTAACAGCTATTGGCTTTCTTTATGCTGTGGGGCTCAAAATAGCATGAGTGCCTATTTTTCTTTTTTTATGGCGATTTTATTATGCTTTTATTGCAAATGTTTTAGTTTCCTTTATATATGCTAATGCATTTTTTAGTGAAGGGATTATTTTGCTGTTAGATAGTTTCTGATCCGACCTATGTACAAGGAGTGGGAGTCATGTGCCCAAGTTATGCCTCGTAGGAAATAGTACCAATTTAAATGTAAAAAAAAAAAACACATTGACTTTACATGTACACAGTTCTTTCCTAAAGTTGCCTTCCCTTTGTCACATTGACTTTTGACACACATTTGTATATGTGACACTTGGGATAGTTTCTAAGAAACACAGACCTTCCTGACACAAAGAACTTTGTGAGAACACTATCACACTGCCTTGGCATTATGTGCAAGGCCCTTACCTGAATGATATAAATGTGTTTGTTATTATGTCCATATGGCGGCACAGCTATCTGTGGAATACAAACAATGATAGCCTGATAACAATCTTGGCCCAGGGCAAGGATGCCCTTTTCCATATATATCCTTTTGTTACTGAATGTAATCAGAGGAGACACTTCTGCTGATTTCAAGGAGTCCCTGTATACTGAAGCTTTTGCCTAGCTGCTGACTGACATCAGCATGAGGGGTGTCCAGTTTGTGACCAAGACGGGGTGCTAAAATTTTACCCACCAGGAAAAGGGGTTTGATCATACAGAAGGGGGTTTCTTGGCAAACCATACATTCACACCCTAGACACGTAGGTCAAGGTTTGCATCGTAGGAGTACACTAGATTCTTATAATGCTGTATATGTATGCGTATATAAGTTGTCTCAACAAGATGGTGGAACTCTTTGTTTTATTCACTGTTATGACACTCATTATAACTTTTGTCTGCTTCTGTCTATTGATCACTGCAGCACATATTTTCTATACAGGAATCACTATGGTTCAATAAATATTGAAAAATGTCTCTTCGTGTATTCTTTGTATATTTCTCTGAGCGAAAGAGAGCACGAGTGACTGAGCGAAAAGTTTTAAGTCTGTCACCACGGTTCCTGAGGGAACAGGGTTGTCATGTTCAGTAGCTGCAAGAACTGTTTTCTCCCTGTCTAAGTTTAGGGGGGATAACGGTGGCACTGTGAGATAGCTGGGCCAAGGGATAACATATCCTGTGGGGTTCATGGAAGTTTATGAAGTTTATGAAGTCCGCAAACGCGAAGTTCCAAATGATTAGTGGAAACTAAACAACATCAACTCTACGATAATCCACCAAATGCCGCTCCACTCTACGCTACTTCACTATATGCCCCCCCACTCTCAGCCACTCCATTCTACGCTATTCCACTCTACACCACTGGACTCTAAGCCAGTATATTTCATTCAACTCTATGCAATGCCACGGTTCGCCACTTCACTCTACACCACTCAACTCTATACTATTCCACTCTACGTCGCTCCATTCTACACCACTCTACTCCATGCCATGCCACTCTACCCCCCTCCAATCTCTGCCACTCTACTCTACAGCACTGCACTCTACACCACTCAACTCCACTCTCTACCACTGCACTACAATCTTCACTACTGCACTCTACTCTGCACCACTGCACTCTACGTCAGTCTACTTTACACCACTCCACTCTATGCTATTTGACTATATGCCACTCCACACTATGTCAGTCTACTTTATGCCACTCCACTCTATGCTATCCCACTCTATGCCACTTAACTCTATGCAAGTCCACTCTAGGCCACTCCACTCTATGCTATTCCACTCTACACCACTGCAGTGTATGCGATGCCACTCTATGCTATTCTACTCTGCTCCACTCCACTCTATGCCACTCTATGCTACTACACTCTAGGCTATTCAACTCTACACCACTCCACTGTCCGTGACTCTACTCTACGCTATTCCACTCTACGCCATTCCACTCTACACCACTCCACTCTATGCCACTCCACTGTACGCCTCTCCACTGTAATACACTGTATGACATGGCACTCTGACACAAACTCCACTCAACGCCACTCCACAGCACTCCACTCTATACTGTTTCACTCTGCCTAGGTGCACGGAGGTGCATGCAGGGGAACACATGGTGTGCCCCCTGTTTTTCTGCACTCCCAGTTCCTGCATGGCATGGACTTTACAGTCTATTCCGTGCTGGAATGCACTGTGGCGGTCCCACGGTGCTGCCTTTCTAAGGCTCTCATTGAGCCTTTGAAAGGTAGTGCCATGGGCCAGCCGCCGCAGGACCAACTGCCCGGTTCACAACTTGTATTCCAGTGGGCGGTAGGCGGTGGAGTTTTGCAGTGTGGGAGCAGGGCAATGGTGTGTTGCCCTGCTACCGCACCGCCAAACTCATAAGTGGAGAGGTGTGGTGCAGCGGCCAGGGCAGCTGACTTCGGAGCACAGGGTTCACGGTTCAATCCCCGGCTCCGGCGGCAGCTCAGCACCATGTGACTCTGGGCAATAGCTCACTTAATTTCCACTACGGCCCCCAGCGCCTTGAGACCCGTAAGGGTGAGTAGCTGCGCTATATAAAAACGGACTTACATATATATATTAAGGCCCTTAGTCCCCGAGTCCTGAAATAGCTGTCAGCAACATTTTTCTTATGTTGCTGGGGCTAGGTCATTGACTGTGTCCCGGGGAGGCCAGTCCCAGGACACAGTAATGACCCTGCCTGCAGGAGTGCTGGCAGGGAAGGTATGTCTGTCCCACCCAGTGAGAGCTGCAAAAATGCTGCCGCCAGGTAGGAGCAGACATTGTTTTCCTGCCTGCGCTCTTGCAGGCAAGGAAACTCACATTGCTCCCACAAGGCGGGAGGAGTGAAAAAAACCTGCTCCCACCAGACAGGAGCAATTACGATTCCCAATGCACCTGGGATAGGTGCATGCGGGGAGCTGGTGGGGTCATAGGGGCCCTGGGGCTCCCCCCACAGCCCCTCTGCAGCCACCGCAGCCCCCGCGACCCCCTACATAGTGTCTTGTGGGTGCCCCAGGTGTGCACTGGGCACCCACGAAAGGTTTCAGGGGATGGAGTCTCCAGGACCACTATTGGGTCAGGGAAAGGAACCACATGTCCCCCACCCTTTAAAAAAGAAAGGCCGTGGAGGATGGGTTCCCGGGGCCCATTGTGGCTGGGAGAGGGGCCATGCACTCCCCTCACCCTAAAAAAAGAAAGTCCCTGGGATATGGTCCCCGGGGCATTAATTACTTGTGGAGCGGGAACGCACGCCCCCTCCTCTTAATCTAATAAAAAGGCTCTGAGGAATGGGGCCCCGGCAACCCAGCACTTTCCCTTAAAAAAAGAATGGGGGATGATGTCCCCGGGGCTGTGAAGGCTTGGGGAGAAGAGCTGTGCACCTCCCTCTCCAATACATGTTTTAAAAAGGGTGTCCCGGGTGGGCACCGCGACACCCAGAAATCGTTTTTTTGCTGAGAAGTGAATAATGAATGAGCGGCAGGAGCCTCAGATACCTGTTGGTTTAATGTTTTTAAAAAAATCAATATGTCTCTGACTATTTATTTTAAACATTTTAACCCGCAAAACGTAATAATAAAAAGTATGTTAAAAGAAAGACTAACATACATATTTTTTAATGAAAACTTTATTAAACATTTTTATAATATTCAATATCAATAAACATTGCATTGTGCAAATTACTGAAATATATTTTAGATTAAAAATATTGGTGATTTTTGGAGAAAGATAAGGAAAATATATTGGCTTTATATATACTGATATGCTCACCTCTTGATAAAGGCAGTTGGCCCACTTTTGATATGTTAGTGTTGTGAGTCTTTGACAAAGTCACTAAGTCTGCCTGCAAAAGCCACAAGGCTGTGCATGGTGTGGGATTGGCTGCTTGCAAGCCAGGCCCTTTGGACAACCCCACGGTGTGCACGTCTTTGCGCGGCGGGGTGTTGGCTGTTCACGGCAGGTTGGCAGCAGGGCCTGGCAAGGTGTTGGCTTTCCGTATGGTAATAGAATATTACTTTACGTTAGAAAAACACTAAAAATTGACTGAAAAAACAAAGGTTAATAGTTCGGTGAATATTTCAGTGGCAACGCACTTTTTAAGCTCACAAAACCACTGAAATTCTACAGTTATAGTTATTTTTGTAACTCGTGCCCTAAAGTAACTGTAACTCACAACCTCGCCATGCACTGCTAATTACCTCACACATTACAACACTCACGACATGTTCTATGACACTATTGATGGCATCACTGCAACATCTGAAATGACATCATTGATGTTAAGACTGTGCATGGTGGGGGCGCGAGATATAGTTACTTTAGGGCACTGGTTTTTTTTTTGGTTTAAAACGTTATATTGTTACTGAAATTTTCACCTAACTATAGTGTCACTTTAACTTTGTTCTTTCGTTGAATATATAAAGATATAGAAATATAGATATGTAGATATAGGTTTAGGGTATCAGAATTGTAATAACATATAGCAAAATGGAAGTACAAATTAAAAACAAAAATGGGACTGTGGGTTTACCTTCCAAATAAAAAAAAGGAGAAATATTAAAAAAGGGGTTGTTGGGGGAGTTTTACCCCCCAAAAGAAAACACAATTACAATTGTAATAAATGAGTGAGTTTGGGAGGTTTACCCTAAAAAAGTATTAACATTATAATTTAAAAAAGGGGACAAGATTTACCCCATTACAAAAATGCACACACATATATACATATAAAGTTCATTAAATAAATATACCAATAAGATAAACTACATAAATAAAAATAAAAACAAAAAGGGTTATTATTGAAGGGAAAATATAAAAAGAACTTACCTTAACCGGGATAAAATATGGAATAAAGGTAGTCCTAATGCAATGACCCTCAAGGTAAAGGTCCTCCTGCTGTACTAACAGCAATGTAATGACTCCTGTACAAGTATGCAAAGTAGAGATTGACTTCTGAAAAATACTTCTAACCACAGATTCCTCGCCTTTAGAATATTCCCAAGTGCCAGACTGGATCCATAAGATTTAAAATAATATTGCACTGGCATCCGGGAAGGTGCCACTGTTCAGCTCCAAGTCGACTTTGTTCCACCCCAGAAGTGACAAACAGAGCCACATATAAGCGCCATCCGTGCTCTCCAACATCAGTTCCTTTTTTTTGTGCCTTTGTTCATGGATCTGAAGCTCTACTATTTGCCCAAAAAACAGTGTGCAAGGGAACATATCCCCTCCTAAAACTACAGTGTTTAAGCCTTTCCAGGCCTGTTGCAAGCAAATGTCTGTGACAGCTATGCAAATGGCTGTGACAAGATATGCCTCTGGTGTTTCGGTTCAGGGAACGAATCCAAGTTATGAGAAGAATGTGACCTTATGAATCTGAAGGTGATCCAGGAATGTTAAACAAAGTTGTATGTCACCCAACACCATAAGAAATCATGCAAAGTGCCATTCCTGCTTGTAGTCTAGGATGCAGACACGCTCCTGTGGTCATTTCCACGTCAGGTCCTCGTCACGGTCCAAATTTTCAGGTAAGTTGAAGTCAAAGCAGAACCACAAGAAGGCTAAGTGGGATTCATCTCAGTCCTGCCACTCTCTGCCAGAGAAGTTGCGAAGACATCAAGTTGCTTCTCAGTCTCGCTCCCATTCCACCACCAAGGAGCCGTTTCAGCAGCTGATCTCAATGCACCCAGAGCTTTCCGGGCCATCTCCGACATCACAACAAATTGAGGCCTTTAAGGAGCGCTCTTTGCATATCTTCAGCACCCTTTTCAGCTTCCTCTGGTATACTCATTTGGGCTAATTTGGGCCCCAAAGATCCATGAAGGTCTCAAGTAGGGTTAAGTTGACAGATGTGCCCTTAGTCCCTCTCTGTGCCTCATGAACCTATCTCAGGTTTCGCACCGGGTTCGTGCTGACTTCCACTCCGACGCCAAAATCCACACCTGTCCCTTCAACATTGATGCCAATCCCGATGCCACTTGTACCAGAGGGCTCTGTACCAATAGTTGTGTCCAACTACAAGCCAAACTCTTCACGGCCTCAACCAAGGACAAATCCCGAATATACCCGGATGTACCTAGTCACTGTACACTCTGATTCAGATAGAATAATACCTCTGTGAAGCTATCTGAGATGACGATAGAGATGATGGAGATAATTTAACCTTACACTTTGATGTTGACAACTTTTGTGTGGATTGACAGAAGGCCAGTGTGTTGGACACTTATACTAGGTTGGTTTCCACCTCTGGAACATCAAAGAAGGAGAGTGCTTCCTTTGCTATGGTCGCACAACGTTCACCTGAGATGTTGGACTTACAACTTCCTTCTAGGGAAGTCAAGACAAACGTTCTGACTGAATTCTACAGCTTGGACATGCTTCCTCTGAACCCCCATTCAATGAGACCCTTACTGACACGTTACTCGGCTCCTGGGCAAAGCCTTGTTTTTGCCCTCTGGTGAACAGGCAGCTAGCCTGACATTACAGACCGGTGCAATGTGATTCTGATTAGGCCTGGGTGAAATTTTAATTATGCTGGAGTAATTATGGTGATTTCATTAATTACGCATTACTCTTGTAATGCGAAATTACCAAAATTACGTGATTACTCCAGCTTGACTAATTAAGAGTAATTTGTGGGCACAAATCCTGTCGCAGGAGCACATCAACAACAAACTAAGAGAGAGTGAGGGGCTGCTGGCTACTGCAGATCGTGTTCTGTAGCATTTAGTGCTATTTTCTTAGAGCAAAATGCATCCTCTGGCCCATTTTGGCGCTAATGCTGGATTATGATTCTCACGTATTTACGCATAATTGAGTAATTTTACGCTAATTACAAGTAGTTACACTAGAAAGATTTATGCCAGTTACGCCAACCCATAATCATGATTTTATTAACGCAATAGCCCTCACCAGAAATTCTGGTATTCCAAGCTTCCACCAGCAGCATAAAACAGAATTCTTTCCCTACAATCCCTCAGCCACAGAGTCAAAGAGAATTGAGGGCCTTATGTTCAAAGGTATTTTGCAGTCGCAAAGGCTCCAATTTGCAAAATTGGAGCCTTTGTGACTGCAAAATGGCGCTTGGGTATGTTCAAACCCCAAATTGCAAATTGATAACTCGTTACTGAATCCCAAAATAGGTTTGCGGCTACATACAGAATCGCAAATTGAAAGGGGTGTGTTTAGGGCATTCCTTCCAATTTGTGATTCCTTATGGTATGCACCAATGCTTTTGTGACTGCAATTGCAGTTGCAAAGCATTGATAGGTTGCTGACACCTTAAAGGAGGTGGTAGCCCACTCACAAACCGGCCGGTGTCCCTTAGGGACCCCTCCTTCCCCTTTGTCAGTGTTGTAAAAAAACATTTCTGAGGAGTGCTCATAAAAGATTTTTTTGAGTCTTTTCTTTTCCTTTTTTTAATGCATCCTGTTTTTCTTTAAGGCTACGTTTAAGAAAAAAAAGATTGCTTTATTTAAAAGCAATCACAGACATGGTGGTCTGCTGACACCATCAGGCCACCAATCCTGGGATGGCAGTGATTTATTGTGGGTCGCATTTTACAACCTACCTCATGCATAATAATGAGGTAGGTCAAATTGCGACCCCCTATGAATTAGAATTTCCCAAACCAACATGTTTTAACATATGTCGGGTCCCAAAACCCCAATGCATTCAGTAGAAGTCAGAGCGTAAGTTGTAATGACGGAACCTTTGTGGCCCATGATGGACTCCGTAGAACTGTGATGTAAGCATTAGAGCATAGTGAAGTGAATGCAGGTTTAGAATGTTGAGTTTACGGATACAAGCAGAAGAATAACGACCCGTTATACTAACCTCCATGTATCACGTAATCATTGGTGAGTACTCAGGCTGGGGAGGACGCTACAGGTAGTTGTTATTTAGCTTTAGTGTTTTCTATAGTGTATCATGTAGATGACATAGATAATAAGAGTGTAATGCTCCTGGGAAAACTAAGCACAGTACTTCACAAATAGTAGGTGATATGATACCGTCTGTAGGTGTAGTTTTAAATGATTTGAAGATCAGAAAGTTGTCTACTTTGGTAGATTGTTTGGCTACAAATGCGGCGGGAGCCTTAACCCCAATAAATACTGAGCTTATAGCTATAAGAACTATGGTTTTGCATAATAGGCTTGCTTTATAAGTCTTATTAGCAAAAGAGAGTGGAGTCTGCCGCATGCACTTATGTGCCTGATACAAGTAATGAGATTAAAATGTTCGTAAATAACATAACTGACATTTTTCGTGAAGTCAACGATTTGGTGAAGACAGGTGCCTGAAAAGCAATAGGAAAAGGATTTTCCAAGACTGCTGATTGTTTAGTGGTGCACGTGGAGGAATATAGAAGATTATACTAACCCCCATTCTAATTATCATGATTTGTTTGAATTGCATTTTTCTTTTCATAAGAGGGATTAACCTGATTTCAGCAAAAGGTGAGTCCATTTCCAATGGAGAGAAGTAGCTGCCAGCACAGGAAGAAGAAAGGGGAAGCGAAACAAATATGAACTCAACAACATTCAAGGTAGGGTTTATTGTAAGTTGAAAGGTTTAGAGGAGGACAGACACAAGCTGCAAAAATTGACTGCTGTGTTTTGCAGAATTTTTCATTATTGAAGTGGTCTGTGGTGAATCACAGAATCACCAGAGAGAGGATTTGAATGGCATGTTTTTGTTATTAAATGTTTTGTCTTGACATGATAATAACACCATCATCATCAACAAACTTTATTCGGTTTTATGAGCAAAACCATAAAAGTCAAACAAACATGATTAAAATCGTGTTCCACAATACAGGTTAACAACTGTTAATACATCAAATTACACTGAGTTTATAACTAAAATGCATTAATCACAACTTGACCTGAGTCTTAGGGCTGCCCTTAAAAAGTTAAGAGTGTACAAAACAGTATCTGTCATATTGGGGTCGGGGCCCTGCAAATCGCCGAAAACTCTTTCCTGCGACGGGCCCTTTCTGTGCCGCAAAGTATTTCTTTGTACGTTCTGCATGAAGAACTTGGGATGCCTTTCCTCTCAGATGAATTGGCTTTTCGTCCCCTGGCATTATGGCTTAGGATTTGGGCCAAGCAGGAAAACACACTTAGCAAACACATCTTAAAGGACTGTCTTTCGCTTGACCATCTTTCGCGTATTCGATGGCTTCAGTACATAAGAGTAGGCCTTTTGAGGCTAGGCAGAGCAGAACTATTCACTAATCCGGAGAGTATATGTAAGAGGGACTATGCATGGGCCAAAGAGTGTTTTTCAAGAAGGAGCCGTTGCGAAAGAGAGGAAGTAGAGCTGTGCAAGTCCAGTGTGCGTAGGCACATTATGTTAAAAACGGTGCCAACCACAGAACCATATATTTTAGGGCTCAAAAGCATTTATGATCGTTTTTTATTGACGAGGTTTCGGCTCGATCTTTTCCACTATCTCCTGGCTCAACCGCGTGGCTCCCACAGAGGTCAGTGTCTCATGCCCTGTGGCTGAGACGGAGAGTCTCCTCAGGACATAATGCACTTTTTAATGTTCTGAAGTTTTTATGATCTTCCCAGAAAATTATTTATTATCCCTATCCTTAAAAAGGCTGGTTTCAGGAGGGTTAAACCAGCTTTTATCTTTTTACAATTTCTTTCTATAGATACTGTTTTGTGCACTCTTAACTTTTTAAGGGCAGCCCTAAGACTCAGGTCAAGTTGTGATTAATGCATTTTAGTTATAAACTCAGTGTAATTTGATGTATTAACAGTTGTTAACCTGTATTGTGGAACACGTTTTTAATCATGTTTGTTTGACTTTTATGGTTTTGCTCACAAAACCGAATAAAGTTTGTTGATGATGATAATAACACATATTGGAGAAGTGTGGCTCAATGGTTAGAGCGGCAGACCCTGATGCAGAGATCTGGCCCGGGACCAGGGTTCAATTCCCGCCTCGGCGGGTCTTGGGCTTAATTTCCTCGGACCTGATAATTCTCGCCTCGGGGCCTATTCTAATCATGGGTCCCACTCTGCAACTCTGGGCAATAGCTTGCTTAATCGCCCCAACAGCGCTGGGATGCCTGGCTTCACCCTGGGGGTGCCCAGGAGTGGACATTTCACAGGGAAAAGCCAGGAAGGGTTCCACAGCGGTATGCGTACAGCGCCAGGACACCTCTTTGGGGGTATAAGTGCGCTTTACAAGTACAAATTTCATTTCATATTCACATTATTTGTGGAGAAAACATGTGCATTTACATTTAGATTTACCATAGTAAATGTAGGCCTACATTTCAAAATAGCTAACACTGGTTGACATCTTGCTTTGTGACACATGAACATTTTATATCTAGGTGAAGCTGAAGTCCTAATTATCAAATGCAATGCTCTTTGCTTTTTTCCCATGAGAATAAATGTTTACTTTCTTTGCAATAATCATGGAATGTTTGAATGAGTAGCGTATTCACAAAGACACCTGCAGAGTGTAGGCTGGTCCCTGTATCTCATCTTGCTACAGATAGTGTAAGTTTGAAAGAGGCTGAGACAAGATGTGTTGTGAAAGGCCCTGAGAAGCTAATGAGCATACCATTCTATCATCTCAATTTAACCTGATTTAACTGTCTCATGAGAACTGTGTGTAGGTGTATCAAATGTTAGAATTGTGTGATTTAAGTTAGTGCAGAATAGATTAGAGGGCAGAATGGTTAAGACTTCCAATGGAGTGGAGTAGTACACAAGAATTATAGTACTTTCTTGATGAGAGAATTGTCTTTTATTTACCCCTCCCTGTGAGGCAATTAATGTTAGTTTGTCAACTTATTATATGACTTTGATTTGGTTTGAACTTCATATTAATTGATGTATTCTTAGTGTGCTTATTAACACTAATTTCATGTTTTTTCCCTTCTGTAAATCTTTAACCTTCAACAAACCTTCAAGGTATGAAAGTGTAACCATTCTCTGCCTTTCTTGTGGAGCCTAATGTGCTTCACATTTATTGAATTTATTGTTTTGTTGATCAGCCTCAGTTGTGAATTGCTATTCATCTGGTAGTGCCTTATTGACCCCCAAATTTGCACAAACAAAGTGCTAAGAGTTGCTTCAGAAATCAGTCTAGACCCAGCATCTACCATCGCACATGCTTGGATTTGTATCTGCTATAGATAAGTTTTGCTTACTAGAGACAGAAGAGTAGTACTATTCTTGTATAAATCATATTAGAATGGGAAAAAAATTAATATTCTGAGATTCTAAAATTAAACTAACTTCATAAATACAAAAAACAACTATAATAAAGTCTAGATTAACCACTGACTTCTTGTTTTGGCCTTATTTATGTTTGTAGCTAGCTTATGAAGGTTGTTGGGCATTACTACATTGCAACTGCATGCTGAGATTACATCACACTCAGCAAAAATACTAATTTTATTTAATAAACTAGTCTTCCTGCCTACTAAAAGGCCATAGGCCGAGATGACAGTGATGGTTCTACCACCTGAGAAGAAAGTCACCATTAAGTAACAACCTTCTTTATCTGCTTTCCGGTCAATGTATATGAATAGAGAGTTCCTATTAATGAGAATATATATCCCCTTTTTTTCCTCCTCTTGTTGAGCAAACTGATTCTGGGTGTAATGCAGTTATACTTTATGGTGCTTCTTTAGTAGGCATGCTTACTGCAGGAAAACAGCAGCATCAAGACAAGGAATATCACAACCTTTTTTTCTTGAGTTGGCCTCCCATACATTGTAAGAATGAATGTTATTTGTTTACAGAATTATGCTCAAACATAGGAGCCTAGAGATCAGCTACTAGTGACCAAGAGCCTTACAAAATCTCACTACCTTAACTGATACATTATAGTCTCTACTAAAGAAAATGGTTCACCTCTTTCATCCTGTTACTGCTCCTTCCAATACCTCTCAAAGGACCAAAACAACTACCACAAAAAGAAATTATGATGTAAGAGCAAAATGCTTCCAGAGCAGAAACAGATTTCAACACACTACACCCAGGTTCAAATATGAGGGTCAAAAAGCTCAAAGGAGGGGGGGCGTGGCTTAGCAGCCGAACATGGCGGACGTGTGCTAAGCGAGCTCCGTCCAGCCCGCCATAAATTTGCAAATTATCCTGGCTCCTAGTGTCTACTACCTACTCAGCGGAGTGTCAGTGACCCCGGGCCCTGGTGGTGGAGGCTCGGCGGCGATCGTGGCGGCCGGCATCCCCCGGGCAGAGGCGCAGAGACCACACGAGTCTGCGGCCCAGAGAGAGAAGGGAAGGCGGGAGGTCGAGTGCCGGCAGCCGCTGGGGGCATCTGCGCTGGGGCCCAGCCCGGGAACCGGAGGACAAGCGGAACGGCAGTGCTCCCACGCCGGGTGAGTGCAGTGATCCTGGTGGTGCCTGTGTCTGGGGCGCTGTGTCTGCGGCGCTGGTGGTGCGGCTCGGCGGCCATTACGAGCCGCGGTGGTGGAGTGGGCCTCGCGCGGGCCGGACTGGATGAGTTTTCCCCTCCTGCCCCCATTCGCAGCGGGTAACACATCGGCCCTTCCGGGGGGGGGCTCTTGCGGCTGCGTGCCCCCTCGCGGTGCCCATTGCCTCTTTCCCCTCCTCCCCTCGGCGGTGCGGTCGGCCCGCGTGGGAGGGCCAGACGGGCGGAAGGAGGCGGCGTGGGCCGCGGACCAGTAGTGTGGGCAGCTGAGTAGATGGGGGAGCCACCCCTGGGGCCCAGTCATCTGGATTAGCAGGCTGCCCGTGTCGGGGGTCGGTCGGGCCCTGAGGGCACAACGAGGGTTGGAGGTGTCCCGGGCCCGCAGAGGAGTGTGACGGCCGGCTTGTCCGGACGGCCCGTGGCAGCGCCCTTTGCTGGGCAGCGCGCAGGCCCTGGTGGACCGCTGCAACCAGGGGGGACTTCACCTCCCTGCCCGAGAGCCTTCGTTCGGCAGCTGGGTCGGACCGCGGGGCATCCACAGGAGCACAGTGTCCATCATGGAGGAGGGGCCCATCTTGACCACTTGGCAGATCGGGGCGGGGATCTGCAGGCGATCATGACCCGCGACAAAGGTGGCAGCGGACTGGCGAAGCAGGGCCCAATCGACAAATTCACGGGCCCAAGTGGGTCCGGGAGCCAACAGGGGGCCGTGCCGGACAATGCGGCGCTCATGGAAGCGATCACCCAGTCCCGAGATATGCTGGACGCGAAGATAGGAACGGTGGGATCGGATGTCACGCTCCTGCGCCAAGACCTGCGCAACGCGGTCTCCCGCATCACGGAGGCCGAG
Source organism: Calotriton arnoldi (assembly GCA_963921515.1). Lineage (NCBI taxonomy): Eukaryota > Metazoa > Chordata > Amphibia > Caudata > Salamandridae > Calotriton > Calotriton arnoldi. Next base: position 549,421 of record CAWUFW010002850.1, read on the forward strand.
ACCCGCATCTCGGGGGTGGAAGACGATGTCACTATCCTTAAGAAGAAAGTGGCCGCGATGGAGACGACCCAACGGGGGCTGGCCCTGCGGGCGGAAGATGCGGAGGGCCGGGCCCGCCGCAACAACCTCCGCTTCGTTGGTTTTCCAGAGGGCAGTGAAGGGGGTAGTGTGGAGCGCTTCCTCACACAGTGGTTGGAGAGCTGGATTCCCCCTGAGGCATTGTCGCTGTGTTTTGTGGTGGAGAGGGCCCACCGCGCACTTATGCAGAAGCCGCCAGTGGGGGCTCGCCCACGTCCCATAATTGCGAAAATATTGAACTACTTGGACAGGGACACGATCTTGAAACAGGCCCGGCTTAAGGAACCCCTGCTGCACGAAAATGTGAAGATCCTCATTTTCCCGGACTACACACGCCTAGTGCAGCAGCAACGGCAATCCTTCCAGGCTGCGAAAGCCCGCCTGCGAGAACTTAATCTGCAATACTCGCTTCTCTACCCTGCTCGACTGCGGGTGGTCTTCCAGTCACGCACCCATTTCTTTGACACTCCGGAGGAGGTGTTTAAATGGACGGACGAAACAGTGAGGGTCAGGGCACACACCCCGCCCCGGATGGGGTCCAGGAGGGAGTCCGACTCTGCCGTGAGTGAGACGAACCGGAGGAGGCAGCGATCCGGCCGTAGGGGTGCCAGGCGGTCTCGGTCAAAGTGACGCTCGCTCTCCTGTGGGGCCACATTACGGCCGGGTGGCACGGTAGTGCTGCCACCGGGGAAGGACTGAGTGAGGGGCCGGTGGGGTCCATGTGGGTCTTCCTTTCTTGAGGTCACTAGGAGCACAGTTGTTGTGGGCAGGACTCCCGCCACACCTTCCTTGGTGGGATACGGGCCCAATTGCTATGGGGCTGGGGTTGGGATTGGATGAGGTGGCCGGTCTCCTCCCATTGGGGGAGGCGGGTCAACCATGCCGCGACAGATGCTTCAGTGTTCTTGAGGTATGGGGTGGGGGGTTTGTTGGGGGGGTTCAGTTTGGGGATTTGGGTCTGCTCTGCAGCGACAGATGTAACAATATCCCCGAGGGATGGAGTTGGGGGTTTGTTGGGGGGGGCATGTTTCTTCGACGGGATCACACAGATTTGCACGCAGGATGACCTTCGGCGTGGGTTCCAGCTCATCACCTATATAGACACACGCTTGGATGGCTGGTCCCCAGGGTGATGGCCAGGTGCCCATGGGCACTCTCCGGGTTGTTAGCTGGAATGTGCGGGGCGCCCTTGACAAAATTAAGCGTGGGGCCATACTCCATTGGGCCAAGCGGGCGGGGGCGGATGTCCTCATGTTACAGGAGACACACTTCTTGGGCACGAAGGCCCCTTGCCTTCAGCGATACGGTTACCGACAGGTCTTTCATTCGGGCTTTACGAGGGGTTCACGGGGGTAGCCATCCTAATACATCGCAGGGTCCCCTACACACATGTCAAACACTGGCTCGACCCGCAGGGGCGCTATATATTCCTTCAGGGCCGGATTGGGAACGACCCCCTGGTATTAGGTTGTGTTTATGCTCCCCCTCCACTGCAATGGTCGCTTACGGAGAAGCTCTTGGCCCTCTGGGCTGATGTGCCGAGTGCCCTCACGATCGTAGGAGGGGACTGGAATGATGTAATGGACCCGTCCAGGGATCGCTGGAGGGCCGGTCCAGAAGGGAGTCATCCTACGCGGCTCACCTCTTTGGTGGAGGGCATGGGCTGGGTGGACACTTGGCGGTACCTCCATGGCATGGAACGGGGCTACACCTACGTCTCGGCGGTTCATGGCTCCTACTCCAGGCTCGACTATGTTTTTGTCCCTCGGGAAATGGTTAACAGGGTGGTGTTGGCTGAGATCCTCCCACGGGGCCTGTCAGATCACTCTCCGGTGGCACTGACGATTCGGGTGGGGCAGGTGCAACAGCCCTTCCGATGGCGCCTCTCGGTCTGGCATCTACAGAACGACGAGTATAGGACACATATGCGCGAAGCCTTGTTACATTATTTGGCGGATAATGCAGGGTTGGTCACCAGTGCGGGGGTCTTATGGGAAGCCCTTAAACCCACCCTGAGGGGGGTGGATATATCCTGGTGCGCAGCTGCGCGTAGGGTGCGTAGGGCAGATCTCCTGCAGTTGGAAGCGGACATTGAGGCCCTGGATCGGCAGGGGTGGGAGGGGGCGGCAGCCAGGCCTTACGACAACTGTTATTGACACAGCAGAATTACGCGGCCCGGCTGATGGACGAGGCCCGCCAGGTCTGGTTAGCGACACGCAGCCGGATCTACCAATGGGGGGACAAATCGAGTAAAATGTTGCATCGGCTGTGCCAGGGAATGCTTCAGCCTCCGACCCTACCGGGGGTGGTGGGGTCAGCGGGGGAGACGCTTACTGATCCCCAAGCTCTCGCAGACAGCTTCGCCCGATATTACGCCGAGCTCTATGCCCCCAAAGAATGTGTCTCGGCCGACGTTATTGAAAAATTCATTGCTGATCTTCCGCCCAAGGCCCTTACTGACGAGGTACGCGACCAATTGGAGTTGCCCCTTTCGGAGGAGGAACTGGGTTTGGCCCTGGGGGAACTCAACTCCGGTAAGGCGCCAGGTCCCAACGGGTTCCCTTGCGAGTTTTTAAACATTACTTCCTACAACTAGGTCCTCACTACCAGAGGGCGGTGGAGGAGGCGCGCGAGCAGGGATCCCTCCCCTCAGATTGGCGACACGCGGAGGTAGTGGTATTTCACAAACCGGGCAGGCCCCGGAACATCATGCGTCGTATCGCCCCATATCCCTCCTCAACGTGGAAGCTAAGATACTAGCCAAAGCACTAGCCAATCACCTCCTACCCCATATTACGGCCCTGGTCCATATGGACCAGGCCGGCTTTATGCCCCAGAGGGCCACCAGGCACAACATACGTCGTGCCCATGCGGCAGTGGCAGAGGCTCGGCGACTTGGGGTTCCGGCAGCTCTCCTACTTGCGGATATGGACCGGGCATTCGACTCCCTCAGCTGGGTCTATCTCTTTGCCCTGCTACGACGCCTCAACCTAGGCCCGAGATTCGTATCTTATTTGGCCCTACTATACACGGACCTGACGGCGACGGTAAGGGTGGCGGGTGCGTCTTCCCGCGTCTTTCAGGTGCGGAGAGGCACGCGACAGGGCTGCCCCCTGTCCCCATATTTATTTGCTCTGGCAATGGAGCCGCTGGCCACCTGGGTGCGGTTGGATGCGCAGGTGCAGGGGTTCGAGTGGGCCGCGGGGTTGTCTGACAGGATTGCGCTCTATGCGGACGATGTCCTTTTCTTTCTCACGGCTGTTGATAGAACGGGCCCAAGGCTGCTGCGTATCATGCAGATCTTCGGGGAAACCACGGGACTATATATGAACCCGCGCAAGTCTACGCTGTGGCCGCTCCACTATGAAGGTAGGGTCATGGGCATCCTCGCTTCAGCAGGCGGTTGGGGGACTGAAATACCTCGGGGTCTTCATAACGGACGTGCCAGCTATATCATGGGAGCGTAATCTAGTTCCGGTCTGGGAACGGGTACGGGCAGATATTAAGTCCTGGTCCCGCATGCCTATTTCCCTTTTACGGCAGGTCGGCCATCTTTAAGATGGTGGCTTTGCCCAAGCTTCTCTACCAATTACAGAATCATCCCTACCGGATCGCCCCTCGATGGTTTCGGCAGGTCCATGCAGTGCTGGGACAGTTTCTGTGGGAGGGGGGTAAAGTTCGCGTCGCGATTCGGACATGCTTCAGGTCCAAATATTGCGGGGGGCTTGCGACCTCAGACATACTTTCCTACTACCAGGCCTCTCATCTACTGGTCCTTAATGAGTGGTGGAATGGGGATAGGGCGGACCCCGGATATGCACTGGAGCGGTACCTCATGGGGCACTTCTCGGCTCACACGCTCCTATACTCGGCGTCGCGGCGGCGTTCCTTGCCGCCGGCCACTGAGGTAGTCTTTCACGTCTGGCGCAAGGCCCTCCGGCGCATGGGGTGGTGGGGTACACTAACCAGAGAGACTCCCCTCTGGGACAATGGGCGTCTGCCGCAGATGGCGGCCCTGCAGGGCTTCAAGGGCTGGGACAACATTGGCATTTCGGTCCTGGGGGATGTGACTCGGGCCGAACACTCAAATCCTTCCAGGACTTGCAGAGGGAGTTCTCTATGCCAAAGACCCAATTCTACCGATACCTTCAGCTTCGGCATGCCTTGGCGCCGAGTCTGGAGGGCCTGGAGTCCCTGCCCGAATTTAGTCCGATAGAGGCTAAAGTCTTTATGGGCGACCTTGGGCAACGCAAGATCTCTCAGATCTATCAGACCTTGATCACCCACTGCTCTTCCACGCTTCAGAAGCTCCGGGGGGACTGGGAGCTAGAGGTCGGCCCAATGGACGAAGAAGATTGGAATGAAGCCCTGGCGGCCCCTAGGGGGGCAGCTATAACCATGCGCTTGCGGCTGGTCCAGTTTAAGTACCTCCATCGCGTATAGTACACGCGCGCGCGTCTGTGGAGGGCAGGACTGATAGCGTCTCCCACCTGCTTGAGGTGTGGCCGAGAAGAGGGTTCATTCATACACACGGTATGGCACTGCCTGTCCCTTGATCGCTTCTGGGGAGGGGTATTTAGGTGTCTGACAGAGGTACTGGGCTGGGAACTGTTGCGGTCACCGCGCTTAGCCCTGCTACACATTATGGATGGGATTGGGGGTAACACTTACAAGAGGCATTTGCTGCTGCTAGGCCTTACCGCAGCTAAACGAGATATAGCCCGGGCATGGAAGGACTTGAGGCCCCCATCAGTTGCTGCCTGGAAGAATGGCCTAGATTTTTGCATGGGGCTGGAGCGACCGATCTTTGTCGCCAGAGGCTGCCCACGCAAGCATTACAAAATCTGGAAGAGGTGGGCGGATTATCGGGGGATATGGTTGGAACCTGTGATGGAGCCAGAGGCCCCCCTATTGGAATAAAGGGTGTTTTCCCCCTCGTACCAATGTTTCCTAGTTGTCTGAGGTGGGGGGCATTTCGCCCTTGGGACTCTATACATTGTGGCAGTCATCGTTGCTTGCTGGACTATGCCGGAGAAAGTGGACTTCTGTGTGAATCGGGGGGGGGGGAGATGGGGGAGGCGGGGTGTTGGGGTGTTACATTTTGTGTTCTTGTATGCATTTTACATATGCGTGTTAAATGTCAACATTCAGGGGGTCTGCCCCCGTAAGGTTTATTGATGGTGCGGACAACTCTGGGGTACAGGGTGCCGCTATATATGTGTACGTTGACGAATAGAAATTGTTTTTTAAAAAAAAAAGCTCAAAGGAGCTAAAAATGTTCTTTTAGACAATTTATTTTTAGAAGGAATTCTTTAAGGCACATAAAGTGTAGGGGTGGGTGAAATATTCCCCTCCGCCGGCAGAATTGGAGGAATGTTGGCCACTCCCATTATGCTTGTAACGTGGAGTTCCAGGCAAATTCCGCCAACCTCCACGCAACAGAATTTTTTCTCACGAGCGGCTTGAAAATGGTAAGTTGGTGAGCAAGACTGGCATCCCCTAATAAGATTTTCACTAGCTAAGAGTGCACCCGTGAGATTTATCCAACGCGGGTGATCGTGGGAAGTTGTGACCGGTCACGGTCAGGAAGCTGCTGCTCGAGTAGAAAATCTTCTTGAGCGGAAGCAAAATCAACTTGAGAGGCTGCACCCTCTGGCATGCCGCGTGGTTCCATTTGCGCTGAATTTTCAGTGCAGAACGAGCTCCAAGCGCTAAATCACAGTGTGAGCAGCTCAACATGCCTATTTCCGCCCGTTCGCAGAATTCCACTGAATCTTGTGGAGTGTTTTTGTAACTCTGATGAATTCCATGGTGTGAAACTCCGCAAGTTCCGCACAGGCCTAATGAAATGATTCTTCTTATTTGTACCTTATGTTCATTGTGTAAGTTATGTATAGTTTAAGTGCCTGCCTTGCTATATGCGGATAATCTAGTACTGATTGTGCCTACCGCTAATGGCTTGCAGCAACATTTTAGACCTTTTTATCAAATTCATGGATAGTTTGGATCTTAACACAAATTTCTCTAAATTCCATACTATGGTGTTTGGCCCTAGAGCACTAAATCTAGGATTTTTATGAAAAACGGCAGTTAACTTTTGTTATTTAGGCATTCTACTAGATTCCCAGCTTAACTGGCAACCTCTTATTGAAAATAACTTATTGTCTTTTAATAGGGTTGCACACAGAGTAGGATATTTTTCATGGCGATTGGGCCGTAGTTACATTAGGTCAACCATTGACATATTTAATGGCTAAATGTATTCCCACAAATAGTCATGGGTGTGAGATCTGGGGTTACATGTCCTGCATTTCTATTATCAATCAAATAAACTTTGTTTCGGCATACATGCCTTAAAAGGTTTTGCGCATACAAATGGATAAAAAAACAGACGAATTTCAGATAAGTATTAAGCAGCGTCATAATAATCGTGGTTATACCATATAAGCAATCGAAGTTTTAAAAAAATTATAATTCAGTACAAGATAAGAAATTCATATGTACAAAGAGATAAAATGACCTAGAATACAGTGGTACTATTTACATAATAAAACCCGTTTTTAAAATACCAATGTTTAAAAGTCAGTTCCTATACAATGTGCAATCGAGGGTTTGAATAACATCCCTGAGAAACATTACGTGTGGAACATATATAATCATAATTCCATAGCAAGAATATACTTAAGAACTGTGGGCATTTCAATACAAGAGGCGAGCCCACTTCATTCTAAGCTCCTGCCTTACACTTTTTCCTAATGCCCCACATTTGACCAAGGAACTTGACAACTGCACAAGCGAAGAGGGGTCTGGTAACTGATTTTAGAATTTGCAAGGCATCCTGGCAAATTGGTTTTATCCATTTTGATCTCGGGCACGTATGGGCTACGGACTCTACAGGAGCCCTGCATCCAGGACAGTTACTTGGGCTTAGAACTTTAGTTTGCCACATAGCTCTCAACTCGTTCACAGGGAAGGTGCCAAGTCTGAACTGGATATAGATCTTCCTATCATGGGGTACTTGAATTAAATCAAGATAGGGTTCCAGGAATCTAATCTGTTTGTGCAATAGAAATTCTGTGGTAAATTTTCCCCGATCAGTCCTACTGGAATCCATTAGTGTAACCCATTCCCAGTAGTGCCTCTTTACTGCATCTTTATGGAGCAGAGGGGAATCAGATTTTCCCCAAGCTTCCCGGAGCCCTATGTCAGACACAAGCCTCCTCAGTGTGCTTAGTCACCCGACCTTGTTAGAGGTGTCTAGACGGATTACCTCCGCCAGGGCGGGTGCTAGCTCAGGGGTCCTCTTAATTCGAGCCCAGAATAGCACAGGGCGAAGCTTTGCTATATCAATGATGGGGCGACGACCCATATCTAGCATTAATGGGTGAAGTTGAGTGCTTTTGGGCAGCATCACTAGATTCCTTAAGAATTTATGCTCCGATCTAGTGAGGTCAGCTATCTTATCAAAGCCCCACAACTCAGCCCCATAGAAGGCAGAGCTGACAGCTTTAAAATCGTAGACCTGTAGGGCAGCGGTGACTGGTCTCCTGTAAGAGGAGCGGTGCTCTTTGCCCAGTGCCCCTGTTATGCGATTATGGTTCAATACCATTTTCATTACATAGGGCTTCCAGGTAATTTTCTCTGGCAGTTTGACCCCTAGATAATCGAAAGTGCTTACCCTTTCCAGGGGATTCCTTCCTCAAGTTAGCCTTCCTTTATAAGATTTATAAGGATTGAAGGACATGAATTTAGTTTTTGCGGTGTTTATTTCAAGGCCCCGACTGTCGCAGAAGAATTGAAATCTGTTTAATAGTGTCTGTAGCCCAGCCGGGGTTTTCCACACCGGCAGAGTGTCATCTGCAAACAGAAGGGTCACTATCTTTTCCCCGCCTAAGGATGGAGCATCGGCAGGCTCTTGAGATAGAAAGCTTACCACTTCATTCATGTGGAGGGAAAAAAATGTAGGAGCCAAAACGCAACCCTGTCTAACTCCCCTACTAACCGGAATGCGATCTGTAAGTTGCCCATTCGTGCCCCATCTTATCCTAGCAAAGTTGTGTTCATGTAAACGAATGACCAGGTTGAGCAATGGGGATGGGATTCCCATGTCTTTGAGCCCTTGACATAGCTTCTGTCTGGGGACTAAATCAAAGGCAGTCTTCAGGTCAATAAAAGCTAAGTCCAGACTGCCCTGGTCGATGACTACAACTTTCCAGGAAAGAAGCAGAAGCCGGAATACCTGGTCAATAGTCCCAGTCTTTTCTCTAAAGCTTGCTTGTTAAGGTGATAGGATAGCGTTTTCATCGGCCCATACCTGGATCTTATGTAGGAGGGCTTGACATAAGACTTTTTGCAGGACATCTATTAGGTTAATGGGCCTCTAGTTACAGGGCTGGCCTCTATCCCCCTTTTTGTCTATTGAGACCACCTACGCCCCCTGCCAGGACCCTGGGACGGGTGCCCCGCTAGCTATGGTGTTTGAAAGGAGTAATATATAACAAGACCAATTAGAAATGTCGGATAAGAAAAGGTCCCCCGGGATACCATCAGGCCCTGGGGCTTTGGCCTGCACTATTCGTCTAATTGGCTCCTTAATCTCACTAAAGGAGAAGAAATCTTTACCCAGAGGCTGGGGAGGGCATGGGGCATCCACTATGGTAGACAAAGTGTCAGCGTCTGAGTAAAGCATGGCAAAATGGTCATACCAATCTACAGCTGCAATGTGGGTAGGGAGAGGGTGGGCCCCTGCTTCACTACCCCAGACAAACAAGAACCAAAATATTTTAGAATCTTTGGCGGCATAAGCATCCTTAAGTAGCTGCCAACGAGATTCGTCCCACTTCTTCTTGGCAAGTTGGATAGCTGCCTTATAGCTCCTTCTGGAATCTCTAATTAGGCTACAATATTTCGATTTTATGGCCAGGGCTAATTTTGAACGCTGGGTTTTGCATTCCTAATTGTACAAAGAGTCATGGCCCCTGCTTGGTTTTCTCTCCCTAGATATGTGCCCTGGCGCGGTAAAATAGGTACCTAGTTTCTCAAAAAAACACAAGTGGTTAGTATCAATTTCAGCCAGCCCTCCTGGATTTTTAGCTAGGGACTGAAGTTCTTCTATGCCTGCCCTCAAGTCCCACTGCATTCCTTGGAGCTTATCTTCGCGTAGAATTACCTTCCGCCATTTAAGTCTGCGTCTATTGTTAGCTGGAAGAACTTCGTTCAAGGTGGTCGGGGTTGGGGTCTCTTTGGTCAGGCCACCACACACTGGTTTCATGCTAAGGCAAAGTGGATTGTGGTCACTGTCAGTTGTGTCGTCCACAAACATATCAATGACACTCCTCCAGAGTCTCAAATCTAATAAGATATAGTCTATACGAGATGGGCTGTTGACCCTATTAAACGTGTTTGCACCGAGTCTATCTGATCTTGTCCTGCCATTCACTGCTCTCAGTCCATACTCTATATTTAGGGTGTTTTCTTGGAGTACCAGTTGTGACCAGTCCTTGACTGGGGGCAGATCTAAAGGAGGAACCGACCACTTCAGATCTTCTTTATGCGTCTCCATTACATCTGCTTTATCTAGGGGTTCAAATGTGATGTTAAAGTCACCTACTATTATTAGTCTAGATTGATGTAGACTCGTGTCCAATAACCCCTCCATTTGCTAAAGTGTAGTGGAGGATCTACCCCCTCTTGTACCTCTCGCATAAATATTATATAACTCAATAGGTTTTCCTGAGGCGCCCTCGATACGGATCCCTAAGATATCTGGGCTCTCAGTACTGAGAAGTGTGATCTTACAGCCCAGGGCAATTGTGAGAAGTTGGCCTGGTATATGCTGTCCACTAATTAAAGTGGGCACCTTGCACCAGTCCAAATGACCCTTATTGATGATTAGGTTAAAGACAGCCTTTATAGAAAGCTATCCTAGTGGTAGCTGTGGAGAGCAGCCTTCAGGCTAAGTCTTGAAGGAATGTGAAGCAGCTTGTTTTACCAGTATATAACCTCCTGAATGACCAAATGAAAGGAGAACCACACCAGGTGTATATAAAATATATATATTTATTACTAAACACTCTCTACTAACCTCTTTATGAGATTAGAGAACAATACACACAATATTAAATCACTAGAACGACAGTAAATAGCACAATACACAGCGGGGTCCAGGGGGAGACCGAACCATATACTAAGAAAGTGGTATAAGAACCACGACTTGACTAGACACAGTGCCTAGAGCACGTAGAATCACTGGGACCCCAAGGAACCACCCAAGGTAGTGACACAAGGGACCCACGGAGGACGGGTGCTGTGTGGGAAAACAGACGCGAGCTCCGTACAACTCTATGGGAAAGTCGCGGTTGGAATTTTAAAGATTAAGGACACTTAGGAGAGGACTTCAAGCAAACCCAGCTAAACATAGAAGGTTCTAAGGCCAGCACCCTTGAGAGTACAGAGGTACCCGTGTTACCTATCCCAGAGGAGCCGGGTGCATAGGGGTCAAGTGGTGTCGGAAACCCTCGTCGTTTTCAATGGCGTGATGCGAGAAAGTACTGCTGCCGTGGAGAAGAAAAGTGTCCGGTGTGATCCAAGCCTGGATCGGAGATGTGAAGAACCTGAAAGCAGAGGGGACAAAGTCTGGGTCACTTCACGTGACCAGAAGCGGAGCAATCGAATGCCCACCGATGTCGGGTGCTTCAGGTGCGATGAGGTGAAGCTTGACTCTGCAGCCACGGGGACCAGGAGACGTCTGTGACAACCACAGTCCAGATTCGAGATGTCCCACGAAGGATGTCGAGTGCTGGGGGGTCAGTGTCCGGATTGAGCACCAACAAGCCTTGGCAACTGCAACCCACGCGGTCAGAGGAAAGATGCTTTTGTGAGGACCATAAAGATCCTGGGGACTCCCCAAGCAAGGGAGAGTCAGGGCATGTCTGGAGCAACCAGGGAAGCCCACTGAAAGTTAAAGTTGCCTTCTCAGGGACCCACAGGCCAACGGACCAGGTATCACGAAGGGACCTCAAGCTGAATCACCAAATACCAGCCCACGGAACACTCGTGGAGTGTAGGCCAGTAATCTTCAGTGGAATTGCTGTTCGGGTTCAGGACTACAAGTAGCCCAAAGCACAGCTTCAGGGATTTCCGAAAAGCATATGCTGCTGCAAATGTACACAGTGCCCAGGGGTACGGGTTTCACGGTCCCCACAAGGGATATGGGCCTCAGAATTGCTGAGAGCGCAGATCGACCACGGAGACCTTGAAAACCCACCTCCTGTGTTGCAGAAATCTTCGGAGTCCTTCGGGAGCTTCGGAGATGCAAACTGGTGAGATGCGTTTAGGTGCCTGCTCAGCAGGGGAGTAACTCCTTTACTCCAAGGGAGATTCTTCAATCGTCCAGCAAGGCGTAGATCGTCGAAGGTTACTTGGTTTCTGTAGCAGAGTTTAGTCCAGGTAATATCTAAAGTCCTGTAGCCAGGGGTTCCTACTTTATACCCAAGGAAGGGGTGGGACAAACTCTGGGGACCCACCTATGGGAGGGTCAGGACAGAGGGGTGGCTACACCCATGTCCTTTGTCCAGTTTTGCGCCAGAGGAGGAGCAAATGGCTCCTGCAACCGGTTTGAGCTGGACTATGCACAGGGACACCAAATGTGCCCCCAGTGCAGACATCAAAGCACTCTGAGAGTGCACCCACCCAGCCCCAATACACTAAAGCCTGTCTGGGAGGTGGTCACACCTCCCTGTGACAGGAAACCTATTGTCAAGCCTTTCCCTGCCGGAGTTTCGTCCAGCAGCAGGAGGGCACACTCGTGTCTGTGGCTGGCAGCATCCATTTTGTGATGCCAGGGTTCTGTAAAGCTGGTACCGGGTGTACCGGTGTTGTCATATTTCTCCCTCGAAGAGGGTGGAATCATACCTCCCACACCAGTTACTGGTGTGGAGGTATGATTCCAAGGTGTTTGACACCAAACACGACATGTTTCCATGCAGCCATTTTAAAGTTAGCATTTACCGCAAGGTTATAATGCACTTAAGTATATATGGTTGGCTGCATCACAAACAACCCGGAGAATAGGTTCCGAAGGCTGCAGAGGGCTCTGCTCATGCATGGGCACCCTCTCACATAAAACCCAGCACCCTGCCTTTAGTATTGATAAGGCCTGCTATAGGGGTGACTGATAGGTTTATATGTGCAGTGATTAGGATAGATATAGTGAACCTATATCTAAGTAAGAGTGCATGCACCACCTTACACAGGCTGCAGTAGCAGACCTGTGGTGTCATTTTAAATGGTCTCTCAGGGGTGGCATAATACATGCTGCAGCCCCTGGGAGGCCTCTGAGGTACCTATGCCCTGGGTACATAGTATACCATATACTAGGGACTTATAAGGGTACCCCAGAATCCAATCTCGAGTGTACCTAAAGTACATGCAATCAATTTAGAGGAGAAAGCAGATAGACTGGGGTCGTGAAATGCAGGATCCCAGTCAGACTAAGTCGAAAACAGTGAAACATCAGCAAAAAGTGGGGGTAACTATAAGAAGCAAATCCTACTCTCCTACACAACCCCCCCCCCAAACGTCAGGACATTAAACTAACCTTGACCAGTTGAGTCTTCATGTTCTAAGTGGAAATATCTGGAGAGTCCATCTGCATTGGCATGGTTGCTCCCAGGTCTATGTTCCACTGTATAGTCCATCCCCTGTAGAGAAATGGACCACCTCAAAAGTTTGGGGTTTTCACCCTTCATCTGTTTTAGCCATAAGAGGGGCTTGTGGTCTGTCTGAACGATGAAGTGAGTGCCAAACAAGTATGGCCTCAGCTTCTTCAGAGCCCAAACCACAGCAAAGGCTTCCCTCTCAATGGCTGACCAACGTTTCTCTCTGGGGGTCAGCCTTCTGCTAATAAAAGCTACTGGCTGATCCTGACCTTCATCATTCAATTGTGATAACACAGCCCCTACCCCCAACTCAGATGCATCTGTTTGGACAATGAATTGTTTGGAGTAGTCAGGACTTTGCAGAATGGGAGCAGTGCACATGGCCTGCTTCAGTTCATCAAATACCTTTTGACAGCTAACTGTCCACTGAACTTTCTTAGGCATTCTCTTGGAAGTTAAGTCATTCAAAGGGGTTACTATGGATCCATATCCTTTGACAAACCTCCTATAGTACCCAGTCAGGCCCAAGAAAGCTCTGACCTGAGTCTGGGTGGTTGGAGCAACCCAGTCCATGATGGTCTGGATTTTGCTCTGCAATGGTTGAACCTGGCCTCCATCCACAAGGTGGCCCAGGTATACAACTTGGCTCTGCCCTATCTGGCACTTAGTGGCCTTGATAGTGAGACCTGCTTTCTGCAGGGCCTCCAAAACATTTCGCAGGTGGACCAGGTGATCCTCCCAGGTGGAGCTAAAGACAGCAATATCATCTAGATATGCTGCACTATAGGCTTCCAGGCCTGTAAGGACTTTGTTCACCAACCTTTGAAAAGTGGCAGGTGCATCCTTCAAACCAAAGGGCATCACCACAAATTGGTAGTGCCCACTAGGGGTTGAGAATGCTGTTTTGGCTTTTGCATCCTCAGCTAGTCTGATCTGCCAGTAGCCAGCTGTCAGGTCAAATGTGTTCAGAAACTTGGCTGAGGCCAAAGTATCTATAAGCTCATCTGCCCTAGGGATTGGATGGGCATCAGTCCTAGTGACTGCATTGAGACCTCTGTAGTCAACACAAAACCTCATCTCTCTTACCACCCTGGGTGTGAGGTTTAGGTACCAAGACTACTGGACTAGCCCAAGGGCTATCTGTAGTGTAGTTCCTATTTCCCTAATAGGCGCTGCGCATTGGAATAATATACCCTATAGGCTTGACATAGGACTGAGGTCAGTATGTCCCTATCGAGTATATTAAACTTAATTACGTTTGTGCCAGATAGCTCAGAGGCCACTAGAAACTCCTTGAGAACAAGAAGGGAGTAGTTTCTGGCAACCGCATAAACACGACTACTTTGTTTCCCTTTAGAATCGGAACACGTCTCAGAATCGTGGAAACAATAGATAACAGTTTCACTCAGTCAATCGTGCATGCTTAGTTTCTACAGAGTTACACAGAAAGAAAAGACGGGCGTTTCAATAAAAGGTTTTATTGAACAGTCTTGTTTCTCGTGTAAGAGATATGTGCTGTTACGATCACAAGACAGTATGCAAGATAAATAATGTACAGCGTAAGCAGTAGAAATAAATAATACTGCGCTAGCATTATCTTTTAGCATATATTCACGTACATAAATAACATGAGCTAAAAATGCGAGCACTCATACGATGCGTCTCTAAGCTAGTTCTACCCCAATGTACCTAACCTAGTCTAGGTGTAGGGAAAGGTAAGAAGTAGGTGGAGTATTCTCTAGTATGGTATACTAAGAGTATGTTAAGTCTAGTATGCCAAGAGTCCCTCTAGGTTCTAGTCAGCTCCATACCTTGAGAATGAGAGAGGTGGGAATCTCTTGCCGGATCTGGAACTCTAACACCCCGCGAAGGGAGTCAGAACACTGGAAGCTGGATTCTTCTGCGAGCAGGAATGACAGCGTCTTCTCAGTGCGTCAGGCCGGGATACGGGCTCCTCTGAAGTCGAGGTCTCCTCTTACTTGCTTGGGCAAGGGAAGATATATTTATACCTGGTAGGTGCCTTGGAATGTTAGCATTGACGTGAAGTCGGACAGAGGAAGACGTCAGGAATGAACCCTTAACCCCTTCGATGCTCATGACGGAATGGTTCCGTCATGAGCATCGGTGCCCCTGTGCTCATGACGGAACCATTCCGTCATGAGGACAGGGGCACGAAATCCCTCTGCTGCAGACAGCAGAGGGATTTCCTTCTCTCCCCCAAAGCCTCGGGAGCTGGGGAAGAGCTTCCCCAGCTCCCGAGGCCCCCTCCCTGGTTTCTGTGCAATGACGATCAGCGCGCACGTCGCGCTGTCGTCATTGCACAGAAACCAAAACTGAAATGAGCCTTTAGGCTCATTTCAGTTTCACTTTCTATGTGCTCAGGGGGCTATCTCAGCCCCCCGGGCAAGTAGAAAGACGGGAGAGGTATCATTGGAAAGGGGATCCCCAAGCAGGGAGGGGGGGAGCGGCCCCTTGGGCAAGGGCCATTGCTCCCCCCAAATACATTTGGTGTAATTTAGTCTTTTTCCCCCCCTGGGGGGCAAAAAGCCCACTAGACCCCAGGGACTTTTTTTTTGGTGCATAATTTATTAGGGTGGGGGCTGCCCATAAAGGGCATGTCCATGCCCCCACCCTCGCAAAATTTACAGCCTTTCTGTCCCCCGGGGGGGCAAAAAGCCCACTATACGCCAGGGAGTTTTTATTGCCAAATTGAATTAGGGTGGGGGCTGCCCAAAACAGGCATGCCGATGCCCCCACCCCCGGCCACAAAAATTACAGAATTTATGCCCCCCCAGGGGGGGGGCAGAAAGCCCACTAGATACCAGGGATTTTTTTTTAAATTATAATTAGTGGTGGGGGCTACCCAATATGGGCATGCCCATGCCCCCACCCCCCCTGCAAAAAAGACAGCCTTTCTGCCCCCCCGGGGGGGGCAAGAAGCCCACTAGACGCCAGGGATTTTTTGGGGCAAATCTGAATTAGGGTGGGGGCTGCACAAAATGGGCATGCCAATGCCCCCACCCCTCCCCCATGAAAATTACAGCCTTTCTGCCCCCCGGGGGGGCAAAAAGCCCAGTAGACGTATAGGTTTGCTAGGTTTCCCTAGGTGCCGGCAGAGCTAGTGATGGAGCAAGGTTTCATAAATGAAACTTGCTTGTATTCAATCCTCCTCACAGTATTAATTTATTAAACTTGTATTGTTAATACTAACCTTTGCATTCACGACACAAAAGAAAAGGATGCTTGCCTATGTGTTTTACTAATGAATAACGCTTGTCTGTAATCCAAAATGGCCGCTATGCGCGGGAAAGCTCAATGCGCATGTCGCAACCATATCACATGGTGTGACGTCTTTCTTTGCTTGGTGGGAAACTTCTGCTTCTGCGCAGTGTGCATTAAAATGGCTGCTTGATGTTTTCACATGCTTCTGCTTGCTCTCATGTCATTATTAAATTGTCGTTTCCTAACGCTACTAACGCTACTAACGCGGGATAGTATATATATTTAATTGGGAATAGAATAGAAATAGTGGGTATACAGTGAAACATTTTATTTGTGATTCTAATATTTTCTTCTTGCACTTTTATTAATTCGTAAACTTGGGCCTGGGTTGGTGACCTGAAACTCGAGAGGCAAATGGTTCTGCGCATGTGTCTTGTGTGCCTGCCAAATGAAGTCAACCTGGACGAAGTCCAAGGCCGTAACCTGATGGCCGAAGATGTTGTACTAGTGCTTTCCTGTCACACATTGATACAATGTCTATGAAAATTGGTTTACATTTGTCATGAGACGGGTGGGAAACGAATGTATTAATTTGAAGGGGTGGGAACGTAAAGACTTTACAATTTAGGCCAAATCAATATGGTGCGAGAATCCACCTCCTGTCCCTGTCCAATCAGAAGTAGTGGCCCCATATTTTAGCAACATTAAGGGGAGGTACATGGGCGTAGAAGGGTATAATAGAATATAGCATTAGTTAATTAGTCAGAGCATGCGTTCATGAAGAACAGGCGTCCATGCTGCCAGAGCGCGCTTAGCTCCAGACCGCCAAGCTGACCGATTGCAGACCGAGTTCCTGTCCAGAAGAGGTCCTGAGGAGGGGGCGGCGGAGTCCATTAGAAGGAAGGCACGGGAGAATCGAGAGAAGTCGAGTATCAGAGAGGGGAACGACGCAGGCGTCGTTTTAGAGAGGTCACCGGTCCTGTCCTGATCCCGGAGGAAGTCTTTGCTCTTCATCCTTCCTGGGTCCTATTCTTTCAACTCCTTGGCTAAGGGGTTTGGTTCTCGCACTTAGGTAATTATAATGCAACCTTTAGTTGCGATGCTGTCTCTATCTTCTCCTCTTCTTTAAACACCGTCATTGATTAGCAATAATCATTTCTATGCTTAATCTTGGGTATTGCGATTAAGTACCACGGATAAAACCCAGCGTAAGTATTAGCGTAGTATGAATGTATGGGCCCAAGTGAGTATCTGGTGTATGAATGTTGTTTGCTGATATCGCGCTGGATCAGTTTTCTGGTTATCAGAGGATGGTTACTCTTTGTTAATTGGGTAATGAGAATTTTTATTTGTATTTTTATGAACTAACATCCGCTTAAATTTTGAGTTTTGTTTTATGTTGTCCAGAATACCCCGGGGTAAAGAGAATAGCGGGTGGCAAGTGGAAGCCATACTGCAGTGAGGTTATCTGTCAGGCAGAAATAGTACTGAAAAGTTAAGCAGGACTTTCAGTACTCGTTAGGGACTCTATGCGTGTGAGTAATAGCAAAAGAGTACGCTGGTAAAAATTTGATGTTATATCACCTAGAAAGGGTAACATTGGAGAAGTAACAGGTACTTCTGGAGCTTGTGTGAAGAGTAGACGGAAATGTTTTACTCGTAGTGTATGTTTAGTAAACGGAAAGGTTTTACTAAAGTGTGGAGGAAACTATCTTTTCTAGTTTAGAGAAACTGGCACGATAGCGAATGTTTTATGTTGTTACTGAAATTTAATTAAGATTTATAGAGAAAATAAATTTGCATACATTTTTGTAAAGGGAGGGTCAGTTGCCGGAGAGGGAGCTGACGTCACCAAACGCCGTGCTGGGATTGGTTGAATCAGCGGGTGTGGAGAGACTCTTGTAAAGGAGGGGTCAGTAGTCAGGAGTAGTACTGACGTCACAGGTGCCGTGCTGGGATTGGTTAAACCAGCAAGGACAGGAAAGAGCAGATTGTAAAGGAGGGGTTGACAGATACACGTCACCAAAAGGCCACGCAAGGATTGGTTCGGAAATAAAAGATAACAGACATTTGATTGGTCGAAATCTTAAAAGCAAAATTCTTAGTGGATAAGGATTGCATGTTAAAACGCGATCCAACTTTAACAGGAATTCGTCAGGATAGGATATATTTAGGCATTGCAGAATATAATTTTATACATCGGTACTTACCCAAGATGTACGGAGAAAAGAGAAAAATGTCATTTTTACAAAAGATTAAGAATTATTTTAAAAAGGACAAACCAATTAAAACTAGAGAAGGAATTATTATTCCACCAGCTAAAACGCCCGCATCATACATGATGATGGAGAGAGGTTATCATACTTGTGTATGGATGGAGAATTGGATAGAATATACCAAAAATGATGGAATATTAGCATTTCCTGAGAATGGTACCTTCAATGGAAGAATTCTTCAAAATTTAAGATTGAGGATGAATGATTTAGAACCCAGACCTAGATTAACCCAGTACGAAGCTCTAGAGGAATGGGAAACCGAGGCATTTGAGCGTGATCGACCTCGGAAAAATAGGAGTTATCCAGGATTTTTCCCCAGATACTTACATGAGTCTAGGGACGGTCAGATGAAACAATGGAGAAGGGCAATGATTACAGAAGGATTATATCCATTGTTCTCAGCAGAGGAGAAATTAGGAAGTAAGTGCACAGAAAAGACAAAACATTTAATGAGAAATGAGGAGTCTGAAGACGAATTTATGGAGGAAATGTTAAGAAATCCCCCACCATATCAGGAAGGGACAAGTGGATGCACCCCAAGTGCACCACCGAAAACTCCATTAGTGCCACAGGTAATGCATGAATTCACCACGAGTAGAATACTTCATGACAAAGAAAAAGAAGCCCTAGAAAAGACCAGAGCAGAATTAATACAGAAAATAACTCAGATAAAAGTACATCCTGATTCATTGACCATACCAGTAACAATTGGTCCAGTAGTTCCATTATATGGTACTCAGGGATGCTGTCCTCCACCGATACTTACACCTACTCCTGTGAATAATCCCAAACCTGAAGCTCCAGTTATAATTGAGGATCAATTTAGTGACTGTGAATCCTCAATATCACTCATGGACTTGCCAATTCGAGGTTCTGTAAATAGCACTCCCAGAAAAGATGTACCTGGAGGTTCAAAAGATGTAAGTTTAATAACTTCATCGGGAGCAAAAAGTGCCACCATAGTAACACCTGAAGATCTAGAAAGATGGGTGCAAGGGTCAGTTAAACAGTGCACACCTCCGAAAATAATGGACATTCATAAATTGAAAGTCGAATTAGAAGAAATAATAGCAGGAAATGTAGGACTAGAACGCTTAAATACCTATGATGAAGAAGAATTATTGTTCCTGTGCAGGAGTATCACCAGAAATGTAAGGTTATTTCATGAAAAATTATCCAATTTAGCACTACAGATGGGAATAGAAATAGGGAGATCAAAGGTACTACAGAAACCATATAGAGCAGAATTTTCAGACAAAGATTTAGAAAATATGAATGCCTCTGGAAGAAGATTACAAATAAGAGAATTAATGTTAGTTTTGCAAAAATGGGGAGACCTAGATAAATGGAAAACTAGGTGGGCCAAGAAAAAGGAAGAAGCACGAACAAGTAGAACAGCATCAGAATATGTGATGAAGGAAACAGGGAAAGCAGATCAAATGTATCCCATGCGAGAAGTTGCGGGAGGAGGATATGTACATGACCCATGGAGCAGACAGGATATTTTGTCATTTACGAATGATTTTCCAAAATTGAGAGAAAAACCAATTGAATGGTACAAGCAGGTTGACAGGTTTGTGAAGGTGTCAAAGGTATTGTTAAAAGACTTAGATGGTTTGTTTGACATAGTGGTACCTGCCGATTTGTGGACAGATTGTAAAATTACAGTCGATTGGCCCAGTGATGAATATCCTAGAGATCCGAAGACAGGTGCCCTGTCAAATGACGTGATGAAAAAGTATCAGCAGGTGATAACTTACCTGAAAGGGAAAATACCACCGAAAGAAACAGATTGGGTAAAAATAGATCGAACTACCCAAGAAGCTAATGAATCAGTACATTCCTACTATGAGCGTCTATTGCAGGTATTTAAACAGTATAGTGGATTTGAGGACATTGGAGACAAAAACATGAGTCAGTTTGTATCGATTTGTTTATGGTTTAAAGCCAGAAATTTGTCAGATGATTAAACAGCATATGCTGTGTTGGCAGGGAAAGCCCATAGATGAGATTCTGAAGTATGCAAAATATTGTGGAGACGATATTGAGGATAGACACAAGAAATTGCAGGAAAAAGTGATGTGGGCTCAGGTGAAAATGGCAGAAAAGCAGGGAATTAATTTGGAAAATCCAAGTGAAAATCCAGGAAAAGATTCTGGAACGAATGGTGATACTGGGAATGGTGGAAAATTTAGAGGACGAATGAGTAGAGAAGAAGCTAAAAAGAAATTTCCTTGTCATGGATGCGGAAAATTGGGGCATTGGAAGGATGAATGTAAAAAGATTCGGAATAATAATGGCCCAAATCAAAATTTAAATCCACAGACGCAGAATGACTCACAGCAGGGTGCAAATCCTCAGAGTCAGTTGCCACCTGCACCTATTCAGGGTAATGTAAGCAGAGCAAAGCATGGTACAGACATCGGATATCAAGGAGGAAGTGGTAAGAATGATTATATGACATCACAATTTCTTTTGCAGGACGATTTCTGTCAATTCAGTCCATGACGGTGCCTAGGAGAGGGGAAGAAGGAGTGCATACTTGGCGCATCCTTACAGGTAGATCAGTCAGGTCCATATGTTGAAGGGAATGTGAAAGGTAATAATGTTACTTTCCTTTTGGACACTGGTGCTACCCGGTCTACTGTGAGAACAGCAGACATTCCAGACCTTCCTCTCTCTGGTGAAAATATCCAAGTAGTGGGGGTAGCTAATCAGCAGATTAGAACACCTCTTACCGAACCCATGGAAGTTAAAATCGGAAATTTCAGAGAAATGCATCAATTTGTAGTATGTGATTCCAGTCCAGTAAACTTATTAGGTAGGGATTTATTGTGCAAAATGAATTGTACCATTTTCTGCACACCGGATGGTGTGGCAGTTCAGACACCAGATGAAGACCATGTATATAAAATTATGATTGCAAAACAAGGTACAGAAGTGGATGAAATGTTTTCGTTAATAACAAAAGATGAGTTGCCAGAAGAATTAAAAGGTACAGTAAACCCCATAGTATGGGATTTCACCGGAAAGGAAGTAGGACTTATGGCTAAAATAGATCCAGTTAAAATTACTGTAAAAGAAGGTGCAATTTTCCCAAATACCAGACAGTACAAAATGAGTGCAGAAGTAAAGGCAGGAGTCATTGAAGAAATAAATAGAATGGTAGAACAAAATATCCTAAAAGAAGTAATGAGTAGCCCATGTAATTCACCAATAATGGGATTAAAGAAACCTAGTGGAAAATATAGGATTGTTCAGGACCTGAGGAAAATAAATAAGATTGTAGAACCATGTTGTCCCATAGTACCAAATCCTGCAGTAATTCTATACCAGATTCCATGGAGTGCAGGGTGGTTCACAGTAATTGATTTGTGTCAAGCGTTCTTTTCAATACCATTACATCCAGACAGCCAGTATCTTTTCTCATTTAAATTTGAGAACAAGGTCTATGTGTGGAATCGTGTTCCTCAGGGGTACACAGAAAGTCCTTCTATTTTCAACCAGATACTGAAAAAGTGCCTTGAAAAACTAGTGATGCCAGGAAGCTCAGTATTAGTCCAATATATCGACGACTTATTGGTGGCATCGAACACCAGAGAGGACTGTGTTGTTGATTCTATAGCATTATTAAATCTTTTGGCAGAAGAAGGGCATAAGGTCTCACCTGAAAAATTGCAATTCTGTACAACAGCTGTTAAGTATCTGGGACACCAAATTGAGAGAGGAAAAAGAAGAGTAACAGCTGAAAGAGTAGCTTTAATAAAGAAAATGCAAATGCCTGTAACACAAAGACAAGTGAGAATGTTCCTAGGAATAGTAGGTTACTGTTGACAATGGATACCAGGATTTTCCATGTTAGCTAAGCCCTTAATTAACATGACAAAGAAGAAAGCAAAGGACCCTGTGGAGTGGGAGGATGAAAGTGTAGAAGCTTTTGTAAAATTGAGAAATGCCCTATGTTCAGCACCTGCCTTAGGCAT
Organism: Calotriton arnoldi; assembly: GCA_963921515.1. Lineage (NCBI taxonomy): Eukaryota > Metazoa > Chordata > Amphibia > Caudata > Salamandridae > Calotriton > Calotriton arnoldi. Next base: position 571,639 of record CAWUFW010002850.1, read on the forward strand.
GCCTGATTATAAGAGAGAATTTGCATTGTTCTGTCATGAGAGAGAAAATTGTGCACTTTCTGTCCTAACTCAAAGACATGGACTAGAAAGACGTCCTATAGCATATTTTTCTGCTACATTGGACCCAGTAGCAGCCGCGTTGCCAGGATGCCTAAAAGCAGTGGCGGCTACTTGTTTGAGCATTGAACAGAGTGAGTCAATTGTGATGGGACACCCTATAAAAGTGTATGTTCCACATGCAGTTGTCATTCTGTTGACAAGAACCCGAACTCAGCATCTTACTCCTAGTCGGCTGACTAAATATGAAAGAATAATAATGAGAGCTGAAAATGTGAACATGGTAAGGTGTACTATAATAAATCCAGCAACTTTACTACCAGACCCATATCATGAGAGAATTAAAGATGATGAAGACGATGAACATGATTGTATACAAATCACAGAATTATGCACAAAACCACGCCCAGATATAGAGGAACAGCCTCTTAAAAAGCCAGACAGGGAGCTATTTGTTCATGGTTCATGTCAAAGACATAAAGACGGTAAACTAACTGCTGCCTATGCGGTATGTGAATTAACTGGAATAGTTGAAGCATCCTATTTACCAGGAGTCAAATCTGCACAAGTAGCTGAATTGATTGCGTTGATAAAAGCATGCAAAATTGGGAGGAATCAGAGAGTAACCATATTTACAGATAGCCAATATGGTTACGGGGTTGTGCATGATTTTGGCCAACTATGGATGCAGAGGATTTCATGACTTCTTCAGGATCCCCCATTAAAAATGGACAATTTGTAAGGGAATTGCTAGAAGCAATACAATCACCAAAAGAATTGGCTGTGGTGAAATGTGCCTCACACCAGTCAGGAGATGACTGGGTGGTAGTCGGCAACAGATATGCAGATCTGGTGGCTCAACATTGTGCCAAAACCAGAATGTCAGTCAATAAGAGGGTGGAAAGAATGGGAATCAGCTGCCAACTTATGCTGTATATGCCACCTGAAACTTGGAACGAGGTGAAGAAATTGAAAGATGAGGTTGATGAAAGTGAGAAGAATTTGTGGATCAAAGTGGGTTGTTCCCAAAGAGGAGACGATGAAGTATGGATCAGTGCTGATGGCAGACCAGTCATGCCAGACTGTTTACGCTCACAAATGGCTAGAATGCATCATGGAGACACACACATAGGGAGAGATGCAATGATTAGGTTGTTCAGACAAAATTGGTACAATCCCAAATTCAGGGCTGTTGCAGAGAGTCTTTGCCAGAGATGTCTAACTTGCCAGATGCATAATCCGGGGAGGAAAACAGTAATTGGATTTGGGAAAATTGGAAAGGCAGAGGGTCCATTTATGAGACTTCAGTTTGATTTCATACAGTTACCACCATGTAGAGGGCTGAAATATGTACTAGTCATAGTGTGTCTGTTTTCAAAGTGGGTGGAGGCTTACCCTACTAGGAGAAATGACAGCATTACAGTGGCAAAATTGTTGCTACGAGAGCTCATACCTAGGTTTGGTTTCCCAGTAACTTTGGAATCAGATAGAGGAAAACATTTTAACAGTGAAGTGATCGAGCTAATCTGTGAAGCATTCCAAATCCAACAGAAACTGCACTGTGCATATCGTCCAGAGGCTTCTGGAGTGGTTGAACAATTGAATGGCACTATAAAGTCAAGACTGGGAAAAATGTGTGCATCAACATCATTAGAGTGGCCAGATGCATTGCCACTTGTTCTAATGGGACTCAGAAGTATACCTGACAGAAACACAGGATTGAGCCCCCACGAAATAATGATGGGAAGAGCAATGAGACAAACACATGTTCCCACAAACAAACTGGTGAATATATCTGATGATATGGTTTTGGACTATTGCAAAGGATTGGCTGACCTAGTGCGTTCTGTCTCTCATCAGGTTGGAGAAGACGCAGTTTCCAGGCAGCCTGAACAAGAACATGATCTGAATCCTGGTGACTGGGTGGTAGTGAAGAATCACACCAGAGAAACGTGTCTATCACCTAGATGGGGCAGACCGTGTCAAGTCATACTGACAACGAATACAGCAGTGAAGTGTGCCGGATTTCCTAATTGGATTCATGTAAGTCTCACCAAGAGAGTACCAGATCCCGAGGAAGAGAATCCTCAGACAACGCCAATCACTGAAGAGGCTGAAGGTTGCCCAGCTGTAGGATCTCAAGTTTGAGATTCCGGGGAAGCTGAAGAAGAACAACAGAGCACAAGTCAGGATTGGATACCAGTGGTAGAAGTTCCTGAAGTATACCACAGAACAAGAAGTCAAGCGAAATTGGAGGAAATTGAAGAAGATCAGATACGTGAAGAAGAAGCAGTTCAGGAACAAGAAGAAAAGACATTAAGAAATCCTGAACAAGGTCAGATAGGGAAAGAAAACTGGACTCAAAACAGTGAAGACCTAATAGACTTTGAACAGGGACAGATAGGTCTAGAAGAATCCGGTCAGGCTGCAGAAGTTCACAGTGCAATAAGCCCTGATCAGAACAAGTTAGATCAAGAAGAGTGCACAGAAGAAGAAAACGTTGAAAATCATGAACTTGAAGAAATAAACAAAGAACAAGGTCAGTTATTGGAAACTCACAGCGGAGCTGTTACAGAGAAACCAATCAGACCTGAAAAAGACAAAACAGAAGAAAAAGTGATCAAAGAAAACAAAGCAGTACTAAGCAGTGAAATTAACGAGATCGCTGAAGACGAAAACAAAGAAACAGTGCCAACAAAGAAACCAAGAAAAGGAGATCATTGGCCGAGTGTCATTAAAAGAGTGAAGTACCACATAACAACCAGAAGTGATAATCCAGATCAAGTGAATGAAGTGACAAGTCAAACTGAACAAGAACATAAAACTGCGAAAAGAAGAAATAAAAGACTGAAACTTGTGAATAACAAATTCAAGGGTCCTGATTGGACTTACATCATCCTTGAAGATTTTGAAAGCTCAGAATCAAGTGACAGTGGTGGCGAAGGAACAAGTGCAGAATTGACATACGAAGAAGAAACAAGACCACCCTGACTAAGCAAAAGAATAAGCTAAAGAAAAGAAGAAAAGATAAGAAGAGCAATCTTCCTTGTCGAAAAATGCCTGACGATAGAGTTACTGGGAGACCAAAACAGAAATGTTGTAGAAGATGCTGTGCAATATGCATATGTAGTCTAGTAATGGTGCTTATAGTATGGTTAGTCCTGATTGTAGCAATCCCTTACCTTATGATAATAGATAAAAAGATTAATAATGAAACTAAAGGGAGGACAGCAAACATGAAGGGCAATAGAGTAGAACTAATGGCAGAAAGTGAACCAGAAATTCATCATGAAATAGCTGATAACGACACTAGTTTGAATGTTTTCACAAAGTTATTATTTCAAGATGTAGACACCATGGAAGTTAGTAATTGTTATGTCTGTATGAAGTTACCTGAATCAGTAGCAGAAGGATTAACATATCACCATTTACCACTGACATATGGCATATCATGTAGTGTTTTGTCTAGTCTATTTTATAGAACAGGGAAACTTCAGTATTATTATTCAAACTTAGATGTGATATTTTCTGAGGTTCCGATTCGCAAGAGTATGAACCCAGTGCTTAGTAGTCAAGACGCACAGTTTATGGGAGAATTTTTCTTAACAATGAAGTCAATAGACATAACACATGCACATAGACACAATCTAACATGTTCTTTACTTGAAGAAGAAAAGATATTTTTGAATTTAGTAGAAGATAAAAGACAAGATTTTCAAAAGAAAGCTTCTGAGCATAAGGCTCATTTACCACCTTGGGCTGAGAAAGAAGGTAGTTACACACCTGGCAAGGCTCAAGCTGCTATGGCTCTGGATTTTGTAAAGACAGGAAAAATTTGTCTTCATAGGTTAAAGACTGATTATAACAATGTTTTCATCGGTACCAGTGAATGCGAACACAATTTTTTAATTCTTGGAGGTTGGGGACTCAAAGGAGGAACAGATTCAGTTTTTCCTGGAATCTATTATGTGTGTGGGAATAAGGCTTACTTTAGGCTTCCTGCACGGTGGTATGAAAGTTGTTATGTTGGAATAGTATTTCCAAAAATATACCACGTAAAAAGAAACACTGGGAGCAATGAAAACAATAGTGAATTAATACGTAGTAAAAGAGCTAGTTTTTCAGAAATTGTAGGTGATATATTTGGTGCATTGATACCTTCAGTGGGAATAATTCTGAACTCAAGGAAAATATGTAAATTGTCTACAGTAGTTGATCGTTTATCAACGGATACTGCTGGAGGGTTTCTAATGATTAATGCGGAAATGGTTGCGATTAGATCTATGGTGATGCAAAATCGACTTGCTCTTGATATTATATTGGCAAAAGAGGGCGGAGTCTGTAAATTATTGAAGACGAAACATTGTTGCACTTATATTCCTGATAAGAGTGCAGAAATTGGAACGTATATACCGAATATAACTAAACTTGAGAAAGCACAAACCACTGGAAGTTGATAGTGTATGGGAAAGATTGACAAATAGTATCTCGTCAATTGGAACCTGGTTTGCTAATATAGGGAAAGGACTTATTGGTCAAATATTAGTACCCTTAGCAGGGATAACAATAATAATCTTGGCAATAACAATATGGTGCAAATGCTGTAAAAAGAATGGAACATATAAGGTGACAGGAAGAGGAAAGAAACGAAAGGTAGATGAAATCGAACTTGAAGAGTGGAGAAGTGAATTATACAAGAAATTAAAAGGAGATTGTAAAAATAGAAAGAGAAAAGATGAGAATGAAGTAATTTGCTAGAAGTTGGCATCTGATTGAGGGTAGTGTTTTGATGGCTCAGAAACGCCATCAGAGAGGGGATTGATGGAGCAAGGTTTCATAAATGAAACTTGCTTGTATTCAATCCTCCTCACAGTATTAATTTATTAAACTTGTATTGATAATACTAACCTTTGCATTCACGACACAAAAGAAAAGGATGCTTGCCTATGTGTTTTACTAATGAATAACGCTTGTCTGTAATCCAAAATGGCCGCTATGCGCGGGAAAGCTCAATGCGCATGTCGCAACCATATCACATGGTGTGACGTCTTTCTTTGCTTGGTGGGAAACTTCTGCTTCTGCGCAGTGTGCATTAAAATGGCTGCTTGATGTTTTCACATGCTTCTGCTTGCTCTCATGTCATTATTAAATTGTCGTTTCCTAACGATACTAACGCGGGATAGTATATATATTTAATTGGGAATAGAATAGAAATAGTGGGTACACAGTGAAACATTTTATTTGTGATTCTAATATTTTCTTCTTGCACTTTTATTAGTTTGTAAACTTGGGCCTGGGTTGGTGACCTGAAACTCGAGAGGCAAATGGTTCTGCGCATGTGTCTTGTGTGCCTGCCAAATGAAGTCAACCTGGACGAAGTCCAAGGCCGTAACCTGATGGCCGAAGATGTTGTACTAGTGCTTTCCTGTCACACATTGATACAATGTCTATGAAAATTGGTTTACATTTGTCATGAGACGGGTGGGAAATAAAGCGAATGTATTAATTTGAAGGGGTGGGAACGTAAAGACAATAGGCTTTACAATTTAGGCCAAATCAATATGGTGCGAGAATCCACCTCCTGTCCCTGTCCAATCAGAAGTAGTGGCCCCATATTTTAGCAACATTAATGGGAGGTACATGGGCGTAGAAGGGTATAATAGAATATAGCATTAGTTAATTAGTCAGAGCATGCGTTCATGAAGAACAGGCGTCCATGCTGCCAGAGTGCGCTTAGCTCCAGACCGCCAAGCTGACCGATTGCAGACCGAGTCCTTGTCCAGAAGAGGTCCTGAGGAGGGGCGGCGGAGTCCATTAGAAGGAAGGCACGGGAGAATCGAGAGAAGTCGAGTATCAGAGAGGGAACGACGCAGACGTCGTTGTAGAGAGGTCACCGGTCCTGTCCTGATCCCGGAGGAAGTCTTTGCTCTTCATCCTTCCTGGGTCCTATTCTTTCAACTCCTTGGCTAAGGGGTTTGGTTCTCGCACTTAGGTAATTATAATGCAACCTTTAGTTGCGCTGCTGTCTCTATCTTCTCCTCTTCTTTAAACACCGTCATTGATTAGCAATAATCATTTCTATGCTTAATCTTGGGTATTGCGATTAAGTACCATGTGGTTCTGTATTTTACTCTGCTAAATCTTTAGATAAACATTTTAAAACTTCCTTACTCAGTGGTTATTTCAGGATTATGTACTATAATGAATGTCACTCATTTTAAATTTCCCAATTAGCAAAGGATTCATTGGTAAGTCATTACTCTTCAATCAGAAGGTAATTGGTAGCAGGGATTTGATAGAGAGTAACAACTGATAAAACCCAGCGTAAGTATTAGCGTAGTTTGAATGTATGGGCCCAAGTGAGTATCTGGTGTATGAATGTTGTTTGCTGATATCGCGCTGGATCACTAGGGTTCAAAAACTACAGCTAGGCACTTTGCCAAAAAAAGGTCATTTTTCACTGTGAAATTGTGGTGTGTCCACGTGGCGTTTTGCGCCGTTTCCTGTCGCGGGCACTAGGCCTACCCACACAAGTGAGGTACCATTTTTCTCGGAAGACTTTGGGGAACGCGGGATGGGTGGAAATTTGTGGATCCACGCAGATTCCAGAACTTTCCACCACAGAAATGTGAGGAAAATGTGTTTCTTTTGACAATTGTTTAGGTTTGCAAGGGATTCTGGGTAACAGAACCTGGTGAGAGGCAGTCAAGTCACCCCATCCTGGATTCCCCTGGGTGTCTAGTTTTCAAAAATGTATAGGCTTGCTAGGTTTTCCTAGGTGCCAGAAGAGCTAGGGTTAAAAAACTACAGCTAGGCACTTTGCCAAAAAAGGGTCATTTTTCACTGTGAAATTGTGGTGTGTCCACGTTGCGTTTTGCGCCGTTTCCTGTCGCGTGCACTAGGCCTACCCACACAAGTGAGGTACCGTTTTTCTCGGAAGACTTTGGGGAATGCGGGGTGGGTGGAAATTTGTGGATCCACGCAGATTCCAGAACTTTCTACCACAGAAATGTGAGGAAAATGTGGTTTTTTTGACAATTTTGTTAGGTTTGCAAGGGATTCTGGGTAACAGAACCTGGTGAGAGTCAGTCAAGTCACCCCATCCTGAATTCCCCTGGGTGTCTAGTTTTCAAAAATGTATAGGTTTGCTAGGTTTCCCTAGGTGCCGGCAGAGCTAGGCTTCAAAAACTACAGCTAGGCACTTTGCCAAAAAAGGGTCATTTTTCACTGTGTAACTGTGGTGTGTCCACGTTATGTTTTGTGCCGTTTCCTGTCGCGGCCACTAGGCCTACCCACACAAGTGAAGTACCGTTTTTCTCTGAAGACTTTGGGGAACGCGGGGTGGGTGGAAATTTGTGGATCCATGCAGATTCCAGAACTTTCCACCACAGAAATGTGAGGAAAATGTGGGTTTTTTGACAATTGTTTAGGTTTGCAAGGGATTCTGGGTAACAGAACCTGGTGAGAGGTAGTCAAGTCACCCCATCCTGGATTCTGCTGGGTGTCTAGTTTTCAAAAATGTATAGGTTTGCTAGGTTTCCCTAAGTGCCGGCAGAGCTAGGGTTAAAAAACTACAGCTAGGCACTTTGCCAAAAAAGGGTCATTTTTCACTGTGAAATTGTGGTGTGTCCACGTTGCGTTTTGCGCCGTTTCCTATCGCGGGCACTAGGCCTACCCACACAAGTGAGGTACCGTTTTTCTCGGAAGACTTTGGGGAATGCGGGGTGGGTGGAACTTTGTGGATCCACACAGATTCCAGAACTTTCCACCTCAGAAATGTGAGGAAAATGTGATTTTTTTGACAATTTTTTAGGTTTGCAAGGGATTCTGGGTAACAGAACCTGGTGAGAGGCAGTCAAGTCACCCCATCCTGGATTTCCCTGGGTGTCTAGTTTAAAAAAATGTATAGGCTTGCTAGGTTTTTCTAGGTGCCGGAAGAGCTAGGGTTCAAAAACTACAGCTAGGCACTTTGCCAAAAAAGGGTCATTTTTCAAAGTGAAATTGTGGTGTGTCCACGTTGCGTTTTGCGCCGTATCCTGTCGCGTGCACTAGGCCTACACACACAAGTGAGGTACCGTTTTTCTCGGAAGACTTTGGGGAACGCGGGGTGGGTGGAAATTTGTGGATCCACGCAGATTCCAGAACTTTCCACCACAGAAATGTGAGGAAAACGTGGGTTTTTTGACAATTGTTTAGGTTTGCAAGGGATTTTGGGTAACAGAACCTGGTGAGAGCCAGTCAAGTCACCCCATCCTGAATTCCCTGGGTGTCTAGTTTTCAAAAATGTATAGGTTTGCTAGGTTTCCCTAGGTGCCGGCAGAGCTAGGGTTAAAAAACTACAGCTAGGCACATTGCCAAAAAGGGTCATTTTCAAAGTGAAATTGTGGTGTGTGCACGTTGCGTTTTGCGCCGTTTCCTGTCGCGGGCACTAGGCCTACCCACACAAGTGAGGTACCATTTTTCTCTGAAGACTTTGGGGAATGCAGGGTGGGTGGAGTTTGTGGATCCACACAGATTCCAGAACTTTCCACCTCAGAAATGTGAGGAAAATGTGTTTTTTTTGACAATTGTTTAGGTTTGCAAGGGATTCTGGGTAACAGAACCTGGTGAGAGGTAGTCAAGTCACCCCATCCTGGATTCTGCTGGGTGTCTAGTTTTCAAAAATGTATAGGTTTGCTAGGTTTCCCTAAGTGCCGGCAGAGCTAGGGTTAAAAAACTACAGCTAGGCACTTTGCCAAAAAAGGGTCATTTTTCACTGTGAAATTGTGGTGTGTCCAAGTTGCGTTTTGCGCCGTTTCCTATCGCGGGCACTAGGCCTACCCACACAAGTGAGGTACCGTTTTTCTCGGAAGACTTTGGGGAATGCGGGGTGGGTGGAACTTTGTGGATCCACACAGATTCCAGAACTTTCCACCTCAGAAATGTGAGGAAAATGTGATTTTTTTGACAATTTTTTAGGTTTGCAAGGGATTCTGGGTAACAGAACCTGGTGAGAGGCAGTCAAGTCACCCCATCCTGGATTTCCCTGGGTGTCTAGTTTTAAAAAATGTATAGGCTTGCTAGGTTTTTCTAGGTGCCGGAAGAGCTAGGGTTCAAAAACTACAGCTAGGCACTTTGCCAAAAAAGGGTCATTTTTCACTGTGAAATTGTGGTGTGTCCACGTTGCGTTTTGCGCCGTATCCTGTCGCGTTCACTAGGCCTACACACACAAGTGAGGTACCGTTTTTCTCGGAAGACTTTGGGGAACGCGGGGTGGGTGGAAATTTGTGGATCCACGCAGATTCCAGAACTTTCCACCACAGAAATGTGAGGAAAACGTGGTTTTTTTGACAATTGTTTAGGTTTGCAAGGGATTCTGGGTAACAGAACCTGGTGAGAGCCAGTCAAGTCACCCCATCCTGAATTCCCCTGGGTGTCTAGTTTTCAAAAATGTATAGGTTTGCTAGGTTTCCCTAGGTGCCGGCAGAGCTAGGGTTAAAAAACTACAGCTAGGCACATTGCCAAAAAAGGGTCATTTTTCAAAGTGAAATTGTGGTGTGTGCACGTTGCGTTTTGCGCCGTTTCCTGTCGCGGGCACTAGGCCTACCCACACAAGTGAGGTACCATTTTTCTCTGAAGACTTTGGGGAATGCAGGGTGGGTGGAGTTTGTGGATCCACACAGATTCCAGAACTTTCCACCTCAGAAATGTGAGGAAAATGTGTTTTTTTTGACAATTGTTTAGGTTTGCAAGGGATTCTGGGTAACAGAACCTGGTGACAGGCAGTCAAGTCACCCCATCCTGGATTCCCCTGGGTGTCTAGTTTTCAAAAATGTATAGGTTTTCTAGGTTTTCCTAGGTGCCGGCAGAGCTAAGGTTAAAAAACTACAGCTAGGTACTTTGCCAAAAAAGGGTCATTTTTCACTGTGAAATTGTGGTGTGTCCAGTTTGCATTTTGTGCCATTTCCTGTTGCGGCCACTAGGCCTACCCACACAAGTGAGGTACCATTTTCTCAGAAGACTTTGGGGAACGCGGGGTGTGTGGAAATTTGTGGATCCACGCAGATTCCAGAACTTTCCACCACAGAAATGTGAGGAAAATGTGTTTTTTTGGACAATTTGTTAGGTTTGCAAGGGATTCTGGGTAACAGAACCTGGTGTGAGCCAGCCAAGTCACCCCATCCTGGATTCCCCTGTGTGTCTAGTTTTCAAAAATGTATAGGTTTGCTAGGTTTCCCTAGGTGCCGGCAGAGCTAGGGTTCAAAATCTACAGCTAGGCACTTTGCAAAAAAAGGGTAATTTTTCATTGTGAAAATGTGGTGTGTTCACGTTGCGTTGTGAGCCGTTTCCTGTCGTGGGCACTATGCCTACCCACACAAGTGAGGTACCATTTTTATCGGGAGACTTAGGGTAATTCATATTTGTAAAGCAACTGTTATTACCTATTGACTTTTGATGCATTTCTGCCTTCCAAATGAAAGACAATGTGTAAAAAAGAAGTAATTTTGAAAATTGATCGATAATTCTCATGCTAGTATGAGTATTCCCAATTTTGGAAATGTGCAAATATCTACTGTTTATAAACTCTATATTTTGTTCCCATTTCAGAAATACATAGGTGTCTTTCATACCGATTTTTCCATGTATACATTTTCCCAGAATAATTGCTATATACCCTGTACATAATAAAAAACCATTGCAAGTCGCTGCTCAGTTTTTGGCTCTGGGTTCGTCGGGTTCTTGGTGAACCTACAAGTCCTATATATCTCCACAACCAGTAAGGTCCAGCGGATGTAACGGTATATTGCTTTCAAACAGCTGTCATAATTAGAAGAAGTTACAGGTGAAAACGTTGACACAAAAGGCTGTTTTTTTCAACTAATTTTCAATTTTTCCTATATTTAACTGTTAGTTTCTATAAAGAAACCTTGAAGGATCTACACAAATGACCCCTTGCTGAATTCAGAATGTTGTCTACTTTTCCAAAATGTATAGCTTTTCAGGATCCATTATTGCTTTCATACCCATTTCTACCATTAACTGGAAGGAGGATGAAAGCACAAAAATAGCAAAAATAGGCAATGTCCCAGAAAAATGCCAAAACTGTGTAAAAAATGTTGGTTTTATGACAAAGGTCTGCTTGTCCCTGAAAGCTGGGAAGATGGGGATTTCAGCACCACAACCCCTTTTTTAATACCATTTGCAGGGAAAAAACCAGATGCTTTCATCTGTAGCCCTTTTTTCGCATTTTTCCCCCAAAAACCAAAATTTAGCTGTATTTTGGCTAATTTCTGGGTCCCCTCCAGGGGAATCCACAAAACCTGGGTACCTTTAGAATCCCCATGATGTTGGAAAAAAAGGACGCAAATTTGGCGTGGATACCTTATGTGGTCAAAAAGTTACAGGGGCGGAAGCGCGAACTACCCCAAATAGCTAAAAAAAAGGCTTAGCACAGGGGGGGAAAAGGCCTAGCAGCGAAGGGGTTAAGGTATAACGGTTCATACATAATAGATGAGTTCTTGGAGAAATCAATAATCCTGTGGTAGGGGAACTCCCAAGAGCTTAAGGGTCTGGTTTCTAAGAACTCGTTGTGACGTTAGGGTGGACGGATGTCGGTGACCATGCCTGTATTTGGAGTGCACGGCTAATGCCTAAATAAGGACTGGGATTCTATGCCTATATAAGGGCAATGCCAATTGTGCCTATATAAGGACATGTTTCAGGAAAACCTATATACGGACACCTAAAGCGGAATACAACACCCACTCCACTTTCGAATGAACGATAATATTAAATGCTAAACATTAAACTGAGTACCACATGTTGTTAAAAACATTTCTAAAAGCATATTAAAAGAAGTTTAAAAGAAACTATTGAATGCAATAGGTACTGTACATTTTAAGCATTTTATCATTCTAAACATATACTGGAAATAAATGCAACATGAATGAATAAACAGAAATATATACATATGATGAAATGGTTGACAAGTTTTCAAAAATCAAAGCCATTGCATATCATGGTATTAAATGAAATGTTAGACAAATAAGGTGATATAGTGTCACTGGAAGTAGTCAAAGAAGTCCGTTTTATAAGAATAATTCTACTGTAAGCAGATTGTTTTTGCCATGTATTTTAAAAAAATAAAGAAAAAGAAAAAGTTCAATTTTGGGAAAAGTTCCAAGTTTTGAAAATATGAAGGCCACATTTCATTGCGTTCCTGGTACACTGTGAGCCGAATCAAAGTCAGTGTATGGGTCTGGTGTAAACATGAAATCATCTATTTCTGTAGCCAAAATATCGTCTACCGAAGTTGGTGACATTTGGAACACCTCGTTCAGAAGGTTAATTGCACAGAGATGAGAAACATCGCCTTCAGCATAGGATGCCGCAGCAATGTTCGCATCCGTTGTTACCTGTGTGCCTGTTGATCCATCTCATACCTCAGCAGCTGCAGGAAGCGTCTGTGAGATCTCAATGAATGCCGTCATCAGGATTGGTAGCCTCTGGGGACAACACAGAGCATGGGCCGTTATCGGGTCCAGCAGAGTATCGATATCCGTTGGCATGACTGATGGGAGTTTTAGACAGGTGTCTAGCACGCATTCTTCACCGCAAAGCAGGCAGCGTAGAACAGGTAAGATGCAATCTTGCCAGATTGGTCTGAAGGACAGGAACCACGTTGGATTAAGTTCCCGTAGACGAGGCATGCCCAAAAGCTGCACTATGCGCTCACGGCACTTCCGTTCAAGGAGAGCTTTCTCCACATCGCTCGCAGTGATGTTGGCGAATAGGCTTGCCATAGCGTAATAGTAGGAATAGAAATAGGATTCCTGCAACAAGTGCTAGAATTAATGGCACACGACCTTTACCAGATATGGGATGCCTGGCAACATGCCACAGCAACTCTGATCATTCAACATGAGGTAACTCCCGTTAGAAAGTTGGCCAAACGTTGGATTAATCACAGTAGCTGGTGTACCCTGCTGGTGGCAGGACAAATTTGCCACAGAACCATTACAAGCCCCGTGTAAAGAAATGTTCTGACATATGAGTGAACCGTTTAGTGCATTTTCACCGTGTGTACCGCTTAGAAACACTTCACGATCCCCACTCCAACATCTGTATGTGTAAGGTAAATCCCAGGATGTCTTAATGTATTCTTTACCCAACCTTTCATATTTGCCTGCTTGCATTTGTTTGAGGCAATACTGAAACTGAAAAGTAGTGACAGGCAGAGTGATTTTGCCATGAATAAGCCATTCTGTAGCTGGTTTTTCTGCCACTGTGAATGGTAATTTTTCCAGTTTTTCAATGCTCAGCACTGTATACTTTGCTCCCCTTTGTGCCAGTTTGATCTGTTTATCAGTCAGATTGTATTCTGCAAACAGAGCCGACGTGTTGATAAAACGCCAAGGCACATAGCCCGCACGCAAAGATTGCAGCGTCCAGCTTAATAACATAATAGAACGTAACTGAGATTGGCCTTGTTGTAACATGGCTAAATCTTGTTCCAGTATGTCAATAGCAGAGGATACAATGTTGTCCAATGAATAAATTCTGGATGACAAAGTTGTTAACCCATTGTCGACCACAGTGAGAGTTTTCTCTAAGTTAATACGATCAAGTTCACGTATTCGTTCTGTGGCCTCTGCCTGTGAAACCTTCCATGCTTCATTATAAGCAGCATAGATGCCGGCATATATGAAACGTTTTTGACGCGGTTTTCTTGGTCCTTGCAAGAACTCCATAAGGTCTGCGTCTTCTTTAAGTAAAGATAAGTGTTGTTTCACATCCTCAAGTGTAGATTTTTGTAGCCATTCGAGGCACAATTTTCCTACACTGTATGTTGTTACTACTCCCGGATGCTGTCTTTGGACGTATCGTGGGTCTGGCCTATGGATAGTAAAGCCCTGTGTTTTATTCAGGAATCTTTCTTGACAGATGTTTGTGTCTGTGGGCCAGATCAACCATTTTCTCCAATCAGGATTTGTTCTGTTGATTTGTAGTATTGTGTCAACTGTAACCGCTGCCTGTGTATTGTTATTACTGGCAGGTGTTGGTACAGAAGGTGTTTTCATGTCTTTGATCTTGGCTAAACCAAGGCAAGACGTTTGTTGCACAGTGTCATTCAAAAACATAATTTGCTGAGGGATGATACTGTAGTGTACTCCTATTTCCCAAATAGGCTCTGCGCATTGGAATAATATATCCTATAGGTTTGACATAGGACTAAGGTCAGTATGTCCCTATCGAGTATATTAAACTTAATTACTTGTGCCAGCTAGCTCAGAGGCCACTAGAAACTCCTTGACAACAAGAAGGGAGTAGTTTCTGGCAGCCGCAAAACATGACCACTGTGTTTCCCTTTAGAATCAGAACGTGTCCCAGAGTCGTGGAAACAATAGATAACTATTTCACTCAGCTCAGTCGTGCATGCTTAGTTTTTCCAAGTTACACAGAAAGAAATAGACGGGCGTTTCAATAAAAGATTTATTGAACAGTCTTGTTTCTGGTGTAAGTAAAATGTGCTGTTACGATCACAAGACAGTATGCAAGATAAATAATGTACAGTGTGAGCAGTAGAAATAAATAATACTGCGAGAGCATTATCTTTTAGTACATATGCATTTACATAAATAACACAGACTAAAAATGCGAGTACTCATACGATGCGTTTCAAATCTAGTTCTACCCCAATGTACCTAACCTAACCTAGGTATAGGAAGAGGTATGAAGTAGGTGAAGTATTCCTTACTATGGTATACTAAGAGTATGTTAAGCCTAGTATGCCTAGTATGCCAAGAGTCCCTCTAGGTTCTAGTCTGCTCCATACCTGAAGAATGAGAGAGGTAGGAATCTCTTTGCCATACTCGAACTCCAACACCCCGCAAGGGAAGTTAGATCACTGGAAGCTGGACTCTCTGCGTGCAGGGATGACAGCGTCTTCTCAGTGCGTCAGGCCGGGAAACGGGCTCCTCTGAAGTCGAGGTCTCCTCTGATTTACAGGGGCTAGGGAAGGTATATTTATACCTGAGAATTACCTCAGAATGTTAGCATTGACGTGAGTCGGACAGCGGAAGACGTCATGAATGAACCCCTAAGGAATAATGGTTCATGCATAATATATGAGTCCTTGAAGAAATCAATAGTCCTGGACTAGGAAACTCCCGCAGCCTAAGGGTCTGTTCTTCAAGAACTCGTTGTGGCGTTAGGGTGGACGGATGTCAGAGACCATGCCTGTATTTGGAGTGCACGGTTTAATGCCTAAATAAGGGCTGGGATTTTATGCCTATATAAGGGCAGGGCGAATTGTGCCTATATAAGGACATGATACTGGAAAGCCCGTTTATGGACACCCTAAGAGGTTTACAACAATACACGCTCTAAACAAAGCTTATATCCCCTGCCCTTGCCAATCTTTAGAACCCCAGACAGATTTTGTGTCTATTGTGTCTTTCCACAAGTCGAATCCATGTCTAGACAGTTGGGCAATAAATGCTGCAGAGTAAATCTGTTTTGTATTTGTTAACATTATTTTCTGTCCTGTTTTGTTTACATTTTTATAGTAAAATGTTTCCGGATCAGATGTATTGTACCCTGAAAAATAGGGAAACTTTTTAGCAAACGTTTTTGAACTACCTTTTGGTGGAGTAGGACAATGCTCCCATTGGTTAAACATAAACACATTTCTAGGTGTTGCAGATTTATGCAAAAAATGATGACCATAGTGGTTATAGCAATATAGCTGTTCATATTCTGATGAACCCTCTAAATATTCATTATTAGAAAATGCAGCAGACCTTTCTAGATCAAACATCATATCATTTACAGTTTCAAAGTCCCAATCATCAGAATAGGTACTGGATGAAATAAAATCACTTAGTGAAATTTTAAATAAATGTGGAATGTTCAAAAGTTCCGTAGGGCCGAAGATATCGAAATCTGTTTTGTCCCACACTATACCATCCTGTATAGGAACGGCTGTGATGTTCACTGCTGACAAGTCTCTTGCTTCACGATGGGATGATTTGTGTGGTTTTAAAAGTAAGTTCACATTTTTACTTTCAGGGCGAATTGTGCCTATATAAGGACATGATACTGGAAAGCCCGTTTATGGACACCCTAAGAGGAATACAACACCCACTCCACTTTCGTGTGTACGATAATACTAAAATGCTAAACATTTAAAATGCTAAACATTAAATGGAGTACTGCATATTTAAATATTTCTTAAAAGCATTTAAAAAACATAATAAAAAATGCAAAAGGTACTGTACATTTGAAGCATTGCTTTCCATTTCAGGCATATATTTAAAATAAAATGCAATATGAATGAAAAAAGCAGTAATATTTACATGTGACAAAAAAATGATCGATAAGTTTCTTAAAAATCAAAGCCATTTCATGTCATCAGAATGGGGGTTGGGAGCACACTGCCTCACAGTCCCAGCACAGTTTGCCCCTTTGCATCCTGGTAAATGTAGTACACAGTTCAAACTTACTTCAAAATTAGCTTCAGTTTTTCACCAAAGTTGGTGCAGACATTGCTGTATATCTCTAGACATGTGTTTCTGGGTTGAGCCCGTCATCAGTAGAGAGCAACAAGTATTAGAGAACAAAGAAAAATCATCTGGGGTTGCTGGAAATGCTGCCAAGTTTCTCTCAGGTCACAGTACCAGTCACAGGCACACAGGTGCTTCTCCAAAGCTCGTCAGCTTGCTGGCTCAAGGGAGCCTTTTCAACAGAATGGGGGTTGGGAGCACACTGCCTCACAGTCCCAGCACAGTTCGCCCCTTTGCATCCTGGTAAATGCAGTACACAGTTCAAACTTACTTCAAAATTAGCTTCAGTTTTTCACCAAAGTTGGTGCAGACATTGCTGTATATCTCTAGACACGTGTTTCTGGGTTGAGGCCGTCATCAGTAGAGAGCAGCAGTATTAGAGAACAAAGATAAAACATCTTGGGTTGCTGGAAATGCTGCCAAGTTTCTCTCAGGTCACAGTTCCACTCACAGGCACACAGGTGCATCTCCAAAGCTCGTCAGCTTGCTGGCTCAAGGGAGCCTTTTCAACAGAATGGGGGTTGGGAGCACACTGCCTCACAGTCCCAGCACAGTTCAGCCCCTTTGCATCCTGGTAAATGCAGTACACAGTTCAAACTTACTTCAAAATTAGCTTCAGTTTTTCACCAAAGTTGGTGCAGACATTGCTGTATATCTCTAGACATGTGTTTCTGGGTTGAGCCCGTCATCAGTAGAGAGCAGCAGTATTAGAGAACAAAGAAAAATCATCTGGGGTTGCTGGAAATGCTGCAAAGTTTCTCTCAGGTCACAGTACCACTCACAGGCACACAGGTGCTTCTCCAAAGTTCGTCAGCTTGCTGGCTCAAGGGAGCCTTTTCAACAGAATGGGGGTTGGGAGCACACTGCCTCACAGTCCCAGCACAGTTCGCCCCTTTGCATCCTGGTAAATGCAGTACACAGTTCAAACTTACTTCAAAATTAGCTTCAGTTTTTCACCAAAGTTGGTGCAGACATTGCTGTATATCTCTAGACACGTGTTTCTGGGTTGAGGCCGTCATCAGTAGAGAGCAGCAGTATTAGAGAACAAAGATAAAACATCTGGGGTTGCTGGAAATGCTGCCAAGTTTCTCTCAGGTCACAGTTCCACTCACAGGCACACAGGTGCATCTCCAAAGCTCGTCAGCTTGCTGGCTCAAGGGAGCCTTTTCAACAGAATGGGGGTTGGGAGCACACTGCCTCACAGTCCCAGCACAGTTCGCCCCTTTGCATCCTGGTAAATGCAGTACACAGTTCAAACTTACTTCAAAATTAGCTTCAGTTTTTCACCAAAGTTGGTGCAGACATTGCTGTATATCTCTAGACATGTGTTTCTGGGTTGAGCCCGTCATCAGTAGAGAGCAACAAGTATTAGAGAACAAAGAAAAATCATCTGGGGTTGCTGGAAATGCTGCCAAGTTTCTCTCAGGTCACAGTACCACTCACAAGCACACAGGTGCTTCTCCAAATCTCGTCAGCTTGCTGGCTCAAGGGAGCCTTTTCAACAGAATGGGGGTTGGGAGCACACTGCCTCACAGTCCCAGCACAGTTCGCCCCTTTGCATCCTGGTAAATGCAGTACACAGTTCAAACTTACTTCAAAATTAGCTTCAGTTTTTCACCAAAGTTGGTGCAGACATTGCTGAATATCTCTAGACATGTGTTTCTGGGTTGAGCCCGTCATCAGTAGAGAGCAACAAGTATTAGAGAACAAAGAAAAATCATCTGGGGTTGCTGGAAATGCTGCCAAGTTTCTCTCAGGTCACAGTACCACTCACAGGCACACAGGTGCTTCTCCAAAGCTCGTCAGCTTGCTGGCTCAAGGGAGCCTTTTCAACAGAATGGGGGTTGGGAGCACACTGCCTCACAGTCCCAGCACAGTTTGCCCCTTTGCATCCTGGTAAATGCAGTAAACAGTTCAAACTTACTTCAAAATTAGCTTCAGTTTTTCACCAAAGTTGGTGCAGACATTGCTGTATATCTCTAGACACGTGTTTCTGGGTTGAGGCCATCATCAGTAGAGAGCAGCAGTATTAGAGAACAAAGAAAAATCATCTGGGGTTGCTGGAAATGCTGCCAAGTTTCTCTCAGGTCACAGTACCACTCACAGGCACACAGGTGCTTCTCCAAAGCTCGTCAGCTTGCTGGCTCAAGGGAGCCTTTTCAGCAGAATGGGGGTTGGGAGCACACTGCCTCACAGTCCCAGCACAGTTAAGCCCCTTTGCATCCTGGTAAATGCAGTACACAGTTCAAACTTACTTCAAAATTAGCTTCAGTTTTTCACCAAAATTGGTGCAGACATTGCTGTATATCTCTAGACACGTGTTTCTGGGTTGAGGCCGTCATCAGTAGAGAGCAGCAGTATT
Organism: Calotriton arnoldi; assembly: GCA_963921515.1. Taxonomy (NCBI): domain Eukaryota; kingdom Metazoa; phylum Chordata; class Amphibia; order Caudata; family Salamandridae; genus Calotriton; species Calotriton arnoldi. The sequence continues at coordinate 590,602 of CAWUFW010002850.1, forward strand.
AGAGAACAAAGATAAAACATCTGGGGTTGCTGGAAATGCTGCCAAGTTTCTCTCAGGTCACAGTTCCACTCACAGGCACACAGGTGCATCTCCAAAGCTCGTCAGCTTGCTGGCTCAAGGGAGCCTTTTCAACAGAATGGGGGTTGGGAGCACACTGCCTCACAGTCCCAGCACAGTTCACCCCTTTGCATCCTGGTAAATGCAGTACACAGTTCAAACTTACTTCAAAATTAGCTTCAGTTTTTCACCAAAGTTGGTGCAGACATTGCTGTATATCTCTAGACATGTGTTTCTGGGTTGAGCCCGTCATCAGTAGAGAGCAGCAGTATTAGAGAACAAAGAAAAATCATCTGGGGTTGCTGGAAATGCTGCCAAGTTTCTCTCAGGTCACAGTACCAGTCACAGGCACACAGGTGCTTCTCCAAAGCTCGTCAGCTTGCTGGCTCAAGGGAGCCTTTTCAACAGAATGGGGGTTGGGAGCACACTGCCTCACAGTCCCAGCACAGTTCGCCCCTTTGCATCCTGGTAAATGCAGTACACAGTTCAAACTTACTTCAAAATTAGCTTCAGTTTTTCACCAAAGTTGGCCTCAACCCAGAAACACATGTCTAGAGATATACAGCAATGTCTGCACCAACTTTGGTGAAAAACTGGAGCTAATTTCAAGTAAGTTTGAACTGTGTACTGCATTTACCAGGATGCAAAGAAGTGAACTGTGCTGGGACTGTGAGGCAGTGTGCTCCCAACCCATTCTGTTGAAAAGCTCCCCTTGAGCTCAGCAAGCTGGCGAGCTGGAGATGCACCTGTGGTGCCTGTGAGTGGAACTGTGACCTGAAGAACGGCAGCATTTCCAGCAACTCCAGATGATTTTCTTTGTTCTCTAATACTGCTGCTCTCTACTGATGATGGGCTCAACCCAGAAGCACATGTCTAGAGATATGCAGCAATGTCTGCACCAACTGGTGAAAAACTGAAGCTAATTTTGAAGTAGGTTTGAACTGTGTACTGCATTTACCAGGATGCAAAGGCGAACTGTGCTGGGACTGTGAGGCAGTGCTCTCAACCCCATTCTGCTGAAAAGCTCCCTGAGCCAACAGGCTGACGAGCTTTGGAGATGCACCTGTGTGCCTGTGAGTGGAACTGTAACCTGAGAGAACTTGGCAGCATTTCCAGCAACCCCAGATGTTTTATCTTTGTTCTCTAATGCTGCTGCTCTCTACTGATGATGGCCTCAACCAGAAACACGTGTCTAGAGATATACAGCAATGTCTGCACCAACTTTGGTGAAAGACTGAAGCTAATTTTGAGTAAGTTTGAACTGTGTACTGCATTACCAGGATGCAAAGGCGAACTGTGCTGAGACTGTGAGACAGTGCTCCAACCCCATTCTGTTGAAAGGCTCCCTGAGCCAGCAGCTGAGCGAGCTTTGGAGAAGCACCTGTGTGCCTGTAGTGATACTGTGACCTGAGAGAAACTTGGCAGCATTCCTGCAGCCCCAGATGATTTTCAGTTGTTCTCTAATACTGCTGCTCTCTAGTGATGACGGGCTCAACCCAGAAACACATGTCTAGAGATATACAGCAATGTCTGCACCAACTTTGGTGAAAACTGAAGCTAATTTTGAAGTAAGTTTGAACTGTGTACTGCATTTACCAGGATGCAAAGGAGCGAACTGTGCTGGGACTGTGAGGCAGTGTGCTCCCAACCCCCATTCCATTTCATGTCATGAAAATTAATGAACTGTTTTAGACACACAAGATGACTAAGTGTCCGTGGAAGAAACTAGAAGTCTGTATTATAAGGCTAGTTCTACTTTAAGCAGATTGAAGTGCCCTTTTCGTTCCAAAAATGGGAAAAAGTTCAATTTTGGTAGAATTCCAAGTTGTTTTGAAAAATGAAGGCCAAATTGTTACTGCATCTCTGGAACACTGTATGCTGAATCAGAGTCAGGTTACGGGTCCGGTGTAAACATGAGATCATCTACTTCTATAGACAAAACATCGTCCACTGTAGTTGGTGTCAGTTGGAACACCTCGTGTAGCAGATTAATTGCACAGAGATGTGAAGCTTCGCTTCCAGCATAGGGTGCCGCAGCAAAGTTCGCGTCCGTTGTTACCTGTGTGCCTGTAGATCTTTCTCGTACCTCAGCAGCAGCCGGAAGTGTCTGTGAGATCTCAATGAATGCTGACATCAGGATTGGTAGCCTCTGGGGACAACACAGAGCATGGGCCGTTATTGGGACCAGCAAAGTATCGACATCCGTTGGCGTAGCTGATGGAAATGTGAGACAAGTGTCTAACACGCATTCTTCACCGCATAGCAGGCATCGTAGAACAGGTAAGATGCAATCTTGCCAGATTGGTCTGAATGACAGGAACCACGTGGTATTCAGGTCCCGTAGACGAGTCATGCCCAATAGCTGTACTATTCGCTCACTGCACTTTCGTTCAAGGAGAGCTTTCTCCATTTCGCTCGGAGTGATGTCTGCGAATAGGCTGGCCATAGCGCAATAGCAGGAAGAGAAATAGAATTCCGGCAACAAGTGCAAGAATTAATGGTATGCCACCAAACACCGAATGTGCAAAGTTCGGGATTATTCCGAGTATTGCCTGGAAAGGTGCTAATAGACCGGTACAGATGCTCTTAAATACATGTATAATTCCACTTGTATCAGACATGTTGAAGATACGTGTTATCATTTCAGCGAAATGTATAGGGCAGTTTGTACGTATTAAAGTCTGTATCTCAGCCGAAGTCCTTGCTACTTGTAGATCATAGGTTTCTTTGGCCGAGGTCAAAGGCACTGTTTGCTGTAAAAGCATGGCTTTCATTCTGCTCAAAGTATCAAATCTTATAAAAGAGACGTTCAGCGAAGGCCATAGAGGCGACTCCTGACTGTGTCTATTGGGGCAAACAATACTTGCATACAGAAAGTGACCCTGGAGTTGACCGTTACTAGATATGGGATGCCTGGCAACATGCCGCAGCAACTCTGATCATTCAACATGAGGTAACTCCCATTAGAAAGTTGTCCAAACGTTGGATTAATCACAGCAGCTGGTGTACCCTGCTGATGGCAAGACAAATTTGCCACAGAACCATTACAAGCCCCGTGTAAAGAAATGTCCCGACATATAAGGGAACCGCTCAGTGCACGTTTACAGTGTGTACCGCTTAAAAACACTTCACGATCCCCACTCCAACATTTATATGTATACGGTAAATCCCAAGATGTCCTAATGTATTCCTTACCCAACCTTTCATATTTGCCTGCTTGCATTTGTCTGAGGCAATACTGAAACTGAAAAGTACTCACAGGTAATGTTATTTTGCCATGAATAAGCCATTCTGTAGCTGGTTTTTCTGCCACTGTGAATGGTAATTTTTCCAGTTTTTCAATGCTCAGCACTGTATACTTTGCTCCTCTTTGTGCCAGTTCGATCTGTTTATCAGTTAGATTGTATTCTGCAAACAGAGCCGACGTGTTGATGAAACGCCAAGGCACATAGCCCGCTCGCAAAGATTGCAGCGTCCAGCTTAATAACATAATAGAACGTAATTGAGACTGGCCTTGCTGTAACATCGCCAAATCTTGTTCTAGTATGTCGATAGCAGAGGATACAATGCCATCCAATGAATAAATTCTGGAGGACAAAGTTGTTAACCCATTGTCGACTATAGAGAGTGTTTTCTCTAAATGAATACGATCAAGTTCACGTATTCTTTCTGCAGCCTCGATCTGTGATACTTTTCATGCTTCATTATAGGCAGCATAAATGCCGGCATATATGAAACGTTTTTGACGCGGTTGTCTTGGTCCAAGCAAGAATTCCCTAAGGTCTGCGTCCTTTTTAAGTAAGGTTAAGTGTTGTTTCACATCCTGTAGTGTAGACTTATGCAGCCAATCGAGGCATAATTTTCCTACACTGTATGTTGTTACTACCCCCGGATGTTGTCTTTGGACGGATCTTGGGTCTGGCCTATTAATAGTAAAGCCCTGAGTATTATTCAGGAATCTTTCATGACAGTTATTCGTGTCTGTGGGCCAGATCAACCATTTTTTCCAATCAGGATTAGATCTGTTGAGTTGTAGTATATTGTCAACTGTCACCACTGCCTGTGTATCGTTATCTCTGGCAGGTGTTGGTACAAAAGGTGTGTTCATTTCTTTGATCTTGGCTAATCCAAGACAAGATGTTTGTTGGATGGTTTCATTCAAAAACATTATTTGTTCAGGGATGATGCAGGCTCTAAATAAAGCTTCTATCCCCTGCACTTGCCATTCTTTAGTACCCCACACAGTTTTTGTGTCTATTGTGTCTTTCCAAAAGTCGAAACCCTGTCTAGACAGTTGGGCATTAAATAATTCAGAGTAAATCTGTTTTGTATTTGTTAACATAATTTTCAGCCCTGTCTTGTTTACATTTTTATAGTAAAACATTTCTGGATCAGATGTATTGTAACCTGAAAAATATGGAAACTTGTTGGCAAATGTTTTTGAACTACCGTGTGGTGGTGTAGGACAATGCTCCCATTGGTTAAACATTAACACATTTCTTGGATATGTAGATTTATGCAAATAATGATGACCATAGTGGTTATAACAATACATTTGTTCATAGTCTGATGAACCCTCTAAATATTCATGTTTAGAAAATGCAGCAGATTTTTCTAGGTCAAACATTATGTCATTCACAATGTCAAAGTCCCAATCATCTGAATAGGTACTGGACGTAATTAGATCACTTAGTGAAATTTTAAACAAATGTGGAATGTTCAATTGTTCCGTCGGACCGAAGATTTCAAAATCTGTTTTGTCCCACACTATACCATCCTGTATAGGAACAGCTGTGATGTTCACTGATGACAAGTCTCTTGCTTCACAATGGGAAGATTTATGAGGTTTCAAAAGTACGTTCACGCCTTTTCCTTCAGTATTCACTTATAAGCACGCTCACAGTTGTTACCAAAGCTAGCCAGAGCAGGAAAACAAAAAGTCCAGATGTAATCCAGAGTTCAATCCATGGAGAAACCAAATAAGTTTTTTTCAGAAAGTGAAGGAAGTCTTGTACTTGCTGCTTGAAATTTAATGATGCTGGCGTCGTTTCAGGTTCACTCGGATCTTCTGAGAACGTATAAAAGTTAATGAAATAGCCAGAAGCAGTTCTATCAATTGTTGGAATTGCATCAGGATTTGTAGAAATCACTGGAACCAGTTCATCACTTGCCACATTGGTGTAGACAGGTGTATTTGGACGAACTGTTACTTCGTTGTCAAGAGGGATGAGTTCCATAGCGTTGATGTTTAGTCCTCCATCTGTTAAAGCTGAATTCTCGATTGTTATCAGTCTTTCAGTCTGAACCTCTTGGATAGTAGCGAGAGGAGTGCGTCTGCTACTAGGTCGGAGTCCACGAGGCCTACTATTTAGTATTGGCCACATACTGTGGTTTGATGAGGTCGATGGACACAAATCTTTTCTCCTTTCTTCCAGCAAGGGGCGGCAGAAGTACTGTTCTTGTTCCTTGAACTGCTAGGACAGGTACTGGTTGTCTGTAAGAAGGTCCAAATTCCTTCTTGTCCGCAATCTTTTCTCTGACTAGATCCCCAACTTTTGGAATCCAGACAGGCCTTGCTGGGACCGCCGATTTTTCCCCAGTGGTGGTTGGCTGTAGGAATACGTTGCTTTGTTTCGTTCTTAATTTATTGAGTTCCTGTAAAACAGCCAAACGATCTTTGATATCAAACGGTTTATTTTCCACCACTGTGCCTACGTGTTCAAGGTCTGGTACCCACATTCTTGTCCCAAATAGGACCTCATATGGAGTGACCCCCCCTAGAGAACTTCTTGGCAGATTATTCAATGAGCGTTGAACCCCACTAAGGTGTTTGGCCCACCCATCACCCGAACCTAATACCCTAGCTGTTATAGACTGCTTTATGTCCCGGTTTTTCCTTTCCACAACCGAATTTCCCTCAGGATGGAATGGAGAGGAGTACCGCAATGCAACGCCCAGACTGGCCATGGCTTCTTTGTAAGCCAGAGAGCTAAACGCAGGACCCTGGTCAAAATGTAGCGTGCCTATTGCGTATGTGCCGATAAAGACTCGCAAATCTTTTATAACAGTTCGAGCGTCAGCCGAGCACTGAGGCCATAACCATAGGAACCTTGATTCAGTATTTGTGGGAATGCCTTTGTCCAGTAGGACGCAGGCGCGTAGATAGTCTAATGCTGTCTAACAGTGGTGTCTGTACTGGGTTGCCGCATTCGCAGCATGGTGTCTGGTGGCTTTCTCGCTGTAGTTTACAGTCTAAGCAGTTATTGATGAATATGTGAATTTCTGTATTCATTCCAGGCCACCAGTACATCTCTTTTAACGTCAAAATTGTTTTAGAGATCCCTTGATGTGACAGACCCTCCCCCAAATGTGTTTCATAAATCAAGGCTGCTCTACGTTCCATGTTTGGAATTACCCTATCCCCCACTCCAGGGATTCGAGCAAAAGGAACGTTGTTCGCATCAATTACATAAGAGTACTTGAGTGGAAACTTTTTGGGTAACGCTGCACTGCTGCCTTTGCTTGAAGCATTGACAGCCAACATTATCTCACCGTCTATTTTTGTTTTTGAACGAGTGATCGCAGCTACGGAAGCCGTCTGAACAGCCCCCTTTGCGGCTTCGTCAGCCAATGAATTCCCTGCAACGTGAACGCCATCACGTTGATGACTCAGTGAGTGGATCACGTGAGCCTTTGGTAGTTAGTTTTTCAACTGAACTACTTGTTCCAAAAGCATTTTGTGCTTTATTGTGCCACCTTTCGCATCTTTGAAACCATTTTCAAGCCAGTTTTGTATATAGTCATTATACGACTGAACACAGTAAAAGGAATCGCACACTATTAGTGTGGGGAATTCTCGATCTGTACTTTCAAGTGCCAGTTTGAATGCTTGTAGTTCAGCTCGCTGAGCTGTACAATCTCCTAGAGATTGAGTTTGTGTGACCATAGGTCTGAAGATGCCATTTCGCATGCGACCTTTAACGATTGCACACGCTGCACTGTAAGCTTGCTTACTCCCTGTTGCGGGTTGTGCGGATCCGTCAGTGTAAATTATGAATTCGTACTGATCGAGAGGCAGAATTTCAGTAGGCAGAGGACTTTCTTGTTCATATTGCAGGAATGCTTGTGTTTTTAAATCAGGATCAAAAACATATTCAACATCTGTTGCAGCAAGAGAATTAACCCATTGTATCCATCTTGGATGTAATGCTTTAGCATTTGGAATGCTTGCTTTTGTGACCGCTTCTAAAGTCGGTACTGGGGTTACGACAATAATGCGTTTCCCTTGGGCTAAGGCTCTTTCTTTTGCTACAGCGGTTTGAACTGCTGTTAGAATTTTTCAGTTGAACTGAAGCGCATTTCCGCTTGTGTGTACAAATGGGATTTGTATGCGATTGGTATTTTCTCACCCTCATTGAAGGTTAAGTAGGTGAATCCACATTGACCCGAAATTATTCGGATCACCAAATTGCGTTGACTTACGCGTGTTTGTAAGTGATTTGTTGCTAACATGTTAGCCTGGAGTGAACGCAAGATGTGTTCCTGTGTCCAGTTTCTGATCGAAAATTCAGGTTTGATTAATGCGTAGAGAGGTTTAACCCTTTCTGCATAATTTAGAATGTATGTTCTTCCAAAGTTTAGGAAACCCAGGATGGATTGTAAGTTTTTTAGCGTTTTTGGAGGTTGGAGCAGCGCACACTTTTCTAAAAAGTTAGCTGCCAAGCTCTTGCCTTCACTTGAAAGCTCATATCCTAGAAATAGGACATTGAGATGGGCAATTCTGGACTTTTTAAAGTTGAACTTGTAGCCCTCAGAGGCGAAACCCAGTATAATGGTGCTCACCCTGTTCAAGTGTTTTTCCAGGTCATCGTCTGTCAGATATATGTCATCGACATAGGACAATGCCTCATTGTCATAAATTTGTAGTAACTCCGTTACCCTCGCTGAGAATAAACCTGGGCTGTTCTTGAACCCTTGTGGGAGTCGACAAAAGTGACGCTGGGTCCCCATTATGGAGAATGCTGTTAAGTACCTGCTTTCAGGTGCTATGTTTTGACAAAAGAAACCATTCGAGATGTCTAATGTTGTTTTATATTTTTTACGCACAATGTTATTCATTAATGCTGTGCTATGTGCATTTTGCACTGCAAAAGTTTTTGAACAAGTGTTTAAGTGTCTGTAATCCAAAACTAGACGAAATGTATTGTCTGGTTTGGAGACAGAAAACAAAGGATTGTTCATTGAGGAGGTGCATGTTTCAATCACCCCTTGATATTCAAGTTGATCTAAGATCTCCCTGACCTGTTTTTTAGCTTCTTGCTTTATTGGATACTGCCGTTGTGCAGTTGGTTCATGTTTCAGATGTATTTTATGGTGAGGTGAGTCCTCATCCCATCCTACATGATTTTTATATAATGCTGGGGCCTGGGCCACTGCCCATTTCCTGGCATATGTATATCTTAGATGCATTGGTATATGGTTGGAGAAGGCAGGCATAATTATGTCCTCGCCATGTGGGCACTCCCTGACAAATTGTGGTGGCCAGTCCTTTTCTGCTAGAAGTATGTCATAGCCCTTTGATAGTCTTTCCCAAAAAGTGCTTTCACCTGTCTAGGTTTGTCTCCCTCCATCCGGAGTGTTATGTCATATAACTTTTGTGGAGTACTAACCCTGGTGTCTACAGTCTCAACCGTGATGTACTCATTCAAGTCCACTATCTCCAGAAGTTCCTTCAGGTTCTGGCGAGCTATTGTGACTTCTGCTGCACTGTCCAGCATTGTCTGAGCCCATTCTCCATTCTTGAGTTGTGTTCTCAGTATTCTCGGCATGTTTGATCTTTAGACCTGCTACTTTCTTTTTGGAGAATTGAGGTTTTGCTTTAGTTTTTGGAGCGTGTTTGTCGTCTTTCGATTTCACGCGTTCTTCTCTATGTTCTGATCGTCCTCTTCTTTCTGAAGTCTGTGATGAGATCTGAAAGGGACGAGAGGAACGTGTATCAGTATCTTGATACCTGTCAGGTTTTCTCAAATTATCCCTATTCCTGAGGTTATACCTCCTTTCAGAGGGCTCCTTTGAGGAGACCTACCTCGGGATTGAGAATGTTTCTCGTTTGAATTTTGTTTATTAGTATCCCACTTCTTTTTAGAAGATGTAGGAGTTTGTTTAATTGAGTCCTTCTCAGGACTTTCAGATAGCTTCGGCTTCACTGGTCTTCCACCCAAACTATCTCTGCCTAATTCTGCATAAGATTGTTCTATACTTCTGGGTAGCTCTATTTGATGTTCTGTAACATCAAATTCCCTTAATTTTTGGCGGATCGCCACTGCTGCTGCCTCCCCTTTAATATTAGATAATATTATTGTTGAGACCTGGTCGAAATTTTTCAGTAATTTCATACCTAAATTTAGAGCAGGCTCTGCCCCGTATTCATTTTGAATTTGTTTCAGGACATCAGGTATTACCGCAATTGATGGAATGCCATGTGTTTTAGTATAGATGGCAGCAAAGACTGAGCCCCAAGTGGTGCAGTCTTCCAGTTGTGGTGTGATCCCCATTGGTAAACTGATTGTCAGTATTCTGTGTTTCTCATATGGGCTAGTATTTGAAAATACTGCTTCGATTTGAGTAATTTTTTGAGCTATCCAGAATGGAATTTGCTCACGTTTTGTGGGCATTTTACCCATGACTGCGTATAGAGTCTGTGGTGTAATTTTTAGTGTATTCCCCTGTTGGGGAGTTGGATTTGGAAGTGTTAATGGTTGCTGGACTGTAAAAGTCTGCATGACATATTGGACCAATTGTCTGTAGATTTTTATTAATTCTTGTATTTGAACAAGTAAGTCCTCATCTGACATTATATCCAGTTCAGGATGAGGTGTGTAGCTGGCTAGAATCGGCCATGTTGCTCCTGGTCTACCTAGTGGACCAAGCCTGGTAATGTTTCTGTGATGTTTTAGGGCGCCTTTAAACCAGAGCTGATGCTCCTGGTATGTTAATGGAATTTCTATATCCTCGAAAGGAATGTATTCCTCTGGTGGTTCATCTTCTTTGTAGAAGTGAAACATGTGTGTTACTGGATTGGATTCAGGAAATATTACCCATGAATAGAATACCTCTGTCTGAAAAGATTTGTGTGCCTCTATCACGAAAACTGCTCTACCGCCTCTTGGTGGTAGGCCATGTTTTATAAGTTTTTAGAGTGATGGCTCTTCTTAAGTTTGGAGCGATGTCTATAACACCCTCCTCGGTTTCATTTAAACCGGTAATGTTAAAAGCTGCTGCTTGGGCTGGATCAGCCGCAGCTACACCGTTTCCGGCGTCTTCAGTCATTTTGTTTTTTGAAAAATGTATAACAAGTTTCAAGGAAACAAAGATAAGGTGCACAATATTTTGGAACACTGTATCCTTCAACGTTGAGCAAACCAAACAGCTAATATATAGGGTACTGCCCTATGTAGCCGTGGTGGATACTTAACCCTGCCCACTCCAGACGTCTTTTGGAGTATATGGGTAGGGGTCTCGTGAGAGAAAAAGCACGGCTGAGTTACTCAGTATCTAACATTGAATTACTGCCTTACCAAACCGTTGGGCGCCATGTAGTGTAGCTCCTATTTCCCTAATAGGCTCTGCGCATTGGAATAATATATCCTATAGGTTTGACATAGGACTAAGGTCAGTATGTCCCTATCGAGTATATTAAACTTAATTACTTGTGCCAGCTAGCTCAGAGGCCACTAGAAACTCCTTGACAACAAGAAGGGAGTAGTTTCTGGCAGCCGCAAAACATGACCACTGTGTTTCCCTTTAGAATCAGAACGTGTCCCAGAGTCGTGGAAACAATAGATAACTATTTCACTTAGCTCAGTCGTGCATGCTTAGTTTTTTCCAAGTTACACAGAAAGAAATAGACGGGCGTTTCAATAAAAGATTTATTGAACAGTCTTGTTTCTGGTGTAAGTAAAATGTGCTGTTACGATCACAAGACAGTATGCGAGATAAATAATGTACAGTGTGAGCAGTAGAAATAAATAATACTGCGAGAGCATTATCTTTTAGTACATATGCATTTACATAAATAACACAGACTAAAAATGCGAGTACTCATACGATGCGTTTCTAATCTAGTTCTACCCCAATGTACCTAACCTAGGTATAGGAAGAGGTATGAAGTAGGTGAAGTATTCCTTACTATGGTATACTAAGAGTATGTTAAGCCTAGTATGCCTAGTATGCCAAGAGTCCCTCTAGGTTCTAGTCTGCTCCATACCTGAAGAATGAGAGAGGTAGGAATCTCTTTGCCAGACTCGAACTCCAACATCCCGCAAGGGAAGTTAGATCACTGGAAGCTGGACTCTCTGCGTGCAGGGATGACAGCGTCTTCTCAGTGCGTCAGGCCGGGAAACGGGCTCCTCTGAAGTCGAGGTCTCCTCTGATTTACAGGGGCTAGGGAAGGTATATTTATACCTGAGAATTACCTCAGAATGTTAGCATTGACGTGAGTCGGACAGCGGAAGACGTCATGAATGAACCCCTAAGGAATAATGGTTCATGCATAATATATGAGTCCTTGAAGAAATCAATAGTCCTGGACTAGGGAAACTCCCGCAGCCTAAGGGTCTGTTCTTCAAGAACTCGTTGTGACGTTAGGGTGGATGGATGTCAGAGACTATGCCTGTATTTGGAGTGCACGGTTTAATGCCTAAATAAGGGCTGGGATTTTATGCCTATATAAGGGCAGGGCGAATTGTGCCTATATAAGGACATGATACTGGAAAGCCCGTTTATGGACACCCTAAGAGGAATACAACAATACACGCTCTAAACAAAGCTTATATCCCCTGCACTTGCCAATCTTTAGAACCCCAGACAGATTTTGTGTCTATTGTGTCTTTCCACAAGTCGAATCCATGTCTAGACAGTTGGGCAATAAATGCTGCAGAGTAAATCTGTTTTGTATTTGTTAACATTATTTTCTGTCCTGTTTTGTTTACATTTTTATAGTAAAATGTTTCCGGATCAGATGTATTGTACCCTGAAAAATAGGAAACTTTTTAGCAAACGTTTTTGAACTACCTTTTGGTGGAGTAGGACAATGCTCCCATTGGTTAAACATAAACACATTTCTAGGTGTTGCAGATTTATGCAAAAAATGATGACCATAGTGGTTATAGCAATATAGCTGTTCATATTCTGATGAACCCTCTAAATATTCATTATTAGAAAATGCAGCAGACCTTTCTAGATCAAACATCATATCATTTACAGTTTCAAAGTCCCAATCATCAGAATAGGTACTGGATGAAATAAAATCACTTAGTGAAATTTTAAATAAATGTGGAATGTTCAAAAGTTCCGTAGGGCCGAAGATATCGAAATCTGTTTTGTCCCACACTATACCATCCTGTATAGGAACGGCTGTGATGTTCACTGCTGACAAGTCTCTTGCTTCACGATGGGATGATTTGTGTGGTTTTAAAAGTAAGTTCACATTTTTACTTTCAATGTCCAAACGGATGTATCTGCCATTTATAAGCACGCTCATAGTCATAACCAAAGCTAGCCAAAGCAGAAAGAAAAATATTCCAGAAATAATCCACAGTTCAATCCATGGTGAAACCAGATAAGTCTTTCTCAGAAAATGAAAAAAGTCTTGTACTTGCTGTTTAAAAGTTTTTGATGCTGGCGTCGTTTCAGGCTCACTCAGATCCTCAGAAAACATATCAAAGTTAATGAAATAGCCAGAAGCAGTTCTGTCAATTGTTGGAATTGCATCAGGATTTGTTGAATTCGCTGGAACCAGTTGATCACTTGTTTCGTTGGTGTAGACAGGTGTATTTGGACGAACTGTTACTTGAGTTTCAAGAGGGATGAGTTCCATAGCATTGTTGCTTAGTCCTTCATCTGTTACTGCTGAATTCTCGATTGTTATCAGTCTTTCAGTCTGAACCTCTTGGATAGTAGCGAGAGGAGTTTGTCTGCTACTAGGTCGGAGTCCACGAGGCCTACTATTTAGTATTGGCCACATACTGTGGTTTGATGAGGTCGATTGACACAAATCTTTTCTCCTTTTTTCCAGCAAGGGGCGGCAGAAGTACTGTTCTTGTTCCGTGTACGGCTAGGACAGGTACTGGTTGTCTGTAAGAAGGTCCAAATTCCTTCTTCTCCGCAATGTTCTCTCTGACTAGATCCCCAACTTTTGGGATCCAGACAGGCCTTGCTGGGACTGCCGGTTTTTCCCCAATGGTGGTTGGCTTCAGGAACACGTTGCTTTGTTTCGATCTTAGTTCATTTAGATCCTGTAAAACAGCCAAACGATCTTTGATATCAAAGGGTTTATTTTCCACCACTGTGCCTTTACATTTGAGATCAGGAACCCACATTCTTGTCCCAAATAGGACCTCATATGGAGTGACCCCCCCTAGAGAACTTCTTGGCAAATTATTTAATGAGCGTTGGACCCCATAAAGATGTTTGACCCACCCATCACCCGAACCTAATACCCTAGCTGTTATAGACTGCTTTATGTCCCAGTTTTTCCTTTCCACAACAGAATTTCCCTCAGGATGAAACGGAGAGGAGTACCGCAATGCAACGCCCAAGCTGGCCATGGCTTCTTTGTAAGCCCAAGAGCTAAACGCAGGGCCCTGGTCAGAATGTAGCGTGCCTATTGCGTATGTGCCGATAAAGACTCGCAAATCTTTTATAACAGTTCGAGCGTCAGCCGAGCGCTGAGGCCATATCCATAGGAACCTAGAGCATGAATCCACTGCGACCATTATATATTTATAGTTACCGTCCCTTTGCAAGGGACCGCAGTGGTCCAGGTAAACACAAGCTAATGGTTTGTCTGAAATTAACAGGGGTGTCTGCGCAGGACGTTTCACTGTGGAGACTTTCATCTGTTGGCATATTTCACATTCCAAAACATCGTTTTTGGTCTGTTTCCTAATGCCAGGCCACCAATATCTTTGTTTCAGTAAAGATACTGTTGCAGAAATACCTGCATGGGCAGAGGCTATCCCTTCATGTGCTGCTAGGATTAGTCCTAATCTACGTTCCTTGTTTGGAATTACCCTATCCCCCACTCCAGGGATTCGAGCAAAAGGAACGTTGTTCGCATCAATGACATAAGAGTACTTGAGTGGAAACTTTTTTGGTAACGCTGCACCACTGCCTTTGCTCGTAGCATTGACAACCAACAATATCTCACTGTCTATTCTCGTTTTTGAACGAGTGATCGCAGCTACGGAAGCCGTCTGAATAGCCCCCTTTGCGGCTTCGTCAGCCATTGAATTCCCTGCAACGTGAACGCCATCACGTTGATGACTCAGCGTGTGTATCACGTGAGCCTTTGGTAGTTCGTTTCTCAACTGAACTACTTGTTCCCAAAGTGTTTTATGCTTTATTGTGCCACCTTTTGCATCTTTGAACCCATTTTCAAGCCAATTTTGTATATATTCATTATACGACTGAACACAGTAGAAAGAATCGCACACTATGGGCCCGATTCACAGAACTAACTTACGTCAAAAACGTAAAGTTAGTACTTTTTGGTATTCATAGAATACACTTACTCATTTTGGTATTCACAGAATGCACTTACTCATTTTGGTATTCACAGAATACACTTACTCATTTTGGTATTCACAGAATGCACTTACTCATACTAACTTTATGTCCGCACTCGGGCCGGAGATTCCGGCCGGGTGGTGGAGATTCCGACCCGGAGGTGGAGATTCCGGCCCGGAGGTGGAAATTCCGGCCCGGAGGTGGAAATTCCGGCCCGGAGGTGGAGATTCCGGCCCAATGGTGGAGATTCCGGCCGGTTGTGGAGATTCCGGCCGGTGGCGGAATGTCCGCCACCGGCCGGAATCTCCACAACCGGCCGGAATCTCCACCATCGGGCCGGAATCTCCACCTCCGGGCCGGAATTTCCTCCTCCGGGCCGGAATCTCCACCTCCGGGCCGGAATCTCCACCACCGGGCCGGAATCTCCGGCCCGAGTGCGGACATAAAGTTAGTATGAGTAAGTGCATTCTGTGAATACCAAAATGAGTAAGTGCATTCTGTGAATACCAAAATGAGTAAGTGCATTCTGTGAATACCAAAATGAGTAAGTGTATTCTGTGAATACCAAAAAGTACTAACTTTACGTTTTTGACGTAAGTTAGTTCTGTGAATCAGGCCCTATTAGTGTGGGGAATTCGCGATCTGTACTTTCAAGTGCCAGTTTGAATGCTTGTAGTTCAGCTCGCTGAGCTGTGCAATCTCCTAGAGATTGAGTTTTAGTGACCATAGGTCTGAAGTTACCATCGCGCATGTGACCTTTAACGATTGCGCACGCTGCACTGTAAGCTTGCTTACTCCCTGTAGCGGGTTGTGCGGATCCGTCAGTGTAAATTATGATTTCATACTGATCGAGAGGCAGAATTTCAGTGGGCAGAGGACATTCATGTTCATATTGCAGGAACGCTTGTGTTTTTAAATCAGGATCAAAAACATATTCAACATCTGTTGCAGCAAGAGAATTAACCCATTGTATCCATCTAGGATGTAATGCTTTTGCATTTGGAATGCTCGCTTTAGTTACCGCCTCTAAGGCCGGTACTGGAGTTACGACAATAATGCGTTTCCCTTGGGCTAGAGCTCTTTCTTTTGCTACAGCGGTTTGAACTGCTGTCAGTATTTTTTCTGTTGAAGTGAAGCACATTTCTGCTTGTGTATACAAATGTGATTTGTATGCTATTGGTACTTTTTCAACCTCATTAAATGTTAAGTAGGTGAATCCGCATTGACCCGAAATTATTCGGATCACTAAATTGCGTTGACTTACGCGTGTTTGTAAGTGATTTGTTGCTAACATGTTAGCTTGTAGTGAACGCAAGATTTCTGTGTGTTCCTGTGTCCAATTTTTGATTGAAAAATCAGGTTTGATTAATGCGTAGAGAGGTTTAACCCTTTCTGCGTAATTTAGAATGTAAGTTCTTCCAAAATTTAGGAAACCCAGGATGGATTGTAAATTTTTCTGCGTTTTTGGAGGTTGGAGCAGCGCACACCTTTCTAAAAAGTTAGCTGCCAAGCTCTTACCTTCACTTGAAAGCTCATATCCTAGAAAAAGGACATTGAGATGGGCAATTCTGGATTTTTTTAAAGTTGAACTTATAGCCCTCAGAGGCGAAGCCCAATATAATGGTGCTCACCCTGTTCAAGTGCATATCCAGGTCATCGTCTGTCAGATAGATGTCATCGACGTATGACAATGCCTCATTATCATAAATTTGTAGTAACTCTGTTACCCTCGCTGAGAATAACCCCGGGCTGTTCTTGAACCCTTGTGGGTGTCGACAAAATTGACGCTGGGTCCCCATTATTGAGAAAGCTGTTAAGTACCTGCTTTCAGGTGCTATGTTTTGACAAAAGAAACCATTTGAAATGTCCAATGTGGTTTTATATTTTTTACGCACAATGTTATTCATTAATGCTGTACTATGTGAATTTTGCACTGCAAATGTTTTTGAACAAGTGTTCAAGTGTCTGTAATCCAAGACTAGACGATATGTATTGTCTGGTTTGGATACAGGAAACAAAGGATTGTTCATTGAGTAGGTGCATGTTTCAATCACCCCTTGGTATTCAAGTTGATCTAAGATCTCCCTGACCAGTTTTTTAGCTTCTTGCTTTATTGGGTACTGCCTTTGTGCAGTAGGTTCATTTTTTAGATGTATTTTATGGTGAGGTGAGTCCTCATCCCATCCTACATGATTTTTGTATAATGCTGGGGCCTGGGCAACTGCCCATTTCCTGGCATAAGTATATTTTAGGTGAATTGGAATATGGTTGGAGAAGGCTGATATAATGATGTCCTCGTCATGTGGGCACTCCCTGACAAATTGTGGTGGCCAGTCTTTTTCTGCTACAAGTATATCATAACCCCTTGAAAGTTTTTCCCAAAAGAGTGTTTTCACCTTTCTTGGTATGTCTCCCTCCATTCGGAGTGTTATTTCATATAACTTTTGTGGAGTACTAACCCTGGTGTCTACAGTCTCTACTGTGATGTACTCATTCAAGTCCACTATCTCCAGAAGTTCCTTCAGGTTCTGGCTAGCTATTGTGACTTCTGCTGCACTGTCCAGCATTGTCTGAGCCCATTCTCCGTTCTTGAGTTGTGTTCTCAGTATCCTCGGCATGTCTGATCTTCAGACCTGCTACCTTCTTTTTTGAGAATTGAGGTTTTGATTTATTTTTCTGAACGTGTTTGTCGTCTTTCGATTTCACGCGTTCTTCTCTATGTTCTGACCGTCCTCTTCTTTCCGATGTCTGTGACGATATCTGAAAGGTACGAGAGGAACGTGTATCAGTATCTTGATACCTGGCAGGCTTTCTTAAATTATCCCTATTCCTGAGGTTATACCTCCTTTCAGAGGGCTCCTTTTGAGGAGACCTACCTCGGGATTGAGAACGCTTCTCATTTGAATTTTGTTTATTAGTTTCCCACTACTTTTTAGAAGATGTAGGAGTTTGTTTAATAGAGTCCTTCTCAGGACTTTCAGATAGTTTTGGCTTCAATGGTCGTCCACCCAAACTATCTCT
Source organism: Calotriton arnoldi (assembly GCA_963921515.1). Taxonomy (NCBI): domain Eukaryota; kingdom Metazoa; phylum Chordata; class Amphibia; order Caudata; family Salamandridae; genus Calotriton; species Calotriton arnoldi. Next base: position 608,248 of record CAWUFW010002850.1, read on the forward strand.
GCCTAATTCTGCATATGATTGTTCTATTATTCTGGGTAGTTCTGTTTGATGTTCTGTAACATCAAATTCCCTTAATCGTTGGCGGATCGCCACTGATGCTGCCTCTCCTTTAATATTAGATAATATTATTGTTGAAACCTGGTCGAAATTTTTCAGTAATTTCATACCTAAATTAAGAGCAGGCTCTGCCCCGTATTCGTTTTGAATTTGTTTCAGGACCTCTGGTATTACTGCAATTGACGGAACACCATGTGTTTTAGTATAGATGGCAGCAAAGACTGAGCCCCAAGTGGTGCAGTCTTCCAGTTGTGGTGTGATCCCCATTGGTAAACAGATTGTTAGGATTCTGTGTTTCTCATAAAGGCTAGTATTTGGAAATACTGCTTCGATTTGAGTAATTTTTTTAGCTATCCAGAATGGAATTTGCTCACGTTTTTGTGGGCATTTTACCCATGACTGCGTATAAAGTCTGTGGTGTAATTTTTAGTGTATTCCCCTGTGGAGGGGTTTGAATTGGAATGGTCAATTGTGGTTGGACTGTGAAAGTCCGCATGACATATTGGACCAATTGTCTGTAAATTTTTATTAACTCTGTAAGTTGAGTAAGTAATTCCTCGTCTGACATCTCTTCAATGTCAGGATGAGGTGTGTAGCCGGCTAGAATCGGCCATGTTGCTCCTGGTCTACCTAGTGGATCGAGCCTGGTAATGTTTTTGTGATGTTTTAGGGCGCCTTTAAACCAGAGCTGATGCTCCTGGTATGTTAGTGGAATTTCAATATCCTCGAAAGGAATATATTCCTCTGGTGGTTCATCTTCTTTGTAGAAGTGAAACAGTTTTGTTACTGGATTTGATTCAGGGAATACTATCCATGAATAGAATACCTCTGTCTGAAATGAATCGTGTGCCTCTATCACGAAAACTGCTCTACCGCCTCTTGGTGGTAGGCCATGTTTTATAAGTTTTAGAGTGATGGCTCTCCTTAAGTTTGGATGGATGTCTATAACACCCTCCTCGGTTTCATTTAAACCTGTAAAGTTAAAAGCTGTTACGACTGGGTCAGCCGCAGCTACACCGTTCCCGGTGTCATTGTCCCCGTGTATGGACATTTGTTTTTTGAAAAATGTTTGAACAAGTTTCAAGGAAACAAAAGATAAGGTGCACAATATTTTGGAACACTGTATCCTTCAACGTTGAACAAACCAAGCAACTAATATATAGGGGTTTTTGTCCTATTTAGTTTTGGCGGATATTTTAACCCTACCCACTCCAGACGTCTTATGGAGTATGTGAGTAGGGGTCTCTGGGAAAAGCACGACTGAGTTACTCAGTATCTAGCATTAAATTACTGCCTTACCAAACGTTTGGGCGCCATGTAGTGTAGTTCCTATTTCCCTAATAGGCTCTGCGCATTGGAATAATATACCCTATAGGCTTGACATAGGACTAAGGTCGGTATGTCCCTATCGAGTATATTAAACTTAATTACTTTTGTGCCAGCTAGCTCAGAGGCCACTAGAAACTCCTTGAGAACAAGAAGGGAGTAGTTTCTGGCAACCGCATAAACATGACTACTTTGTTTCCCTTTAGAATCGGAACACGTCTCAGAATCGTGGAAACAATAGATAACAGTTTCACTTAGTCAATCGTGCATGCTTAGTTTCTACAGAGTTACACAGAAAGAAAAGACGGGCGTTTCAATAAAAGGTTTTATTGAACAGTCTTGTTTCTCGTGTAAGAGATATGTGCTGTTACGATCACAAGACAGTATGCAAGATAAATAATGTACAGCGTAAGCAGTAGAAATAAATAATACTGCGCTAGCATTATCTTTTAGCATATATTCACGTACATAAATAACATGAGCTAAAAATGCGAGTACTCATACGATGCGTCTCTAAGCTAGTTCTACCCCAATGTACCTAACCTAGTCTAGGTGTAGGGAAAGGTAAGAAGTAGGTGGAGTATTCTCTAGTATGGTATACTAAGAGTATGTTAAGTCTAGTATGCCGAGAGTTCCTCTAGGTTCTAGTCAGCTCCATACCTTGAGAAGGAGAGAGGTAGGAATCTCTTGCCGGATCTGGAACTCTAACACCCCGCAAAGGGAGTCAGCACACTGGAAGCTAGATTCTTCTGCGAGCAGGAATGACAGCGTCTTCTCAGTGCGTCAGGCCGGGATACGGGCTCCTCTGAAGTCGAGGTCTCTTCTTACTTGCTTGGGCAAGGGAAGGTATATTTATACCTGGTAGGTGCCTTGGAATGTTAGCATTGACGTGAAGTCGGACAGAGGAAGACGTCATGAATGAACTCTTAAGGTATAACGGTTCATACATAATAGATGAGTTCTTGGAGAAATCAATAATCCTGTGCTAGGGGAACTCCCAAGAGCTTAAGGGTCTGGTTTCTAAGAACTCGTTGTGACGTTAGGGTGGACGGATGTCGGTGACCATGCCTGTATTTGGAGTGCACGGCTAATGCCTAAATAAGGACTGGGATTCTATGCCTATATAAGGGCAATGTGAATTGTGCCTATATAAGGACATGTTTCAGGAAAACCTATATACGGACACCTAAAGCGGAATACAACATATCGGAGGGTTCAATCACACCCAAATCCAACATCTTCTGGACTTCAGTCCTGATGCAGTCCCTGACATGGTCAGGTTGCCTGTAAATCTTATTTTTAACAGGCAGACTGTCCCCAGTGTCCACTTCATGAGTGCACCAGGTAGTCTGACTTGGAGTCAGTGAGAACATATGTCTAAACTGGTTGAGAACTTTTCTGCAATCAGTTTGCTGCTGGTTAGTGAGGCTGCCTGCCAAGGCTACACGATCTACTGAACCATCATCAGGGTTCTGTGAGAGCAGGTCAGGGAGTGGATCACTCTCCTCCTCCTGTCCCTCATCAGTAGCCATGAGCAAGCCCATGTCTGCCCTGTCAACATATGGTTTGAGCCTGTTGACATGGAGCACCCTATGGGGGCTCCTGGGAGTTCCAAGGTCCACCAGGTAGGTAACCTCTCCCTTTTGCTCAATTATGGTATGGGGGCTACTCCACTGGTCTTGGAGGGCTGCTGGGGCCAGAGGCTCCAACACCCATACTTTCTGTGCTGGCTGATAAACAGTCAACACAGCCTTTTGGTCATGCCAGGCCTTTTGTAATTCCTGGCTAGCCTCAAGGTTTTTAGTTGCCTTCTTCATGTACTCAGCCATCCTGGAGCGGAGACCAAGTACATAGTCCATAATATCCTGTTTAGGGGGTTTGAGAGATAACTCCCATCCCTCCTTCACTAGACACAATGGACCCCAAACTGGATGTCCAAACAGAAGCTCAAATGGGCTGCAACCAACCCCCTTCCAAGGAACCTCTCTGTAGGCAAAGAGAAGGCAGGGCAAAAGTACGTCCCATCTGCGCCTAAGATTTTCTGGGAGACCTTTAATCATGCCCTTTAGGGTTTTGTTGAACCTTTAAACTAAACCGTTGCATTGTGGGTGATAAGGGGTGGTAAATTTGTAATTTATACCACACTCCTTCCACATAGCAGTTAAGTAACTAGACATGAAGTTTGCATCTCTGTCTGATACTACCTCCTTAGGAAAACCCACACTGGAAAAGATTCCCAGGAGGGCCCTTGCCACCACAGGAGCTGTGGTAGTTCTAAGGGGTATTGCCTCTGGATACCTAGTGGCATGGTCCACCACCACCAGTATAAATCTGTGCCCAGATGCAGTTTGAGGATCCAGGGGACCAACAATGTCAATCCCCACCCTCTCAAAGGGAACCCCCACCACAGGTAGTGGTATCAGGGGGGCCTTTGTAGTGCCACCTGTCTTACCACTGGCTTGACAGGTGACACAGGAGCGACAAAACTCCTTGGTGTCTTCAGACATATGAGGCCAATGAAAGTGAGGGACAATCTGTCCCAAGTCTTGTTTTGGGCTAGGTGACCTGCTAATGGGATATCATGTGCTAGTGTCAATAGGAAGCTCCTAAACTTCAGAGGTATAACCAACCTCCTGGTGGCTCCAGGCTTGGGGTCTCTACACTCTGAGTAAAGGAGTCCATCATCCCAGTAGATCCTATGGGACCCACTAGCACTCCCAGCAGCCTCAGCAGCAGCTTGCTGTCTGAGGGGTTCAAGAGAGGGGCAGCTCAGTTGCTCCTGGCTCAGATCTGCCCTGGAAGGGCCCCTGTCCCCAAGAACTCAACCTGATCAGGTTCAAGCTCATCTGGGTCAGTTCCTTCTTCAGGACTAAGATCAGCTCCCTCAAGAGACTGATCTGGATTCTGAGGCAGGGGGGAAGACACTGCCTTAACCCTACTGCTCCTTCTCTTGGAAGGCGCCTGGTCCATTCTTCCAGGATCCAGGGCCTGTTCAGTGTTAGACATTTTTGCCTGTGACCTGGTCATAGCAAACACATCTGCAGGGATACCCAACATTTCTGCATGAGTCCTGAGTTTCACTTCAGCCCAAGCTTAAGTTTCTAAATCATTGCCCAAAAAGCATTCAACAGGGAGGTCTGCACTTACCACAACCTTCTTAGGGCCAGTTACCCCTCCCCAGGTAAAATTAACAACTGCCAAGGAATGGTCTGTCCTGACATTGCTAGCATTGGTCACTTGGTACATCTCACCAAGTATGATTTGCTCAGGAGCCACAAGATCTTTTGTCACCATTGTGACACTTGCTCCTGTGTCCCTGAATGCCAAGGCCTCTTTTCCATTTATTATAGGCTGTTGTCTGTATTTGCCCAGATTACTGGGGCTTACAAATAAGGAGGCCATATCCATGCCTCCATCACAGATCAACATAGCCTGAGTTGGAACTCTGACTAGGCCAGAGTCCATCTCAGATCCCACGGTTAACCCTACTACACCCTTATTTGGAGCACCACCACTTGGAGCTGAACTAGGGAGAACAGTTGCCTTAGGGGCAGTGGTGGTTGGAGTTGAGTCCTTGGACTTGGTACAATCACTTGTCCAATGGGTCTTCTGTTTACAGATTTGACACCATGGCTTCTTCTTGCCTTTTCCTTTGTTTGATTGTGACTCCCCACCAGATGCAGATTTTTGGGGCCCTTGAGAAGACTTCTGGTCTTTACCCTTCTCCCCACCCTTATCAGAGTTTTCAGAATCTTGCTTCTTGGAGTCACCACCTTGGTTCTGAACCTTCTGCCTCACCCTGGTTCTGACCCATTTGTCTGCCTTCTGGCCCAATTCTTGGGGAGAGGTCTGATCCGAGTCCACCAGGTACTGATGCAACAGTTGATGTTGACAGTTATTAAGGATTTGCTCTCTCATGATTAAATTATACAATCCTTTGAAATCACACACCTTACTGCCAAGTAACCAGCCTTCCAGAGCCTTAGTAGCACAATCTACAAAGTCAACCCAGTCCTGAGTCTGTGCCTTTTGGGTATCTCTGAACTTTAACCTGTATTGTTCAGTGGTTAGGCCAAACCCATCAATCAGAGCACTCTTCAGGACTTTGTAATTATCAGCATCCTCTTCTCTTACAGTGAGAAGCTTGTCTCTACCTTTGTCTGCAAAGGAGAGACACAAGAATGCTGCCCACTGCTCCTGAGGGACCCTCTGTACCTTACAGGCCCTCTCCAGTGCAGTTATCCATTTGTGGATGTCATCCCCACTCTGGTAGGGAGGGACAATCTTGTTCAGGTTCCTATGGTCATGAGTATGATCTCTACCTCTAGGGACACTGTGGCTGCCACCATGGGGCTCTAGCCCCAACTTCTGAGAAGCTCTCTGAAGCTCCAGGGATTCCCTATCTAAGGCCAATTGCTCTCTCTTGATTCTGAGCTTAGCTCTCTCAAACTCAAGCAGTTGGCACTTCTTCTCATAAGAGGACTCCCTTTTATGAGAAGTAGAGGTCCTATGAGAAACAGAGCTCCCTACAGATGTGCCAGAATGATTAGATTCCTGAGAATGATATCTTGATCTTCTTGGTAAACTGTTAACCCTTCCAGGTGGGGTAAAGAGAGGCCCATTGAGGCCTCCTTCCTCACCTTCAGGAAGAATTGGATTGTCCAGTGTAGAATCATTTTGATCCTCCTGGCCAGCATCAGAGTCCTGGTCATTGAAGTTTTCACTTCCTGGCCTTTCCTCTTCTGCTGCCCCACCCCCTTTGCCTGCCTCATCAGACCCTGGGGTCTTTCTGAGGTCATCTAAAAGCAAAGTCTCTATGAGACGTTGAGTGTTGGGGTTTTTCCCTGTCTTCAGTTTCCTAGATGTACACATGGCTCTCAATTCTTGGAATGAGAGATGGTCATACTTAGTTGGCAAGGAGCCACCGGCCTCAGGCCTAGAAGACATGCTAGTGTGGTGTGGTGTATGCACCTACCTGCTCTAGTGGGAACTGAACTCTGTTGAGTTGGAGAAAGGGTGTGCTAAGCCCTTGACTTACCCAACTCTAAGTTCAGTAGAACTTACTTTATTCTAGTCTTGATTTATATGTACCTAAGTACCTTTAGTGGTTTTTAGTTAGTCACTCAATGAGATTATCTGGTAAAACAATAGCAAGCTTGAATCCCAACCGCTGCACACCAATGTGAGAAGTTGGCCTGGTATATGCTGTCCACTAAGTAAAGTGGGCACCTTGCACCAGTCCAAACGATCCTTATTGATGATTAGGTTAAAGACAACCTTTATAGAAAGCTATCCTAGTGGTAGCTGTGGAGAGCAGCCTTCAGGCTAAGTCTTGAAGGAATGTAAAGCAGCTTGTTTTACCAGTATATAACCTCCTGAATGACCAAATGAAAGGAGAAGCACACCAGGTGTATATAAAATATATGTGTTTATTACTAAATACTCTCTACTAACCTCTTTATGAGATTAGAGAACAATACACACAATATTAAATCACTAGAACAACAGTAAATAGCACAATACACAGCGGGCTCCAGGGGAGACCGAACCATATACTAAGAAAGTGGTATAAGAACCACGACTTGACTGAGACACAGTGCCTAGAGCACGTAGAATCGATGGGACCCCAAGGAACCACCCAAGGTAGTGACGCAGGGGACCCACGGAGGACGGGTGCAGTGTGGGAACACAGACGCAAGCTCCGTACAACTCTATGGGAAAGTCGCGGTTGGAATTTTAAAGATTAAGGACACTTAGGAGAGGACTTCAAACAAACCCAGCTAAACATAGAAGGCTCTAAGGCCATCACCCTTGAGAGTACCGAGGTACCCGTGTTACCTATCCCAGAGGAGCCGGGTGCATAGGGGTCAAGTGGTGTCGGAAACCCTCGTCGTTTTCAATGGCGTGATGCGAGAAAGTACTGCTGCCGTGGAGAAGAAAAGTGTCCGGTGTGATCCAAGCCTGGATCGGAGATGTGAAGAACCTGAAAGCAGAGGGAACAAAGTCTGGGTCACTTCACGTGACCAGGAGCGGAGCAATCGAATGCCCACCGATGTCGGGTGCTTCAGGTGCGATGAGGTGAAGCTTGACTCTGCAGCCACGGGGACCAGGAGATGTCTGCGACAAAAACAGTCCGGATTCGAGCTCTCCCAAAAGGATGTCGAGTGCTGGGGGGTCAGTGTCCGGATTGAACACCAACAAGCCTTGGCAACTGCAACCCATGCGGTCAGAGGAAAGATGCTTCTGTAAGGACCAGCAAGGTCCTGAGGACTCCCCAAGCAAGGGAGAGTCAGGGCACGTCTGGAGCAACTAGGGAAGCCCACTGAAAGTTAAAGTTGCCTTCTCAGGGACCCACAGGCCAACGGACCAGGGATCGCAAAGGGACCTCAAGCTGAATCACCAAATACCAGCCTACAGAACACTCGTGGAGAGTAGGCCAGTAATCTTCACTGGAATTGCTGCTCGGGGTCAGGACTGCAAGTAGCCCAAAGCACAGCTTCATGGATTGCCGAAAAGCATATGCTGCTGCAAATGTACACGGTGCCCAGGGGTACGGGTTTCGCGGTCCCCACGAGGAATACGGGCCTCAGAATTGCTGAGAGCGCAGATCGACCTCGGTGACCTCGGGAACCCACCTCCTGTGTTGCAGAAATCTTTGGAGTCCTTCGGGAGCTTCAGAGATGCAAACTGGTCAGATGCGTTTAAGTGCCTGCTCAGCAGGGGAGTAACTCCTTTACTCCAAGGGAGATTCTTCAGTCGTCCAGCAAGGCGTAGATCGTCGAAGGTTACTTGGTTTCTGTAGCAGAGTTTAGTCAAGGTAATATCTAAAGTCCTGTAGCCGGGGGTTCCTACTTTATACCCAAGGAAGGGGTGGGACAAACTCTGGGGACCCACCTATGGGAGGGTCAGGACAGAGGGGTGGCTACACCCATGTCCTTTGTCCAGTTTCGCGCCAGAGCAGGAGCAAATGGCTCCTGCAGCCGGTTTGAGCTGGACTATGCACAGGGACACCAAATGTGCCCCCAGTGCAGACATCAAAGCACTCTGAGAGTGCACCCACCCAGCCCCAATACACTAAAGCCTGTCTGGGAGGTGGTCACACCTCCCTGTGACAGGAAACCTATTGTCAAGCCTTCCCCTGCTGGAGTTTCGTCCAGCAGCAGGAGGGCAGACTCGTGTCTGTGGCTGGCAGCATCCATTTTGTGATGCCAGGGTTCTGTGAAGCTGGTACCGGGTGTACCGGTGTTGTCATATTTCTTCCTCTAAGAGGGTGGAATCATACCTCCCACACCAGTTACTGGTGTGGAGGTATGATTCCAAGGTGTTTGACACCAAACATGACATGTTTCCATGCAGCCATTTTAAAGTTAGCATTTACCGCGAGGTTATAATGCACTTAAGTATATATGGTTGGCTGCATCACAAACAACCCCGGAGAATAGGTTCCGAAGGCTGCAGAGGGGCTCTGCTCATGCATGGGCAAACTCTCACATAAAATCCAGCACCCTGCCTTTAGGATTGATAAGGCCTGCTATAGGGGTGACTGATAGGTTTATATGTGCAGTGATTAGGATAGATATAGTGAACCTATATCTAAGTAAGGGGTGCATGCACCACCTTACACAGGCTGCAGTAGCAGACCTGTGGTGTCATTTTAAATGGTCTCTCAGGGGTGGCATAATACATGCTGCAGCCCCTGGGAGGCCTCTGGGGTACCTATGCCCTGGGTACATAGTTTACCATATACTAGGGACTTATAAGGGTACCACAGAATCCAATCTGGAGTGTACCTAAAGTACATGCAATCAATTTAGAGGAGAAAGCAGATAGACTGGGGTCCTGAATAGCAGGATCCCAGTCAGACTAAGTCGAAAACAGTGAAACATCAGCAAAAAGTGGGGGTGACTATAAGAAGCAGATCCGACTCTCCTACAGCAATCTTGACCCAAACTATTAGCCCCCCTCCTGGGCAACCTACCCCTTTTGTGACTGCTGGGGAACAGTAACAAACATACCCCGACTTGTATATGGGGACCAGGCTCCAGGTTTCCTGAAAGATGCATTTGTCAAAGCCCTCTATGAAGTTGTTCCAATGGGGAAGGGGCATTTTGAAACTTAGCCCTGCCACGTTCCAGGATACTAGTGTAAATTGGGGATTAAAGCCTGAGCTATCACAGGCTATATTGGTTGGGCTGCCTTGACAACTATTGGTTGGGACTACTGTCATGTTCTTTACGCCTAAGCTCATGCTGGGATTAACCCCCCTGTTTGTATTAGCCAGTCTGAGGTCTCTGGATCCGCTATCCCTACATACTTTCCTACTAGAATGAGGTAGCTGGGTGTCATCTGAAATAGAGCAAGATGCCCGATTTGTTGGATTGGTGAAAGGGTACCTATTTTGCCGGCAGTCAAGACCCGGGAGTCAATCGACGGCCCCCAGGGTTGAATTGCGGCCTAACCGGTCTATGATAGAATGAGGTGTTAGGTTTGTTTGTGCTAGAGGGATGTGTCGTTTGAATTGGATATAAGATGAATCAGGGGGGCAGCTACTAAGTTCTAAGGCTAGTAAATTTTAAGCTAGTTCCTCCCCTTTAAGGGTTAATTCTGTACAATCAGTATGCTGATCTGGAACTGTGCATCTTCTGGCCCTCACTATGTCGTCATCGATCACTGGGCGGCAACCTCTGACCTGGCAAATCCAACGGATTGCTTTGTTTGTCAGTGAGTCTTCCCCCTCATATCCCCTTCTATCACCCAGTTTGGAAACATTGACTATGAAAATTTTTCGGGCACGCAGTAGAATTGGTGGGCGTAGAGATATTGGATGTATCCTATCTGTTGGCACCGGAACTACCTCTCTATGAGTGTTATTACTTATTACACTATGTTGACTGAGGTGTTAACTCCCTAAGATCAGTTTTAGGGGTAGATTGTCTATAGGGGGGATTACATCCGATGCCCCTCGATCATGAAAGTTAGTGGTTGGATAGGAACTATTTTGTATTGGGTAAGCACATCTGTACTTACAAGGCGGAGCTGGGGTAGGAGGCGCATGTGTGGATTGGCAGGTTACTCTTGGTGCAGGCTCATTCATGGAAGAAGATCTTAAGCTAATCTCCATTAGTTGAGGTAAAAGGCCTGTGAGGCCGCCTATCATTGATCTCAGTGCCCCTACTTCTACCCTTAGGTCACTAATAAGTCGGTGGGTGTTCTGATTCAGTATGCAATGGTGGACGTCTAAGGGTGGATCGGTGGTCACAACTGGTGATGGTTGAGTATTAACATCCTTAGGACCATTAATTGGGTCTAGAAGAAGGGTAAATCTATTACTGCAAGGGATCACTGGCTCAAACTGGGTCTGGGAGCAGGTATCAGTCGGTAGGGAATGGGCTCCCACAGTGTGAGTTTCGCCTCCCTGGTCACTAGAGCTATAATTCTTGCTGTTCGCTGTTCTAAACATTTTTATGATGACCGGGATGCTACTGGAGCAGGTTTTGGTAGGGGGAGTCTGACTAGCCACAGCACATGGGGACGTCACCTTGTGGGTGTCTAGAATACCTTCGCATTCGACTATCAGACTGTCATTGCGGTCTAGTACAGGATTGCTACCTGCATGTTTGGCCGCTGCAGCCACTTTCTTGCTTTTTTCCCCTACCCCGTTACTCCACCTCCCCTGTCCTCCACTGCTTTCCTTTTCCGCATCCCTCAAACAATGATCTCACTGATTCAGCTGGTTGTTCTTTGTGTAAGGCACGGGAAATAGACCCTACTACCAAAACCCAGCCTAGGATGGTCAAAAATGGTTTGGCGGTGCCTGGATATTGGTAATCTCAGCGCTGGGAGTGCAGGGAGGCCTCAATTGGAAGGCGGTGTGTGCAGTGTATGCGGTGTGAACACTATTGGCCTCTAATAATGACTTCCCCCTGCGGGAGCGCTCTAGGGCACACAAAAGCACTGGGAAAACACTGGAGGATACCAATGGAGGACAACAAAAAGACAACAAGAAAAGTCCCACAGTATCAGCAACACTACATGTCTGCAGTTGTCAGTGAAGATTAAACTCAGCAGTTCAGACAAACTTGGCAGTCCACACGCCACACAGTTTACAGTTTGCAGTTCGAGGGAGGGATAGAAAATGTTAGTGTCCGGGTTCTGCTATGGCTTTGGTGTGTTGCATCAGGCAAAGTCAAACCACCGTTCTCCCCAGCTTGCAGTAAAAATGAAAGAGATGCAGTGACTTACAAGGTGGCAGCCGGACTCCTACGACCTCCTGGATAGAAAACACAAGGGGGGTGGCCCCGCCCTGCCTCTTCCTGGCAATGACGGGCGAGGATGGGCCCGCCCTTGGCCCCGGCTTCGCCCGGGCACAGCCCACGCACGTCCCGCGCAGCGGGAGGAGTGCAGCACTTAAAAGCGCGTCCTTGGATGTTGACCCTCCCTCAGGGCAGCAAGGAATCCTGGGACATGCAGCCCCCACCAGGCCACAGCAAACACGATTCTTCCATGATTAACCCGCACAGTGGGAGGAGTGCAGCGCTTAAAAGCACGTCCTTGGAAGTTGGCCCTCCCTCAGGGCAGCAAGGAATCCTGGGACATGCAGTCCCCACCAGGCCACAGCAAACACGATTCTCCCGCGATTCTATTATGATTGGGGGAAATATATTTTTAAGACGCTTATTAAAGATTCCGCAATGTATCTCTTCTGAGATCGCCCATGATGAAGCAGGCTTGGGATATATTTCAGATTTTATTCACTTTCGCCCCGTACTTCTGTAGCTTAAGGTTGACTGAAAGATTAACTTAAATTTAACAAACAAATTCTAAGGGACTGTCTAGATGACATGCTTTGTATCCCCTGTTTGCACTATATTATGTGCACTTTGAGAGACTTTGGCAGGCATGAACTTTTTTTGACTCAGTCTGTATTTCTAAAGCTGACATTCTGTAGGCCAAACATGCCTTTTATGCCAAGGTGGGTGCAGACAGGGAAGCCTTTGCGCTGATTAAGTGTTCCTTGACTCACTATTATTTGGTTAAATCAATGAGTGGCTTGGAATTGTATCTGACCCTAGAGAGGACGCACATATGGTGAGTCTTTCTAGGGGGGCCTGGGGGTTTCAGTTTTACTGACACAGGGGGAAATGACTTTCCCCCTGCATCTGTATAGAGTGGATTTCTGCTCAATGATCACGTGTGGGGCCTTGATTCTGGAGCAGGAATCCACACCACTAGACACCTGGAATGTTTTTCCAAAATTATGGGGGAGCTACCCCTTAGGCAAGGGTCACTCCCCTGGGGGCATGTTTGATCTGTGTTGTGGCCCCCACTGGGGGCTGATGCAGGCCATTTTTTCAGCTGATCTGCCCTTGGGGGGGTTCGAAACCCACTAGAAGCCAGGGATTGCATTATTATCCTTACTGGGAGCAGCCCCTTGGGCAAGAGTCGCACCCCTCGGGGGAATTTCTTTTGTGGTAATTCCGCCCCTCCTCCCAGAGGGCAGTTTTGCTGTTTTTAGGCTGATCTGCCATCTGGGGGTGGGGGGGGGGGCGGAATCCCACTAGACACCAGGGAAAATTATTGTTTATATGTCGAGGAGCAGCCCCTTGGGCAACGGTCACCTCCCTTTATTGGAGCAATGTTCTGGCAGTTTTCTTACCCCCCCAGATTGGCCTTATTTCCATGGAGGCAGAAAGCCACTTGGCACCAGGGAGTTGTAAGTTTATATGGTGGGGAGCTGCCATATATTTAGCCCCATCTGCCACTAGACAACAGGGATATTTACATGTATATGTCAGGGAGAGGCAGAAAACCACTAGACACCGGGGAAAGTTTCTGTGTGTGTGTGAACTGGAAATCGGCTGATGGTCTGCGTGTAGTTGATGTGTGTCGGCTAACGCTTAGCTGGCAGTGTGTGTGAACTGGCACTTGGCTGGCAGTGCGCGTGGACTGCGCTAGGCTGGCAGTGTGCGTGCACTGGTACTTGGCTGGCGGTGTGCGTGGACTGGCAGTTAGCTGGTGGTGTTCGTTGACTGGCACTTGGCTGGCGGTGTGTGTAGACTGGCACTTGGCTGGTGGTGTTTGTGGGCTGGCGCTTGGCTGGCGGTGTTTTCTGGACTGGTATTTGGCTGGCAGTTGGCTGACAATGTGTGGGTCTGGCATTTGAATGGCAACGGGCAGGCTTTATAATGTTTTATAATGTTAACTGTTTTATTTCTTTCTATCATTTGTGATCGTATAGATTTATTTCTCCTTTTTATTCTAGTGCAAAGCTTTTATTTTTCTTTGCTGCGACTCCTACTTGCAGTTTTGGCACTGGTAGATCTGCAGTTTGTGTAGTTGCATGTGTTTGGTAAGAAAACGTTTTTTGTACTGTTAACTCCAAATAAGTATCATTGCCCTGCATGAATGCGTTTTTTGTAAATACTGTAATAATAGCAGCATATTTAGCTTCTGTTTGATTGTGTGTGAAATTCTCCTTGGATTTCTTCACAATGTGTATTGTGTTGTCTTGTGTGTTATTTTCTTTTGTTTTTCCTTTTTAGTGAGATATTGTTGGTGCTTGCTGTATCTGCGCAGAGTAGGTGCTGATCTAGCTGTCTCTGGCAAGTGATTGATATTGTTTTACAGTATATAGGTCTTTGTGTGCTTTGTATTGATTGACTTTACCTTGCAATTGATATATGCCAGTAGTTTTACTTTTTGTTTGATATAGCCCTACTTTGTTTATTACTTGTTTTACACTGTGTTAGGTATTGTTAACTTATTTGTCAAGTTACTTTTCTTAGTAAGAATTATGGCTAGCTGCAGGCTTACAGCTTAGAAGATTATTGGTATGCTTTTTGAGTCTTCTTCTGACCATGATTATGAGACTGAATCTGCATCTTAGGCAGAGGAGGAAGGCCAAGATTCTGGCAGTGAATTTTCTGTCTGAGAGGAATCATCTGATGAAGCCACTCTCAGTGCAGAGGAAGTGCCTCGTTTAGAGGAGAACACTGATGTGTTGATAGCGCAGCAAGAGGCATCTGGATTGCAGCCCGGGGTTGAAAGGCTTCCCATTGGAAGAGCTGAACTATGGGTTGCTCCAAGCATGGTGCAGCCAGCGTTGCCTGCCTTTAGTGGTGTCGCAGGGTGTAGAGTGAATACTGAAAACTTTTTGCTTATAAATTTCTTTCAGTTGTTTATGGACAATGTATTTTTGGATGAGATTGTTGACTAGACTAATTTGTATGCTAAACATTATGAACAGTGCCAGACTTAAGCACCACTCTAGAGCTGCCAGGTGGACTATCACAAATCTGGATGAGTTGAAGAAGCTCTTGGGCTTAACTTTTCTGATGGGCTTGATAAGGAAGCCGTCACTGTCTTCATATTGGTCTACTAGCCTCTTGATGGCAACGGCTATATTTCCTGCAACCATGAGTCGGATGCTGCACTTTGTTGAAAATGCTTCAGCGTTGCCGCAAGATCACCCTGATTGTGAGCATGTTTTTAAGTTTTGGGTTGTCCTTCATCACTTTGTAGATCGATTTTCAGAGATCTATGTCCCAGGGAAAGAAACAGCTGTGAATGAGTCTTTGGTCCTGTTCAAGGACCATTTGGTATTTAAGGCAGTACATTTCTAGCAAGAAGGCACAGTATGGAATTAAGATGTATATGCAGTCTGAGAGTAGTACTGGATATGTCTATAATTTCAGGGTGTATACAGGAAGGGATTCTACCATTGATCCCTCTGGTTGTCCGTCCACTTTCGGAGTTAGTGAGAAAATTGTGTGGGAACTAGGCAGAGGACTTTTTAACAAAGGGCACCTTTTATACGTAGATAACTTCTACACTGGTGTGCAATTGTTCAAAGTGGACACTGTTGCTTGTGGCACAAACTGCTCTAACCATAAAGGTTACCCAAAAGAGCTTGTTTGAAAAAACTTGAGAGGGGACAGTGCAGTGCCTTGCGTAGTGATGAACTTCTAGCTGTGAAATTTTCAGAGAGGAGAGATGTCTACATGCTGACTACTATCCATGATGAAAGTACTTCACCTGTGACTTCTTGGGGTCAGATTGCTGAAGTGAGCAAACCTATGTGCATTTTAGGCTGTAATAAGTACATTGGTGGTGTGGTTAGAGTAGCTCAGAGGTAGGAACCTTACACTGCTGTTTGTAAGGCTTACATTTGGTATAAGAATTTGGCTCTCCATTTAGCACTTTCAATGCTTTTGTTGTATTCAAGGATTGGTCTCCAGAGTCAAAGATGACATTTGTTCAGTTTCATCAGTATGTAATAGCAGCCTTGTTGTAGTGGAACAAGCAGTTGTTGCTAATGTGTGAGTGGTGGAGGATGTGGATAGAATGAAAGATTGCCACTTTCCTGATCACATTCCTCCCAGTAGGAGATGTAGGAGATGTAGAGTCTGCATCTGAAGAGGTGTGCAGAAGCAGAGTTGTATGTATTTTCCCGATTGTCCTTCTAAACCTGAGCTGTGCATGCCCACATGTTTTAAATTGTACCACATGCAACAGAGTTATTGAGAGCAACCGTAAGTGTAAAAGTAAACTGACTGGTCGGTATCATTTTATATTTTTTGTTCAGATTTCATGGTTGTCATTAGTGTGATGTAGTTAGTTAGAGCTGCTGTGTTTGTAGGTATAGTTTTGTATCTTCTAATTGGTATGTGTTTTCGTTTTTGTTAAAAAAAAAATGTGATGGTGGTGTGTGTGGACTGGCGCTTGGCTGTAGGTGTGTGTGGACTAGTGTTTGGCTAGTGGTGTGCATAGACTGGTGCTTGGGTGGTGGTGTGCGTGGACTGGTGCTTGGCTGGCGGTGAGCGTGGACTGGCGCTTGGATGGTGGTGTGCCTGGACTGGTGCTTGGATGGTGGAGTGCGTGGACTGGTGCTTGGCTGGCGGTGTTCATGGACTGGTGCTTGATTAGCGGTGTGCATGGACTGGCACTTGGATGGTGGTGTGCGTGGACTGGTGCTTGGCTGGAGGTGTGTGTAGACAAGTGCTTGGCTGGCAGTGTGCGTGGACTGGCATTTCGCTGGCAGTGTGCGTGGACCTGCGCTTGACTGGTGGTGTGTGAGAGCTGGTGCTTGGTTGACTGTATGTGAGAGCTGGCATTTGGCAGGTGGTGTGTGAGTAGTACACACACTTCTAGCTAAACGCCAGTCCACACATTCCGTCAGCCGCCAGCCGGTGTGATTGCTGTGTCAGTAATGGGGGCATATTAAAGTGATGGGCCCTTGAATGGCGCTCTCTGTTTATGCGAGTGTTGTAATGTGCTGGGACAGCAGCTGGCAGTGTGAATGTTCTTGTGTGGGTCACGTATTAAAGGTGTGTGAATGGCCTGTAAAGCGGTTGGTGCCTTGTCGTAGTTTTACAGCTCACGAGTTGTGAGACATTTGTTAAGTTTTTTGCACTTTCAATTATTATCAGTGCATAACATTTTTGTGAAATCTCTTATTGATAAAATTTAGATTATGAGCCTTTCACTCACCCACGTCCCAAATCAAACCAGAATGTGTGTGAAATATTTGTCTTTTCTGACTTTCTCTGCTAGGGTGTATATTGTCTGTAGGGAACATCTACCAGCTCTAGATATTTTTGTAAACTAGACAAAATCCACAGCTAGGCACATTGCAAAAAATGGTCAGTTTTCAGTGGAAAAAAGTGATGTGTCCATTTTGGGCTTTTTCCTGTTGCGGGCAACAGGCCTACCCACACATGTGAGGTACTATTTTTATCGTAAGACTCGGGGAAATGTCGGTTGGGTGGAAGTTTGTTACTCCCCACAAACTGCAGAACTTTCCATCACAGAAATTTGAGGAAAATTTGCTTTTTCAGACAAATGTTGAGGTTTGCAAGGGATTCTGGGTAACAGAACCTAGAACACAAGTCACCCCATCCTTGATTTTAACAGGAGTCTAGCTTTCAATAATGTACAAGTTTGTTAGGTTTCCCTCAGCGCCGGCTGCGCTAGGGCCCAAAATCCACAGCTAGACACATTGCAAAAAAGGGTCAGATTTTAGTGGAAAAATGTGATGTCTCCACGTTGCGTTTTGGGCAGTTTCCTGTTGCAGGCACAAGGCCTACCCACACAAGTGAGGGACAATTTTTATCGGGAGACTTAGGGGAATGCTGGGTGGACAAAATTTGTGGCTCCCTCCAGATTCCATAACTTTCCCTCACAGAAATGTGAGGTAAATGTGTTTTATTAGACACGTTTTGAGGTTTGCAAGGGATTCGGGTTAACAGAACCTTGTGAGAGCCACAAAAGTCACCCAATCCTGGATTACCTTAAGGTGTCTAGTTTTAAAAACAATTCAGGTTTTCTAGGTTTCCCTGGGTGCAGGCTGAGCTAGGGCTCAAAATCCACAGCTAAGCACATTGCAAAAAAAGGGTCCATTTTCAGTGGAAAAATGTAATGTGTCTATGTTGCGTTTTGGGACTTTTCCTGTTGCG
Organism: Calotriton arnoldi; assembly: GCA_963921515.1. Lineage (NCBI taxonomy): Eukaryota > Metazoa > Chordata > Amphibia > Caudata > Salamandridae > Calotriton > Calotriton arnoldi. Next base: position 626,085 of record CAWUFW010002850.1, read on the forward strand.
GGCACCAGGCCTACCCACACATGTGAGGTGCCATTTTTATTGTGAGACTTTGGGGGATGCCGGGTGGGTGGAAGTTTGTGACTCCCCACAGACTGCAGAACTTTCCATCACAAAAACGTGAGGAAAATTTGCTTTTTTCAGTCAAATTTTGAAGTTTGCAAGGGATTCTGGGAAACAGATTCTAGTGAGAGCCACACAAGTCACGCCATCCTAGATTTTCCCAGGTGTCTAGCTTTCAATAATGTACAAGTTTGCTAGGTTTCCCTTGGTGCCGGCTGAGCCAGGGAACAAAATCCACAGCTAGGCATGTTGCAAAAAAAGGGTCAGTTTTCAGTGGAAAAATGTGATGTCTCCACATTGCTTTTTGGGCTGTTTCCTGTCACGTGCACTAGGGCTACCCACACAAGTGAGGGACCATTTTTATCAGGAGACTTGGGGGAATGAAATGTGTGGCTCCTCGCAGATTCAGAACTATCCCTCACCGAAATGTGAGGAAAATGTGCTTGTTAGACAAAATTGAAGTTTTGCAAGGGATTCTGGGTAACAGAATCTGGTTCGAGCCCCACAAGTCACCCCATCCTGGATTCCCTTTAGGTGTCTAGTTTTAAAAAATGCACAGGTTTGCTAGATTTTCCTGGGTGCCGGCTGAGCTAGGGCCCAAAATCCACAGCTAAGCACATTGCAAAAAAAGGGTCCGTTTACAGTGGAAAAATGTGATGTGTTTATGTTGCGTTTTGGGCCGTTTCCTGTTACGGGCACTAGGCGTACCCCTAAGGTCCTAGAGGTACCATTTTTATCGGGAGACTTGGGGGAATGCCGGGTGGGTGGAGGTTTGTGACTCCCCACAGATTCCAGAACTTTCCATCACAGTAATATGAGAAACATTTGTTTTCTTAGACAATTTTTGACGTTTGTAAGGGATTCTGGGTAACAGATCCCGGTGTGTGACACTCAAGTCACCGCATCCTGGATTTCCCCGGGAGTCTAGCTTTCAAAAATATTTATGTTTGCTAGGTTTCCTTAGGTGTCAGCTGAACTAGGCCCCAAAATCCACAGCTGGACACATTTCAAAATAGGGTCAGTTTTTAGTGGAAACATATGTGTCCACGTTGCGTTTTGGGCTGTTTCCTGTGGCGGGTACTAGGCCTACCCACACAAGTGAGGTACCATTTTTATCGGGAGACTTAGAGGAACACAGAATAGTAGAACAAGCCTAATTAACAATTGTCTTTCTCTGCAATTGTGCTTTCCAAATCTAAGACAATGTGCATGAAAAAGTCATTTTGAGAAATACCCTCTAATTCATATGCTATTATGGGTACCCACAAATTCAGATATGTGCAAATAACCACTGCTTCTAAACTCTATATATTGTGGCCCTTATTGAAATACATAGGCTTCCTTGATACTAATTTTTCACTCTTTTTATTTTACCAAATTATTTGCTGTATACCTGGTACACAATGAAAAAACATTGCAAGGTGCAAGAGGTATTGGCTCTGGGTTTCTCAGGTTCTTGAAGAACCTACAAACCCCACAACCATACGGGTTCAGTGGACATAACGGTATATAGCTTTTGAAAATCTGCCATACTTAGAAGAAGTTACAGATAAAAATGCAGACACAAATGGCTGTTTTTTTTATCAATTTCAATATTTTTTTATTGCAACTGTTACTTTCTATAGGAAAACCGTGAAGGATATACACAAATGACCCCTTGCTGAATTTAGAATTGTGTCTTCTTTTTAGAAATGTATGGCTTTCCAGGATGCACAATTGTTTTCACTTCCATTTCTACCACTTACTGGAAGGAGGCTGATCGCACAAAATATAGGCAAAATGGGCTATGTCTCAGTAAAATGCAAAAACTGTATTGAAAAATGTAGTTTTCTGACAAAAGTCTACCTGTTCCTGAAAGCTGGGAAGATGGTGATTGTAGCACTGCAAACTCTTCATTGATGCCATCTGCATGGAAAAAAGCTGATGCTTTCTTCTGCAGCACGGTTTACTCATTTTCCCCCCAAAAAAACTAATTTAGATGTATTTTGACTAATTTCTCTGTCCCCTCCAGGGGAATTCACAAACCCTGGATACCTTTGAAGTTCCCATGATGTTGGAAAAAAAGGACGCAAATTTGGCATGGATACCTTATGTGGATAAAAAGTTATGGGGGCCTAAGCACGAATTACCCCCAAATAGCCAAAAAAAGGCTTAGTATGGGGGGTGGCCTAGCAGAGAAAGGGTTAATACACTAAGATATAAATTTATTCGGCCACTTCTGTCACTGATTAACTTTAGACAAGTGTGTCCAGCTTTATTATTCTTACAGCTTTTATCTACTTCTAATGTATGTTTTCACTTAACATTGTTTTATCTGTTGTTTTAAATTCAAACTCTGAGAGGCAATTACTTAATAATCTGTTGTTTTAAATATGCTGTATTTTTTCATGTCATTATGAGATGTATCTATGTATTTGCACTTTTTGATGATTTGCATTGCTGGAATCAAATAAAGTTTACTTACTACAGCTACTACTACTTATAAAGAGCTGTTTATAAATGTATTCCCTCACCTCTCCTGTCATTTTTTAGTTGGGTGTTCTGATAATGGGTGGGTGTTCTGATGCAGTTTCCTTCTTCATCTATCATTGCAACATCTATGTCTACCTTTTTACCCTCCTGCTGGTACCTCCCATCCTACATATTTTCTTACTTCTTTAGTTTCTCTCTGGAGTTTTGTCTACTGGATGGGTCATGTCCAGGGTTTCAGTGGGCTCTATTATTTGTTTGCTATGGTGATTTTTGACTTAAAAGCCAAAGCTTTGCCCAAAAGTATAGTTCCATTTGTAGTTGATATTGTCTTTGATCAGTGTATTGTTGATTGGCTCCATCAGAAGCATAAAAGGCTAAACGTTTTGAAATAATTGAAAGCTGAAGCAGTTGTCCCTTAGGAGTAGGATGAGTGAAATCCTAACAAGAAGTCTTGGTTTCACTCCATCCCCTTTTCTTCTGGTGCATACACAGTGCACATGGTCTACACCTTGCATCACATATGTGAATTCTGTATGTCCCAGTTAATTATAAATCTTTGAGGACTCATCCTTGTACCATTTGTTCCAAGTCTTTGGCCTGTACATTCTCTATTCAAAAATTGTTCTCTAGATTAGAGCTCCCCAAACTTTTAGAACCACGACCACATTTTTTAAATGACACTCTTTCAAACTCACTAAGCTTTAATGGACATGAGGCGGGCAGTTTTTTTATGTAATAGTAGACATGCTTTCAAAATGCTGTGAATTATCAAAATAACATACTCACAACCTTGACCACACTCTTCGATATGTCTTTATCAGACTGTGGCCAAGATATTAATCTGCACATAAAAAGGGCAGATGGTGAACTGCCCTGGGGCTTGTACACTTTTGTTTTGAGTCGGGTGCTAGCCTATGGCATCTGTTCACTAAAATCACAAGGCTTTTAAAAAACTGTGGTGTTGATTCCAGCGATTTCAGCAAATTTGATAAACACCTTCTTCAGTATGGTATGGGGTAAGGCCTCATATCCATTTTTGTGTTAAAGTGAGACACAGTGGACTCAATATATATTGTCATTTTACATAGCACAAACACTGCCCAAGGGCATTGGATCACCCTACATGAGCACCAGATTGCATTACATAAGGTCATATTCATTTTATTTTAAGGACAGGAGATTAAGTGATTCACCCAGAGCCAGTGCCGTTACACAAATCTGGTTCCCCAGATCAAAAGTCGCCAGCTCTGGCGTTTTGCCATATCCATATTTCTGAATTTATGTGTGAAAGTCACACACAAGTGAGATGATTGTGTATGAGTGTTAGACCTGGCACCAATGGCGTGGGTCTCCCTTCCATTTTTTGCTGTTGCCTCCCGTGTTTTTGTTATGTTTTTGCTGGTCTAGATGCTTTGGGCACTTTGCCACTGCTATTCAGTGCCAACGTGCAAGTGCTCCCTATTGTAAATTGTGGTAATGGATTAGTGACTCCATGATTGACTTATTTGATTTACTTGTCAGACCCTAGTACAGTGCACCATGTGTGCCCAGGGCCTGTAAATCAAATTCTGCTGGTGGGTTTGCAGCACTGGTTGTGCCACCCACAGAAGCAGCTTGTAAAATATGGCTCAGGCCTGCCATTGCAGAGCCTGTGTGCAGTCTGGGACTGCCATGTCGACTTGGCAAGTGCACCCACTTGCCAGTCCCTAAACCTTCCCTTTTCTACATATTAGTCACCCCTAAGGTAGGCCCAAGGGCAGGGTGCATTGTATGTGAAAGGTAGGACATGCCCTGATGTGTGTGGCATGTCCTGATAGTGAATTACAGCCAATTTCGTTTTCACTATTGCTAGGCTATCTGTTCCCATAGGCCAGAATGGGCAGTTTGATTATACCATCTTATAATCCTAACTGACCCTAGGAACAAGATAGGAAAATAAAGTTTAGTATGCCTGAACTCAGAATGTTAAAATACATCTTTTAGTGTGTGTGATTTTTACATTCTGTGTTTGAAAATACCACTTTTAGAAAGTAGGTATTTTCTTGCCTAAACCATCCAGTATGCCTCTGCTAGGTTTGTGTATTCCATGTCTGGTTTGTGAGTGACAGGGGGCTGGAGAAGGCCTCGGCTCCAGCAGTCTGATGGGTCAGGGCTGGGCTGAATAGGACCTGCATTGAATAGAGAGTAGGGGGAGGAGATTTCCTTTCACTGGCCTGAGCCTTCATAGAATAGAGAGTAGGGGGAGGAGACTTCCTTTCAGCTACCTGGGCCAGGTCTGCTTTCAACAATGCTGTCTCCACCTCCTGCCAGGAAGCTGCACCAGGGAGGACAGAACTGGTTTTGGCTGGGCACAGACACTCTCTGCCTTCAGAGAACAAAGGATTTTGCAGTATAAATATTGGGGCCCAGACCCCAGAACTTTAGATCACTTCTGGGAATCAAGACGACCCTTTGCCAAGGAGAGAAACCAAGGAAGCTGAAGGAGGAGACTGCCCCTGTGCTGTTTGCTGTTTGGGGTTGGCTGCAGTGGTTTACTCATTGCCAAGGAAAGGAGAAAAGGAACTTTGTGTGTACTTTTACTATCTTGAGGAAGATCTCAAGGGCTTGAAGCTGAGCTTGCCTCCTGTTCTGAAGTCTCAGGGACACAAAGACTTCACCACCAGCTCCCCCTGAATTTCCTTGCTGGGAATTCTGCCTGCAGCGAGGTGCCTGCTGTTGTTTTGGGCCCTCTGGAGACTGTGTGTCGCTGGGAGCTGGAAGCGCGACGCAACGAGGAAGAAGCGTGTCGCCGCCACAGCAGTTGCCATCGCATCGCCGAAGAAGCGTATCGCCGCCGCAGCTATTCGCCGTCGCATCACCGACGAAGCGGGTCGCATCACCGGAGAAGCGTGTCGCCACCGCAGAGGTTGCCGTCGCATCACCGGAGAAGCGTGTTGCAGGGCCTGTCATGGCTCAAGAGTCTACCGAGTTCGCCGCACGGCCGTCGGGCGTGCACGCATCGCATCCACGTTGTCGCATCGCATCAAACAGGCCATTTTGTCGCATCGCACCGGATCATCGCATCGAGGCGCCATCTTGTCGCATCGTACCGGATCACAGTAAGAAACCGACGCATCACCTCCTCTCCGGTAAGGAACCAACGCATCACCTCCCCTGCGATGCAGTAAGGAACCGACGCATCACCTCCCCCGAAGCAAGGAACCGACGCATCACCTTCCCTGCGACCCTTTTGTATGTTTTGCGTTACGCATCCAAGGTACTTTGAGAGTAAAGTGACGTATTTACCATCTACATTGAACTAAGCTATTTCTACCATTCTAAAGTCATATTTTTGATTACTGTATTGTGGATTTTTGTCGTTTGGTCTTGTGTTAAGTCTAGATAAAGATAACTTATTTTTCTAAACTGGTGTGGTGTCCATTTGTAGTGTTTTCACTGTATTACTGTATGTGTTCACAAATGCTTTACACACTGCCTCTGAGAAAAGCCTGCCTGCTCATGCCAAGCTACCAAGGGGGTGAGCAGGGGTTATTTTAGGAGTGTAGCCCCCTTACCCTGACTAGAAGCAAGGGCCCCTACTTGGTCAAAGGTACCTACCTCTGCCAACTAGAGACCCCCATTTCTAACAATGAGCAGGTATAGTGAGCACATTTTCAGGTAAAATGGCTAGTGAAGTAAAAGAAACAGCAGTAAAAAAACACTGGAAGGTTCATCCGTAGTCTTGCTTAGGAATACTTGCATGGGTTTGTTTTAAAACTGGATTTATGGATATAGTTCAGCACCTTTGCACCAGTGGTGCTGGAGCACATTTTAGTGTGGGGGTGCTGACATCAATGTTACATCACTGAAGTCATGGGGATTGTGATAAGTCCTAGTTTCACGCACACAAAGTGTAGCAAATGTATTACAAAGGGTAAGGGTAATATGTAGCCAGTAGTGCTTTTTGCAGCACATTGTTGCATATATATTACTAAAGCATGGTGCGGTAGCACACTGTCATTTACAGGCAGCACGTTTTCCATTGAAATAGCCACTAAATTTGCACAGGCAAATGGCTTTACTGTTAAAACTACATAGCACACAAACGGTAATGTGAGGAAATCGTATTTCAGTGAATATTTTTCATTTGAGCATCATCAAGCAAAAGTGTCTTGATTTGTTGAAATGTTGTCTTTAAATCTTTGTTTCCAGCACACTTCGGAATTATAATAAAAAGTGCTTCATTTTTGCTTTTCTAACTGCTGATATATTCTGAAATATGTGTGCAGTTTATTTACAGGTATTTAAATGTTGTTGTGTTACAAGGAGTTCTCCTAGGGTGCTTGGCCCGGGCGTGGAGCCAGGACTTGAGATATTTCTCTGGTTGGGTCCCCTCTATCTCTTCTGGGATGTTCACCAGGCAGAGGATGTTGAAATGAGGGCATACCTTGGATCCTCCATGCATTGTACCTGAGGAGTGCCCTCCAACCACAGGACCATTAAACCCGGGCCTGTGCAAAATCAGGTGAGGAGCCACAACTCAGTCCTGCTCCTGACTGGATCCCAGCACCTTCCGCTCTTTGATCCAATCCCATCTCAAGTTGTTTAAATAGAAGAGAGAAAGGAGCAGGAGGCATTACCATTTTGACCACTCAATGTGTCTTGGTTATCAGGGTAGCACTCTAAAGGGTGATGTGCCTTATCACCTCAGTAACAACTCTGACTTAGACCCTTCTCACAATGTAGTGCCCAGACCTCTTTCTTTCCTTAAATGCCAATTTGGTCGAGCATAGACCTGGAAAGGTGCACTACCTTTGCTAGAATCATTGGTGTTGTCTTTTTGAGATTGTTTATTGGGTTTCATGCAGTCAGATAAAACTCAGAAATTATTCAATAGATTCCAATCTTTCTGTAACTCTAGGGGGCTGGTCATAAATACTTCCAAGACCAAGTTTATGACATTTAACCCCCACAAATCTTTTTAAAATAATCTCACCCTTGATGGGACATGCCTGGAGAGGGTCAGCACGTTTGACTATCTCGGCATTCGCCTCTCAGAAAAAATGCTATGGAGGTCCCACCTCGATAAAATGCTTTTGAGCCACAAACGTGCGGTCGGGGCACTAAGCAAAGAACATTGCTCCTTGCAAAGTAGGCCAGTTGCCCCGGCCCTCACGGCTTATGACGCAAAGGCAGTCAGCTCGGCACTCTATGGAGCCGAGCTATGGGGATTTGACAATGTCGACGAGATCTGCAAGTCAGAACACAAGTTCTTGAGGGATCTGGTCATGTTACCCCGGAACATCCCATTAACTCCCCTGATGTACGATATGGGCAGACGCTCGTTCAGTGACATTGCAAAGCTACGCCCGCTGCTCTTTTGGGCACGCCTTAGGCGGACCACTGAACTCATGGATTATGCTGAAGCACTCACTGAAGTAATGAGCCTTGACGTTAACCATAGCGTCAAATGGATATCTAACGTCAAGAATTTAATGACATCTATTGGATTTAAGGATTCTTGGGACAACCAAAATCCCCCGAGCAAGGTTGAGCTAAAACGTAACTATTGGGACTGGATTGATGACCGGGACTCTAGCAATCCAAATGTGGGAAGGCTAACAGAAGGATTTTTCCACCACAAACATTGTAGAAGCCTGGAACCATATTTGGACACAATCCAGATACCAAGAGACAGGGCATTCTATAGTCAATTCAGATTTGGGTCGCTTCCGGTTTGTGAACTGACTGCTAAATGGTGCCCCCCAAAACAAACAACAGAAGACTGCCCTTGCTGTAGGGCACCGAAGGAGTGTATCGCCCACCTTATGTTTGCCAGTCCGGCGTACGAAAGGGCAAGGTCTAGATGGTTAACACCAATCTGTAAGCAACTAGGTACTCTTGATCACTGCACCGCTTTACGCATTTTAAAATCTGATGCGAGAACCCTCTTTGCTTGCGGAGTGGCCAAGTTCTTGAGTTGCGCCAGGATAGTCAAACATAATGCCTTACGAAAGGCGATCTAATCTCATACTGTAATCCCTTTGGAGAATAAAGCAGGGCCCATGACGAATGATCGACTAGAGCTCAAAATAACACCTATGCATTGCCACTTATATAAGGTATATTGGGTTTTACTTTTTTAATGAAAATTCTTTTTAACATTGTTTGTATTATAATGAAATCTGTTATAATGAAATGTTATCTTTTTATGTTCGGATCAATCAAATATCATTCACATGCCACGTTTTTTATGAAAATTTTTATCTGTACATAGTGTATTTTAAAAAATGGCTTGTCTGATGCTTTTATGATACTTGTTATCGAAATAAAGCAAATTTAATTGATTGATTGATAAAACTCAGATACATGAAATCCTTAGCCACTTCAATACATCATCAATGGAAAATGCTCTCAGTACAAAATAAAAAAGGACTTCAAACATTAAATCCAAATAAAGGTTGTATAATGGCCGTTGTGCCCACCAAGTGAAACCAGTTATGAATGTGCACCAAGGAGTATGTGCTGTTTTATTTACAAGCACTGAGGCTACACCCAACCTTGCCACAGTTTAAATCTAGAGAACTGATGAAAAAAAACTACGGTGAACAGTAATAAAACTCATTGCACTTCGATCCAGAAAAAAATAAAATGCCCCCAACGTAATGTAACTGGCTGGTAAACGAGCACCCTAGTGTGAACATTGGCACCCTTCAAATCAGCCTGGGTCAACACCCCATGTGGTGTACCGCAAGGCTCATCTCTCTCACCGCACCTGTTTAACATCTATATCTGTCCTCTGATTCATGCTCTTCAAACCAGGGGAGTGAAGGTATATAATTATGCAGACGACATGCAGCTGATTTTCCCGATTGATGAGACGGAGGAATCTAAGGATTTCTTCCAATATACTATGCTATTCATCAAAGATTGGATGAGTCATAACTATCTCAAATTAAACTCAGACAAAACTGAGATAGTCATCTCCAATAACAGACTCAATCAGTGGACGCCAGCACACTGGCCAGCTGCTTTGGGCACTTCACCTATCCCAAAAAATTCGGTTAAAAGTCTGGGGATTAAAATCGATGCTAAGCTATCCATGCATGAACAGATCAACCTGGTTACTTCCTCTTGTGTTTACCATCTGAGGACCTTCAGGAAAATCAGGAAATTCTTCACCAGGGAAGCAAGCATGGTTATCATGCTTGCTCTGATCATGTCCAGGCTGGATTATGCCAATGCCATCTATTTAGGGCTTCCTGCTAATCAGACCCATAGGCTGCAATTGATTCAAAATCAAGCAGCTAGGCTGGTCTTTCAGCAACCGAGACACTGCCATACTAAACCACTTCTGAAGCAGTTACACTGGCTTCCGGTGACCCAGCGATTCATGTTCAAGACAGGCTGCATGGTATTCAATGCACTTTACGAAAAGGGCCCCAAATTCATATCTGCAAAGATCTCAAGGTACTTACCCAAACGAAATCTCAGATCCGCCACAATGTCTATGTTGACTATTCCTAGATTTAAGCGCAAGAGAACGGGCGGCTCCCGTTTTTCTGTTCTTGGCCCTACACTTTGGAATTCTTTGCCGATAGACATCAGACTTTCATCTGAGTACACCATTTTCAGAAAAAAACTGAAAACTTGGTTGTTCACTCTAGCCTATTGTTAGTATTCCTCAGGAAGGTTCTCCCTCCCCTCATAGCGCCAAGAGACCTTTGGTATACGTGCGCTTAATAAATTCCCTAACATAAACATAAACATTGAACAGGAATTAGGTAGAAAAAACTATTGTGGGTGTACTATGAGAACGAATTAGTGAGGTTCCTTTGGCATCAAGTCATGTTGGGTTGTCGCTATAGATTCCATGGAACATAGAACATGGAATCCGGGGTGATAGTTCGAGGAGGTGATGACAGTTCGATGTAAGAAGCCAGAGGATGAGGTGTTTTGAATAAACCTCTTAACTACAACTTACCTTAACGTCTTGGAGTTGTTTCTTGAACATTACACTGGTGACGAGGATGGGATTACAAAGAAGAGGACACCTCAACGCTGAGGGCTCTTGGTGCGCCGAAATCGTGACAAGGAGACGGCGGCAAGTGAACAGCAACTTGTTGACAGTGGCGGTGACAGATCAGAATACAGAGTCTGTTGTAGGTGGGAGGATCGAACCCGCAGCGGTACTGTTTTGTCATAAATATTACAATTTTAAGAGTTGTGAGTTGGAAAGCAGCGCGTGATCGAGAGTGACCCCCTCGTGAATGTTGAAGAAGGGAGTGCGCGAGCTGTACAGAAAGCAGCGCGTGATTGAGAGCGACCCGCTCGTGACTGTTGAAGAAGGGAGTGCGTGAGCTGTACGGACGCCGAGGTACAGCGCGGGGCTCTGCGCATGCGCGTAGTACAGCACACGTCACGCTGAGACAGAAAGGAGCTCTTTTGAGCAGGAGGAGGCGTGTCCTGTGTCTGTTTAACTGCACATCTGCCGAATTCACAGTGATGTGCACACCAAGCAGAATTTGTAAGAGAGAGGAAAATACAAATAAGATTTAGATAATAGTGAACCTGGTCAGAAAAGCAATTTCACGTGAACATTCTACAACAGTGGTAGGCACACCTGTGTCTACAACGGTGAAAGGCACACCAGAAGGAGAACATGTGGATATCATTTATACCTGGTTAATACAAGGAATAAAGGAAAGTTGTATTGGTTATTTTGTTGATGTATTTCAATTACAATTTATTTAAGGTGTATATTAAGAACTGTTTTGACTAAGCTAGGTGAATTAGAGTGATACAACTTAAGAAACTTATTCTTTAGAAAAACAGGTACAATATGCAGAATGTGACAGCACCACCATTTTTCTTGAGCAGCCCAGATGAACCAACGATAAGGTGGAGCAAATGGAAAAAAATATTTGGACATTATGCAAGGGTTTGTGGGACTAATTTAAGTGCGGAAAGGAAATATTCATTATTGATGCATTGCTTAGGTGGTGAGGGTCAAGAGGTATTGCCCTCAGCAGAAAGAGAGCTAGAAACAACAACCGCGAAGCGCTCCTAGAACAGAGAGAAAATACCCCTAGTGACACCCTCACCTGTGTCACCACTTTTACACCTGGATCGAATAGACTTAGCAAAGTGATCAGGAAACATTGGGGGATACTCAACACTGGTGCTATGACACTAGATCTACCGCGCTTTGCTTTCAAGCGCTCGCGCAGTTTGAAAGATATGCTAATTCACACCAGACCCAAAACATCGGCACCGGCTGTCCAAAGAACCCTATGGGATTTACCGCCGGTTAAGGGACACTATCCCTGTGGGTCCTGCATAGCGTGCGCCTCTACTTCAATGTGCAAATCGATTACTTTCTCCAACGGTTTCACTTGGGAATTGCGGACTCATATCAATTGCAACACATCAAACTGCATATACTTGATCACCTGTCCCTGTGATCTACAATACATAGGGATGACCACCCGCTCCATCAAGACACGCGTTGCTCAACATCGGAGCAACATCCGGTGTCAGAGAACCAACACGAAAATGTGCTCCCATTTTCTAGAACAACATCATTCACCTGACTCATTCAAATGGGTGTTCCTAGAAACGTTTACAAAGATCACCAAACACGCCCTGTTTCTTAAAGAACAGAGGTGGATACATCGATTATCCATACACACTCAAGGAATGAATGACGATATACCGTGGAGCACACTGAGGATATGACGTGACACGGTACTATCCATTCCCCTGCTCACTCATGGGCTACTGTGTAATTCGCTGTCTATCTAGCTAGAGGATGAAACATGATGTCATTAGGACCAGGCTTTCATGCCTGGCCCTCTACTAATACACATCCCTTTGAGAATATACAGGTAGGGGGCAGCACTCTATAGTTAATACCCACTGTTATCTAGTAATGCTGTAATCACACATAATCAGACTTCCGACTCGTTAACCAACATGAAAGCCTGATTATTTTTATCTCACATGATTGTCTTATTATTTAGGACCACTAGCTGTGACCTTTCAATGCAACCTCTCGAGCAATGTACCAAACGGGTAACATGTCACATACACCTAAGAGTCCAACTATTAACTCTAACTACCGTTGTCTAAAGTATTGTTACGAAACATCACTCCATTATGGCTGCCTAATTTTAAAAAGACGCATCGAACAACAACGTTCTAAGATGTCCGCCAAATTTAGGGTACCGCGAACGACCTCCTTCCAATATGGCCGCCTGTGAGGTTAGCACTACACGCACCAACCTTCTCAACACACACTCCCCGCCTCCCGGAAGCGCGCTGAGTGACTAAATACACGGCAGACTCACACCACTCTACCACCCGGGCCCGGTAGGAGTGGGTAGGTCTACAGACTTCGTGCGATCAGCACAAATGTGAGTACTGCTATGAGGTTTGCATGCCTGCATGTTGTTGGCTTACGTATTGGGCTGAATGTAAAACTCTGTCACAGAGTTAGTAATTGGCCCCTTGACCACTGTGGGCTATTATGGCTTAGACGTAGCTGATCTGATAGTAGCGGGATTTATGATCCACGCTTCCTGCTGTGATTCTCGATACCCCGCACTCGAATTAACTAACTTGAAGCGCCTTTAATTATATTGTGTGAAATTAGGTTCACGACTGACAGTTGTGGTATGCTGACACCATATTACCGTACGGCCGATTTGTTCTTTTATCAAGCTCACGCTACAGTAAACACACTGTGAGTAAACTGAAACCACACTAGTTAATACCACCAGTGCTAGTATTAGCCAGCATGCTAGAGTCCATACATCGTGCCTGCTCGGTTACTCTACTCGTTTCAACAATGCTCTCCTGATCCACCAAGATTGAGAGTACCCTGTGTTTCGAAACATCACACATACCTGATCCCACACGGGACTTACGATCCACGCTTCCCGCTGTGATTCCCGATACCCCGCACTGGAATTAACAAATTTGAAGCGCCTTTAGTTATACTGTGTGCAACTAGGTTCACAACTGACAATTGTGTTATGCTGACACCGTATTACCTTACGGCCGATTTGTTCTGTCATCAAGCTCACACTATAGCAAACACACTTGTAGTAAACTGAAACCACACTAGTTTAATACCATCTGTGCTAGTATTAGCCAGCATGCGAGAGTCTATACTTCGTGCCTGCTCGTTTTTATACCACTCGTTTTAACAGTGCTCTCCTGACCCACCAAGATTGAGAGTATTCTATGTTTCCGAACATCACGCATACCTGATCCCACACGATTCTGCATGCATTACTTCCTCTGTAACTTGACCCATTTTTGAGACAGACCTGAGGTGGCCGTTGATGAAGCTTGTCTTTATATTACAGGTTTATTGACCATACATGATAGGGAAAGAGGAGGTCGCCACTGAGTATGTGGTTACTAATTCTAATGCATTTAATGTTACTTGTCCATTGTTTTCTTCCACCTCCCTTGTTTTATCCCAGTACATGAGGAATCCCTCGTGTTTATTACCTACCGGGTACTGTGATGCCTGGTTAGTCCACAACCCTGGGTAAGTCCTTTTGCTCTCTGCTACGTTCATGTGTGCCACAAGGGTTAAAATTCAAGCTTGTTCACCCTATGTACTCACCGTGTGGAACCCTGGTTTTTAATGGTTTTTTAACTGTTTGATGCTCACCATGATATTCTGAGAGACAGCCTTTCACAGAGAACATGAGAGAATTCACTTATTATAACTGAACTACATTTACCTATGTAATGCATTCTCTCTCCACAGGTAGTTCCAGCACTACCAGATATCCGACGAGTTAGTCCTATGGTTGTTGTGAGTGTGTAGCCACAACACCATCTTAGATGTAGATAGTATAACCCCTCTTTTTGGTCCTGACGAATCGCCCGCAGATTACTCATTTGGCGAGAAACATGTTGACCTACCACTTATAAGAGCGCCACAACCTGAGACATTACCTCAGCCTTGCGCCTTATATTTTTGTTTTTACTTAGGGTAGGAGACCCCTTGATTAAAGTTGTTGTCTTAGGTACTCCCAACCCTATTTGGCCCCACAGGGCACTATACTCGACTAACACACCCTGAAGAGTCGCCGCCTCCTACACCTTCTCACAACATGAACATATGATTCACATACTAGTTATGAGTGCACCGCCAGCTTTTCTACTAGGTTAACTAGGTTGGGCCACCTAACTGCCGCTGTCACGTGGGTGGGGGAGGGGGATGGGAATTGGATGAGGGAAGGGACTTAGGGCCATATGTATCAAGCTAAATTGCGATTGCAAACGCTGAAATTCGCATAATTTCAGCGTTTGCGATTGCAATTTAGCTATGTGCAATGTATGAAAGAAAAACCCACTCGCAAAATAAGGAATCGCAAAATTTGCGATTCCCTATTTGCAAATGCATTTAAGGAATCGCAAATTGCGATTCCTTAAATGCAATGTAGGAAGCACCCAAGTTGTGTGATTTTGGCTTAGGAATTGCAAATTACCACCAACTTCAGGTTGGTGGTAATTTACTATTTCTTTGAAAAATGCACTTTTTGCATTTTTCAAAGTGCCATGTGGCGCACATACATGCCCTTAGGGCATGTATGTGCGCCACATCTGCACCCATGCTTATTTCAGGGGTGCAATAGGGTGTTCTTTTGACACCCTTGCATCCTTGAAATTGCATTCGCAATTTGCGAGTACCTAATGGGTACTCGCAAATTGCGAATGTCTCCCCATTCATTCCTATGGGCCTCTAGGCCCATAGGAATGAATGGGGAGGTATTCCTTAATTGCGAATCGCAATGTGCGATTCGCAATTAAGGAATATGTAGGATTCGCAAAAGTTTTTGCAAATCCTACATACATTGCATTTTGCGATTCTCAAATAGCGATTCGCAAAAAATCGCTATTTGAGAATTGCAAAACAACATTTTGATACATATGGCCCTTATTCCCTAGTTGGGATGATCAGTAGTGTTGTTTATTTGTTATGTAGAGTATAGGACCCACGAACATAAAAATATAAACTGCAATTGCACTGTTATAATGGATAAATAGTACGCTCATGTGATGGTGAGACTGTCTGTAAACAAAATATAATCTATGGATATCACAAACTGTACACTGCTTATACGATCCCAAATTGTACGTGCATGTCTTTTGTACCTGATACAGTGGAAGCAGTTTTTAATAAAAACAAGTTTTTAAAAAAAAACTGAGAAAACAAGAACAAAACAAAAACAATCAAACTAATCCGTGGTAGTGTACGTTATTGATCCAAGTGGGGCTGGGGGCGCGACAGGACGGGTGCCTCATCTCGGGGCCGACAGGCTCTCAGGTCTCCCCCTTAACCACTAGAAAGACAGCGTGGTCACTCTCGTCAGAGGCTTCACTAGATCTGGCCGAGCCCCACCGTCGAGAGGGGCAAGGATAGCACCCAGTCTACTAAATCTGAAAGAGATGGAGGGCTCGCAGTCTGGGTCCACAAGCGAACAGGGGCAGACCCTCTGATAGGTAGCTCACCAAAGGGTTCCAGATATAATCAAAGCTCCTCCGGGTGTCCTCAACAATATCTGTCATTCGTTCAAGGGCTAGAGCCCGCCATAGTCGGGCATGCCACTGGGTGAGGGAGGGGGCCTCCGTTCTCTTCCATGCAGCGGCTATTGCCATTTTGGCTGCACCCAGGCATAGCCACATGAAGGACCGGTCCCCTTGTGTTTGAGACTTGGTTCCCTTACCCCCAGAAGAGTGTGTTCTATGGTATCTGGGATTGGGTATCCTAGGATAATTATAATTTGGGAGAGGTTTTCTTTCCAGAAAGGTTGAATAGAGGGGCAGTCCCACTAAATGTGACGGAAGTTTCCCAGCAGCCCACAACCCCCCAGCATTTGTCTTTGGTGTTAGGAAATATACTGAGTAATTTCTGAGGATGTAAATACCAGTCGTACATAATTTTGTAATGAGCTTCTCGTAGGAACAGGGAGCGATTATATTTAGTAATATCTTTGTACAGGGAGCTCCACTGTTTGTCCCCCATGGGGGTGGGCAGTAAAGCGTCCCAAAATCTTCAATGCCTTGGGGCCGGGTGGGGACCCACCATTAGTAAAAGGGAGTATAGAAATGATATGCAGCCTTTAGTCGTAGTGCCAGATTGCACAAATTTCTCAATGGGGAGCAAGTCCCTGGTCGCGGCCAATCGTACCTGGGGCTGTTGCACCCAATGTTTTAGCTGTAGATAACGATATTTTTCTATTGGCGGCAATTTAAAGAGGGCTTCACATTCCGCAAAAGTAAGCAGTTCTCCCCGCTTGAAGAGGTCAGATAGCATGAGGCATCCCCCCTCCCTCCAGGCGTCAAAGGTACCCTTCCCGAGTGCCGGGGGAAAGGCTGCATTGAAATGAATGGGGGTGTAAGGGGAAGGAAAGGTCATCAAGGGCAGTGTTTTGGTGACGCTGTCTCATACTTGAAGGGTGGTGGCCATGGGGGTGCTGAGGTATGCATTGGGCGGTCTGTCTTGCTTCCACTTCCACGGCAGATCCCTTATGGTTCTTCCCACTATTTGTCGATCCACATGGAGCCAACGTTTCTCAGAAGCCTTGAGGGACCATTCAGCCAGTACCCCAAGTTGGGCAGGTTTGTAGTACCCGTTGAAGTCAGGGAGGGCCAGCCCCCTCTCTAGACGTGGCCTACATAATAGTCGCTAGGATAAGCGAGCCCTCTGACCCTGCCAAATAAACTTAGTTGTCATCTTTTTCAACTCTGAAAACAAATCTTTGTCCATTGTAATCGGGAGACCCTGAAATAGATAAAGAAGACGGGGCAGGACATTAATTTTGATCGCATGTATTCTGCCTATCCAAGAGATAAATGCCGATCCCTATTTTTTAAAGTCAGATTTAACCTGTTGCAGTAGGGGGGGAGTTAGCTTTATAGAGGTCCAGGATTTTGGGGGTGATTTTTATGCCCAGGTAAGTAATTTCTTTACGTTCGCAGCTGAAAGAAGACGTCTCCTTGACTGCCACCATCATTTCTCGGGGTAGTGTTAGATTGAGAAGAAAGGATTTAGACAGATTCACCTTGAAGTCTGCGGCCCATTCAAAAAGGTTGAGTTCGGTTTGTATAGCCGGTAGCGTAACCAGCGGGTCAGTTACGGGTAGCAGGACATTGTCTGCAAAGAGTGAGATTTTGTGCTTGTCTGTGCCAAAAACCTGATCCCTTGGACACTGGGGTTGGCCCTTAACCACGCTGCCAGTGGCTCGATGCAGAGGGCGAAAAGCATAGGAGAGAGGGGGCAGCCTCAGTCTCTTACCCCGAGAAAGTTGAAAAGATTCAGAGATTTCCCCGTTTACCAGGATTCGGGATCTGGGGGAATAATAATTGGCTTGCACCATACCTATAAAAGAGTCACTAAACCGAAATTGACGTAGGGTGTGGTTTAAGAAGGACCAATCGACCCGGTCAAAGGCCTTCTCCACGTCCAATGAGAGAAGAGCCGCCGGGATGTGTTTTTTTTTTGCACTTTCTCAATCAGATTTAGTATCCTGCGTAAGTTGTCATGGGTCTGCCGCCCTTTGATGAAGCCTGATTGGTCGGGTGGATTAATGCAGGTAGAATATTCTCTAGGCGGCTGGCCAGGATTTTGGAGTATAGTTTAGCGTCTATGTTCAAGAGGGCTATAGGCCGGTATGAAGCGCACAATTGGGGATCTTTCCCTGCCTGGGATTATAGTGATTAGAGCCTCCCCTATCGTGGAAGAAACCCGACGCATTGCGATTGTTTCATTGAAGAGGTTCGCCAGGTGGGAGGTTAACTCAGGTGCAAATGTTCGATAAAATAGGGCGTTCAGTCCGTCGGGGCCAGGGGCTTTCTGAAGCTTAAGGGCGTCTATCGCCTTTTGGACCTCCTCAATTGAAATAGGTTTGCTAAGTTCAACATTAGTAGCAGGGGAGACCTGCGGTAGTTCCAGGGAGCCTAAATAACTAATTTGGTCCTGTTCTATTAAGAGGTCCGCAGTATAGAGTGAGCTATAGAAGTCCCGGAAAGCGTTCGTTTTCCCCTCTTCGCTAATGTGCGCGACGCCTGCGTCATCCACTATTTGTTTAATATACTCTTTTTCCTGTTTCGCTTTAAGTTGGCACGCCAGTAATGAGCCTATTTTGTTGTCCCCATTGTATCCTCGGGCTTGAAGACGTAAGATGTTTTTTTCCGCCCTGTTGGTGTATATGGCCCGCAGCTTCCCCCTTTATGCTGTTACCTTCCATTGAGTTTGCACAGACGGGGAGTCTTTATGTGCTCTTTCCGTCGCACATAGGTCCCCCTCCAGTAAAAGCCTCTCCTAAGTCTGTTGTTTTTTAAAAGTGGTTTTTAAAAGCCTCTCCTAAGTCTGTTGTTTTTTAAAAGTGGTAGCCAAGGCTATTCATTTACTCCCACGCACACTATTCAGCGAAGACATCGCAGACTTCATCAGCCCGCACGCCATGCCCTCCGCCGACTACATCCTCCTAGGGGACCTCAACTTCCACCTGGAGAACAACAACGACAGAAACACCACCGCCCTGCTGGACAACCTCGCCAACCTCGGACTCAAGCAACTGGTGAACACGCCCACCCACTACGCCGGCCACACGCTTGACCCCGTCTTCTCGTCCAGCAAGCACATCTCCTTCAGCCACGCCACCGGACTCCACTGGACCGACCACAGCTGCGTCCACTTCAGCTTCAGAAAGACTGCGACCCACCACCACCCGCAACAGGCTCCCCGCCGGAGCTGGAGCAAGATCACCGCCGAGCAGCTCACCGCCTCCCTCAGCCAGAACACACCCACCGACACAACGGACCCAAACGAAGCAGCCAGCAACCTCGCCAAGTGGCTGACCGCCTGCGCCGACGACCTCGCACCACTAAAAAACCCTCCCAGCAGACCCGGAAGCAAGAAAACCCCTTGGTTCACCAACGAACTCAAGGAATCCAAGAAGAACTGCCGCACTCTCGAGAAAACCTGGCGACTCGTCCAGACCACAGACAACAGGACCGCCCTCAAGCACGCCACCCGCAAACACCACCAGCTGATCCGTGCCACCAAGAAGTCGGCACTCAAAGAACGACTGGACAACAACGCCCATGACAGCAAGGAACTTTTCAGCATCGTCAAAGAGTTCTCCAACCCCAGCGCCGGAAACAACGACATCACCCCCTCGCAAGACCTCTGCAACTCACTCTCCGCGTTCTTCCACCGCAAGATCACCGACATACACAACAGCTTCGACGCACAAACAACGCACCCTACCGCCGAACCAATGCCCGCCACCACCACCCTCTGCAACTGGACCCCGATCAACACCGAAGACACCACCCGCACGATGAACTCCATCCACTCCGGATCACCAACCGACCCCTGCCCACACCACGTCTTCAACAAAGCCGACGCCACCATCGCACCCCATCTCCGGGACATCATCAACTCCTCCTTCCACACCGCCACCTTCCCGGAGAGCTGGAAGCACGCCGAGCTTACCGCCCTCCTGAAGAAACCAACGGCGGACCCCACCGACCTCAAGAACTACCGCCCCATCTCGCTCCTTCCGTTTCCGGCCAAAGTCATCGAGAAGACCGTCAACAGACAGCTTGCCGCCTTCCTCGAGACGAATGGATCCCTCGACCCCTCGCAGTCCGGGTTTCGGGCCAACCACAGCACCGAGACCGCCCTTATCGCAGCCACCGACGACATCAGAACCCTAACCGACAACGGGGAAACAGCTGCCCTCATCCTCCTGGACCTCTCCGCGGCGTTCGACACCGTCTGCCACCGCACCCTAGTGAAGCGCCTCAGCAACATCGGAATCCGAGAGAAAGCACTGGAATGGATCATCTCGTTCCTCGCCGGAAGAACCCAGAGAGTCCGCCTCTCCCGTTCAGATCCGAAGCCACCGAAGTCATCTGCGGCGTTCCACAAGGATCCTCACTCAGCCCGACCCTCTTCAACGTCTACATGAGCCCCCTCGCAGCCATCGCACGCCGACACAACCTCAACATCATCTCCTACGCCGACGACACCCAGCTGATCCTCTCCCTCACCAACGACCCCACCACCGCCAGAGCCAACCTGCACGACGGGATGAGAGACGTCGCCGACTGGATGAGGAACAGCCGCCTTAAACTGAACTCAGACAAGACGGAAGTCCTCATCCTGGGCTCATCACCCTCCGCCTGGGACGACTCCTGGTGGCCCCCGGCCCTGGGCACCGCACCCAAGCCAACGGACCACGCACGCAACCTGGGCTTCATCCTGGACTCCTCCCTATCGATGACCAGACAAGTCAACGCCGTCTCATCTTCATGCTTCAACACCCTGCGCATGCTCCGCAAGATCTTCAGATGGATCCCCACTGAAACCAGGAAGACCGTCACCCAGGCACTCGTCACCAGCCGACTGGACTATGGGAACACCCTCTACGCCGGAACCACAGCCAAACTTCAAAAGAGACTCCAGCGCATCCAGAACGCCTCCGCACGACTCATCCTGGACATCCCCGACACAGCCACATCACCGTACACCTGAAAGACCTGCACTGGCTCCCCGTCAGCAAGAGAATCACGTTCAGACTCCTCACCCACGCACACAAGGCCCTCCACGACCTGGGCCCAAAGTACCTCAACGACCGCATGTCCTTCTACACGCCCACACGCCAGCTACGATCAACCAGCCACGCCCTCGCCACCGTACCACGCATCCGCAGAACCACCGCCGGAGGAAGATCCTTCTCCTACCTGGCGGCCAAGACCTGGAACTCCCTCCCCACTCACCTTCGGCGAACCCAGGACCATCTCGCCTTCAGGAAGCAGCTCAAGACCTGGCTGTTCGAGCAGTAACTTACCCCCTCCCCCAGCGCCTTGAGACCCTCCCGGGTGAGTAGCGCGCTCTATAAATGCCGTGATTGATTGATTGCTTATGGCTGCCTTAAAGGCGCCCCAGTTGTTCACATGGGAGGTATCTGTGGGGTCATTTGTGGCAGAGAACTCTGTAATTGAGCTACTTAGTTCATCTCGAAGGAGCCTGTCTCTGCTAAGAAAGTTGGGGAAGTACCATCCAACGTGTTTAGTACGCGGGGCCGGCCAATTGATTAGTACCTCCAATGGAGCATGATCCGAGAGGCATATCGGATGGAAGTGGGATCCCAGAAGAAACTGGGAGAGTGTCTGACTCGTGAAAATATGGTCTATCCTGGAGTATGTTTTATGGGAGCGGGGAAAAAACGAGTAATCTCAGGTTGAGGGATTAAGGACCCTCCATGTCTCTACCAAACCCATGCGTTGCAAGGAGGCTTTAAGTGATTTACTGAAGACCCCTCCTGCTGATCTGTGAGGGTGAGACGTGTCCACTGATGGGTCCCAAATAAGGTTGAAATCCCCTAATAGGATTATGTCTCCCCTGGAAATCCCTCCAGTGTCGAGAGGAATGTGAGGAGGAAGTCCAGTTGTCCCGTGTTGGGCGTATAAACCGTGGCTATAGTGCACGGTCGACCCCTCAAATCCTCCCTAACCATAAGAAACCTCCCCGTTTTGTCCATCTTAGTGTCGTGAGGGTGAAAGTGGGCTGCAGAGTGAAAGAGGAGGGCGACCCCATTCTTTTTCGTGGTGGTCGTGGAGCGAAAAATTGATGGGTAAGCTTTATGTTTCAGGTGAAGATCTACGCCCTTCTTCAGATGAGTTTCTTGCAGGGCCACTATCTTAATATGATGATCTCTCAGGAATTTCCACAGGCGTTGCCTCTTATTAGGCGAATTAAGACCCCTTATATTCCATGACATGTAATTAACCGCCATCTCTCACGGGATATCTAGTGTCTCTGCTCAGGGTGGGCAGCGAGTGGCCTGCCTCAGTCACATCTCTCCCCCACCCCCGCCTCCAACCCCCCCAGACCAAGCATGGAAATCCCATCTTGAAGCACCACGGTAACAAACATTAACTTCAAAACTGAACAATAAATTTGAGCTGAGAAGCTCCCAACACAATCTGGGAACTTCACTATCAGTAGCTTCAGGGCGAGCCCATTTCCGCCCCCAGAGCCCCGTTGGTATACCTTCTGGGACACTGGATGTCTAGTAAGTCACCATCATTGGATTAGACAGTGCAGAGTCATAACCAGACTATTTATGACACAGGCTTCTCGTTAATGCAGTCTCAGGCTCAAAGAACTCAGGTGCAGCGAGAGTCCACCCCAGTTTCGCCCCATCTTTGCTTCACATTGTCGTGTACAATGTTAATCATGGGGGGCACCTTGGATCTGTCTCGAATCATGGGGCCAGAGCTGCTGTGAGTGTCACCCCTTTGCCTTTTTGCCACCTCTCATGGGCATTTGCCATGGGCCAGGTGAGCGTTGTGCCATTGACTGACCCACATTGTCGTTTCTCGAGGTTGTTGCCTGTTGCAGTAGAGTGTTCTTTAGCCCAAGCAGGTCCGCTGGTTCTTCTAGTTCCGTGAAGTGGAGTTGCTTATTATTAAACTGAAAGGCTATGCCGAAGGGGTAGGTCCACCTATATTTAATTTGGCATTCCCTTAGGGCTTCTGTGACCAGGCGGAATTGTTGTCGTCGAGCCAGTGTAGCTTGGGCCACGTCCTGGAAAAGGGAGCACGACGCGCCCTGGAATGTGACCTTATCACTGCCTCTAGCTTTCTGGAGAACCATTTCTTTGACGTTAAAAGAGCTGAACTTGGCAAGGATGTCTTGTGGTCGCCTGTTGTCTCCCTGTAATCGTGGACCAACCCTGTGGACTCGTTCCAGCTGGACCTCTGGACATTCATCTCCCAAGACCGTAGAAAAGAGTCCTATCATGAATGCCTCCAGATCAGGCCCTTCGCCTCCTTTCTCTAGGCCTCTCACCCTTACGTTATCCCTGCGTGAACGGTTCTCGAGATCTTCACATTTGAGCAGGGCGGCGTGCAATTGACTGTGCAAGTTTGCAGATCCTTCTTCCAGAGGCGACATTCGCTCTTCTAGTTCACGGCATTTCATTTCCAGATCTAGGGTGCGTGTGCCTACCGAATTCACATCGGCTTGCAGCGTCACTAACTTCGTGCCCATCTCTGCTCTGAACGCATCAAACGAGGCACCTATGTCAACTTTAATGTCCTCCCACAACTCTTTCTTGAAGTCTCTTAGCGACGCCAGCAGGTCTTTTCGGGTGAGTGCCATTCCGCCCCAAGATTGCGCGTCACTCTCTCCTTCCACCCTGGTGTCTGATGGGACGAAGTAGTTGGAGACTCTATTGCCTTGAGTTTTCTTCGCAGGCATAGGGATTTGGGCCTCGGTCCGCGTGGAGCCACCCTCTTCTCAATCAAGCACGGGTCTAGGGTGGGTCCCCCTGGTGTGCTACGGGGCCTTGTGCGGCATCCATCGGGGATCAGGTCTATAGGGCACCTGGCGTTCAGTCTGTTCAATTCGCGTTAGGGAGCGAGCCCTTCCTCGACCCCTGATTCACCTTTCTTGTGCTCTCAGCTGCCGTCTATGATCCACCGCCCTTGGTGTATCGCAGTGTGGCAATATTCCTCCCTTCTCAACGTTCGCTCTCAGTCACTGTCCCTTGCCAGAGTTAGGGCCTGCTGGGCGCCATATTGAAGTCAGGCACTGTCCATAGTGGCCAGGCTGGGGGTCTCGCGCCGATCAAGCCGCTGCTATTTTGGGAGACACAGGTTACTTCCTGCCCTTCCCCTTTCGCATTGCGGTCCCCCACCTGGGTAGTGTGATGCTCAGTGGGTTCTCCCCACTTGTCTTCATGCGGGGGACCCCCTGCCTGCTCTGCCAGATTTGGGTTGCGCTCCCACTCTGTTGAGTCACACCCTCGCTCCCGGGTGGGAGTGGGTCGTGTTCTGATCCCTGCAGCGTGTTCCCGATTGCACCGCGACCTTGGGAGAACAACCCTTGCGCTTCTTTTAGCCCTCGGCAGGGGCTGCCGCCATCTTGGGCACCGCTCCGTGGGTCCGTCCAACTTCTGCTGCAAAAGACGGTGTGTGGAGGTCGTTTGAAGGCGTCACAGTGTCCTTCTGGTGCCCGGCGCCCTGATCCATCAAAGTGTGCAATTTGAACAGCTTTTCGATTGCGGCGGCCTCTGAATCTCCGGGGCTCGGAGCTGAGCCGAACGGTACTACATCCGCGCGGCCATGATGGTAGGCCACGCCAGAGAAAAAGTGTTTTTCTCAATGGGTGTTTTGCACGGGCCGGTAAAGGCAGGAGCCACTTTAAAGGCCCTTCCTACCAGAATCAAGGTTCCAGAGGCTCCTATACATCAAACTATACCTACCAAGACCACAAACCACAGTTCTATCCTCAACGAGGATGAGGCTGCAGAGGTCATGGACATAAAAACTACAGAAATAACACTCATCAAGGTGAGTCTCTCTTCTGGCCATCCTCCTGTAGGGGGCCGTCTACAGTTTTTCCTTTTAAAGTGGCAAACAATAACTGCAGATCCTTGAGTACTCAATACCATTTAACTCTTATAGAGTTTTACGCTCCACCATTTCAAATGTTTTTTCCACCTTCTCCAAAGTTTACCACCAACATAAACGATCTCATCTTTCTAGAAATTCAATCCCTACTACAAAAGCAGGCGATTCAGATCTCTCTTCCAGATCCTTCAGGGTTTCTCAGTTCTCAATTTGTGGTGCAAAATAAAAACAAAAAATGTGTCCGGTTATCAACCTCAGACTTGTCAATCAGTTTGTGGTGTACCGACATTACAAAATGGAGACCATAATTCATTTCCGAGACTCCTTACGACAACACAATTGGATGATTGACTAGACCTACAAGATGCTTACCTGACAATTCCTATTCATCCTTCTCAGAGAAAATTCCTCCAGTTCCAGTGGCTCTGTCTAACCTACCAATTTTCCTCTCTTCCTTTTGGACAGTCTTCAGCACCTTTGTGCTTTACAAAAATAATAAAACCAGTAGTAACTTATCTCTGGTCTCTCGGCTTCAGACTTATAGTATACCTAGACAACATTTTGCTCATGAGCCAAGACATTCAGATCCTTGTCACACATCTGCAACTCACTTGTTCCCTTCTTTCAGATCTTGGGTTCCTTTTAAACGTGGAAAAGTCAATTCTCATGCCTTCTCAACAAATCGAATTCCTAGGTTTTCTCATAAATTCTTCAAGTGCCACTCTTCACCTTCCCAAGCCAAAGATGACAGCAATCAAATCCGAAATACTTCATACTCTTGGCATTTCCCAAATATCTCTTAGATCCTTGGCAAGAATAGTAGCCCTGCTGTCCTCTTCCATCCAGGTGATCTTTCCGGGTCATCTCCGTTACCGAGCCCTTCAATGCCTCAGGATTTGCCATCTACGCCAAGGTCTAGCCTATTCAGATCTAGTCCACATCGATCCAGAGTCAAGTTTGGAACTCCAATGGTGGATAGACCATGTAGACGCCTGGACCAGCAGGACTATCTTTGCATCAGTCCCCGATCTTTTGTTAGAATCAGATGCAAGTCAGACGGGATTGGGCACCCACTGTGGCACAATCTCGACTCGAGGTACATAGTCTTTCGAGGAGACCAAGTTGCATATCAATTATTTAGAGATGCTAGTGGGCTCCTTTGCAATCAAAAGCCTGGCAAAGGACAGAATCTGGTGTTCCATTCTTCTATGCATGGGCAACGTGTCTGCAGTCCGGTATATAAATCACTTGGGCGGCACCAAATCCAAACTCCTAGCAGAACCAGCTAAAAGCTTTTGAGAATATTGTCTTCTCAACAAACTATCTGTCTGAGCAGAATACCCTCCGGGCAATCTCAATTCCATTACAGACTGGCATTCTTGTTATCGATGAGACTTCAGCGATTGGAAACTCCATTCTTCCGTCTTCCAGTCTCTGTCCCACAAGTGGGGTACATTCAATATCGACTTGTTTGCATCATGCTTTAATACCCAACTCCATTGTTTCTTCAGTTGGCATCCAGATCCGTTAGCCTTGGTGATGGATGCTTTCCTGCAGGAATGGTCTTATTCCCCCAATTACGCTTTCCCTCCTTTTCTTATGATCAACAGAGTTCTGGTCCAGGTACAACGGCAACTACCTTCTCTAGTACTATTGGTTACTTTTTGCCAATCACAAGTATGGTTTCTGTCTCTTCTGGAACTGACCGTGGATTTCCAGCTCCTCTCCCGTCTTTCAAGATTCTATCATTAGATCCTCTAGGTCACCCTCACAATCTAGTTCTCGACAACACTCTGGTTCTTCCAGCATGGAAAATATCGGGTCAGCCCAACCTTCCCCCGGCATTTCGCAAGAGGCTTCAGGATTCATTAGCAATGCTTGGGCTCCAGGAACAACTAAAGCTTACAAGTCCTCTTGGGTTTTATGGTCAATCTGGTGTCAGGGAAAACATCTTGATACTTTTTCAGACAGTATAATTTACATTGTGAATTTTCTGGCAGTGGAAGCTAGTACAGGTAAGTCTCAGAACCATTAACTTATGCAAATCTTCTATTTCACTGAACCATATCCTCATCAATGGCAAACCAGTCAGAGAACATCCACTCATCTGTTGTTTATTAAAGGGAGCAATGTTTTCTAAACCTCCTTCACCAGGACATTCTGAACTCAGCTGACTGGTCTAACAATAAAGTGTTTTGAATGCTCTGTTGTTGGGAGAGGATGTAGCCTTACTGCTAGAGCGGTCGACCTCAGAGCTGGAGAACCAGGTTCGAATCTCGGCAACGACGCTCAACATCCTGTGATTCTGGGCAAATCATTTAATCTCCCCGTGTGTAACAAAAATTAATGTGTCCATCTGTAACGAAACTGGTGCTCATGTAAAGCGCTCTGATACCTGATATCTTCGAGTCTAGTTTGCGTTATATAAAACTTTTTTTTTTTAAACGATTCTCATTGCAGCTTCTGTAGATGTTGACATGCTTTAAACAAGCATTATAGGAGTCTCCGGTCTTGACATAAAATATAGATTTTTTCAGTGATTTATGAAGGAAAGTCTTCATTTTATTTATGACACAGAGGCAAGTATTATCCCACCTCAACACTTACTAGCATGTTTTTTTATCCCCCCCTGACAGCGGTTCCAGCTTTGCCACCTTCTTTCTCTTAAAGTTTGTTTGGAACTTTCGGATTCTTCAGCGGTCCCTTTTTCTTCTACACCCCCACCTTCCTTGGATCCTTCACCAAGATTCGCTCTTCTTGACTTTTGCCAGAAACTGTTTATGTTTACTTTGGCCTGTTCTGTTGTATTTACCATTATTCCTTTACTTTCTGGTCCTATCTAACTCCTCACACAAGAAAAGAGGGCGGTTTGCAGTCTAGAAGTACAGTATACCTGATTCTGTATTACTGTTGGATGGTGTATTCTTTACGTTCTGTGCTCCCATTGGCTAATCTCGTCTTAATACTCACCAGTGTCTTCAATAAAATTAAGACTTTCCTTCATAAATTACTAGGAGAATCTACATTGTTTGCAAACACCTAATAATCCTCTGTGAACAACTAACTTTTTGCATTTAGTGTAAATGTTCATAATCATTATTGGTCATGGATATAAGAATACAACTATACAAAAACTCAGTGTGGGCCCCCAATCCCATGTGGGCCTAACTGTTACATCTAATAGCAATAGATAGATAGATAGATAGATAGATAGATAGATAGATAGATAGATAGATAGATAGATAATGGATGGATGGAAGGTTGGATGGATGGAGGGATTGAATTTAAACTGTCACTTGGGCAAATTGTTTTCTGGCTCTTCCTAACTTTGATCTGGGGTTGGCAGATCTTCACAAGACAGAAGCAGAAACCAATAAATACTGCAAGAATATTTGCCATGGCCATCTATAGGTAGGGTGAGGGGGAAACAACCTTTACATCGCGGTCATTAGACCGCGATGCCTTTACAACGCGGTCGTTACAACGACCGCGTTGTTACAACGCGATGCCATCACTACGCAAGTCATTACATCGACTTGCAGTAGATGGCGCTCTAACATAAGGAATAGTATAATTTACTATTCCAACACCTTCCCTACTGTTGCGTAGGCTGGAGTTGAAATAGTAAATTATACATTCCTAATGTTATGGCGCCATCTACTGCAATTCGATGTAATGATGCGTAGTA
Source organism: Calotriton arnoldi (assembly GCA_963921515.1). Classification (NCBI taxonomy): domain Eukaryota; kingdom Metazoa; phylum Chordata; class Amphibia; order Caudata; family Salamandridae; genus Calotriton; species Calotriton arnoldi. The sequence goes on from CAWUFW010002850.1 coordinate 654,742, forward strand.
ATGGCATCGCGTTGTAACAACGCGGTTTTTGTAACGACCACGTTGTTAAATACCGCGTAGTAAAAGCACGCATTGTAACGTGCTATATTCAGGGTGAGGTCCTAAGACTGCAAAAGAAGCCAAAAAAACAGCGAAAGAGTGAAAGAGAAATTATTAATATGAAGTGAGAGAGCACAACGGAAGAAGAGCAGAATTCAAGCAAGGAAAGAACGGGGAAAGAAAAAATTAAGCTTTGTGAAAAGGAGCCACAGAAGACGAATGTAAATAAGGAAAGAATGATGGAAAGGAAGGAAGAACAAAGGAAGGAAAAGAAAGAATGATGGATAAAAAAGGGCAATAAGAAGAAAAGATGTAGGGAACAACGAAATATGGTAGAGCCAGAAAATAGAATGAAATATTGGAACGAGATGAAAGACAGAAGGAAGGGAGATGGTGGGAAAGAAGAAAAAGAAATTACGAATGGAAGGAATACTAAAAGAAAGAATGGTGGAATGAAGGAGAGAAGGAAGGATAATGGGATGATAAGAGAAGAAAGAAAAAGACAAGAATGAGGAGAAGTAACAAAAAGGAAAGAAATTAAATAGTTATTTAAAGACAGACAGGATGATAGAACGAATAAGAGATGAAGCAAAAGAATGATGGATAGAAGGAACGGAATATGAAAAGAAGGGGACGCGCTTGAATACTTGCCTGGACTTTTGCCTGGGAATCCTGTTGGTCACGAAGTACTCCTGTATCCTGCTTGCTGCTAAACGGACCAGCTGTCAACAACACCCTGGTGGAACTCGGTGTCCCAGGGTGCAACACCAGTAATTTCCCACAGCTGCCGAGGGGGGAGGCGTGACCATCGCGCTATAAAGTGCTGCCTCGACCCCCGTGGCGCGGGACGCGCGCGGGCGAAGCCCGAGCCAAGGGCGGGCCCGTCTGTGCCCGCACGAGACTGGACCGGGCCACACCACTAACATCCACATAGGGACATCGAGCAAGGAGGGTGTGTAGGAGAGTAGGATCTCCTTCTTATAGTTACCCCCACTTTTTGCTGATGTTTCACTGTTTTTCGACTTAGCCAGACTGAGGCCCTGCTAATCAGGACCCCAGTCTATCTGCTTTCTACTCTAAATTGATTGTAGGTACTTTAGGTACCCTCCAGATTGGATTCTGGGGTACCCTAATAGGTCCCTAGTATATGGTATACTATATACCCAGGGCATAGGTACCCCAGAGGCCTACCAGGGGCTGCAGCATGTATTGTGCCACCCCTGGGAAGCCTTTTAAAATGACACAACAGGTCTGCTACAGCAGCCTGTGTAAGGTGGTGTATGCACCCCTTACTGAGATATAGGTTCCCTATATCTCTCCATATTACTGCACATGTAAACCTATCAGTCAGCCCTATGGCAGGCCTTAACAATCCTGAAGGCAGGGTGCTGGGTTTCATGTGAGAGGGTGTCCATGCATGAGCAGAGCCCCTCTGCAGCTTTCGGTATCTTCATTCCGGGGTTGTTTGTGATGCAGCCAGACCATATACTCTTAAGTGCATTATGACCTCGCGGTAAATGCTAACTTGAGAATGGCTGCATGGAAACATGTCGTGTTTGGTGTCAAACACCTTGGAATCATACCTCCACCCCAGTAACTGGGGTGGGAGGTATGATCCCGCCCTACTAGAGGGAGAAACATGGCACCACAGGTACACCTGGTACCAGCTTAACAGAACCCTGGCATCACAAAATGGATGCTGCAGCCACAGACACGTGTCTGCCCTCCTGTTGCTGGACGAAACTCCGGCAGGGGAGGCCTGGACAATAGGTTTCCTGTCACAGGGAGGTGTGACCACCTCCCAGACAGGCTTTAGTGTATTGGGGCTGGGTGGGTGCACTCCAAGAGTGCTTTGAAGTCTGCACTGGGGGCACATTTGGTGTCCCTGTGCATAGTCCAGCTCAAACCGGTTGCAGGGGCTACCAGCCCCTGCTCTGGCGCGAAACTGGACAAAGGAAATGGGTGTAGCCACCACTCTTTCCTGACCCTCCCATAGGTGGGTCCCCAGAGTTTGTCCCACCCCTTCTTTGGGTATAAAGTAGGAACCCCTGACTACAGGACTTTAGATTACACCTGGACTAAACTCTGACACAGAAACCAAGTACTTCGACGATCTGCACTACGCTGGATGACTGAAGTATCTCCCTTGGAGTAAAGGAGTTACTCCCCTGCAAGGCAGGCACCTTTAACGCAACTGACCGGTTGGCATCTCCGCAGCTCCTGAGGACTCCGAAGAATATTGCCACACAGGAGGTGGGTTCCCAAGGTCTCTGAGGTCGATCTGTGCCCACAGCAAGTCTGAGGCCTGTATCCCTCGTGGTGACCGTGCAACCTGAACCCCTGGACACCGCGTTCATTTGCAGAAGCATCAGCTTTCCAGCAATCCCTGAGGCTGAGCTTTAGGTTACTTGTAGCCCTGACCCCGAGCAGTAATTACACTAAAGATTGCTGGCCTACACTCAACGAGTGTTCCGTGGGCCACCATTTTGTGATTCCTCTTTGAGGTCCCTTCGCGATCCCTGGTCCGTTGACTTGTGGGTCCCCAAGAAGGCAACTCTAACTTTAATTGGGCTTCCCTGGTTGCTCCAGACGTGCCCTGACTCTACATCGCTTGGGGAGTCCCTAGGACCTTGCTGGTCCTCACAGAAGCATCTTTTCTCTTCCTGCGTGGGTTGCTGTTGCCAAGGCTTGTTGTGTTCAATCCAAGCACCGACACCCCAGCACTCGACATCCTTTGTGGTACAGCTCGAATCCGGCTCTTGGTTGTCCTCAACATCTCCTGGACCCCGTGGCTGCAGAGTCAAGCTTCACCTCTTCGCACCTGAAGCACCCAACATCGGTGGGCATTCGATTGCTCCGCTCCTGGTCACTGGCTAGTGACCCAGACTCTGTCCCCTCTGCTTTCAGGTTCTTCACATCTTCGATCCAGGCTTGGATCATCCCGGACACTGTTCTTCTTCACGGCAGCAGCACTTTGCAGCAGATCACCATTGAAATCAACGACGATTCCCGACACCCTTTGACACCTATGCACCCGGCTTCCCTGGGTGAGGTAACTCGAGTACTCCGGTGCTCACGTGGGTGTTGGCCCTAGAACCCCTTAAGTCTGAAGGGGTTTGCTGAAAGTCCTCTCCTAAGTGTCCTTTATCTCTAAAATTCCAACCGCGACTTTCCTCATAGAATCCTACGGCGCTCGCGGCTGTATTCTCACAATGCACACGTCCCCCGTGGGTCTCCTGTGTCACTACCTTGGGTGGTTCCTTGGGGTCCCAGCGATTCTACGTGCTCTAGGCACTGTGTCTAGTCAAGTCGTGGTTCTTATACCACTTTCTTAATATATGGTTTGGTCCCCCGTGGGGCCCATTGTATATTGTGCTATTTACTGTCATTTTAATACTGTGATATTGTGTATCTTGGACTCTAATTTCATAAAGAGATTAGTAGTGAGTGTTTAGAAATAAATACATATATTTTATATATATCTTGTGTGGTTCTCCTTTCATTTGGTCATTCAAGAGGTTATAATCTGGTAAACCAAGCTATTTTACACTCCTTCAAGACTTAGCCTGAAGGCTGCTCTCCACAGCTACCACTATGATAGCTTTCTATAAGGTTGTCTTTAAACCTACCATCAATAAGGGTCGTTTGGACTGGTGCAAGGTGCCCACTATAACTAGTGGACAGCATATGCCAGGCCAACTTCTCACATTGGTGGCAGCGGTGGGATTCAAGCTTGCTATTGCTTTACCAGATAATCTCTTTGAGTGACTAACTGAAAACCACTATAGGTACATAGGTACATATAAATCAAGTTTAGAATACAGTAAGTTCTACTGAACTTAGGGTTGTGTGTCAAGGGCTTAGCACACCCTTTCTACAACTCAAGAGAGTTTAGTAGGCCCCACTAGAGTAGGTAGGTGCATACACCACACCACACTAGTCATGTCTTCAAGGGCAGAAACCAGTGGGTCTCTCCCAACTAAGTATGACCAGGTCTCATACCAGGAATTGAGGACTATGTGTGCCTCTAGGAAATTGAAGACAGGGAAAAGCCCATCCACACAACATCTCATACAGTTGTTGCTAGCAGATGACCTCAATAAGACCCCAGGGTCTGATGAGGTTGGCAGAGTGGGTGGGGCAGCAGAAGAGGAAAGGCCAGGTAGTGAACACTACTGTGACCCAGACTCTGATGCTGGCCAGGGGGATCAAAATGATTCCAACCTGGAAAATCCAATTCTTCCTGAAGGTGAGGAAGGAGGCCCCAGTGGGGTTCTCTTTACCCCACCTGGAAGGGTTAATAGTCTACCAAGAAGATCAAGATCTCCTTCTCAGGAATCTAATCATTCTGGTACTTCTATAGGGTCCTCTGCTTCTCATAAAAGGGCATCCTCTTATGAGAAGAAATGCCAACTGCTTGAGTTTGAGAGAGCTAAGCTCAGAATCAAGAGAGAGCAATTGGCCTTAGACAGGGAATCCCTGGAGCTTCAGAGAGCTTCTCAGAAGTTGGGACTAGAGTCCCATGGTGGCAGCCACAGTGTCGCTAGAGGTAGAGATCATACTCATTACCCTAGGAACCTGAACAAGATTGTCCCTCCCTACCAGAGTGGGGATGACATCCACAAATGGATAACTGCACTTGAGAGGGCCTGTAAGGTACAGAGGGTCCCTCAGGAGCAGTGGGCAGCAATCTTGTGGCTCTCCTTTGCAGACAAAGGTAGAGACAAGCTCCTCACTGTAAGAGAAGAGGATGCTGACAATTACAAAGTCCTGAAGAGTGCTCTGATTGATGGGTTTGGCCTAACCACTGAACAATACAGGTTAAAGTTCAGAGATACCCAAAAGGCACAGACTCAGGACTGGGTTGACTTTGTTGATTGTGCTACTAAGGCTCTGGAAGGCTGGTTACTTGGCAGTAAGGTGTGTGATTTCAAAGGATTGTATAATTTAATCATGAGAGAGCAGATCCTTAATAACTGTCAAAATCAACTGTTGCATCAGTACCTGGTGGACTCTGATCTGACCTCTCCCCAAGAATTGGGTCAGAAGGCAGACAAGTGGGTCAGAACCAGGGTGAGGCAGAAGGTTCAGAACCAAGGTGGTGACTCCAAGAAGCAAGATTCTAAAAACTCTGATAAGGGTGGGGAGAAGGGTAAAGACCAGAAGTCTTCTCAAGGGCCCCAAAAATCTGCATCTGGTGGGGAGTCCCAATCTAACAAAGGAAAAGGCCAAAAGAAACCATGGTGTAAAATCTGTAAACAGAAAACCCATTGGTCTAGTGATTGTACCAAGACCAAAGACTCAACTCCAGCCACCATTGCCCCTAAGGCAACTGTTCCCCCTAGTTCAGCTCCAAGTGGTGGTGTTCCAAATAAGGGTGTAGTAGGGTTAACCCTGGGATCTGAGATGGACTCTGGCCTAGTCAGACTTCCAACTCAGGCTATGTTGGTCTGTGATGGAGGCATGGATATGGCCTCCCTATTTGTAAGCCCCAGTAATCTGGGCAAATACAGACAACAGCCTATAATTAATGGAAAAGATGCTTTGGCATTCAGGGACACAGGAGCAAGTGTCACAATGGTGACAAAGATCTTGTAGCCCCTGAGCAGATCATACTTGGTGAAATGTACCAAGTGACCAATGCTAGCAATGTCAGGACAGACCATTCCCTGGCAGTTGTTAATTTCTCCTGGGGAGGGGTAACTGGCCCTAAGAAGGTTGTGGTAAGTGCAGACCTCCCTGTTGAATGCTTGCTTGGAAATGATTTGGAAACTTCAGCTTGGGCTGAAGTTGAGCTCAGGACCCATGCAGAAATGTTGGTCATCCCTGCAGATGTGTTTGCTATGACCAGGTTACAGGCAAAAATGTCTAAAACTGAACAGGCCCTGGATCCTGGAAGAATGGACCAGGTGCCTTCCAAGAGAAGGAGCAGTAGGGTTAAGGCAGTGTCTTCCCCCCTGCCTCAGAATCCAGAACAGTCTCTTGAGGGAGCTGATCTTAGTCCTGAAGAAGGAACTGTCCCAGATGAGCTTGAGCCTGATCAGGTTGAGTTCTTGGGGATAGGGGGCCCTTCCAGGGCAGATCTGAGCCAGGAGCAACTGAGCTGCCCCTCTCTTGAACCCCTCAGACAGCAAGCTGCTGCTGAGACTGCTGGGAGTGCTAGTGGTTCCCATAGGATCTACTGGGATGATGGACTCCTTTACTCAGAGTGTAGAGACCCCAAGCCTGGAGCCACCCGGAGGTTGGTTATACCTCTGATGTTTAGGAGCTTCCTATTGACCCTAGCACATGATATTCCCTTAGCAGGACACCTAGGCCAAAACAAGACATGGGACAGAATTGTCCCTCACTTTCATTGGCCTCATATGTCTGAAGACACCAAGGAGTTTTGTCACTCCTGTGTCACCTGTCAAGCCAGTGGTAAGGCAGGTAGCACTACAAAGGCCCCCCTGATACCACTACCTGTGGTGGGGGTTCCCTTTGAGAGGGTAGGGATTGACATTGTTGGTCCCCTAGATCCTCAAAAAGCATCTGGGCACAGATTTATCCTGGTGGTGGTGGACCATGCCACTAGGTACCCAGAGGAAATTCCCCTCAGGACCACCACAGCTCCTGTGGTGGCAAGGGCCCTCCTGGGAATATTTTCCAGGGTGGGTTTTCCTAAGGAGGTAGTATCAGACAGAGCTGCAAACTTCATGTCTAGTTACTTGACTGCTATGTGGAAGGAGTGTGGAGTAAATTATAAATTTACCACCCCCTATCACCCACAATGCAATGGTTTAGTTGAAAGGTTCAACAAAACCTTGAAGGGCATGATTAAAGGTCTCCCAGAAAAGCTTAAGCGCAGATGGGACATACTTTTGCCCTGCCTTCTCTTTGCCTACAGAGAGGTTCCACAGAAGGGGGTTGGTTACAGCCCATTTGAGCTTCTGTTTTGACATCCAGTTAGGGGTCCATTGTGTCTAGTGAAGGAGGGATGGGAGTTACCTCTCAAACCCCCTAAACAGGATATTGTGGACTATGTACTTGGTCTCCGCTCCCGGATGGCTGAGTACATGAAGAAGGCAACTAAAAACCTTGAGGCTAGCCAGGAATTACAAAAGGCCTGGCATGACCAAAAGGCTGTGTTGACTGTTTATCAGCCAGGACAGAAAGTATGGGTGTTGGAGCCTGTGGCCCCAGCAGCCCTCCAAGACAAGTGGAGTGGCCCCCATACAATTGTTGAACAGAAGGGAGAGGTTACCTACCTGGTGGACCTTGGAACTCCCAGGAGCCCCCACAGGGTGCTCCATGTCAACAGACTGAAACCATATGTTGACAGGGCAGACATGGGCTTGCTCATGGCTACTGATGAGGGACAGGAGGAAGAGAGTGATCCACTCCCTGACCTGCTCTCTCAGAACCCTGATGATGGATCAGTAGATGGTGTAGCCTTGGCAGGCAGCCTCACTGCCCAGCAGCAAAGTGATTGCAGAAAAGTTCTCAATCAGTTCAGACATATGTTCTCACTGACTCCAAGTCAGACTACCTGGTGCACTCATGAAGTGGACACTGGGGACAGTCTGTCTGTTAAAAATAAGGTTTACAGGCAACCTGACCATGTCAGGGACTGCATCAGGACTGAAGTCCAGAAGATGTTGGATTTGGGTGTGATTGAACCCTCAGATAGCCCTTGGGCTAGTCCAGTAGTCTTAGTGCCTAAACCTCACACCCAGGGTGGTAAGAGAGAGATGAGGTTTTGTGTAGACTGCAGAGGCCTCAATGCAGTCACTAGGACTGATGCCCATCCAATACCTAGGGCAGATGAGCTTATAGACACTTTGGCCTCAGCCAAGTTTCTCAGCACATTTGACCTGACATCTCGCTACTGGCAAATCGGACTAGCTGAGGATGCAAAAGCCAAAACAGCATTTTCTACCCCTAGTGGGCACTACCAATTTGTGGTGATGCCCTTTGGTTTGAAAAATGCACCTGCCACTTTTCAAAGGTTGGTGAACAAAGTCCTTACAGGCCTGGAAGCCTATAATGCAGCATATCTAGATGATATTGCTGTCTTTAGCTCCACCTGGGAGGATCACATGGTCCATCTGCGAAATGTTTTGGAGGACCTGCAGAAAGCAGGCCTAACTATCAAGGCCACCAAGTGCCAGATAGGTCAGAGTCAGGTTGTGTACCTGGGCCACCTTGTGGGTGGAGGCCAGGTTCAACCATTGCAGAGCAAAATCCAGACCATCATGGACTGGGTTGCTCCAACCACCCAGACTCAGGTCAGAGCTTTCTTGGGCCTGACTGGGTACTATAGAAGATTTGTCAAAGGTTATGGATCCATAGTGACCCCTTTGAATGACTTGACTTCTAAAAGAATGCCCAAGAAAGTTCAGTGGACAGTTAGCTGTCAAAAGGCATTTGATGACCTGAAGCAGGCCATGTGCACTGCTCCCATTCTGCAAAGTCCTGATTACTCCAAGCAATTCATTGTCTAAACAGATGCATCTGAGTTGGGGGTAGGGGCTGTGTTATCACAATTGAATGATGAAGGTCAGGATCAGCCAGTAGCTTTTATTAGCAGAAGGTTGACCCCCAGAGAGAAACGTTGGTCAGCCATTGAGAGGGAGGCCTTTGCTGTGGTTTGTGCCTTGAAGAAGCTGAGGCCATACTTGTTTGGCACCCACTTCATTGTTCAGACAGACCACAAGCCCCTCTTATGGCTAAAACAGATTAAGGGTGAAAACCCCAAACTTTTGAGGTGGTCCATTTCCCTACAGGGGATGGACTATACAATGGAACATAGACCTGGGAGTAACCATGCCAATGCAGATGGACTCTCCAGAAATTTCCACTTAGAACATGAAGACTCAACTGGTCAAGGTTAGTTTAATGTCCCGACGTTTGGGGGGGTTGTGTAGGAGAGTAGGATCTGCTTCTTATAGTTACCCCCACTTTTTGCTGATGTTTCACTGTTTTTCGACTTAGCCAGACTGAGGCCCTGCTAATCAGGACCCCAGTCTATCTGCTTTCTACTCTAAATTGATTGTAGGTACTTTAGGTACCCTCCAGATTGGATTCTGGGGTACCCTTATAAGTCCCTAGTATATGGTATACTATATACCCAGGGCATAGGTACCCCAGAGGCCTACCAGGGGCTGCAGCATGTATTGTGCCACCCCTGGGAAGCCTTTTAAAATGACACAACAGGTCTGCTACAGCAGCCTGTGTAAGGTGGTGTATGCACCCCTTACTGAGATATAGGTTCCCTATATCTCTCCATATCACTGCACATGTAAACCCATCAGTCACCCCTATGGCAGGCCTTAACAATCCTGAAGGCAGGGTGCTGGGTTTCATGTGAGAGGGTGCCCATGCATGAGCAGAGCCCCTCTGCAGCTTTCGGAATCTTCATTCCGGGGTTGTTTGTGATGCAGCCAGACCATATACTCTTAAGTGCATTATGACCTCGCGGTAAATGCTAACTTGAGAATGGCTGCATGGAAACATGTCGTGTTTGGTGTCAAACACCTTGGAATCATACCTCCACCCCAGTAACTGGGGTGGGAGGTATGATCCCACCCTACTAGAGGGAGAAACATGGCACCACCGGTACACCCGGTACCAGCTTAACAGAACCCTGGCATCACAAAATGGATGCTGCAGCCACAGACACGAGTCTTCCCTCCTGCTGCTGGACGAAACTCCGGCAGGGGAGGCCTGGACAATAGGTTTCCTGTCACAGGGAGGTGTGACCACCTCTCAGACAGGCTTTAGTGTATTGGGGCTGGGTGGGTGCACTCCAAGAGTGCTTTGAAGTATGCACTGTGGGCACATTTGGTGTCCTTGTGCATAGTCCAGCTCAAACCGGTTGCAGGGGCTACCAGCCCCTTCTCTGGTGTGAAACTGGACAAAGGAAATGGGTGTAGCCACCCCTCTTTCCTGACCCTCCCATAGGTGGGTCCCCAGAGTTTGTCCCACCCCTTCCTTGGGTATAAAGTAGGAACCCCTGACTACAGGACTTTAGATCACACCTGGACTAAACTCTGACACAGAAACCAAGTACTTCGACGATCTACACTACGCTGGATGACTGAAGAATCTCCCTTGGAGTAAAGGAGTTACTCCCCTGCAAGGCAGGCACCTTTAACGCAACTGACCGGTTGGCATCTCCGCAGCTCCTGAGGACTCCGAAGAATATTGCCACACAGGAGGTGGGTTCCTGAGATCTCTGAGGTCGATCTGTGCCCACAGCAAGTCTGAGGCCCGTATCCCTCGTGGTGACCGTGCAACCCAAATCCCTGGACACCGCGTCCATTTGCAGAAGCATCAGCTTTCCGGCAACCCCTGAGGCTGAACTTTGGGTTACTTGTAGCCCTGACCCCAAGCAGTATTTACACTGAAGATTGCTGGCCTACACTCAACAAGTGTTCTGTGGGCCACCATTTTGTGATTCCTCTTGAGGTCCCTTTGCGATCCCTGGTCTGTTGACCTGTGGGTCCCCAAGAAGGCAACTCTAACTTTAATTGAGTTTTCCTGGTTGCTCCAGACGTGCCCTGACTCTCCATCGCTTGGGGAGTCCCTAGGACCTTGCTGGTCCTCACAGAAGCATCTTTTCTCTTCCTGTGTGGGTTGCTGTTGCCAAGGCTTGTTGTGTTCAATTCGAGCACCAACACCCCAGCACTTGACATCCTTCGTGGAACAGCTCGAATCCAGCTCCTGGTTGTCCTCGACGTCTCCTGGACCCCATGGCTGCAGAGTCAAGCTTCACCTCTTCGCACCTGAAGCACTCGACATCGGTGGGCATTCGATTGCTCCGCTCCTGGTCACTGGCTAGTGACCCAGACTCTGTCCACTCTGCTTTCAGGTTCTTCACATCTTCGATCCAGGCTTGGATCATCCCGGACACTGTTCTTCTTCACGGCAGCAGCACTTTGCAGCAGATCGCCATTGAAATCAACGACGATTCCCGACACCCTTTGACTCCTATGCACCCGGCTTCCCTGGGTGAGGTAACTCGAGTACTCCACTGCTCACGTGGGTGTTGGCCCTTTGAACCCCTTAAGTCTAAAGGGGTTTGCTGAAAGTCCTCTCCTAAGTGTCCTTTATCTTTAAAATTCCAACCGCGACTTTCCTCATAGAATCCTACGGCGCTCGCTGCTGTGTTCTCACACTGCACACGTCCCCCGTGGGTCTCCTGTGTCACTACCTTGGGTGGTTCCTTGGGGTCCCAGCGATTCTACGTGCTCTAGGCACTGTGTCTAGTCAAGTCGTGGTTCTTATACCACTTTCTTAATATATGGTTTGGTCCCCCCCTGGGGCCCATTGTATATTGTGCTATTTACTGTCGTTTTAATACAGTGATATTGTGTATCTTGGACTCTAATCTCATAAAGAGATAAGTAGTGAGTGTTTTGAAATAAATGCATATATTTTTTATATATCTTGTGTGGTTCTCCTTTCATTTGGTCATTCAAGAGGTTATAATCTGGTAAACCAAGCTGCTTTACACTCCTTCAAGACTTAGCCTGAAGGCTGCTCTCCACAGCTACCACTAGGATAGCTTTCTATAAGGTTGTCTTTAAACCTACCATCAATAAGGGTCGTTTGGACTGGTGCAAGGTGCCCACTATAACTCGTGGACAGCATATGCCAGGCCAACTTCTCACAGGGTGAGTTCGCGGTAACATCCGGTGGACACGAATTACTGCTCCTTAATCCCGATTTTGCTGATTATTAATTTAGGGGGTTTAAGGGTGTTTGCAGCGGCACACAAGTAGAGACAACTGGGTTAACAAATTGCGGACTCAGACTGCATATTACGGACGCCTCTACCTTCCTTTTTCTTCGAACATTGAATAAAGCCCCACGAACTTTATGAATTTAGTGACATATAGCTTTTGACTTCTCTCTTGGTTAGAAGGAGCATCTGGTTTTTTCTGATCTAATTGATTTGCCGATACATTGTCCTTTATATGTATTGTTCTTCCGCATAAATTTGCTGACAGAAGTAACACTGAAGCGAGGGGGGGGCAACAAATAGTTAGTGCTCTAGGAAGACCATTCAATATGGGGAAGAGGAAAGCCGAAACTTCAACCAGGGCAAATGGGGGATCCAAGTCTTCACTAATGAAATATCTTTCCGGGGCAATAGGCACAATAGAGAAACAAATTCACACCGTAGAAATTACCCTTAATCAGGGCATTGGGGTGAATGAGGAATTAAAGCGGCCTACAACATCGGAGCACTTGGCCCCGAGTCCCTCAAAGTTAAAAGAAACCCCAACCCAAAATTTATCGACACATGTAAATGGGTGTATCTACGATGTGTCTGACCGCATAGATATACCTGAGCAAGAGGATGCGAGTCAACCCCCATTAAAGCGCCCTAGTAACCCAGACACAATAGTTGTAACTTCAAATAATGACTTATGCTCAAATACCCTCAAGACAGCTGGGATAAAACGGAAGAAGACAAATAAGAAACCTAAAAGTGATAATGGGGGGCTAGGGTTGCCGGTGCAATCCATCTGTAAAAACACCCAAAAGGAGGAAATGGGAAAAATCAATTGTAGAATAGAAGTCTTCCAAAAATCCATTGAGCATACCCTAGAGAAACTTATGGCCAGGGTATCGGCAATCAAAGACCTTTTGAGGAGCAAACAGGGTGTATGTCTCTATCAGCATAATATCCCCAAGCCCCATGATAACCCAGCAAAGGCTGATCGACCCACCAGGATTGACACCAATAACGGTGCAGCTAATACTTTGGAAGGTAACGAACAAGGACATGGCCAAAAACATCTAGGTGTGTCTACCAAGCCTGAAGAAAGAACAAGTCAGCTTACGACCGCTTCCCGCGTCAGGCATACAAACGAGGAATGCACCAGACTAAACTTGCCACGTGAGGCTACTCCCTATACTATTATCCTGGCAACCGTTCTACAGTTATCCCCACAAGTTGATGAATCCTGGGAGGCCCTGAGAAACAAGGCTCTCTGCTGGCTCGGTACTAAAACCGGGCTAACCGAGGCATTGTTTGGAGAATTTAAAATGGCGAGAAGGGTGGGCTGGGTGGAGTATAAGGATAAGACACTACCTGGTGACTGCATTGTCCTCACATTTAGAACACCTAAACTGACCCGTGAGATTCTACACTGATTGGGTTGTGAGTACGTGATAAATAGGGAAATAAATGTATTGCCTCTGGGCTACTTCTACCCCCCTAAGTTTTTATCTGCAGCAACATCCTCAGCGAAGTGTCCTAATTCGTGCTCCAGTTAATCAATTCAGAATACCAATTCACAATAGATTTGATTTACTCCCATCACTCGAAGACATAGACTGACTCAATAATGGGGGTAGTACTATAGAGGTAAACACGATCAGTGTAAAGCAACCATATTCTGCTGAAATGGACTATGTGAGACACAAGGAATTTCACCAAACAAAGATCAATTTAATACATGATACACATGACACATTCATCCACCAAAATCCCAGGTCACCAGGGAATGACCAACTTAATACCCTTGCTAAAGGTGATCATACAGGACACAGAAATCCAGAGATGGGAGCACTGACAAAAACTACTAAGGATTTATCTCCAAATTCATTAAACAACTCCCCTTATCATTCTAGCATACCCTCGCTTGAACCTAACTATAATAACAATAATAACCAAGGAGCGAGTAGGACCTGTGTGAGCAACCTATTGTCTTGGAACGTGGCTGGATTAGTCTCCAAACTCACCAACCCAGCCTGGCTTGAATTCATACAGAACTTTGATGTATTGTGCTTACAAGAAACTTGGGTGGACACCGCTCATCATATTAACGGGTATAAAACATTCTTCACCCCTGCGGTGTCTACTAAACATGGGAGGAAGAAGGGCGGTTTATGCACTTACATCTCTTATAGATTGAACACTAAAAAGCTTGAATTTATGGTTACCAACACCTATTATCAGGTCTTAAAGCTGTATGTCGACAGTTTCTACTGTATAGTTCTCTTGAATTTTTATAACAATATTCCAGCAACACAGACAAAGGTAGTCTTGAGCCACCTTCAAAATGATTTGGATAAATCACAAAAGGAAATAAATAAGGATTTTTGTGTAATCTGGGGTGGGGACTTTAATACTGCCTTGTGTGCTCACGCTGAGGGAGGCATTTGCGGCCTAACATATGATGAAGATAATGGCACAAGCTACTTCTCACATTCTCGCCTGGGTAGGCAAATAAATTACATTAAATATTCGGTAGACTTGGGCTTTGCAAATGAACTATGCTCTCCCCCCATACCTTTTAGCAGTACATATAATGGATGCGGGGCGCGTAGCACTATAGATTACGTGCTAGTCTCAAATAGACATGCCCATCGGGTACTCAACTTTAAAACCCATTCTGTTGCCTTTAGTGACCACTTCCCGATCAGCGTTACACTGGATATGCCGACTAATATGATAACCAAAAGGCATCACACTAAACATCTAGTACAGGATATTGCCCTTAATGGAACAAATGGGTACACAATCAAATGGGCGGGAGTGGACATACCTCAGCTAACCAGGTCACTCCTAAGCAATCTTAAAAATGATTTCGCAACCTGCCTTGATCATATGGCCACAGGTTCCGATATTCTTAATTCATTCCAGAATATCTCCATGGCTATAAGAAAGAATCTCCAGACAGTGCATAAAAAACATCATAATATCACGAGAGGCTGGTTTGACACCAACTGTACAAAGGCCCATGTAGCCTTAAAAACCGCTTTGCACAAACAGGTTAGAGATCAGGCAGAGGTGAAGAGGGCAAGAATAGTGTATAGAACCACGATCAGAGACCGCAAGGAGGCCATAAGAAAAGAACTATGGGAGGCACTCCATAAAGCATCCAAATTGAATGATAGTAAAGGTTTTTGGAAGGCGGTGAATGCCCCGTTTTTGGCCCCCAGTGGTGGACCCTTAATTGAGTCCACCATTGGGGAAGATCAATGGATATCCCACTTCTCTAAATTATACGGTGACAATATTGATATTAGCCTGCGATCGGACGTTAGGATATGTCCAGTGAGTTATCACCCAATCGACATCGATATCAATGTGGACGAGGTGATACAGTCTATCAATTTGAGTGTGGGAGGAAAAGCCCCCGGCCCTGACTCAATTCCAGTGGACTTATACAAGTCCACACCCTTGTTATGGGGCCCACTATTAACTTCTGTTATAAGAGCATGCTGTAAACAGGGATTCATCCCAACCTGGGTAGAATCCATACTTGTCCCCATTTTTAAGTAAGGAGACCGCAATGATCCAGCCTGCTATAGACCTATTTCATTACTGGACTCACTCGGGGAGGTGGTTGGACGAGTCATTCTAAACAGATTACAGATGTGGGCTGAAACTAGGGGTGTGATTTCGGAATTCCAATATGGATTCCGACAAGGACTTGGAACAGTCGAGCAGGGCTTAAACTTAAGCCTGATTTGGGGGAAGTATATATATGCCAAACAGGGAAATCTTTTCTTATGTTTTGTTGATTTAAGTTCAGCATTTGACTGCATAAACCATGGGAAACTATGGAGTATATTAGAGGCCATGGGTGTCGAAACCCTGCTTATCAACTTTTTACGGCAGCTATATCAAGGTGCACAGGCGAGTTCGTTATGGTAGAGCAGGCGAGCGCACCCCAAACTTCCCAGTAAGGAAAGGGGTCAGGCAGGGGTGCGTGTTAGCCCCTTTTCTTTTTACATTGTATATAAATGGCCTAGGTGAAATACTGTCACAGGAATGTCAGGATCTCCCCTGTATTGGTAATCGGACTATCGGAGCCTTACTGTATGCAGATGACGCGGTTCTCTTATGCCGTACACAAGTAGGTTTGCAGAAAATTGTCACGAGGTTTGTAACCTATATGTCTAGCTTGGACCTTAATGTAAATAACTCTAAAACATTTGTTATGAAATGTGGTAAGTCCAGTGTAAAGTGTTGGGACATTGTCATCGGTGACAAGAAACTTGAATTTACTAAATTCTTTTCCTATTTGGGAATTGTATTTGAACATAGGGGCTCATGGGCAAACGCAATTACAACAAGAAAATTATTATTTGTCAAAGCTACAGGTGCTCTGATTAATTTTTCCAGAAAATTTGGACAGCGGCCTATTCGTGAATTGTTAAAAATATATAAAGCTAAATGTATTTCTATGGCAATATACGGAGCCGGAATTTGGGGATTTGCCAAGGTGGATTCATTGCAACTAATTGAGAACAAGTTCTTAAGATATCTCCTAGCAGCTCCAAATAGTACGGCCACGTATATTTGCCATGCCGAATTAGGAATGTCATATCTATCAGATTTGATCAAAATTCAACCTGTTTAACTATGGTATAAGATATGGACATGTACAGCCACTGGTCTCAATCGGGATGTGATTATTGATTGTCTTAAATTGCAACGGGCAAATTGTATTCCTTGGCTGAATTATGTTAAAGATTTCGTGGCCAAGTTAGGCTGCCCGGAATATTTTACTAACCTTGAGAGCATGAGTTCAATTTGCAGGCTAGATCTAAAGACCGCATGTGTGAAGCTTTTGGAGACGGACAGATTTGTATGTAATAATAGTAAAATTTGTGTTAGAGAAAACCAATTGCTCCTGACGCAAGCAGGGAGACAGCCATACTTATTATATACACAAGGGAGTTACGATAGGATGTTATTGACACGCCTCAGATTAGGTAATTTCCACATTATGGTAACATTCCCTGATATGAACGACTGGTCACGAATGTTGGGCTTCTGCCCATGTGACGACTTATCCGCCCAGTCCACCATACATACAATGTTTTTTTGTAAATTTTATTCTTTAAAAAGGAAAAAGTGGATCCTACCAATTCTGAAAGTGCTAGGCCTTAGACAATGTCGACCTGCTTTTTTTAAATTACAACTTTTAGACGATGAAAGATTTATTGACCATATAGCCAAGTACTTGAAAGGGGTTCTTCGATGTAGGAAATCCATGTAATGTTTTTCCCCATTCATGAATATGAATCTTTGCGTGTCATTGAAAGTGAATAGGGAAATGTTTAAGTACTTTGGCTGATGTTATTTTTAACTGTATAGTAGGAATACATGAAATGTATGGATTTTATAATCTACTGTGGATTTTTTAATGTTTTTAAAGTACACTTTAAAAAATGTACTGTGCTTTTATGATTTGAAACTTTTAAATCGAATAAAGCTACTTTTGACCTTTGACCTTTGAAAAGAAGGAATGAACAGAGAATGAGGAGAAGTAAAGAACGAATGATAGAAAGTAGGAAAGAAAGATGATTAAAACTTAAAAGAGGAATAAAAGGAAAGAAAGAAGATGGAAAGAAGAGAAAAAGAAAGAAAAAGTCAATTGTAGAAATGCAGTTGTTTGGCAAATTCAAATAAAATCATGTTGTAAAAGTTTTGTTTTGTGCCATTGTTTGAATTTTTCCCTCAGGGGTTCAATTCTCACTAGCTTTCTTAGGTGGGGTCAAGTTTGCTAATTTTGCTTGATCTATTAGTATCATATGGCTCAAAGTGTTTTGTTTTGTTTTCCTGGTTACTCCTGTGGCTTTGGTTGTAACACTTGAAAATAGGTTCTAAACTAACTCACAAATTGACTTAAAAATACAGTTAAAGTGTAGTTATGTTTATAAATTCAGACTGGAAAATCACAAAAATTTGCATGCTATGTAGAGGACCACAATTCAAAACTTTGACAACAGCCATGCAAATCATAACTTGCGCACTAAATGCAGTGCTCATGCCTTCACTCTCAATGGGGCAGATAAAATGTAATGTCAAAAATAATCTCACAGATGAGATTACATACCACATTACTGTTAACACTAAGAAATAAACAACTGTGAATGTAGCATTGCTTAGCGAGTTATTTATTGATGTGAAAAATTGGGTTGATGGTTGACTGGGGTGTGAGCCCTGGTCAGGCTGCAACCACAATCCTTGTCAGGCACAAGCAAGGTGCTCAATCCCCTAGTAGCTTGGCACAGAGCAGTCAGGCTTAATTTAGAGGCAATGTGTAAAACATTTGTGCAATGCTTCAAACAGTAAAACAATGAAAACACTACACAAAAAGATCCCACACCAAGTTAGAACATTTTTGAAAAATGTAATAAATAAAACAAGACCAAAACAACAAAAATACAATAATTGGAACCGGAGTCATGAACTTTTAAAGAATAAGGTGAATATAGCGCTGAAACTTTTCAGACACTGACCCCCAGTCACAGATCTGGGTTGAATCCATCATCGTTCTTTAGCTCACTTCGCCATCCCAGTTCAGACCCAGCCATATGCAAATCAGTCTTGATCCTGTGCCTCATGGGAACAGTCCAGCCCGAAGTACCAAGACAGGTCCTCCCTGGACCGGAAACAAGCATCCTGGGACCAGTTTCGGGGTAACACCTCTCATCAGCCAGGCTAGCTTGAATCCAGGTCCCAGGATGCTTGTTTCCAGTCCAGGAAGACCTGGCTTGGCAGTTCGGCTGGACTGTTCCCATGAGTCACAGGGTCGAGACTGATTTGCATATAGCTGGGTCTGAGCTGGGGTGGCGAAGTGAGCTAAAGAAAGATGATGGATTCAACCCAGATCTGGGACTGAGGGTGAGAGTCTGAAAAGTTTCAGCGCTCTGTCCATCATCTCCTTGTGTTTGCTTTGTTTGCTCTAAGTTTCTAAAAGTGGCATTTTCAGAATTGCAATTTAAAATCTGACTTCACCATATGTTAGGATTTTAAATTGTGATTCCAGAGACACCAACCATGAACTGGGTATCTATTTCCATTAGGAAACTACACTTGTAAAATGTAATAGGGCAACTCCAATGTTATCCTATGGGAGAATTAGGCCTTGCAGTAGTGAAAAACGAATGTAGGAGTTTTTCACTACCAGGACATGTAAAACTGAAAAGTAAATGTCCTACTTTTCAAATACATCACACCCTGTCCTATGGCCTTTCTAGGGGCTACCCTAGGGGTGACTTATATGTATTAACAAGGAGGGTTGGGGCCTGGTAAAAGGTTTAGTTTGCCATGTCGAAATGTCAGTTTAAAATTTCACACACACAGGCTGAAATGGCAGGCCTGAGACATGTTTAAAGTGCTACTTAAGTGGGTGGCAAATCAGTGCTATAGGCCCATTAGTAATATTTAATTTACAGGCCCGGGGCACAGGTATTGCCACTTTACTAGGTACTTACAAGTAAACTAAAAATACATTGAATAGAAGCCAGTTACCATGTTTTAATGAGAGAACACATGCACGTTAATATTGGTTAGTTGTGGTAAAGTGCACAGAGTCCTAAGGTCAACAAAAACAAATTCAGCAAAAAATAGGAGGTAGGCATAACGTTTGGGGATGACCCCACAAAAAGGGCCAAGTCCAACAAATGGTATACGTATTGTGAGGTCAGATCATGTGTTAAAAACAAATGGAATCACAACTTCACTTTAACATTTGTTTTTTCAGTGAATATCTGGAATTTTATGATAATGCAGTACATTTTTGCACTCAACCCGCTGTAGGAAGTCAATCTCCTCTGGCCATTCGTTAAAAAATTTTTTTTTACAGTTTCACTGGCCCTTTTGTAGGGAAAAAGCCATGTACCAATTACTGTGGAAATCTTAATGTGCCTGTGCTGGACCGTCTGTGGGTCCACAGACATGATACTGGGTCCATGAAGCCAGTGAAAGGCCTAGTACAGGTCTATGAAGCTTGATGTGGATTTGCAGGCTGTGGCTATGAAGTTTGCAGTGGGTTCACTGTCCTGTGGCAATGATCCAAGGACCTCAGGGATATTCTGCGAAATGGGAACCTATACCAGGAATCCATGAACCCCAAAGCAAAATCTTCATTTTTTACTTTTAATCACAGGGGTGCATTTGGGGCCTCCCCACCTGAAAAGGGGGTCAGGGATGCTCTTTCTATCTCTTATGGTTCATTTCATTTTTTCAGGATGCGGGGACAGAGTTCTTGCGTCCTGGAAAGACAGATACAATATTTTTCCTAAAGTTGCGGCCAGATGATCAGAGACCATAAGGTTAGTGAATCTGGGTTTGGATTCACAGTCCTGAAATGGGAGACCAGAGAAAAAGCTTCCTTGATCAATCAGATTTTAATTTTTTTTTTTTTACAATTTGGGCCTGTGTTAGTCCGGTAGCTCTGTGAATTAATGGTCCAGCGAACTCTTTAATTTAACTTCTTCATATCGAAACCTAAACTATTTCTATATGCTATTTCTCACAAAATGCTGGTTGCATTTAGACTAATCCAAGCAAAGACACTTCCTTGAATAAAGTTCTACCTTCAGGCCAAGTTGGGTGTAATACTGTGTTGCAGTTTTTTCTCCATCATAGGGTATAGGTACCTGATCCAGCGCTAACAATAAAAATAATTCTCCTATTTGGCTTTGGTCATCCAGGTGCAACTATTCCTCTAACACACACACTATATCCATATGACGGTGGGGCCCATAACACCGCATATACATTCACTTACTCATTTGTTCCCTGGATTTCCTCCGTCATGAACCTAGGAGAAAAACGATTCGCTGGAAGGAGACGGGATACCTCTTTATCATGACATAATATTTCTCATTTGCTTTTAAGGTATTCCGCTCATTGGTCGATGGACCAACTAGTAGGAATCAGTTGATGGTGATTAAGACCAGCTCAATCACAATAAACTCTTTAACATTTCATTTTTAATCATTGAGCTAAAGAATCACTGAGTCATATGTTTAAAGAATAATAAAGTTTATATTTGAATGCAGGAAATGAGAAAAGCTTATTATTCAGATCATTACATTTATCATCAATATAAGAATAATTTGAAATTTCAATGCATATTTATTAGACGGAAAAATAGGGTTACCATGATAAGAACTCTAAAGATCAACCTATCTACCTATCTGGGGAAAATCAAATAATTCTAAAATAAAATCTATCAGGAAAAGCTCTCCTAAAGCAGCATCTTTATACTCAACTGGAAAAGGGAAATAACAGCAGCAGCATCAGCTCGTCAGCATCAGCAACCGCAACTTCTCTCATCTACAGCATCTAACTTCTCCAGTATCTGCTCTCCAGCAACTTCTCCTGCAGCCTCTCCCACAGCATCTAACGCAGCATCTACTCTCCAGCATTCTAACCCCTCCCACCAAGAGTAGGTCTTCTTATACCCTAATTCTAGCTTACAGCATAAAATGTTTCTTCTTCATGGCGTGATTCTTTCTCATTGGTCAAAACTCAGGCCCATATACATTTTAATCAAACTTCCTGGTCTTAACCAGTTCCGTGTGGAATGTCCATGCAAGCATCGTTTCCCACAGTTCATGCAATTGCTCATCCGTTTCGATCAGTCCAAATTGTATCTTTTTCTGTTACATTTTGTTTTAAACAGGTCCGTCTATTGATTCAGTTGGACTTCTCACGCTTCTTGCTGATCATCTTGGCACACATCTGCTCAGAAAGGTCACAACAGCCTTGAGACCATACTTCCATCTTAGCCTCTCAGCATCAGCACGTGATCATCCCTTTTCCACAGCCTCTCTCCTCTATCACATGGTCTCCCGCTCATGCGTACTCTAGCAACTTGCGGCCATTTTATATTTCTGCTCGACAGGCCTAAGCGCACTATTTTCAAAAATAAACAAAATATTGTTAAAACAAAGAAAAATAAACCTTTTCGTTTCCCTCCCGTCTTTCTACGTACCCCAATTAGGTATTACCTAGCAAAAGCAACATATAAAGCTGTCCCTTACTTACCATCGCTTTATTTTGCAACCACACGTTTTATTTAAAAGCACAGATCATGCGTTTATTATTTAATTAGTACGCAAATATTATGTTATGTTAGACACGTAAACAATTATAAGTTGATTATTTTGCACACGGAATAGCGTGTTACCTTTAACCCTTAACATGTAACATACATTGTTGGTTATTTACTTAAACAAACATGTTTATTAATTATTTTACGAAAACATTAGGAGGTTAAAAAATTTTCATTTACCCTGCTCCATCAACTCCCCCTTTGGTGATTTTTAATATCACCACAAAACCTAAGTTATACAATTTTCTCAGACAGCATATATCTTTTATCCGTTTGCTTTTGTTAGTTTACACAACTGTATCCCTTTCAACTTGTTTCTTCGTTTTCTTGTACATGTTCTCTTTTATTTCTTCTAACTCTATTTCACCCATTTCTCTCTCTCTTTCCCTGTTTATCTTGTTTTCTTTTTCTATCTTATTCTGCCTTCTTCTTCTCTTTATACATGTTATTGCAAGCTTCAGTACTAATATTATTATTATTATCACGGTTGTTATTATTATAACTTTCCCCATTAATAATCCACTCATTCTTGTTAACCAATTTATTACTGAAGAAAACCCTTTACCAAGTTTTCCCCATGCGCTTTCAACCTCCAGTGGAACAAGTTCTTTGTGCAAATTTGTAATATTTGTTATATACTTCTGTATATTTTCGCTTTTATCTGGAATGTAAGTGCAACAATGTTGGACTTTCAGCATTCCACAGACTCCGCCCTCTTTTGCCAAAAGAATGTCAAGGGCAAGTCGATTTTGCATCACCATAGCTCTCATGGCAACCATCTCGGTATTTACCATCAAGAACCCTCCAGCAGTATCTGTAGATAAACGATCTACCATGTGGATAATTTCCGAATTCTAAATGCATTCAAAGATACTCCCACTGCTGGTATCAATGCTCCAAAAATATCACCTACTATTTCTGAAAAACTCTCCCTTTTTCTACGTGTAAAGGTATTTATCATTTTGTGTGTTCCTTTTTCTTTTCTATCCACATGAAAAATCTTTGGAAAGACCAGGCCTAAGTAACATGACCCATACCAATGGTCCGGCAACCTATAATAAGCCCTATTTCCGTAAACATAATAAATCCCTGGAAATATCGGATCTTTTCCCCCTTTGAATCCCCATCCACCTAAAATTTGGTAATTGTCATGGCAATTACTGGAACCCACAAAATAATTGTCATATCTTGTCTTATTTCTTCTAATGCACAACCTTCCCTGTTGGGGCCAATCCAGAGTCATAGCTGCATTTGTCTTTTTCTTGTCATGATTGTCTTCCTCAAACGCCCAAAGAGGTGTTTTTGTCTCTTCTATCACTTTTCTTTGAAATTTCACTCTTCTCTCTTCAACCATCTCTAAAAATACCTTTTCTTCCTTCTTTAACTCACAGGTAAGGTTGTATCTAATTATACTATCTAATGTTAAAATCTTATCTTCTAAAAAATATTCACCAAACGTTTTCCCTCTTTTATTTTGTTTAGCTCGGGAACTACAGAAACTTTCGCAAAAATCTTATTTATGTCAGTGTAATAATATTCTAATCTACCTGTTTTATAAAATAAACTTGCTAAAACGCTACATGTTATTCCATACGTCAAAGGGAGGTGATGATAGGTCACACCCTCTGCTACAGATGCAGGCAACTACATACAAACATAGCAATCTCTTACATCCATTGTTTCTACATACTCATATAATAATTTAGTAAAAACATTTTTTGAAAAATCTGTTATTGATTTGTCCTTGTGTAATTCTGCACTACTCTTTAAAATAACTGGCTCTTGAGTGTTAGCTCCTTTTTCTTTCTCAGTGTTATTAGACATTTCTACTACAGCTAAACTAATTGGAATAGTGATTGCTAAAACCACCCATACTGTTATTAATAATCCTGTACAAAAACAGCACATCTTGCACCATCTACTTAAAAATTCACATTTACATTTTCTATCTCTAGTATTCTCCATTTTGTTTTATAACCTTATTTATTTGTTTTCCAGAAAATTGTGTCACTACACCTCAGAAATGACTTGTTTGCCACTCTGTACTCCAATGTTTTGTCTTTGCTTGGTACTTTCTTTTAATTCTTTCTCTGAATTCTTTCTTTGTCACATCCGGTAAATTCGTCAGATCCAGTGTTTTGTCAAATCCGGTAGAAACTATCTAAACTTCTTCAGGTTTGTTGCACTTCACTTTCTCCCATCAGGTTTCTTTGTTCTGGGTTTTCGTGAGTGTTCTTTTCTTTGTGACTAGTCAAAGCACGATACAACCATTCAGGCGATCTATACTTCGGATTTACCTTCTTTATTCTTTTCGTTTTCTGCAAGTGTTTTCCACCTTGTTTTTCTTGCTCTCTTTGACTTGTTATTTCATTCACTTGTTCAGCACTTTTCCCATCCAACCTTATGATTCTGTATCTTAATTTTCTTACTTCGTTGGGCAATTGTCTCCTTTTCTTGGCCTTTTTGCTTCACTCCCTTTTTCCTCTCTTTCTGTTTTCCAATTTCTTTTTCTTGTCTCTAGTTTTTGATTTCTTTCTTCTCCACTTTCTTCAGACTCTGTTTCAATTCTTTCGTTATTTCCTCTTATTTTGAAACTTATAATTTCATTTTCTTCTACTTGTGGTTCTTTTCTTATCTTCCTTCGTTCACCTATTTCTGTCCCTCCTCGAGGTTCTTCCGAATTTGTGTCAGTCTCTCTATCTGCTTCTAAATTTCCCTGTTCTTGTGTTTGACTATCTGTCCCTACTGCTCCTCGGGGATTTTCCGATTTTTCTAGCTTTTTGTTTGAAACTCTCCCTTCTTCATCTATTAATATTATCTCCGAAGGATTTTACCACAACTTGTACTTGGTTGCTCACTGTCACTATCTTCTGGCTCAGTTTCTTCTCTTATGCTTTCAAAATTCCAATTTCTTTTTAGAATTTCTTCACAATCCGAATGCTCTGTATCAGATTCTGAACTGGTGTCTGATATTTCCAGATGTCGACTTACAGGTCGATATTCAAATTCTGGAACTTCAGCTATTTCTTCTATTTCTTCTTCTTCTTCTGTCGTTGCACTTGTAGTTGGGTCTTCCAGATGTCGACTTACAGGTCGATCTTCAGGTTCTGGCACCCTGTTTGTTTCTTCTTCTCTTTCTGATGCTGAACTGTTATCCAATACTTCCAGATGTCGACTCACATGTCGATCTTTAGGTTCTGGAACTCTGATGGTGTGACTGGCATGTACCCAGTGTTTCACTCCTGCACACTTGACTGCAGTGGTCGTCACCAGGATCACTTGTCGTAGTTCGTCCCAGCGAGGAACCAAACAGTTTCTTCTCCGGTGGACTTTTATGCGAACCCAATCTCCTGGATTCAAGTCGTGAGCTGGTTTTCTTTCAAGAGTGGTCGCATCCGGTCCAACCTGATGAAACACAGAACGCACCACATCAGCCAATCCTTTGCAATAATCCAGCACTAGATCATCAGTTATAGTCAGTAGTTTGTTGACAGGTACTTGTGCTTGTCTCATGGCTCGTCCCATAATTATTTCATGGGGACTGAGTCCAGTTTTCCTTTCTGGAATACTTCTGATTGTCATCAGAACTAATGGCAAAGCATCTGGCCATTTGAGTCCTGTAGCTTGACACATTTTTCCTAACCTGTTCTTGATTGTTCCATTCACTTGCTCTACTATTCCAGAAGCCTCTGGTCTGTATGCACAATGCAATTTCTGTTTAATACTAAGTGCTTCACAAATCAGTTTAACTAATTCATTTTGAAAGTGTGTTCCTCTATCTGTTTCAATCGTGACTGGAAAACCATACCTCGGAATGAATTCTCGCAGCATAAGTTTTGCTACCGTAATACTATCATTCCTTCTTGTTGGGTATGCCTCCACCCAACGGGAAAACAAACAGACGACCACTAGGACATACCTTAGTCTGTTGCAAGGTGGCATTTCAATAAAATCCATTTGCATTCTAGTGAAAGGACCCCCTTCTCGTCCTATTGTTCCTAGACTCACTACTGTCTTCCTTCCTGGATTTAACTGTTGACAAATAAGACATCTCTGACAAAGACTCTCAGCTATGGCTCTGAATTTTGGATTATACCATGTTTGTCTAAAAAGTCTGATCATTGAATCTCTCCCAATATGGGCTTGTCCATGGTACATCCAGGCCATGTCAGAAATCATGCTATCAGGCATAACTGGTCTCTCATCCCTGTAAACCCAAACATCAGTCTCTTCATGTTTTCTACATCCTGCTTTTATCCAGGTATCTTTTTCCTCATCCTCTGCAGCTTCTTGTAACTGACTCACCTCATCCCATGTTTCAATAGAGTTAGTAAAAAGCAAAGGACAAGAAATATGCTCTCTTTCCCGATATTTGTTCAAAGAAACCACATTCTTTGCACAGTACTGTGCCATTTCGTCAGCATATTTATTACCAACAGTTATGTAGTCTTCCCCATTTTTATGTGCATTGCACTTCACTACAGCGATCTGTTTAGGCAGCTGTATCGCCTCAAGCAGCTTTTTCACAAAATCTCCATTTCTAATGGGCGTTCCTGCAGATGTCAAGAAACCCCTTTGTGACCAAATCTGACCAAAATCATGCACAACCCCAAAGCCGTACTGGCTATCTGTCACAATCGTAACCCGTACATTTCTTCC
The DNA here is from genome assembly GCA_963921515.1 of Calotriton arnoldi. Classification (NCBI taxonomy): domain Eukaryota; kingdom Metazoa; phylum Chordata; class Amphibia; order Caudata; family Salamandridae; genus Calotriton; species Calotriton arnoldi. The sequence goes on from CAWUFW010002850.1 coordinate 681,303, forward strand.
CAACTTACATGCTTGAATCAGAGCTACTAATTCTGCGACTTGGGCAGACCGTACACCTTTCAAAAAAGATGCTTCCATTACAGTTGCTACTGTGCAAATTGCATATGCTGCACTTAGAACTCCATCACTCGTTCTCAAACATGAGCCATCCACAAACAGAATATAATCTGATTCTTTCAAAGGCTCATCTCGTATGTCAGACCTTGGTTTTGTACAGTATTCGAGCACATTCAGACAATCGTGATCTACTTCATCCATTTCAATCACACTCTCTTCATCTGGCAATGATGTTGAAGGATTCACATTCATACATCTGTCAATGGTCACATTATCTGCACTCAAAATTACCTTTTCATACCTAGTCAGCCGACTATGTGTCATGTATTGGGTTTTCGTTCTTGTCAAAAGAATTTCCACAGAATGGGGAACATGCACTCTCAATGGATACCCCATCACTATGCCTTCACTCTGTTCCAGACTCACACAAGTAGCAGCAACTGCTTTCAAACATCCAGGCAATGCTTTCGCTACAGGGCCTAAAACAGCTGAAAAATATGCAATTGGTCTTTTCATAGTTCCATGTCTCTGCACCAAAACTGAAAATGCACATCCATCTCTTTCACTGCAATACAGCTCAAAATCTTTCTCATAGTCAGGCATTCCCAATGCTGGAGCTTCACATAATTTCTTTTTCAGCTCTCTGAATGCTTTCATTTCTTCATCATTCATTTCAAAAGGATCTTTAACATCCTTCTTTGTCAGTTTCTGCAATGGTTTAGCAATCAGTGAAAAACCGCTTATCCATTGTCGACAATATCCAACCATTCCCAAAAACATTCTTACCTCTCTTTGTGTCATTGGAGCTCTCATTCCTTGAATCATTTTTATTCTTTCAGTCGTTACCTTCCGCACTCCTTTCTCAATTTTATGCCCTAAATACTGAACTTCTTGTTGACAAAACTGCAATTTTGAAGGGGACACTTTGGGGTCGATTCCGATTCGGGCCGGAAATTTCTCCGACCGAGCCGGACCCGGAGAGATTTCCGACCGAATCGGACCCGTGCAGTCCGACCGAACGAGTCCGATGCGTCCGTATGTTATCGGACACGAGTCGGTCGGACTCCCATTGAACTCAATGGGAGCCGGTCGTACAACGCGTACGCGGGCTCCCATTGCCTCCAATGGGTGCGAGGCGGACAAGGGCGCCCCTACAGCGAGTACGCCGCGGAGCGCCGCGGCGTACACGCACAGGTAGGGGGACCCATGGGTCCCCCTGTGTGCGCCTCGCACGGGTACGCGTACAGGGGTCCGACACGGACCCCCAAAGTACGGCTCCGACAGTTCCTTGGAGCCGGGCTGCGCGAGTCGGTCGGAGCGGTCGAGGTGCGCATCGTACTTACCCGGCCGGAAAACGTCTCCATTGCGCGGTGCGAATCGGGTCCGACCGAGTCGGTCGGAGCGGTACGATCCGGGTACGAGTCGGTCGGAGCGGTCGGGTCGCCCGGACCGAGTCGGTCGGCGAGTCGCATCGTACTCGCTCGGCCGGACCCGCGTACGGTTCGGTCGGGAAACAGGCTTTCGCATGGCTTTTTTCCCGACCGAATAGTATTGGGTGCGCCTCCGACCGAGATCGGAATCGGCCCCTTTATGTCCTCTTTTTGCTAAATGATTCAGCAAAGCAATTGTATCATTGACACATGCTTCTTTCGTTTTTGATGCCACCAGTAGGTCATCAATATACTGAACCATTACTGACTTTTCTGGCATTCTTAGATCTTCCAATGATTTCTTTAGGATCTGATTAAAGATTGAGGGACTTTCTGTGTACCCTTGAGGAATTCGGCACCATGCCAAAATACGCTCTCCAAACCTAAACGCAAATAATGGCTGGCTATCTGGATGCAATGGAATAGAGAAAAATGCATGACATAAATCAATTACTGTGTACCATTCTGCTTCACGTGGAATCTGGTATAGAATCACAGCAGGGTTCGGTACTATTGGGCAACAAGGCACAACAATTTTATTTACCTTCCTCAAATCCTGTACAATTCTATATGTTCCGTTTGGCTTTTTCAGTCCCATTATTGGCGAATTACATGGACTGCTCATGATTGCTTTTAGAATCCCTTGTTCAATCATTTTATTTATTACTGGCGTTATTCCTTCAATTATTTCTGGAGTCAATTTATACTGGGGCGTATTTGGGTAACTCGTTCCTTCTTTCACTGTTATTTTAACGGGATCTACTCCTTTCATTAATCCTACATCTTCTCCTGTAAAGTCCCACACTTCTTCTTTCACTGTCCTTTTCAATTCAATTGGGATTTTCTCTGCATCAAATACAGGAAACAAACCATTTACTTCTGGTTCTAAATTTACCATTGTCATTTTATACAGCACATCCTCATCTGGAGTCTGAAATGCAATTCCGTCTGGGGTACAATAGATAGTGCAGTTCATCTTGCACAATAAATCGCGTCCTAAAAGGTTCACGGGACTACAATCACATACCACAAATCGGTGCATTTCGCTAAATGGACCAATTCTTACCTTCACTAATTTAGTAAGAGGCGTTTTAATTTGCTGATTCGAAACTCCAACTACTTGGATATGTTCACCTGAGAGAGGAACGTCTGGAATTTCCACTGACCTAACAGTAGAACGGGTAGCTCCAGTGTCAACAAGGAATGTTACATTTGCACCATTCACTTCTCCATCCACAAATGGACCAGACTGATCTACCTCTAGAGTTGCGCCAAGCACGCACTCTTCCCCCTCTCCTAGGCACCATCAGGAACTTTCATCCGTGTCATCCTCATCCTGTCGTAACCAATATTGAGAAATTGCAGCTGCACGCGGCAACTGTGTTACCTGTTCTCCTCCGTAGAATCCTGTTTCTGCACTGTATTTCTGTTGGTTAACACTCTTGGGAAGTGGTGGTTGTGGCACCTGACCTTGTTGAGTAACTACCTCACTCTGCACCTGTGAATTTAATGATTGATTTTCCACATTAGGTTTTGGAGGAAATTTACACTCGTTTCTCCAATGTCCTATCTTTCCGCAGTTGTGGCATGGCCACTTTTTCTTTGCCTCATCTATGCTCATTTGTCCTTTTCCTTTACCTATATTAGGTCGGGATTTAACCTGTCCTGTTTCATTACCAGTATTACTCAATTGAGCTTCTTGCTTCTCTGCAACTTTCACCTGCGCCCACATGGCCTTTTCTTTCAATTTACGCTGTCTACTCTCAATTTCATCACTGCAATACTTAGCATATCTCAAAACCTCATCCACTGTGCTATTCTGCCAACCAATCAAGTGCTGCTTAATCATTTCACTTATCTCTGGTTTTAATCCATACACAAACCTATATACAAAATGACTCATATCCTTCTCATTCAGTGTCTCATAACCACTATACTGTTTGAAGACCAACAACAATCTCTCATAATAGGCGTGCACTGACTCTTTGCTTTCCTGCGTTGTTCTGTCTATTTTTACCCAATGTGTTTCTTTTGGTGGAATTTTATTCTTCAAAAAGGTAACTACTTGGTCGTACTTCCTCATCACTTTTGGACCTGGCGCTCCTGTTTTAGTGTCCCTTGGATATTCTACAGTTGGCCAATCAATAGTAATCTTACATTCTGTCCACAAATTAGCTGGCACTACTATATCAAACAATCCATCCAGATCTATCCACAGCACTTTTGACACCTTAACAAATCTTTCCACTTGTCTGTACCATTCTACTGGTTTCTCTCTCAATTTTGGGAAGTCATTTGTAAATGACAGTATATCCTGTCTGGTCCATGGAACATGCACATAACTACCTCCTGGAGTTTCTCTCATCGGGTACTCCCTAACAACTGGTTCCCTATCTATCACTGCAAAAGCCAAAGATGCTTTATCTGTTGTTTTCTCATTCCTCTTTGACCATCTATTTCTCCATCTATCCACATCACCCCATTTTCTCAATAAAACAATCAACTCTTTTATTTGGGTCAGTCTTCCTGATGTGTTCAAATTCTCTATGTCTTTCTCACAAAAATCTACTCTGTATGGTTTCTGCAACGTTCTCACTTTCACAAATTCCACTCCTAGTTCATTAGCTGTCTCTTCCAATTTGTCATGTACATTTCTAGCTCTCCAAGTAAGACTCTTGCACAAGAACATAATCTCATCATCCTGATAATTTTTTAGTTTTTCTGTTCCAATTGTTCCCAAAATCAATTCTTCCATGTCTATTTTCAACCTAATTACATCTAATGGTTTTTCTTCCGGTTCTTTTGTTTTTAGCGCTTTCATCCATTCGTTTAACTCATCTGGAGTCGGACCTACAGGTGTACTATTTAATTCTATCCAATCGCTGCTTCTTTCTGGTGTTCCTGATGCGGACTCTGTCACCATAGGCATTCTCCTAATCTCATTCTCATTTATCGTCAAATTTGTAGGTGGGCTTGGTCTATAGGTACTAGCCAAATTGTGTGCACCTTCATTATTCAGTTCCATCCCTTCTCTTTTTCTTTGCAAATGTGAATTCATGGGAATCACTAAGGAATGTTCATTAATTTTCTGATTCTCAAAAATTGGCATTACTGGACCTATCGTTACTGGTTCAGTTACAGCTTCCATATTCTTTGTCAATTCTCTTATTTTCTCAGTCAATTCTTTTGTCGTTTTTGCTAATTCAGTTGCATTGTCACTTTCTATCTCTTCATTTTGTGAAGTTTTAAATGGTTCTTGTGACCTATTTGTTTCATTTCTTCGTTCGGGTTTTTATTCCTCCCAGTTTCCATTGGCGGTGCATTAGGTGTCACCACCGCAGAAGTCTGTTGGTATGGAGGTGGGTTTCTGTTTAAAATATCTTCCAGCAATTCGTCATCTGTTTCACTACCACCATACACATACTTTTCTACCACTACATGTTTCTTTTTCTCTGTACACTTTCTTTTTGCTTCTTCCTCAACTGTAAAAGCTGGAAACAAACCTCCTGTCATGTTAGCATATCTCCAACGCTTTACTCTGTCCTCATGATTTACTCCCCACAACCTTCCAGGCAAAAACTCATGATTCTTTAATCCTCTGAATCTCTCTCGCTCATACATCTCATCTTCCCATTCCGTTAAAGCTTCAAACTGTGTCGGTCTAGGTCTAGGTTCTAACATTACCATCTTTTCTCTCAAATTCCGTAGTACGGCTACATTAAATGAACCATTCTCAGGGAAAGCCAATGCTCCATCATTCTTGGTGTATTTTGTCCAATTTTCTAACCATATGCATGTATGATATCCATATTTCAGCATCATATGTGAAGCTGGTGATTTCGGCGGAGGAATTATTTGTCCCTCTCTAGTCACTACCTTTTTGTCTTTCTTAAAGAAGTTCTTAACTTTCGACATCCATGACGTTTTCTCTTTACCATACTCATAGTACGACATGATTCACAACCTTTTTTTTTTTTTTTTTTTTTTTTTAAACGATCCGCAATTCAACACTGTTTCCTATGCGTTATTTCAACCAAAACTAGCGCGACTCACACCAACACTCCAATCACAAACGTCCACGTCACTAGGCTATTCAACCAATCCTTGTGCGACTCACACCAAAGCTCCAATCAGAGCGATTTCTGTCCACGGCGCACTGTCCAATCCCAGCGCGGCTTTTGTCTACATCACTCCTGCTCCTGTTCTCATGTGACTATCGCACTGTCCAATCCCAGCGCGACTCTTGTCTACGTCACTTCTGCTCTTGACCCCTCCTTTACAAAATTTATCGGCAATTTCTTTTTCAACAATTTTGTTAGTTACAACATTTTAACCACATTTCCATTGTCTGATTCGCTAAACCGAAACGATAGCTTTGACCATTTACACAAGAATTCTGTATTTTCCAGTAGGCAGCGCTTACCTCTACCCTACCACAGAATTTTCAGTTTCGCCGATAAAGTAGCACTTCCCTCTACCTTACCCTTCTTTCAAGCAATCAGTAAACCCGTTTCTCTGGGGATAAAACACATGTGGAGACTATACTGCTCCTGAGAATTAAGGCCAGAGTTTCACAAGAAAAACCGATCACTATTTCACTTACACACCTTTTATACGCAAAATGTCCCTATTATAACACAACCTGTGTTATTACCAAAAATGAACTCAGACAGTGTACAATTCCATGTGACTTCTCTTGCCACACGTGTTCCACTTCCTACTTCCCGGAAGCGTGAAAACTTACATATAACATAACGCGACTCAACAAAAAGTGTTAGACATGAATTTATCAATAATCAATAATCAATAATCACCAAACTAATCTATAGTAACCATAACTCTGCTACCAAGAAATCTGATCCAGCGCTAACAATAAAAATAATTCTCCTATTTGGCTTAGGTCATCCAGGTGCAACTATTCCTCTAACACACACACTATATCCATATGACGGTGGGGCCCATAACACCGCATATACATTCACTTACTCATTTGTTCCCTGGATTTCCTCCGTCATGAACCTAGGAGAAAAACGATTCGCTGGAAGGAGACGGGATACCTCTTTATCATGACATAATATTTCTCATTTGCTTTTAAGGTATTCCGCTCATTGGTCGATGGACCAACTAGTAGGAATCAGTTGATGGTGATTAAGACCAGCTCAATCACAATAAACTCTTTAACATTTCATTTTTAATCATTGAGCTAAAGAATCACTGAGTCATTTGTTTAAAGAATAATAAAGTTTATATAAAGTTTTGAATGCAGGAAATGAGATTAAGCTTATTATTCAGATCATTACATTTATCATCAATATAACAATAATTTGAAATTTCAATGCATATTTATTAGACGGAAAAATAGGGTTACCATGATAAGAACTCTAAAGATCAACCTATCTACCTATCTGGGGAAATCTAATAATTCTAAAATAAAATCTATCAGGAAAAGCTCTCCTAAAGCAGCATCTTTATACTCAACTGGATAAGGGAAATAACAGCAGCAGCATCAGCTCGTCAGCATCAGCAACCGCAACTTCTCTCATCTACAGCATCTAACTTCTCCAGTATCTGCTCTCCAGCAACTTCTCCTGCAGCCTCTCCCACAGCATCTAACGCAGCATCTACTCTCCAGCATTCTAACCCCTCCCACCAAGAGTAGGTCTTCTTATACCCTAATTCTAGCTTACAGCATAAAATGTTTCTTCTTCATGGTGTGATTCTTTCTCATTGGTCAAAACTCAGGCCCATATACATTTTAATCAAACTTCCTGGTCTTAACCAGTTCCGTGTGGAATGTCCATGCAAGCTACGTTTCCCACAGTTCATGCAATTGCTCATCCGTTTCGATCAGTCCAAATTGTATCTTTTTCTGTTACATTTTGTTTTAAACAGTTCCGTCTATTGATTCAGTTGGACTTCTCACGCTTCTTGCTGATCATCTTGGCACACATCTGCTCAGAAAGGTCACAACAGCCTTGACCATACTTCCATCTTAGCCTCTCAGCATCAGCACGTGATCATCCCTTTTCCACAGCCTCTCTCCTCTATCACATGGTCTCCCGCTCATGCGTACTCTAGCAACTTGCGGCCATTTTATATTGCTGCTCGACAGGCCTAAGCGCACTATTTTCAAAGATAAACAAAATATTGTTAAAACAAAGAAAAATAAACCTTTTCGTTTCCCTCCCGTCTTTCTACGTACCCCAATTAGGTATTACCTAGCAAAAGCAACATATAAAGCTGTCCCTTACTTACCATCGCTTTATTTTGCAACCACACGTTTTATTCAAAAGCACAGATCATGCGTTTATGATTTAATTAGTACGCAAATATTATGTTATGTTAGACACGTAAACAATTATAAGTTGATTATTTTGCACACGGAATAGCGTGTTACCTTTAACCCTTAACATGTAACATACATTGTTGGTTATTTACTTAAACGAACATGTTTATTAATTATTTTACGAAAACATTAGGAGGTTAAAAAATTTTCATTTACCCTGCTCCATCATTCCTATGGAAATAAAATGTGAAATGGCAGATTTTTTACCCTTTTCCCCGCCTTTTGGCCCCCGCATGATAGATCTACTCAAAACTTGTCATTCCAGACCCAAAGTTAGGGATTTTTTATGGGGCTGTGATATATGTATACCTACTGGCGGTAGTAACAGTTAGAACCATGTTTCCATAGGAAAAGAGCTTTTTGACTTCCCTATATCTTTGGCGCCATTTGACGAATCTTCACGAAACTTTCCCAAAAAAGTGCCTTGTAAATCTTTTGTTGTGCACGGAAAGTTTAGGGGTGATAAGTCAAGCAGAAGGGAGTAAAAGGGGGCCAAAAAAGTGTATATTTCCTGTGTTAATTTCCACAGACTCTTTAGACACGCCTGCAGCCAGAACTGCTGGAAGGAATTACATCAAATTTGGCAGGAAGCTAGCTTTTGGTCTGCAGATTCTGCTTTTTGTGGTAAATCCTTTCAGTAGTTTTTGAGAAATTAAATGAAATCCAAATTTGTATATCTGTGGTTGCAAAGAATTTGCGAATAATAATGAGCTCGTGCAGAGATCTGCAGAGCTCTGATTGGCTGCCAACACTTCAACCAGGAAGTGTTGCCAGCCATCTTGGGACTCGGCTTCAGCCGAGACCGAAGAAAAAGGTTGAAAAGAAAGAAAAGGGGGCAGGGTAAGAATACCCTGACCCCCAAGCCTTGGTCTTGGGGTCCCAGAGGGACTCCAGCAGGGCTAAAAAAGCATTGTTTTTAATTCACAGAGATTTTCGTGAAATATTCGCGAATATTGCAGTGAATTGAAAAAAAAAAGCGCGGTCTCCCACACTTATCTTTGAAGAAGCCCACGGGTGGGCCAAGACACAGGGGGATTTGGGCATTTTAGATGAAAAGGAGGAGGCGCATGGGGCCCCACTCCTGAACCCCTGGGACCACCACTTCCCCGGGGCTTTATTTTCAATGTTGGAGGGGGGCACAGCGGAACCCCCTTCACGGGCTCAAGGGAGCCCCGGGAACCTCCATCTCCCTGGGGCTTTATTATTAAAATGGAGGGGGGGGCCATGTGAACCCCCCTCCATGGGCTCTTTAGAACCCCGGGGACCACCACCTCCCCGGGGCTTAACACCAATAATTAGCGGGGGTACATGGACACCCGCGCCACTGACACCACCACATCCCCGGGGACAGCATTTAAAATATATGTGGAAGGGGTCTACCACTTTCCTGGGGCCAGCCCTTTAGTTGTAAAGACAGGGGCCACGCAGCCTCCCTTCTGGAGCCATTATTGGCCCTGGGGATCGCCACCCCTCAGGAATCGGCTCCTGCTATGTCCCAGGGTGCCTACCCTCAGGACATAGCTGTTTGCTTTTGCTTGGTGAATGCTGACATCTCCCACCAAGCAAAAGCAAAACTCCACTTCCAGCAAGCGGGAGCTGTCAAAGCATTCCCACTTGCAGACATGCGGGCAGGGAAAGAGATGAAACTATTGCTCCCACATGCAGTGAGCTGCATTTCCGTGGGAAGCGGGGAGCCAGCTGTGACCATGGAGACCTTGAGTCTCCCCTTTCAGTCCCTGTCATGCACACTGGGTGCCCTGGGTGGGACCAGGACACCCAGGGACACATGGGTGGGCCCCGGGAATGGGGTCTCTGAGCCGAAATCAGTCTGGGGTGGGGGTCTTGGGGCTGAAATCTGCCTGGGGAGGGGGCAGCGCATTCCTCTCCCCATTACATTTTGACCAGGCTGTGGGGGACGGGGTCCCTGGAGCTGAAATCAGCCCGGAAGGGGGTTGCGTGGGCCTCCCTTGCCATTCAATACATATATATATATATATATATATATATATATATATATATATATATATATATATATTGGTTGCAGGCTTACCCACCACTTCATCCACACGAAGAAAGGCAAGAGTAGACCCAGAGATTCGTTGCAGTAGTTTATTCGGCAATCACCATGCCGCCATGACGCGTTTCGGCCGGAAAGCCGGCCTTGATCACATGTCAGCGCCTTGTGCGGGATTTACTTCTTTTAAAGTGCAAGTGTCAAGTGATAGCAGCTGTAGACATAGTAAACATACTACTCAAAGGAGTAAATCATAGCATAAATACTTTGATAATATACAAAATTGTGTAGAATTATGTATAATGATTTCAGGATAAATCCATATTTTAACAGGGCACTTTTATACCCAAAACAGATATTTTATATGCAAACAAGATAATAGTATAAATACTATATAATATATTGTCCATATTTCCATATATACATATCCTGGTTTTAAAATTCATGACTATATATATATATTACTAAAAGACTCCCGACTATCTGCAGCGACCTTATGACTCTGCCAATACGTAGAACTTTCCTTTTGAAGGCCAAATTGAGGCACTTGGCACACAGCGATAACAAGCCTAGAGATTATAACAAATGGAACACTGAATTACTAATGGATATTGAAGGAGCAGCAATGGGGCATTATGGATACTGTGGTCCGGGTAACTACATGAATGTAATTATCAAATGCGATGGTGAAAGAAAAATAGTGGGAATACTTTATTTCCGAAGGATTTACCCTTGTAAAAGTATGATAAATATTCACCAGCATTTTAAAAAAAACTGCTTTTGAACTCTGAAATAATATAATTTACTGCCTCCTTAAATGAATGTGGACAATTAGTCCTTTGTCAGTGTTCATGTCGTGTTTGTATAAAAGAGCCAATGATTCCGCTTAGAAACATTTGCATTTGACAAAGAATTGTCAAGATTCGAAACGCGTTATGCCTGCTCTCCTGCCTACAATAAAAGAATTTACTGAGCAACGTTGGTGTAGCCTGTCGCATGTTACTTATCGTATGCGTGCTTTCGTTTGGAATATGGATTGATGTCTGACGCATCAGTGATGGCCCCGACCCGAGAGGCTGAGGTGCTCCTCGACGTCAGGAGTTTTTTGGTAATTAACTTACTAAGGAGCGCCCGCCGGCTGCAACACTTGGACACTCGAAAAATATTGATGGCAGGGCCGATGTTGAAAGGCCTGCTTCTATTCGAAGGTGAACATTTTGAACAGCCAGGGTTTGCGGAATGATTTCCTGAGCACTTCGTTGCTTGTGTGAAGACTGTTTTGCAAGGCAAGTAACAAATCAATTGAGGTTGAAAAGTGGAATGCTTGCTATCTGCAGTGACCTTATGACTCTGCCAATACGTGGAACTTTCCTTTTGAAGGCCAAATTGAGGCACTTGGCACACAGCGATAACAAGCCTAGAGATTATCACAAATGGAACACTGAATTACTAATGGATATTGAAGGAGCAGCAATTGGGCATTATGGATACTGTGGTCCGGGTAACTACATGCATGTAATTATCAAATGCGATGGTGAAAGAAAAATAGTGGGAATACTTTATATCCGAAGGATTTACCCTTGTAAAAGTATGATAAATATTCACCAGCATTATTAAAAAAAACTGCTTTTGAACTCCGAAATAATTTAATTTACTGTCTCCTTAAACGAATGTGGACAATTAGTCCTTTGTCAGTGTTCATGTCGTGTTTGTATAAAAGAGCCAATGATTCCGCTTAGAAAGATTTGCATTTCACAAAGAATCGTCAAGATTCGAAACGCGTTATGCCTGCTCTCCTGCCTACAATAAAAGAATTTACTGAGCAACGTTGGTGTGGCCTGTCGCACGTTACTTATTGTATGCGTGCTTTCGTTTGGAATATGAATATATATATATATATATATATATATATATATATATATAGTCCTTGTCTGTCATAGAAAACAAACTGCTGTGATCGACCGAGTGGGCTCGCCTGGATTCTTTCTCCTCAAGATCCTTTGCTGTGCGATATATATATATATATATATATATATATATATATATATATATATATATATATATATATATTAATCACCAAATGCCCTGAAGCTTCGAGAGGGCACACAACGATGTTCCTCCCATCCGGTTGTTGGCCTCTCAGCAGCTCACCAGCCCGCTTCCCATTCTTTTAATGCCATGCCCGACGCGTTTCGAGGCCAATACGCCTCTTCCTCATGGGCTCTCAACAGAAGCATCGACAGCTCACCTCAGCATTCAAAACATTTTATTGAATTCAACCGCCCTGAGTGGGCGTGGCTCACTTGGCTCACAAGCATGATGGTATGCGTAGTCCATTGAGGTGAGTATTTTATCTTTCCTTAAGTAGGTTCCATGCTCCTGTATGTATTTAGAGTTCATTTAATATCCTTTAGTAGGAGGGACATGCAAAGGCCGGTGCGCTGTTATTATCATCCAGGAACATCGTGCCACATGACGGGATCGTTCCCATCACAGCCTTTCCATATAGCAGAAATGGTGCTCCTCTCCACGGCCGGAGCTGCCGTGTAATTATGTTAATCACCAAATGCCCTGAAGCTTCGAGAGGGCACACAACGATGTTCCTCCCATCCGGTTGTTGGCCTCTCAGCAGCTCACCAGCCCGCTTCCCATTCTTTTAATGCCATGCCCGACGCGTTTCGAGGCCAATACGCCTCTTCCTCATGGGCTCTCAACAGAAGCATCGACAGCTCACCTCAGCATTCAAAACATTTTATTGAATTCAACCGCCCTGAGTGGGCGTGGCTCACTTGGCTCACAAGCATGATGGTATGCGTAGTCCATTGAGGTGAGTATTTTATCTTTCCTTAAGTAGGTTCCATGCTCCTGTATGTATTTAGAGTTCATTTAATATCCTTTAGTAGGAGGGACATGCAAAGGCCGGTGCGCTGTTATTATCATCCAGGAACATCGTGCCACATGACGGGATCGTTCCCATCACAGCCTTTCCATATAGCAGAAATGGTGCTCCTCTCCACGGCCGGAGCTGCCGTGTAATTATGTTAATCACCAAATGCCCTGAAGCTTCGAGAGGGCACACAACGATGTTCCTCCCATCCGGTTGTTGGCCTCTCAGCAGCTCACCAGCCCACTTCCCATTCTTTTAATGCCATGCCCGACGCGTTTCGAGGCCAATACGCCTCTTCCTCATGGGCTCTCAACAGAAGCATCGACAGCTCACCTCAGCATTCAAAACATTTTATTGAATTCAACCGCCCTGAGCGGGCGTGGCTCACTTGGCTCACAAGCATGATGGTATGCGTAGTCCATTGAGGTGAGTATTTTATCTTTCCTTAAGTAGGTTCCATGCTCCTGTATGTATTTAGAGTTCATTTAATATCCTTTAGTAGGAGGGACATGCAAAGGCCGGTGTGCTGTTATTATCATCCAGGAACATCGTGCCACATGACGGGATCGTTCCCATCACAGCCTTTCCATATAGCAGAAATGGTGCTCCTCTCCACGGCCGGAGCTGCCGTGTAATTATGTTAATCACCAAATGCCCTGAAGCTTCGAGAGGGCACACAACGATGTTCCTCCCATCCGGTTGTTCGCCTCTCAGCAGCTCACCAGCCCGCTTCCCATTCTTTTAATGCCATGCCCGACGCGTTTCGAGGCCAATACGCCTCTTCCTCATGGGCTCTCAACAGAAGCATCGACAGCTCACCTCAGCATTCAAAACATTTTATTGAATTCAACCGCCCTGAGTGGGCGTGGCTCACTTGGCTCACAAGCATGATGGTATGCGTAGTCCATTGAGGTGAGTATTTTATCTTTCCTTAAGTAGGTTCCATGCTCCTGTATGTATTAGAGTTCATTTAATATCCTTTAGTAGGAGGGACATGCAAAGGCCGGTGCGCTGTTATTATCATCCAGGAACATCGTGCCACATGACGGGATCGTTCCCATCACAGCCTTACCATATAGCAGAAATGGTGCTCCTCTCCACGGCCGGAGCTGCCGTGTAATTATGTTAATCACCAAATGCCCTGAAGCTTCGAGAGGGCACACAACGATGTTCCTCCCATCCGGTTGTTGGCCTCTCAGCAGCTCACCAGCCCGCTTCCCATTCTTTTAATGCCATGCCCGACGCGTTTCGAGGCCAATACGCCTCTTCCTCATGGGCTCTCAACAGAAGCATCGACAGCTCACCTCAGCATTCAAAACATTTTATTGAATTCAACCGCCCTGAGTGGGCGTGGCTCACTTGGCTCACAAGCATGATGGTATGCGTAGTCCATTGAGGTGAGTATTTTATCTTTCCTTAAGTAGGTTCCATGCTCCTGTATGTATTTAGAGTTCATTTAATATCCTTTAGTAGGAGCGACATGCAAAGGCCGGTGCGCTGTTATTATCATCCAGGAACATCGTGCCACATGACGGGATCGTTCCCATCACAGCCTTTCCATATAGCAGAAATGGTGCTCCTCTCCATGGCCGGAGCTGCCGTGTAATTATGTTAATCACCAAATGCCCTGAAGCTTCGAGAGGGCACACAACGATGTTCCTCCCATCCGGTTGTTGGCCTCTCAGCAGCTCACCAGCCCGCTTCCCATTCTTTTAATGCCATGCCCGACGCGTTTCGAGGCCAATACGCCTCTTCCTCATGGGCTCTCAACAGAAGCATCGACAGCTCACCTCAGCATTCAAAACATTTTATTGAATTCAACCGCCCTGAGTGGGCGTGGCTCACTTGGCTCACAAGCATGATGGTATGCGTAGTCCATTGAGGTGAGTATTTTATCTTTCCTTAAGTAGGTTCCATGCTCCTGTATGTATTTAGAGTTCATTTAATATCCTTTAGTAGGAGGGACATGCAAAGGCCGGTGCGCTGTTATTATCATCCAGGAACATCGTGCCACATGACGGGATCGTTCCCATCACAGCCTTTCCATATAGCAGAAATGGTGCTCCTCTCCACGGCCGGAGCTGCCGTGTAATTATGTTAATCACCAAATGCCCTGAAGCTTCGAGAGGGCACACAACGATGTTCCTCCCATCCGGTTGTTGGCCTCTCAGCAGCTCACCAGCCTGCTTCCCATTCTTTTAATGCCATGCCCGACGCGTTTTGAGGCCAATACGCCTCTTCCTCATGGGCTCTCAACAGAAGCATCGACAGCTCACCTCAGCATTCAAAACATTTTATTGAATTCAACCGCCCTGAGTGGGCGTGGCTCACTTGGCTCACAAGCATGATGGTATGCGTAGTCCATTGAGGTGAGTATTTTATCTTTCCTTACGCAGAGAGGCTGTGGAGTCAAACTAATTGACATCGTGACAGCACACCACTCCATATGCAAAGAGAACTCGCCTTAAAATGCCCCGAATCCTACCAAGGATATTTAAAAGCTTTTTAATTTACAAAGTGCGCATCATACCTACTACAGGAGAACACTTTGCTCACATTAGGGACTATATGTCCCATCATGCACTAAAGGACTTGGCACTTAGCGAACGCCCACTGGAGGCCATGAAAATAAATAATGCCGGAAATTGGTATAATGTGAGCCAGTGATGCCTCGTTTGTTCAGCAGCCCAGGAAGAAGAGGTTTTAAACCTCGAAACGCGTCGGCACTAATGAATAATTGCTGGAGCATGAAGGCGAGCTGCAAATTAATGCCTGATGGTGAGAGTGGTGTCGAGTGACCTTCTAATGCTTTGGGCACATTGTTTATAATCTACGTACACAGCAGCCCTGCCGTGGGAAGGAGCACCATCTCGGACGCAGAGAGGCTGTGGAGTCAAACTAATTGACATCGTGACAGCACACCACTCCATATGCAAAGAGAACTCGCCTTAAAATGCCCCGAATCCTACCAAGGATATTTAAAAGCTTTTTAATTTACAAAGTGCGCATCATACCTACTACAGGAGAACACTTTGCTCACATTAGGGACTATATGTCCCATCATGCACTAAAGGACTTGGCACTGAGCGAACGCCCACTGGGGGCCATGAAAATAAATAATGCCGGAAATTGGTATAATGTGAGCCAGTGATGCCTCGTTTGTTCAGCAGCCCAGGAAGAAGAGGTTTTAAACCTCGAAACGCGTCGGCACTAATGAATAATTGCTGGAGCATGAAGGCGAGCTGCAAATTAATGCCTGATGGTGAGAGTGGTGTCGAGTGACCTTCTAATGCATTGGGCACATTGTTTATAATCTACGTACACGGCAGCCCTGCCGTGGGAAGGAGCACCATCTCGGACGCAGAGAGGCTGTGGATTCAAACTAATTGACATCGTGACAGCACACCACTCCATATGCAAAGAGAACTCGCCTTAAAATGCCCCGAATCCTACCAAGGATATTTAGAAGCTTTTTAATTTACAAAGTGCGCATCATACCTACTACAGGAGAACACTTTGCTCACATTAGGGACTATATGTCCCATCATGCACTAAATGACTTGGCACTTAGCGAACGCCCCCTGGGGGCCATGAAAATAAATAATGCCGGAAATTGGTATAATGTGAGCCAGTGATGCCTCGTTTGTTCAGCAGCCCAGGAAGAAGAGGTTTTAAACCTCGAAACGCGTCGGCACTAATGAATAATTGCTGGAGCATGAAGGCGAGCTGCAAATTAATGCCTGATGGTGAGAGTGGTGTCGAGTGACCTTCTAATGCTTTGGGCACATTGTTTGTTTATAATATACGTAAGCAGGAAGGAGTCTACAGCTTGTTTATATATATATATATATATATATATATATATATAAGCAGGGCCCTGTGGGATGGAGTCTCTGGGGCCGAAATCGGCCCAGGGAGGGGGCCTGCGTGGCCCCCCTCCCCAGTAAGTCATGGCCGGTCCCCGGGGGTTGCGTCCCCGGGGCCGTTCTGGCCCTGATGCTAATTTTATAAAAATTAAACCTCAACAATAAGCACCTATACATATAAACATAGCAGGTACCCCTGTTGACGCTCCTTTTCTGTAAAGGACTCATGATTCTAACTTCTAGACTTGGCGAAGGCAAAGCAAGTGTGTTTTCTTGACAAGTCCATCTTGCAAAATGATCTGAAATGCTTCGTGGAGGTGAATGCATCATTAATGTATTGGAGCGTAGTCTGTATGTGACTATGACAAGTCCATGGTTCTCCCTTTAAATGACTTAGTTGTACGCAAAGGTCTTCCTGCTTTCTGCCAGGATGATAGACAGTTTCACAAGTGGCCCCCAGTGCTTTTCCCGCCGATTTTGGTGAGGAGTTCTTGATGCCGAGGAATATGAGGACATCTCCACCAAACAAAGAAGCACTTACTTCATATAGTTAAGAGGAAGGACCCTTGTTCGGTGGAGATTTATCTCTTTGTACTCCTGTCATCTTCTCTATAGGAAGTTTCGTGCTTTCACAAATTTCTGGATAAAGATGCATGAGGAACAATCACATTTCCAAAACACACACAAGGTCACTGGTGACATTTCCTCGTACTCCATTACAAAGCTGTAGTGCAGAATACATACTGGACATTTAACCAAGGAGGTAGCACTTAGTAATTAATCAGTAGAAAGCACTCCACTAGGGTGGTTATTTTGTGCAAAACTGTGGACTCTTTTTGGATAAAGGGGCAGGTGCAGTTGTGTTGTGGCCCAGTCACTGACACAGCTACTCACCCACACAGACAATCACACACCTACTCATAGACCCACTCACACAACTACTCACAGACCTACTCAGACACTCTCATACACTCATAGACCCACTCATGCACCCACTAACAGATGCACGCAGACACTCTCACACGCATTCACAAACCCACAGAGGCACTCATTCACCCACTCACAGAACCACTCAGACACTCTCAAAGCCACTCACAGACCCATTTAGACACTCATGCACCCACCCACACACAGACCAACTCAGACATGTACACCCACTCACAGACCAACTCAGACACTCATGCATCCACTTACAGAGCCACCCATACTCTCTCACACCCACTCACAGACCTACTCAGAGATTCATGTACTGATTCATAGACCCACTCAGAGACTCACACACCCACTCACAGACCCACTCAGGGACTCAGGCACCCAATCACAGACTCACTCAGACACTCATGCACTCACTTGCAGACTGACTCACACACGAATGGAAGCACTCGCAAACCCATTCTCAATAAAACCCCACCTCCTTCCCTTCTCACCTCCCCCCAACCTCTTCTCCCCCTCCTTTTTTTCCTCCTCCCACTTTTTATTGTTCATCAGAGCAGATATCTTCATCTGAAGGATTTGAAATTACAGCTGTGGCCAAAACGTTAGCTGCCCTCTACCTAGACAATTAATAGGTACATAGTTTAATATATAAACCCCTTATACTTGGGGCATCCAATTGGATACCACAGAGATGCAACATGTTCACTGTAACTAATGAAATCCTGTTCAATTTTAAAATAATTAATCTTCACATTATATTTCTTGCATCCATAACACTGTGGTGTGGTAATGGAACACAATTCTTACCTATGTGGGTATAAGGTAACTTTTCTATAAAAAGATACCAACATAGATGTGCCGCTTATAGCTAAGTATGGCACATGTCTCTCAATTTTAATCTCAACTTTCTTAACCTTTTACCTCCTGTATTAATGCACGTCTCACGCTCTCCTCCCTAAACATACTTATTCTTAACTCTATATATGAAGACGATGTAAACGTCATTAATAAATTTATCAGTTTCTCTAAGCAACGATATCATATGTACATATATCACAATGTTAATACTCATGTATTTCATACAGTCATAGCTAAGATGGTTCCCTGATGGAGGCACACATGCCGAAACGCGCGTAGCTCTCATCTACCGCTAGCCTTCCTACGATCTACAGTGATATCGGACATTTCAACTGACACCGAACTGAATAATGAAATGTGATTTAATTGTCTTGTATCTTTTTGATAAATGATTGTATTTCTGTTTTTTTACTATTTCTTGAAGAAAACCCAAAAAAACATTTGCACTGAAAACTAAACTAAAAAATAATAAATATATCAATTATGGTATATATTCTCTTTGTGTTAGTGTTTCCTGAAATTATATACATGACTGATTGTTAATAATTACATTGTTTTGTTGCTTAGAAAATTTAATTGAAAACTGTTAACTTGCTTATGTACTGTTTTTTCCCCATATACTTTTTTTCCCTACGACTAGCAAGTATATTACATTTGTAGGGGTCCCTAATTTCCTAAATTATAGCACTCGCAAACCCACTCAGACACTTTCACACCAACTAAGACACTCACTCAGAGACTCATGCACCCACTCAGACACTCATGTACCTGCTCACAGACCCCCTCAGGCACTCAAGCACACATTCACACACCCAGTGAGACACTTATGCAGCCACTCCCAGGCCCACTGAGATACTCACATACCCATTGAGACACTCACGCACTCACTCACACACCGAATGAGACACTCATGCACTCACACACACACTCACTCTCAAAAGTTGCAGGTTGCAGTTAGGAAATACAATTTAAAAAACCCAGACATTCACTTAAAAAACCAAAGGTTACAGGGATGTTACAGTTAGGAAATAGAATTTTAAAAGCCATAGAAATTCACTAAAAAAAAAAAACGTTACAGGGACGTTATAGTTAGGAAACAGAATTTAAAACCCTTAGAAACTCACTGACAAGTCCAAAGGTTAAAGGGACGTTATAGTAAGGTTCCGATTTTACACACACAAAACCATATATATTCAGCAGTTATAGTTACCTTAGCTAACTATAATTTACGCCCCACAATGCACTGCTTATGACCTCAGATATTGCATCACTCATGACATGGTCAGTGTCATTACCGATGACATCACTGATAACATCTCAAATGACATCACTGATGACATCACTGATTACATCATCCACAGAACTGCTCACACACCCACTCACACCCCATAGAACCTCTCATACACCCACTCTGACACAACCTCTCACATACCCATTCACAGACCAATACCAGTACTTCCATAACCAATCACCCATCCGTAGAGCCACACACATATCCACTCAATCATACATACCACTCACACACCCACTAACTCACCAATACAGCCACTCATGCACCCACTCACTCACCAATACAGCCTCTCACACATCCAGTCATGTAGACATACAGACACTTACACACCCACTCATACACCCTTACCGCCACTAACAAACCCACTCTATCACCATATAGAAACTCACACAGTCACTCACTCATACAGGTACTCACACACCTACACACTCACCTAAACAGCCACTCACACTGCCCTGACTCACCAATATAGCTACTCACACACACCCACTCACTTACCCATACTGATACTGACAAAGCCACTCACTCACCCATACAACCACTCACACACCCACAGAAATACATACATACCCATTCACGCATCTATACAACCACTCACACACCAATACAGCCACTCACACAAATGTTCACTCTCCAATATAGCTATTCACTTACCTATATACACACTCAACCAGCTATTTACTCACCCATACAGCCACTCACACACCCACTTCCTCACCCATACAGACACTCGCACAGCCACTCAGTCACCCATACAGCTACTCACACACCTATGCAGCCACTCACACAGCCACTAACCCACCCATACAGCCACTCACACAGCCACTCACTCTCCAATACAACCACTCACACAGCCACTCACTCACCCATACAGCTACTCACATACCTACTAACACATTCATACAGCCACTCAATCACCCATACAGCCACTCAGACATCCACTCACAGACTGATACAGACAGTCACACAGCCACGATAAGTTAGATAGAGTATGACTAATTACTAGTGCAGAAAGAATAGTAATTTAACTGATGCTGTAACTTAGTATATATATTTAAGTCTCAGTAATGTTTACTGAAACACACTCACTGGATGATATCATCAGTGATGTCATCAGTGATGTAATTTGAGATGCCATGTGTGATGTCACTGACAATGTCATGAGTGATGTAATAGGGTGGGGAACTCCACTCCATTCACGGAGTTTGCAGTGTTTTCCACACTCCATTGAGCACGTGGAGATCCGAAACGTGGAGCAGAGTTTTTTCACTGCTCACACTTGCCAACATCAAGTTGGCAAGCGCGAGCAAGGAAAATCCACCCCGCGGAGAGATTTCTCAATGCAGGTGGGCAAATTTCTCAACGAGGGCGAGCGAGGATGGTCGTGACCACTCATGTTTAGAAACCTTCTGTTCACATTGAGAAAGCTGCCGCTCGGGTAAAAAACCTAATCGAGCAGTAATATAATATAAATAATCTTTATTCGGCATTGTCACAGCCATAAAAGAAACAACATTAAAAAATGAATAAAACATCAACAGCCCAGCCCAGCTTTCCCTCGCCACGGTACTGTGCATCAAGAAGACCAGAGCTGGAGGTCATTCCTTCTCCTTCCTCGCGACCAAGGCATGGAACACCCTTCCTCTCCACCTCCGCCAGACACCAACTCTCTCCAAGTTCCTGAAGGACCTCAAGACCTGGCTCTTCGACGAATCACCATGAGCGTCCGGCACCGCTCGTACCCTGGTGGGCCATGGAAGACCGCTGAACTCACCTGCGACATCACTCCGTGAGTACCTAGGAACTGCGCCCCCCCCTTCCCCCCAGCACCTTGAGACCCTTCCGGTGAATAGCTGCGCTTAACAAACCCATGATTGATTGATTGAACAACAGATTAATTTGTTAGCAGCATGTCGCCTGAAGGCGCAAAATTTGCAGGTTAATCTTGTAAACATTAGTCACATTCCTCCATCAAGTGAGAGTACAGATACAATAAAGGTACACAAAGCTATCGTGATCATTGACAAAAAAGGGCCCACAGTTAAAATCAAGAGCAAATTTATTTGTGCCAGTTTATCACATAAAGTGTGCAAAATCGCCAATCACCATACATTTTTCAGTCACCTCTAGAATGTCTTGACTTTAGTGCAGCTCTTAAAAAGTTAACAACACAAAAAAGCGTACGAGCATTAAGCAGTAGCTGCAGATACAGTAAAGCTACATGGGCATGCCTAAATCTCATTTCTTTTAAAAGAAATTTAAGAAACTGTCGCCTTGGATACGTAAAATATTTACATAGAAAAACAAAATATGGGTATCCTGTGGGGACCTATTGTCGCAGCCACAGGGACCTCTGTCCTCTACATATGCACAAAGCCGGGAGGTGATGCCAGTAAATGATGCAACAAGTTTAGTCTAAAACGGGTAATTAAAAATCTATCATGAGCATTTGTTTTTTAAATTTGTTTATTGAGCAGCTTGCATAGTATACAGTCAGGCCCCCAAGGTAGGACCCCCAGCAAACAACAATATGCATGAGTGATACAAGCGTTTTCCATAAGCATAAAAACAGCAACCCACAAGAAGAAACTTCCCACATCCCTCTACCCACTTCCCCCCCCACGGCACATTAGATGATACTATGACCCCAAAGTGGCATAACATCACATGAGGGCATTTCTCAATAAGTGACCAGTCCCAAACGCAAACACAACCAGTGCATCAATATACAGCATCTATTGCAAATCAGGGTTGCTCAGGAGATACACAGATAACAGGGCCCAGAAATCTTTAGGGCGTGAAGACTCGGGTAGTTCCTCAGCATATATTCCGAGTTGTTCTTGACAGTAGAGTAAGTCACGGACCCACTTTTGCAGAGTAGGGGTAGTCCTACACCCCCAGCATTGTGCCACTGCCCTCTTAGCAAGCAAGGTCGCGACAGCAACTAAGCGACGATTGCAAGGTTTGAGGTTCTTTACCCAGCCCAGCAGGCAGACATCAGGAGCACACAGCACGGGTTCAGAAACAACAGTAGTGAGCACACTCGTGACCTTGGTCCAAAATTGGTAGATTCCCATACGATTCCATGCAAGATGCAGAAAATCCACATCCCCCTGCCCACACCGAACACAGCAGGTACTCTCCCGCAGACCAAAGCGCTTCAATTGCAGCGGTGTATAGTATAACTGGTGCAGGTATTTAAAATGGATGATGCGGAGGTTGCAGTTTGCCGTTAAGCGGCCTGTCAGGGCACAGCAGAACCTCCACATATCTGTCGATAATGAATACCCTAGTATCGCCACCCATTTATTATATGAAGGGGAGTCGGAATTTTCCCTTTCCCTAAGGGACGCATTATACAATTTCGTAATAAGGCCCCTGCGTTCCTCACCTGCAAGCACCACCTGCAGTGCTAACAGTGTCTTGGGTTCCGCCGGGTAATCAGGGTATATAGTGTAGGAGAGTAGGATCTGCTTCACATGGGTACCCCCACTTTTTGCTGATGCTTCACTGTTTTTCGACATTAGTCTGGCTGGGGCCCTGCTAATCAGAACCCCAGCCTAGCTGCTTCCTCTCTAAAATGGTTTCCATGTGCCTTAGGCACATCACTGATTGGAATCTGGAGTGCCCTTATAAGTCCCTAGTATATGGTATACTATGTACCAAGGGCATAGGTACCTCAGAGGCCTGCCAGGGGCTGCAGCATGTATTATGCCACCCCTGGAAGGCCATCCAAACTGACACCACAGGTCTGCTACTGCAGCCTGGGTAAGGTGGTGCATGCACCCCTTACTGTGATATAGGTTACCTATATCACTAAATACATACACATATAAACCTATAAGTCACTCCTAAGGCAGGCCATATCAATCCTAAAGGCAGAGTGCATGGTTCCTATGTGAGAGGGTGCCCCTGCATGAGCAGGGCCCCTCTGCAGCGTTCGGAGACCCTTCTCTGATGCTGTTTGTAGTGCAGCCTGACCATATACTCTAAGCGCATTATAACCTCGCGTTAAATGCTAACTTTGGAATGGCTGCACCTAAACATGTCGTGTTTGGTGTCAAACATCTTGGAATACTACCCCCCGCCAATTCTGGCGGCGGGGGTAGCATTCCACCCTTCTAGAGGGAGAGACATGTTAACCCTGGCCTGGCCGGTAACTTCTTTCCAAAGCCCTGGCATCACAAAATGGATGCTGCTGCCACAGACACGAGTCTGGCCTCCTGCTGCTGGACGAAACTCCGGCAGGACAATAGGTTTCCTGTCCCAGGGAGGTGTGACCACCTCCCCAGACAGGATAATGTGTATTGGGGCTGGGCGGGAGCACTTTCGGGTGCTTTGAAGTCCTGCACTGGGGGCACACTTGGTGTCCCTGTGCATACCCCAGTTCAAACTGGATCAGGGGCTTGCAGCCCCTGCTTTGGCGCAAACTGGACAAAGGGAAAGGGGTGTAGCCACCCCTCTGCCCTGACCCACCCATAGGTGGGGCCACAGAGTAGTCCAACCCCTAAACTTAGTATAAGTATAGGAACCCAGTCCTTAGGACTTTAGATTATCCCTGGATGAAACTCTGAAACTGAATCCTGGACCTTCGACGCTCTACTCATGATTAGAGGACAGAAGAATCTCCCTTGGGGTCAAGGAGTGACTCCCCTGCTTGGCAGGCACCAAAGAAGCATCTGTCCGGTTCGCATTTCTGAAGCTCCCGCCGGACGCTGAAGTCATCGCATCACCAGAGGTGGATTCTCATACTTCCCCGAGGCTACCCTGAGTCCCCAGCAAAGCTGAGGCCTGTGGCTATCGTGGGTGACTTGAGACCGTGACCCCTGGACACCGAGCACATTTGCAAGTGCATCCTCTTCTGGGGCTCCCCCGAAGTCGTGCTTTGGGCTCCGAGTAGCCCTAGTCTCCAGCACCAACTGCACCGAAGATCACTGGCCTCCACTCCACGAGTGTCCTGTGAGCCAGATCCACATGCGGCGTCACGAGGCTCCTTCGCGGTCGCTAGCCCGTTGGCTAGTAGCCCTTAACGAAAGTCAATCTTTTTCTAACTTGGGATCCTGGTTGCTCCAGGCCTGCCCTCACCTACCCTCGCTGGGTGAGTTCCCCAGACCTTGTTGGTCTGCACCATCGACGATCTTCCTCTGCATCGAGACTTGCCGTTGCCAAGGCTTGTTGGGTCCAATCCGGTCGCCGACACCTCAGCACTCGACAAACATCATGTACCAGCCTGAATCCTGCTCCTGGTCACCGACAACGCCTCCTGGACTTCGTGGCTGAAGAGACAAGACGACCGTCAATGCGCCTGAAGCACTCGACATCGGTGGGCATCTGTCCATCGCCTTCCTGGTCACTGGCTAGTGACCCAGACTCTGTCCCCTCTGCTTTCAGGTTCTTCAGAACTCCGATCCACTCTTGGATCCACCCGGACACTTTTCACTTGGTCGCCAGCAGCACTTTGCAGCAGATCGCCATTCAAATCGACGACGAAACCCGACCCCGAAAGGCACCTATGCACCCGGCTTCCCTGGGTGAGGTAACACGAGTACTCCGGTGCTCCCGTGGGTAGAGACTCTTCAAAGTCCTAGATCTCAAAGGGTTTGGTCCAAGTCCTCTTTTAAGTGTCCCTTTTCTCTAATTTCCCGATCACGACTTTCTCCATAGAAGTCAACGGCGTATCGCGGTTGTGTATTTACACTGCACGCGTCTCCCGTGGGTCCCCTGTGTCACTACCTTGGGTGGTTCCTTGTGGTCCAAGCACTTCTAGAGGCTCTAGGCCTAGTGTCTAGTTCAGTCGTGGTTCTTATACCACTTTATTGGTATATGGTTTGAGTACGCCCCTAGGGCCCAAACGTGTATTTGTGCTATTACTGTGTTTAAATAACTTCTAACTTATGTACTTCGAACTCTAGCCTCATAAAGAGACTAGAGGGGTGTGTTTAGCAATAAATACATATATTTTGAATATATACCTGGTGTGGTGCTCTTTCATTTGGTCACTCAAGAGATTATAGACTGGTAAAACAAGCTGCTTTACATTCCTTCAAGACTTAGCCTGAAGGCTGCTCTCCATAGCTACCACCAGGATAGCTTTCAATAAGGTTGTCTTTAACCTATCTCCAATAAGGGGTTGTTTGGACTGGTGCAAGGTGCCCACTATAATTAGTGGACAGCATATACCAGGCCAACTTCTCACATTGGTGTGCAGCGTGTGGGATTCCAGCTTGCTATTGTTTTACCAGATAATCTCAATTGAATTGATCAACTGAAAACCACTAAAGGTACCTAAGGTACATATAATTTAAGCTTAGAATACAGTAAGTTCTACTGAACTTAGAGTTGTGTGTTAAGGGATAGCACAACCCTTTCTACAACTCAAGAGAGTTTAGTAGGCCACACTAGAGTAGGTAGTGCATACACCACACCACACCACACTAGTAATGTCTTTAAGGGTAGGATCTAAAGAATCCTTGCAGGAAGCCATTGAGCTTCCACCCTCCAAGTATGATACACTCCCATTCTTGGAATTGAGAGCTTTATGCAACTTGAGAAAAATAAGGACAGGCCAAAGCCCCACCACCCAACACCTCAAGGAGTTGTTGGTGGCTTATGACCTTAGTAAGCCCTTGGGGACTGAAGGGGTAGGAGCTGAGGGTGGGGCAGATGATGAGGATGGGACCAGGGGTACCAGTACCCCCAGCCCCCTCTGAAACTGGCCAGGAGGGCGACAATGGCCCTGACCTGGATAATCCAATCCCTCCTGAGGAAGATGAAGAGGATGATCAGAATGATGCCCTCTTTGTCCCCCAGGAAGGATTATGAGTGTGCCCAGAAGGTCTAGGTCTCCTTCTCAGGAGTCTAACCACTCTGGCACCTCAATAGGGAGCTCTGTCTCATCTCATAGGAGGGAATCCTCTCATGAGAGAAGAAAGAGGCTGGTTCAATATGAGGAAGCTCAGCTTGAAATCAAAAAGAAGCAACTAGCCATAGACAGGGAGTCCCTAGATCTCTTTAGAGAGAGAAGAAAGTTGGGACTAGAGTCCCATGGTGGCAGCCATGTCCCTAGAGATAGGGAAAGGTCCTATGACCATAGGAACCTGAGCAAGATTGTCCCTCCCTATCAGAATGGGGATGACATCCACAAGTGGATAACTGCTCTAGAGAGGGCCTGTAAGGTACAGAAGGTCCCTCAGGAGCAGTGGGCAGCAATCTTGTGGCTCTCCTTTGCAGACAAAGGTAGAGATAAGCTCCTCACTGTTAGAGAGGAGGATGCTGATAATTACAAAGTCTTGAAGAGTGCTCTTATTGATGGGTTTGGCCTAACCACTGACAGTACAGGTTGAAGTTCAGAGATACCCAAAAAGCACAGACTCAAGACTGGGTAGACTATGTGGATTGTTCTGCCAAGGCTCTGGAAGGCTGGTTGATGGGCAGTAAGGTGTGTGACTTCTCAGGATTGTACAATCTGATAATGAGGGAGCAGATTCTTAATAACTGTCAAAATCAGCTGTTGCATCAATACCTGGTAGACTCTGATCTGACCTCTCCCCAAGAATTGGGAAAGAAGGCAGACAAATGGGTCAGAACCAGGGTGAAGCAGAAGGTACAGAACCAAGGTGGGGAAACCAAGAAGCAAGATGCTAAGAACTCTGAAAAGGGTGGGGAGAAGGGTAAAGATCAAAAGTCTTTATCAGGCCCCCAAAAATCTTCTTCTGGTGGGGATTCACAGTCTACCAAAGGGAAAGGCCAAAGAAAACCATGGTGCAAGGTCTGTAAGCAAAAGACCCACTGGACCAGTGATTGCACCAAGTCCAAAGACTCCAGTCCAGCACCCACCAATGCCCCTAAGGCACCTGTTCCCCCTAGTACAGTTGGTGGGAGTGCTCCAGCCAAGGGTTTAGTAGGGTTCACCCTGGGTACTGAGTTGGGCTCTGACCTGGTCAGAGAACTGACTCAGGCTGTGTTAGTCTGTGATGGAGGCATGGATGTGACCTCCACTGTGAGTCCCAGTAATCTGGGCAAGTACAGACAACAGCCTTTAATCAATGGACGTGAGGCTTTGGCATTTAGGGACACAGGGGCAAGTGTCACAATGGTGACACAAGACCTTGTGAATCCCGGGCAAGTTATACTTGGTGAAATGTACCAAGTGACCAATGCTAGCAATGTCAGAACAGACCATACTCTGGCAGTTGTTAACTTCTCCTGGGGAGGGGTAACTGGCCTTAAGAAGGTTGTGGTAAGTGCAAACCTACCCGTCGAATGCTTGCTTGGCAATGACTTAGAGACTTCTGCTTGGGCAGAAGTGGAGCTCAGGACCCATGCAGAAATGCTGGGGATCCCTGCAGATGTGTTTGCTGTGACCAGGTCACAAACCAAAATGTCTAGCACTGAACAGGCCTTGGATTCTGGAAGAATGGACCAAGTGCCTTCCAAGAGGAGGAGTAGTAGGGTTAAGGCAGTGCCTTCCCCCTTGGCTCAGGAGGAAGATCAGTCCCTTGAGGGGGATGATCTCAGCCCTGAAGAAGGAACTGTCCCAGAGGAACTTGAACCTGACCAGGTTGAGTTCTTGGGGACAGGGGGACCTTCTAGGGCAGATCTGAGCCAGGAGCAGCAGAGCTGCCCCTCCCTTGAACCCCTCAGACAGCAAGCTGCTGCTGAGGCTGCTGGGAAAGCTAGTGGTCCCCATACAGTGTATTGGGATGATGGAATCCTGTACTCAGAGAGTAGAGACCCCAAGCCTGGTGCTACCAGGAGGTTGGTTATACCTCTGAAGTTCAGGGGCTTCCTATTGACCCTAGCCCATGATATTCCCTTAGCAGGTCACCTGGGCCAGAACAATACTTGGGACAGAATTGTCCCTCACTTTCACTGGCCCCACATGTCTGAAGACAGCAAGGAGTTTTGTCGCTCCTGTGTAACCTGCCAAGCCAGTGGCAAGGCAGGTGGCACTACAAAGGCCCCCTGATACCACTACCTGTGGTGGGCGTGCCCTTTGAAAGGGTAGGGATTGACATTGTTGGTCCCATGGATCCCCAAACAGCCTCTGGGCACAGGTTTATCCTGGTGGTAGTGGATCATGCCACCAGGTACCCAGAAGCTATTCCCCTCAGGACCACTACAGCACCTGTGGTGGCAAGGGCCCTCCTGGGAATTTTCTCAAGAGTGGGCTTTCCTAAGGAGGTAGTATCAGACAGGGGTGCTAACTTCATGTCTGGGTACTTAAAAGCAATGTGGAAGGAGTGTGGAGTGACTTATAAGTTCACCACACCCTATCACCCACAATGCAATGGTTTAGTTGAGAGATTCAACAAAACCTTGAAGGACATGATTAAAGGGCTCCCAGAAAAGCTTAGGCGTAGATGGGACATACTCTTGCCCTGCCTTTTATTCGCATATCGGGAGGTGCCTCAGAAGGGGTTGGTTACAGCCCTTTTGAACTTCTGTTTGGCCACCCTGTGAGGGGTCCACTGTGCTTGGTGAAGGAAGGATGGGAGTTACCTCTCAAGCCCCCAAAGCAAGATATAGTGGACTATGTACTTGGTCTCCGCTCCAGGATGGCTGAGTACATGAAAAAGGCAACCAAAACCCTTGAGGCTAGCCAGGAACTTCAAAAGGCCTGGCATGACCAAAGAGCTGTTCTGACTGTTTACCAGCCAGGACAGAAGGTGTGGGTGTTGGAGCCAGTGGCCCCACCAGCTCTCCAAGACAAATGGAGTGGACCCCACACTATTGTTGAGCAGAAGGGTGAGGTCACCTACTTAGTAGACCTAGGAACACCCAGGAGTCCCCACAGGGTTCTCCATGTCAACAGATTAAAACCATATGTTGACAGGGCAGACATGGGCTTGCTCATGGCTACTGATGAAGGGCAGGAGGAAGAGAGTGACCCACTCCCTGACCTGCTCTCACAGAACCCTGACGATGGGTCAGTAGATGGTGTAGCCTTGGCAGGCAGCCTCACTACCCAGCAACAAACTGATTGTAGTCAAGTTCTCAATCAGTTTAGACATATGTTTTCACTGACACCCAGTCAGACCACCTGGTGCACTCATGAAGTGGACACTGGGGACAGTCTGCCTATTAAAAATAAGATTTATAGGCAACCTGACCATGTCAGGGACTGTATCAGGACTGAAGTCCAGAAAATGTTGGAATTGGGAGTTATTGAACCCTCAGATAGCCCTTGGGCTAGTCCAGTGGTCCTTGTACCAAAACCTCACACCAGTGGTGGAAAAAGAGAGATGAGGTTTTGTGTGGACTACAGGGGTCTCAATGCAGTCACTAGAACTGATGCCCATCCAATACCAAGGGCAGATGAGCTCATAGATACTTTGGCCTCAGCCAAATATCTCAGCACATTTGACTTGACAGCTGGCTACTGGCAGATCAGACTAGCTGATACTGCAAAGCCCAAAACAGCATTCTCAACCCCTAGTGGGCATTATCAATTTGTGGTGATGCCCTTTGGTCTGAAGAATGCACCTGCCACTTTCCAGAGGTTGGTGAATACAGTTCTCACAGGTCTGGAAGCCTATAGTGCAGCATATCTAGATGATATTGCTGTCTTTAGCTCCACCTGGGAGGATCACCTGGTCCACCTCAGGAATGTTTTACAGGCCCTGCAAAAGGCAGGCCTGACTATCAAGGCCACTAAGTGCCAGATAGGGCAGAGTCAGGTTGTGTACCTGGGCCACCTTGTGGGTGGAGGCCAGGTTCAACCTTTGCAGAGCAAGATCCAGACTATCATGGACTGGACTGCTCCCACTACCCAGACTCAGGTGAGAGCCTTCTTAGGCCTGACTGGGTCCTATAGGAGATTTGTCAAGGGGTATGGATCAATAGTGACACCCCTGAATGACTTAACTTCTAAGAAAATGCCCAAAAGGTTCAGTGGACAGTTAGCTGTCAAAAGGCATTTGATGACCTGAAGCAGGCCATGTGCACTGCTCCCATTCTACAGAGTCCTGATTACTCCAAGAAGTTCATTGTTCAAACTGATGCATCTGAATTGGGGGTAGGGGCTGTACTGTCACAATTGAATGAAGAAGGTCAGGATCAGCCAGTAGCTTTCATTAGCAGAAGGCTGACCCCTAGAGAGAAACCTTGGTCAGCCATAGAGAGGGAGGCCTTTGCTGTGGTTTGGGCTCTGAAGAAGTTGAGGCCATACTTGTTTGGTACACACTTCCTGGTTCAGACAGACCATAAGCCCCTCTTATGGCTAAAACAAATGAAGGGTGAAAACCCCAAACTGCTTAGGTGGTCCATTTCCCTACAGGGGATGGACTTTACAGTGGAACATAGACCTGGGAGTAACCATGCCAATGCAGATGGACTCTCTAGGTACTTCCACTTAGAACATGAAGACTTAACTGGGCAAGGTTAGTTTAATGTCCCTACGTTGGGGGGGTTGTGTAGGAGAGTAGGATCTGCTTCACATGGGTACCCCCACTTTTTGCTGATGCTTCACTGTTTTTCGACATTAGTCTGGCTGGGGCCCTGCTAATCAGAACCCCAGCCTAGCTGCTTCCTCTCTAAAATGGTTTCCATGTGCCTTAGGCACATCACTGATTGGAATCTGGAGTGCCCTTATAAGTCCCTAGTATATGGTATACTATGTACCAAGGGCATAGGTACCTCAGAGGCCTGCCAGGGGCTGCAGCATGTATTATGCCACCCCTGGAAGGCCATCCAAACTGACACCACAGGTCTGCTACTGCAGCCTGGGTAAGGTGGTGCATGCACCCCTTACTGTGATATAGGTTACCTATATCACTAAATACATACACACATATAAACCTATAAGTCACTCCTAAGGCAGGCCTTATCAATCCTAAAGGCAGAGTGCATGGTTCCTATGTGAGAGGGTGCCCCTGCATGAGCAGGGCCCCTCTGCAGCGTTCGGAGACCCTTCTCTGATTCTGTTTGTAGTGCAGCCTGACCATATACTCTTAAGCGCATTATAACCTCGCGTTAAATGCTAACTTTGGAATGGCTGCACCTAAACATGTCGTGTTTGGTGTCAAACATCATGGAATACTACCCCCCCGCCAATTCTGGCGGCGGAGTAGCATTCCACCCTTCTAGAGGGAGAGACATGTTAACCCTGGCCTGGCCGGTAACTTCTTTCCAAAGCCCTGGCATCACAAAATGGATGCTGCTGCCACAGACACGAGTCTGGCCTCCTGCTGCTGGACGAAACTCCGGCAGGGGAGGCCTGGACAATAGGTTTCCTGTCCCAGGGAGGTGTGACCACCTCCCCAGACAGGATAATGTGTATTGGGGCTGGGCGGGAGCACTTTCGGGTGCTTTGAAGTCCTGCACTGGGGGCACACTTGGTGTCCCTGTGCATACCCCAGTTCAAACCGGATCAGGGGCTTGCAGCCCCTGCTTTGGCGCGAACTGGACAAAGGGAAAGGGGTGTAGCCACCCCTCTGCCCTGACCCACCCATAGGTGGGGCCACAGAGTAGTCCAACCCTAAACTTAGTAGAAGTATAGGAACCCAGTCCTTAGGACTTTAGATTATCCCTGGACGAAACTCTGAAACTGAATCCTGGACCTTCGACGCTCTACTCACGATTAGAGGACAGAAGAATCTCCCTTGGGTCAAGGAGTGACTCCCCTGCTTGGCAGGCACCAAAGAAGCATCTGTCCGGTTCGCATTTCTGAAGCTCCCGCCAGACGCTGAAGTCATAGCATCACCAGAGGTGGATTCTCAGACTTCCCCGAGGCTACCCTGAGTCCCCAGCAAAGCTGAGGCCCGTGGCTATCGTGGGTGACTTGAGACCGTGACCCCTGGACACCGAGCACATTTGCAAGTGCATCCTCTTCTGGGTCTCCCCCGAAATCGTTTTTTGGGCTCCGAGTAGCCCTAGCCTCCAGCACCAACTGCACCGAAGATCACTGGCCTCCACTCCACGAGTGTCCTGTGAGCCAGATCCACGTGCGGCGTCACGAGGCTCCTTCGCGGTCGCTAGCCCGTTGGCTAGTAGCCCTTAACGAAGGCCAATCTTTTTCTAACTTGGCATCCTGGTTGCTCCAGGCCTGCCCTCACTTACCCTTGCTGGGTGAGTTCCTCAGACCTTGCTGGTCTGCACCATCGACGATCTTCCTCTGCATCAAGACTTGCCGTTGCCAAGGCTTGTTGGGTCCAATCCGGTCGCCGACACCTCAGCACTCGACAGACATTGTGTACCAGCCCGAATCCTGCTCCTGGTTGCCGACAACGCCTCCTGGACCTCGTGGCTGAAGAGACAAGACAACCATCAACGCGCCTGAAGCACTCAACATCGGTGGGCATCTGTCCATCGCCTTCCTGGTCACTGGCTAGTGACCCAGACTCTGTCCCCTCTGCTTTCAGGTTCTTCAGAACTCCGATCCACTCTTGGATCCACCCGGACACTTTTCACTTGGTCGCCAGCAGCACTTTGCAGCAGATCGCCATTCAAATCGACGACGAAACCCGACCCCGAAAGGCACCTATGCACCCGGCTTCCCTGGGTGAGGTAACATGAGTACTCCGGTGCTCCCGTGGGTAGAGACTCTTCAAAGTCCTAGATCTCAAAGGGTTTGGTCCAAGTCCTCTTTTAAGTGTCCCTTTTCTCTAATTTCCCGATCACGACTTTCTCCATAGAAGTCAACGGCGTATCGCGGTTGTGTATTTACACTGCACGCGTCTCCCGTGGGTCCCCTGTGTCACTACCTTGGGTGGTTCCTTGTGGTCCAAGCACTTCTAGAGGCTCTAGGCCTAGTGTCTAGTTCAGTCGTGGTTCTTATACCACTTTATTGGTATATGGTTTGGTACGCCCCTAGGGCCCAAACGTGTATTTGTGCTATTACTGTGTTTAAATAACTTCTAACTTATGTACTTCGAACTCTAGCCTCATAAAGAGACTAGAGGGGTGTGTTTAGCAATAAATACATATATTTTGAATATATACCTGGTGTGGTGCTCTTTCATTTGGTCACTCAAGAGATTATAGACTGGTAAAACAAGCTGCTTTACATTCCTTCAAGACTTAGCCTGAAGGCTGCTCTCCATAGCTACCACTAGGATAGCTTTCAATAAGGTTGTCTTTAACCTATCTCCAATAAGGGGTTGTTTGGACTGGTGCAAGGTGCCCACTATAATTAGTGGACAGCATATACCAGGCCAACTTCTCACATATAGATCTAATCGCCTGTCGCGCACGCACATATGTGAACCCCAGCATCAACCCCCGGTCCCTGCCAGCTTGTATGTCTGAAAGCGACCTGAACTGGCCGTGCTTATAAAGGTCTCCTAATTGGGTTATTCCCACCGCACCCAACGCTTTTCGAGCAGCCGGCTCCTGTGCAGCCGAGATGTCCGGATGCGCGGCAAGCGGTACTGTTGGGGCATACAGATAATGCAGCTGTGCACGTGCTGCAAGCATCTTCCACGCCCATGCCGTGCAAAGCGCGGGGTTAATTTCAGTTCGAGGTACGCCCCCTGCCAGACAAGGCAGTCGCAGCAAGGGCCATCGGGAGGACTGCGTCAGCCTCGATAGCCACGTGTGGCTGGAACCGTTGTGGGAAGTACCAAAAATGGGCAAACTGGGCCTGAGCACAAAGATAATATAGCCGCATATCAGGGGCTTCAAAGCCTCCCCGCTCGAATGGCAATACCAGCACCTCCCAGCTGCATCTAGGCTTCTTGCCTCCCCACGCAAATGACAGTAACGCTGACTGAAGCGAGTTAAACACCGCAAGAGTGAGGCGGATGGGAATGTTAATGAACAAATAGAGTAGTTTGAGCAAAATCGTCATTTTAATTACCGCTAGGCGATCTGCTAAAGAAAGCGGGAGTTTGGCCCATCTCGCTGCGCGATCAGTGATGTTAGTAAGGGCACGGCCGTAATTCTCAGTGATCACCACATCTGGATCCCTATGCAGCCAAACCCCTAAATATTTTACTGGGTCAGTGGACCATGTCAAGGGGAAATCCAGATCCACACGCCGCGTACCAGCCGTCAGCGGGAATACCGTTGATTTCGCCCACTTAATGCCAAGGCCAGAATAGCGCTCAAATTTGATGTATTCGCGTAGCAGTTCTGGGAGAAACGTTGCAGGTTCACAGACATATAGAAGCATGTCATCGGCGTATAGCGAAACCACCAATGGTCGCTGTCTGAAACGCACCGCGGGCTGCGCGTGCCGCTGGCGGAGCTTGCAAGCCAGTGGCTCTAACGCCAGCGCAAAAAGCATCGGCGACAGGGGGCAGCCCTGCCGCGTGCCGCGCCTAATAGGGAAAGCATCCGAGACCCAGCCATTTACCCGCACTCGCGCCGCAGGCGCCTCATATAATAGCTGTATCCATCGTAGAAAAAAGGGCGGCAGTCCCATTCGGAGTAATACAGTAAACATATATTCCCATTGCAGGGAGTCAAAAGCTTTTGCTGCGTCAAGCAGTACAGCAACCGCCTGAAAGTCAGCCTCAAAGTAATGTAAAGTGGAGAAGATGGTACGCAAGTTGTGCGCCGTTGACCGGGCAGGGACAAAGCCCGACTGGTCCGGGAGCACCAGATGAGGAATGAGGGGTTGAAGCCTGCTGGGGATCATTTTTGCCAAAATTTTAGCATCGATATTAATAATGGAGAGAGGCCGGTAGGAGTCGCATTGATTAGCAGCTTTGTCTGGTTTTAGGAGCATAACAAGGAGGGCTTCTTTTAACGTGGGAGGGAGAGTGCCCCTGTCGTACGCCTCCGCAAAGACATCTAGGAGTCTGGGCGCGAGGTCATCCGCATATGCCTTGTAGAACTCACTAGGGAGTCCGTCCAGGCCGGTCACCTTACAGGTGGGCAGGGACATGATGGCCAATTTAACATCTTCCACATCAAAAGGCTGTGTGATGTACTCACGTTGGTCAACAGACAGCCACCCCAGCACAATATCGTCCAGGTATGCATTAATTTCAGGGGCCGACACATGCGCCTGGTCCCCATACAGTGTGGAGTAGAAGTCAAGCACCACCCTACTAATGTCAGAAGTATTATAGTGCGCTACACCCTCATTATCTAGTATCTCTGTGATGTAGTCCTGACTTTTGGGTGCAGCCAGTTTTTGAGCAAGTGACCGACTAGGACGGCCCCCCTCCCCATAATAGCGCGCCTTGCAGCGCCGTGACCTGTGCGCCAGCTCCTGATCCACTGTATAGTTATGTTCAGTCACCAAATCTTGTATAGGGGCCAATTTGTCCGGGACTGGGTTTTGGTCATACTCACGCTCTAGAGTAGAGATATCCCCTGCCAGCTTATTGATCCGGTGACGCAGATCCTTCAAGACACCTGCCTGTGCTCCCATACAGGCCCCCCTGATGGTAACTTTGAATGCTTCCCAAAGGACCCCAGCGCTATCGACTGAGCCAACATTTTCTTTAAAAAAATTACTAATAGCTGCGCCTATCGTGCACCTAAACACCTGGTCCGTAAGCGAGGACGGCTGTAGCCGCCACTTGAAGGGTGGGCGCTTGCAAGTGGGGACCCGCAACACTAACATCACAGGGGAGTGGTCGGACAATGTTTTGGCCAAGTGGTGAACATCCATAGTCCAAGTGCATGCAATCTCTGAGAGGAGCCAATAGTCCAAGCGGGACCATGTGCCATGCACTGTAGATATAAAGGTACTTTCACGCATACCCGGGTGCCGCATACGCCAGATATCATGGATCGCTCCTGCATCTAGAAGACCCAGTAGCACGTCTGTTGCCTGTCTGTGTCGCGCTGCCCCGCTACCCAGTCTGTCCAACTGCCCATCCAGGCAAGTGTTAAAATCACCCCCCCCAGATTAATTCAGCAGGAGGGAATTTCGAAATGCGGCGCCAAACATCTATAAAAAAGGAATGGTCATCTACGGTCGGGCCATAGACATTTACCAGGAGGACGCCCACACCACCAAGCGTACCATGGACCAGTTCCAACCTACCCTGCGTGTCCGTGTCCGTGTCTGTGTCAAGCACGGTGAATGGAATCCCTTTTTTAACCAGGATCATCAATCCCCTAGCATAAGAAGAGTAACAGGAAGCGACCCTCAGCCCGGCCCAGCGGGTGCCCACAAGCTTGTCCGAGTGCTGTGTAAGATGCGTTTCCTGCAAGAACGCCACCTGGACGTCCAGTCTGTCAAGATGTGCAAATACAGTGCGTATCTTCTTGGGACTATTTAGGCCACGCACGTTCCATGTAAGAAACTTTATACTACTACCCATGTATATGTAAGATCAAGTTGAAGTAAGAGCGTGAGGTGCATTATTAAAAGCAGGCCGCAGAGGTACAATGAAAGTGCAAAATAGCAGTGCCACCCTTCCTTCCCTACCCACCCCCCACATCCCCCCACCCACTTCAGCGGTCCCAACTTGCCAAAGCCATCCCTTCCCTGAGTAAACAAACCCCAACATGGGGAACAAAATATGCATAACTTTTGGGAAACTCCCATTTGGGGAACACCAGAGAGCTACTCGCCTCCCACAAGGTAGGAGGTGGCTGATCAGGACATAAGATTTATGCTAGGATATTGGTACATATACATTCGTGCATGTCATCATAAACAATTATAGCAGTTCAGTAGTTACCCCTGTAGGGCAGCTAGTATGAATATTAAAGAGCCACAGTGGAGTTGGTCAAGACGCATCTCCCAGGAGGAAGAGCGAGCCGGTGGTCCAAAGAGTCCCCATAGGGGCAACAAACGCCCGAGTACAGGCGGCGGCATAGACAAGGGAGAGGGTGACGCCCATCCATATATCTTACAGAACTCAGTTTCCAATATGTAAAGGAACAGGGCCTACCGCAGGGCTGAAACTCAGGACAGAGCACACCAATGGGACATTAGACAGAATCATGATTCGCCACTGCCGAAGCAACCGGCGCCTGCAACAGAGAAGGATGACCACTGAGAAAACAGAAGGCTACAGATACATTCAGCATATAGTAATTAGCATTATTACAACCAGTTAGTTGTAAGAGCAACTGGTTCCAGCATGAAAAAACTCAAAGCGTGTCTCGTGTGTCTTAACGGCAACAAGAAGCGCAGTTCAGCGCCAGGTGTGCCGCTATTGCTCCTCGTCGTCCAGTTCCGCGGCGGCCTCATGCCTGCGACGCTTCAATTTTTTGGCATGATCCATCGCCACCTTGGGGGTCGTGAAGATTTTGAAGTTCCTCTCTTGGCCCACTCGCAGACGGGCGGGGTACAGCATGGCATAGGGGATACCTTCAGACTGCAAGAATTTTTTCACTGCACCGAATTCCCGCCTTGCCAATTGTACCGCCACTGTAAAGTCAGGAAATAATGACAGCGAGTTCCCTTGGTGGTTGACTGTGCCTTTCAGGCACATGCATCAAAAGAAAACCGGTCGCAAACGGGCAGATTCTCAGAATCTGCCCCTTTGCATCGTGTATTTTTGCATTTGGGATGCATCATCCCAAATGCAAAAATCGCAATTTAAGTAATCTCTAAATTGCGATTACTTAAATTGCGATTACATTTAAGGAATCGCAAATTGAGATTCCTTAAATGCAATGCATTAAAGTAAAAAAATTAGCGATTTCGCTAATAGGAGTCGCAAATTACCATCAATTTGTACTTGATGGTAATTTGCAAAACCTTTGAAAAATGCACTAAAGTGCATTTTTCAAAGTTCCATTTACACACACACATGCCCTTGGGGCATGTGTGTGTGCAAGATGTACTCATATGCAGATTTCAGGGTGCAACAGGGTGTCCTTTTGACACCCTTGCACCCTTGAAATTGCATGCGCAATTTGCGAGTACCTATTGGGTACTCGCAAATTGCGAATGCAATTCCCATTCATTCCTATGGGCCTCTAGGCCCATAGAGACATTCCTTATTTGCGACTCGCAATTTGGGAGTCGCAATTAAGGAATGTTTAGAAATTGCTATTTTTTTAGCGATTTCTACATGCATAGGCTTTTGCGATTCCTTAATTGCGATTCCTTAATAATCGCAATTAAGGAATCGCAAAAGTCTACCTTGATGCATGTACCTGTTAGTCTCTAGCGAGCCGCAAGATGGCATCGCGGTCTCGATAGTTTAATAGCCGAGCTATTATTGGGTGAGGTGGAGCGCCCGGCACCGGTCTCGCCGCCAGGGAGCGGTGGGCCCGCTCAACTATAAACATAGTAGACAGATTTTCAGGACCAAAAATGTCTTTGAGCAGGGACTCCACAAAGGTCTCCATCCTGCCGGTATTGGTGGACTCCGGCAGGCCTGTGATTCGGATATTATTTCGGCCAGACCGGGCTTCTAAATCTTTGTTCTTCGCTTGTATAAGCGCCAGAACCTTCTCCATGTGGAGTGCCTTGTCCGCCACCTCGCTGAGACCATCTTCATTGGCGGAGACTCGCTGCTCTATTTCTCCCATTCGTGTGTTCTGTTTTTCCAGTTGGGAGGACATATGGTCGAGTCTATGATTCATCGCAGCCATATTCCCTTCAATGGATTGGAGACTTTTCTGCATGGCTAGCAATGTTGTTTCCGATGTGGAGGAGCTTTCCCCCTGGGCATCCGCCTCGGAGTCAGAGGCCGCTTTTTGCTGCGACTTGGTTGGCTTTCGCGCCTCAAACATGAGGCGAGGTTGCGATCTGTCCGTTCTCCCCATGACGGCCAAAGAGCAGGGTAAGTAGACTGTATCAATCCGTAGAGCTGTACCACAGTTGCCGCACTATCTGAAAGGATGCGTGACCGGGCTCTAGACAGCTGCGGTGGCAACAAGCAGGCCACACAAGGAACCGCCACAGAAACTGCACACCGACCTCTCTATGCCACGGCAACACCTACACTGCTAGGATGGGGCTATACACCCTGGGACCGAGGGGGCCCCGAGCTATGCAGCAGCACCCCAATGCAGGTTGTCAAGGAGCATCAAGCAGAGAGTTGCACATCCGCAAAGGGCCTATAACCTCAGCAGGAAGGCCTCCAGCTACACAAGTGAGACAACAGGCAAATTCAGGCCATTGTGCTGCGGCACCACAGCGCCACGTGGGCCCGCGGTGGTACGAGCAGCAGCGCAGTAGGGTGGACAATGCAGTGAATCAGTTGCAAGCAGCTACAGTCAGCCTCAAGGAGTCTCAGTCACAAATGTACACTTCCTGTAGGGGCCCAACTCCCCAGCAGCAGATCCACCAGCTCCAGAGGACATCAATAGACTGCAGGTAATTATTCAAGCCCGGTGCGCCACGCTGTCGCCAAGCCCAGTAGGCCTCACCGAATCGCAGTCTGCTACTCAAGAAGGCCTAAAAGAATGTTGGGGGTAAGGGCCGATCCAGGCACAGAAGGGCCCGCCGAATCAAACTGCAGGGGGTAACCTTCAAGGCCTCAGACAGCGCAACCTTCATGCAGAACACCCGCAGGCCCCCGACCGCCGCCCACCACACGTGCAGGCCGCAGCTCGCAGGACGCGGACCAGCGCCTAGGCCCACACCCGCAGCCACAGGCCCAAGCCAGGCCGCGCCCCACTCACCACCGCCTGCCGCAGGTGCCGACAGCCCTCACAGCGCTGGTCTCTGCACCCCAGGAGTCTGTCGCAGTCAGTGCCGGTCCACCAGGTAAGGACTGCACCGATATGTGCAGCGATACAGACTGTAGCGCCTCCAGCTCCAGGGGGCTCCAGAGGCCTCGGGCAGGAACTCCACGCACTTCAATCACGGCAGCGGCAGCAGCTGCAGTCACCGCCCGAGCTCCCCCGCACGCTCACAGCGAATTACAGCAGCTGTTGGGAAGCGGAGCAGGCCCCCGCAGGCCGCCGCACTTCGCGCCAAATCCCGGGACTGTCTTGCGCTGGGGCGAGGACAGGATCGTGAATTCCTGCCGTCCCGCTGGAGACTTGGACAGGCAGCCCCAGCTCTCTCTGACAGGTAGGAGGCAGCTCAAGCATGGTGCGTGAGCGGTCCTCTGATCCTCGGCGCTCAACACAGCAGGGAGCGAGACGGGTTACCTCCGGGCGCCGGCGGCCGCCATATTGCCTCCCGCCGGCCGATGTTCAAAATGTAGATTTCAGCCCCACAGCAGCAGCGGGGGATCGTCGTGCAGGGCGGTCAGTATGGGGGACTCGATGCATCGATTTTCAGCGGATTCTGGGCGGATATGGGATTAGCCGGGCAGAGCTGCACTAAAGTGCGGCCATCTTGCCTGGCGCCCTCTCTCATGAGCATTTGTTAAAATCAATAAATAGGACTCCATGCCCAACACTGATTTCACTAAGACATGCCCTCCTACCATGGGTTTCCTGAGCCCCTTTTCCTCCCTAGAGGCCATAGCATGTTTAAAAAATAATTCTTTCACAATGTGCTTATCCTGTGGTTTCACTGTATCATATCGCATGAAGATATGTGCTGTGCCTAGAACCACAAGGGAATCCTTGACATATCTTAGCCATGGGATTTTTAATCCATGATCGAGTAAAAGACCGTCCTTAATCACTAGTCGATTAAAACCCGCCTCCTGACTAGTCCAGATCTTCACCCAACATAACAACGGTTACCAGCCACCAAATCCAGTATATACTTCATTCCTAGTTCTTCGTGCACTGACTACGAAGCGGTACCCTGGGGCACTTTCAAAATTCTTGAAAGGTATTTATTTTCTGTGGTTTGAGGTTTGTTGGCCACTGAATAACCCCATACCTCACTTCTATATAGCACCTTAGAAATGCAGAAAGAATTGTACAACTTTAAGATTACCTCGGTGACCATGTGCCTATTCTGTGGGCATAGTTTGCGATTGCTCCCATTGATTTTTTCATATCAAGTGTCTTCCCTTCCTGCAAATGTTTAAAATGGAGTTTTTCTTCAAATAAAATGCCTAAATAGGAAAAGGCTGGAACCTTCACTAAACTATGACAGCCTACTTTATAAGTATTGTTTCTAATAGGCTGCTTACCGAATTCCATAATATACGATTTGGATAAATTCGGTGACAGGTCCATCCCACTCATGAAGGCCATGAACCCATCCAAAAAAACCTGCAAGCCTCTAGAGGTTCATGCTAACATTACCACATCATCTGCCTACAACAGGACTGGGACCGGTCTCCTGCGTAATCTGGGGGTATCAGCCTGTAAAGCAATCAAAGATGCTTCCAGTCCAT
The DNA here is from genome assembly GCA_963921515.1 of Calotriton arnoldi. Classification (NCBI taxonomy): domain Eukaryota; kingdom Metazoa; phylum Chordata; class Amphibia; order Caudata; family Salamandridae; genus Calotriton; species Calotriton arnoldi. Next base: position 723,103 of record CAWUFW010002850.1, read on the forward strand.
TGATATATAACGTAAATAAAAATGGGGCTAATATACATCCTGATGGAGCAGGATAAATGAAAAATTTTAACCTCCTAATAATTTTCGTAAAATAATTAATAAACATGTTCGTTTAAGTAAATAACCAACAATGTATGTTACATGTGAAGGGTAAAGGTAACACGCTATTTTGTGTGCAAATTAATCTACTTATAATTGTTGAAGTGTCTAATATAAATGTAATATTTGCGTACTAATAAAATAATGAAATGCATGATTTGTGCTTTAAAAATAAAACGTGTGGTGGCAAAATAAAGCGATGGTAAGTAAGGGACGGCTTTATATGTTGCTTTTTGCTAGGTAATACCTCATTGGGGTACGTAGAAAGACGGGAGGGAAACGAAAGGGTTTATATTCTTTATTTTAACAATATTTTCTTTATCTTTATAAATAGTGCGCTTAGGCCTGTTGAGCAGCGATATAAAATGGCCGCCATGAGCTAGAGTACGCATGTGCGAGAAGCCGTGTGGAAAAGGAGAAAGGCTGTGAACAACAATGACCACGTGTTCGTGCTGAGAGCCTAGGATGGAAGTATGGTCAAGGCTATTGTGACCTTACTGAGCAAATGTGTGCCAAGATGATCAGCAAGAAGCGTGAGAAGTCAAAATGAATAAATGGACAAACGGAACTGTTGAACCTAAAAAGTATCAGAAAATGATACAAATTGGACTGATCGAAACTGATGAGTAATGTCATGAACTGTGGGAAACGATGCAAGCATGGACATTCCACAAAGAACTGGTTAAGACAAGGAAGTTTGATAAAAATGTATATGGACTCAAATGGACCAATGAGAGAGAATCACGCCATAAAGAGGCAACATTTTATTTAGTAAGCGAGAATTAGGGTATAAGAAGACCTACTCCGGGTGGGAGGGATTATTATTGATGATGATGAGCGAGCGTACTGTTAGGAGAAGGGAGAGCTGAGATTGCTGATAGATGAGTTGCGGGTGCTGAGTTGCTGTTGCGGATGATCGAAGCTGCTGCTGCTATTTTTATTAAGTATAAGATGCTGCTTTTGGAGAACCTTTTTACTCCTGATAGATTTTTCATTTAGAGCTATTAGATTTTCCAAGACAGATTGATCTTTTTGTAGTTTTTGCTGTGACAAACTTTATCTTCCATCTAATAGGTATGCATTGTAATTTCAATTTATTCCTATAATTATGATAAATGTAATAATCTGAGTGATAAACTTAAAACTTATGCATTGTTTCTAAAACTTTATATAAACTTTATTATCTTTAAACAAATGACTCAGTGATTCTTTAGCTCAATAATTAAGGTAAAATGTTAAAGAGTTTATTGTGATTGAGCTGGTCTTAATCACCATCAACTGATTCCTACTAGTTGGTCCATCGACCAATGAGCGGAATACCTTAAAAGCAATGAGAAACATTATGTCGTCTTAAAAAGAGGTATCCCGTCTCCTTCCAGCGAATCGTTTTACTGTTTTTTCTCCTAGGTTAAGGACGGAGGTAATCCAGGGAATAAATGAGTAAGTGAATGTATATGCGGTGTTAATGGGCCCCACCGTCATATGGATATAGTCTGTGTATTGGAGAGATAGTTGTACCTGGATGACCGAGTCCTATAGGAGAAGAATTTTTATTGTTAGCGCTGGATCAGATTTCTTGGTAGCAGAGTTATGGTTACTATAGATTAGTTTGGTGATTGTTGATTATTGATTATTGATTATTGATAAATTCATGTCTAACACTTTATGTTGAGTCGCGTTATGTTATATGTAAGTTTTCACGCTTCCGGGAAGTAGGAAGTGGAACACGTGTGGCAAGAGAAGTCACATGGAATAGTGCATTGTCTGAGTTCATATTGGTGATAACACAGGTTGTGTTATAATAGGGACATTTTCCGGATAAAAGGTGTGTAAGTGAAATAGTGACCGGTTTTCTTGTGAAACTCTGGCCTTAATTCTCTGGAGCAGTATAGTCTCCACATGTGTTTTATCCCCAGAGAAACGGGTTTACCGCTTGCTTGAAAGAAGGGTAAGGTAGAGGGAAGTGCTACTTTATCGGCGAAACGGGAAACTTTTGTGGTAGGGAAGAGGTAAGCGCTGCCTACTGGAAAATACAGAATTCTTGTGTAAATGGACAAAGCTATCTCTTTGGTTTAGCGAATCAGACAATGGAAATGTGTTTTAAATGTTGTAACTAACGAAGAATTGTTGAAAAAGAAATTGCCGATAAATTTTGTAAAGGAGGGGTCAGGAGCAGAACTGACGTAGACAAAAGCCGCGCTGGGATTGGGCAGTGCGCTAGTCATACAGAGACAGGAGCAGAACTGACGTAGACAAAAGCCGCGCTGGGATTGGACAGTGCGCTGTAGACAGAAACCGCTCTGTTTGGAGTGTTAGTGTGAGTCGCGCTAGGATTGGACGGATAGAATAGTGACGTCGAAGTTTGTTATTGGAGTGTTGGTGTGAGTCGCGCTAGTATTGGTTGGAATAACGCATAGAGAACAGTGTTGAATTGCGGATCGTTTGAGGAGAGAAAGCGATTGTGAATTATGTCTTATTATGAGTATGGTAGAGAGAAAACGTCATGGATGTCGAAAGTTAAGAACTTTTTTAAGAAAGACAAAAAGGTAGTGACTAGAGAGGGACAAGTAATTCCTCCGCCGAAATCACCAGCTTCGCACATGATGCTGAAATATGGATATCATACATGCATATGGTTAGAAAATTGGACAAAATATACCAAGAATGATGGAGCATTGGCTTTCCCTGAGAATGGTTCATTTAGTGTAGCTGTACTACGGAATTTGAGAGAGAAGATGGCAATGTTAGAACCTAGATCTAGACCGACACAGTTTGAAGCTTTAAGTGAATGGGAAGATGAGATGTATGAACGAGAGAGATTCAGAGGATTAAAGAATCATGAGTTTGTGCCTGGAAGGTTATGGGGAGTAAATCATGAGGACAGAATAAAGCGTTGGAGATGTGCTAATATGACAGGAGGTTTGTTTCCAGCTTTTACAGTTGAGGAAGAAGCAAAGAAAAAGTGTACAGAGAAAAAGAAACATGTGGTTATGGAAAAGTATGGGTATGGTGGTAGTGAAACGGAAGATGAATTGCTGGAAGATATTTTAAACAGAAACCCACCTCCATACCAACAGACTTCTGCGGTGGTGACACCTAATGCACCGCCAATGGAAACTGGGAGGAATAAAATTCCCGAACGAAGATGTGAGATAAATAGGTCACAAGATCAATTAAAAACTTCACAAAATGAAGAGATAGAAAGTGACAATGCAACTGAATTAGCAAAAACCACAAGAGAATTGACTGAGAAAATAAGAGAATTGACAAAGAATATGGAAGCTGTAACTGTACCAGTAACGATAGGTCCAGTAATGCCAGTTTTTGAGAATCAGAAAATTGATGAACGATCTTTAGTGATTCCTATGAATTCACATTTGCAAAGAAAAAGAGAAGGGATGGAACTGGACAATGAAGGTGCACACCATTTGGTTAGTACCTATAGACCAAGCCCACCTACTAATTTGACGATAAATGAGAATGAGTTCAGGAGAATACCTATGGTAACGGAGTCTGCATCAGGGACACCAGAAAGAAGTAACAATTGGATAGAATTAAATAGTACGCCTGTAGGTCCGACTCCAGATGAGTTAAATGAATGGATGAAAACGCTAAAAACAAAAGAGACAGAAGTAAAACCATTAGATGTAATTAGGTTAAAAATAGACATGGAAGAATTGATTTTAGGAACGATTGGTACAGAAAAATTGAAAAATTATCAGGATGATGAGATTATGTTTTTGTGCAAGAGTATTACATGGAGAGCTAGAAATTTACATGACAAATTAGAAGAGACAGTGAATGAACTAGGAGTACAATTTGTAAAAGTGAGAATGTTGCAGAAACCATATAGAGTAGATTTTTGTGAGAAAGATATAGAGAATCTGAACACATCAGGACGATTGACCCAAATAAAAGAATTAATTGTTTTGCTGAGAAAATGGGGTGATGTGGATAGATGGAGAAGTAGATGGACGAAAAAGAATGAGAAAGTAACAGATAAAGCATCTTTAGCTTTTGCAGTCACAGATAAGGAACCAGTTGTAAGGAAGTACCCAATGAGAGAGACTCCAGGAGGTAGTTATGTGCATGTTCCATGGTCTAGACAGGATATACTGTCATTTACAAATGATTTCCCAAAGTTGAGAGAGAAGCCAGTAGAATGGTACAGACAAGTGGAGAGATTTGTTAAAGTTTCAAAGGTGTTGTGGATAGACTTGGATGGATTGTTTGATATAGTAGTGCCAGCTGATTTGTGGACGGAATGTAAGATTACTATTGATTGGCCAACTGTAGAATATCCAAGGGATGCTAAAACAGGAGCGCCAGGACCAGAAGTGATGAGAAAGTACGATCAAGTAATTACCTTTTTGAAGAATAAGATTCCACCTAAAGAAACGGATTGGGTAAAAATAGACAGAACCACACAGGAAAGTAAAGAATCAGTGCATGCTTACTATGAGAGACTGTTGTTAGTTTTCAAACAGTATAGTGGTTATGAGACACTAAATGAGAAGGATATGAGTCATTTTGTATATAGATTTGTATATGGGTTGAAACCAGAGATAAGTGAGATGATTAAACAGCATATGATTTGTTGGCAGAATAGCCCAGTCAATGAGGTTTTGAGATATGCTAAGTATTGCAGTGATGATATTGAGAGTAGGCAGCGTAAATTGAAAGAGAAAGCCATGTGGGCACAGGTGAAAGTTGCAGAGAAACAAGAAGCTCAATTGAGTAATACAGGTAATGAAGCAGGACAGGCTAGATTTCGACCAAATATAGGCAAAGGAAAAGGACAAATGAGCATAGATGAGGCAAAGAAAAAGTGGCCATGCCACAACTGCGGAAAGCTAGGGCATTGGAGAAACGAGTGTAAATTTCCTCCAAAACTTAATGCGGAAAATCAATCATTAAATTCACAGGTGCAGAGTGAGGTAGTTACTCAACAGAGTCAGGTGCCACAACCACCACTTCCCAAGAGTGTTAACCAACAGAAATTCAGTGCAGAAACAGGATTCTACGGAGGAGAGCAGGTAACACAGTTGCCGCGTGCAGCTGCCATTTCTCAATATTGGTTACGACAGGATGAGGATAAAACAGATGAAAGCTTCTGACGGTGCCTAGGAGAGGGGGAAGAGTGCGTGCTTGGCGCAACTCTAGTAGTAGATCAGTCTGGTCCATTTGTGGATGGAGAAGTGAATGGTGCAAATGTAACATTCCTTGTGGACACTGGAGCTACCCGTTCTACTGTTAGGTCAGTGGAAATTCCAAACCTTCCTCTCTCTGGTGAACATATCCAAGTAGTTGGAGTATCGAATCAGCAAATTAAGACGCCTCTTACTAAATTAGTGGAGGTAAAGATTGGTCCATTTAGTGAAATGCACCGATTTGTGGTGTGTGATTGTAGTCCTGTGAACCTATTAGGACGCGATCTATTGTGCAAAATGAATTGCACTATCTATTGTACTCCAGATGGAATTGCATTTCAGACCCCAGATGAAGATGTATTGTATAAAATGACACTGGTAAATTTAGAACCAGAAGTAAATGATTTGTGTCCTGTATTTGATGCAGAGAAAATCCCAATTGAACTGAAAGAGACAGTGAAAGAGGAAGTGTGGGACTTTACAGGAGAAGATATAGGATTAATGAAAGAAGTAGATCCCGTTAAAATCTCCGTAAAAGAGGGAACGAGTTACCCAAATACGCCCCAGTATAAATTTGACACCAGAAATAATTGAAGGAATAACGCCAGTAATAAATAAAATGGTTGAACAAGGGATTCTAAAAGAAATCATGAGCAGTCCATGTAATTTGCCAATAATGGGACTGAAAAAGCCAAACGGAACATATAGAATTGTACAGGATTTGAGGAAGGTAAACAAAATTGTAGTGCCTTGTTGCCCAATAGTACCGAACCCTGCTGTGATTCTATACCAGATTCCACGTGAAGCAGAATGGTACACAGTAATTGATTTATGTCATGCATTTTTCTCTATTCCATTGCATCCAGATAGCCAGCCATTATTTGCGTTCAGGTTCGGAGAGCGTATTTTGGCATGGTGCCGAATTCCTCAAGGGTACACAGAAAGCCCCTCGATCTTTAATCAGATTCTAAAGAAATCCTTGGAAGATTTAAAAATGCCAGAAAAGTCAGTGATGGTTCAGTATATTGATGACCTACTGGTGGCATCAAAAACGAAGGAAGCATGTGTCAATGATACAATTGCTTTGCTGAATCATTTAGCCAAAAGAGGACATAAAGTGTCCCCATCAAAATTGCAGTTTTGTCAACAAGAAGTCCAATATTTAGGGCATAAAATTGAGAAAGGAGTGCGAAAGGTAACGACTGAGAGAATAAAGATGATTCAAGGAATGAGAGCTCCAATGACGCAAAGAGAGGTAAGAATGTTTCTGGGAATGGTTGGATATTGTCAACAATGGATAAGCGATTTTTCGTTGATCGCCAAACCGTTGCAAAAACTGACAAAGAAGGATGTTAAAGATCCTTTTGAAATGAATGATGAGGAAATGAAAGCATTCAGAGAGCTGAAAAAGAAATTGTGTGAAGCTCCAGCATTGGGAATGCCTGACTATGAGAAAGACTTTGAGTTGTATTGCAGTGAAAGAGATGGATGTGCATTTTCAGTCTTGGTACAGAGACATGGAACCATGAAAAGACCCATTGCATATTTTTCAGCTGTTTTAGACCCTGTAGCGAAAGCGTTGCCTGGATGTTTGAAAGCAGTTGCTGCTACTTGTGTGAGTCTGGAACAGAGTGAAGGCATAGTGATGGGATATCCACTGAGAGTATATGTTCCCCATTCTGTGGAAATTCTCTTGACAAGAACGAAAACCCAATACATGACACATAGTCGGCTGACTAGGTATGAAAAAGTAATTTTGAGTGCAGATAATGTGACCATTGACAGATGTATGAATGTGAATCCTTCGACATCATTGCCAGATGAAGAGAGTGTGATTGAAATGGATGAAGTAGATCACGATTGTCTGAATGTGCTTGAATACTGTACAAAACCGAGACCAGATATACGAGATGAGCCCTTAAAGGAATCAGATTATATTCTGTTCGTGGATGGCTCATTTTTGAGAACAAATGATGGAGTTCTAAGTGCAGCATATGCAGTTTGCACAGTAGCAACTGTAATGGAAGCATCTTGTCTGAAAGGGATACGGTCTGCCCAAGTCGCAGAACTAATTGCTCTGATTCAAGCCTGCAAGTTGGGAAGAAATGTACGGGTTACGATTGTGACAGATAGCCAATACGGTTTTGGAGTGGTGCATGATTTTGGTCAGATTTGGTCACAAAGAGGTTTCTTGACGTCTGCAGGAACGCCAATTAGAAATGGAGATTTTGTGAAAAAGTTGCTTGAGGCGATACAGCTGCCTAAACAGATTGCTGATGTGAAGTGCAATGCACATAAAAATGGGGAAGACTACATAACTGTCGGCAATAAGTATGCTGATGAGATTGCACAGTACTGTGCAAAGAATGTGGTCTCTTTGAACAGGAACCGAGAAAGAGAGCATATTTCTTGTCCTTTGCTTTTTACTAACCCTGTTGAGACATGGGATGAGGTGAGACAGTTACAGGAAGCAGCAGATGATGAGGAAAAAGATACATGGATAAAAGCAGGATGTAGAAAACATGAGGAAAATGATGTTTGGGTTTACAGAGATGAAAGACCAGTTATGCCTGATAGCATGATTTCTGACATGGCACGGATGTACCATGGACAAGCCCATATTGGGAGAGATTCAATGATCAGACTTTTTAGACAAACATGGTATAATCCAAAATTCAGAGCCATAGCTGAGAGTCTTTGTCAAAGATGTCTTATTTGTCAACAGTTAAATCCAGGAAGGAAGACAGTAGTGAGTCTAGGAACAATAGGACGAGAAGGAGGTCCGTTCACTAGAATGCAAATGGATTTTATAGAAATGCCCCCGAGCAACAGACTAAGGTATGTCCTCGTAGTCGTCTGTTTGTTTTCCCGTTGGTGGAAGCATACCTGACCAGAAGGAATGATGGAATCACGGTAGCAAAACTTATGCTGCGAGAATTCATTCCGAGGTATGGTTTTCCAGTCACGATTGAAACAGATAGAGGAACACATTTTCAAAACGAATTAATTAAACTGATTTGTGAAGCACTTAGTATTAAACAGAAACTGCATTGTGCATACAGACCAGAGGCTTCTGGAATAGTAGAGCAAGTGAATGGAACAATTAAGAACAGGTTAGGAAAAATGTGTCAAGCCACAGGACTCAAATGGCCAGATGCCTTGCCATTAGTTTTAATGACAATCAGAAGTATTCCGGAAAGGAAAACTGGACTCAGTCCCCATGAGATAATTATGGGATGAGCAATGAGACAAGCACATGTACCTGTCAACAAACTACTGACTATAACTGATGATCTGGTGCTGGATTATTGCAAAGGATTGGCTGATGTGGTGCGTTCTGTGTTTCATCAGGTTGGACCGGATGCGACCACTCTTGAAAGAAAACCAGCTCACGACTTGAATCCAGGAGATTGGGTCCGCATAAAAGTCCACAGGAGAAGAAACTGTTTGGTTCCTCGCTGGGACGAACCACGACAGGTGATCCTGGTGACAACCACTGCAGTCAAATGTGCAGGAGTGAAACACTGGGTGCATGCCAGTCACACCATCAGAGTTCCAGAACCTGAAGATCGACATGTGAGTCGACATCTGGAAGTGTTGGATAACAGTTCAGCATCAGAAGCGGAAGAAGAAACGAACAGGGTGCCAGAATCTGAAGATCGACCTGTAAGTCGACATCTGGAAGACCCAACTACAAGTGCAACGACAGAAGAAGTGGAGGAAATAGCTGAAGTTCCAGAACTTGAAGATCGACATGTGAGTCGACATCTGGAAATATCAGATACCAGTTCAGAATCTGATACAGATCATTCGGATTGTGAGGAAAATCTGAAAAGAAATTGGAAATTTGAAAGCATAAGAGAAGAAACTGAGCATGAAGATAGTAACAGTGAGCAACCAAGTACAAGTTGTGGTAAAAATCCTTCGGAGATAATATTAATAGATGAAGAAGGGAGAGTTTCAAACAGAAAGTTAGACAAATCGGAAGATCCCCGAGGAGCAATAGGGACAGATAGCCAAACAAAAGAACAGGGAAATTTAGAAGCAGATAGAGAGATTGACACAAATTCGGAAGAACCTCGAGGAGGGACAGAAGTAGGTGAACGAAGGAAGATAAGAAAAGAACCAAAAGTAGAGGAAGAAAATGAAATTATAAGATTCAAAATAAGAGACAATAAAGAGAAAACTGAAACAGAGTCTGAAGAAAGTGGAGAAGAAAGAAACCAAAAACTAGAGTCAAGAAAAAGGAATTGGAAAACAGAAAGAGAGGAAAAAGGAAGTGAGGCAAAAAGGCCAAGAAAAGGAGACAATTGGCCCAACGAAGTAAGAAAATTAAGATACAGGATCATAAGGTTAGATGGAAAAAGTGCTGAACAAGTGAATGAAATAACAAGTCAGAAAGAGCAAGAAAAACAAGGTGGAAAACACTTGCAGAAAACGAAAAGAGTAAAGAAGGTAAATCCGAAGTATAGATCGCCTGAATGGTTGTACCTTGCTTTAACTGATATCAAAGAAGAAAAGAACACTCACGAGAACCCAGAACAAAGAAACCTAATGGGTGAAGGTGAAGTGCAACAAACTTGAAGAAATTTAAACGAATTTCTACCGGACTTGACAAAATACTGGATCTGACGAATTTCTACCGGATTTGACAAAATACTGGATTTGACAAAGAAAGAATTCTGAAAAGAATTAAAAGAAAGTACCGAACGAAGACAAAAACATTGGAGTGCAGAGTGGCTAATAAGTCATTTCTGAGGTGTAGTGACACAATTTTCTTGTAAATAAATAAATAGGTTATTAAACAAAATGGAGGATACTAGAGATAGAAAATGTAGATGTGAGTTTTTAAGTAGATGGTGTAAGATGTGCTTCTTTTGTACAGGATTATTAATGACAGTATGGGTGGTTTTAGCAATCACTATTCCAATTAGTTTAGCTGTAGAAGAAACGTCTAATCACACAGAGAAAGAAAAAGGAGCTAACACTCAAGAAACAGTTATATTAAAAAGTAGTGCAGAATTACATAAGGACAAATCAATAACAGATTTTTCAAAGAATGTTTTTACTAAATTATTATATGAGTATGTAGAAACAATGGATGTAAGAGATTGCTATGTTTGTATGCAATGCCTGCGTCTGTAGCAGAGGGTGTGACTTATCATTACCTTCCTTTGACGTATGGAATAACATGTAGTGTTTTAGCAAGTTTATTTTATCAGACAGGTAGATTAGAATATTATTACACTGACATAGATAAGAATTTTGTGAAAATTTCTGTAGTTCCCGAACTAAACAAAATAAAAGAGGGAAAAACGTTTGGTGAATTTTTCATAGAAGAAAAGATTTTAACATTAGATAATATAGTTAAAAACAACCTTACCTGTGAGTTAAAGAAAGAAGAAAAAGTATTTTTAGAGATGGTTGAAGAAAGAAGAGTGAAATTTCAAAGAAAAGTGATAGAAGAGACAAAAACACCTCTTTGGGCGTTTGAGGAAGACAATCATGACAAGAAAAAGACAAATGCAGCTATGACTCTGGATTGGCCCCAACAGAGAAGGTTGTGCATTAGAAGAAATAGAACAAGATATGACAATTATTTTGTGGGTTCCAGTATTTGCCATGACAATTATCAAATTTTAGGCGGATGGGGATTCAAAGGGGGAAAAGATCCAATATTTCCAGGGATCTATTATGTTTGCGGTAATAGGGCTTATTACAGGTTGCCGGACCATTGGTATGGGTCATGTTATTTAGGCCTGGTCTTTCCAAAGATTTTTCATATGGATAGAAAAGAAAAAGGAACACACAAAATGATAAATACCTTTACACGTAGAAAAAGGGAAAGTTTTTCACAAATAGCAGGTGATATTTTTGGTGCATTGATACCAGCAGTGGGAATATCTTTGAATGCATTTAAAATTCGGAAATTATCCACAGTGGTAGATCGTTTATCTACAGATACTGCTGGAGGGTTCTTGATGGTAAATACCGAGATGGTTGCCATGAGAGCTATGGTAATGCAAAATCGACTTGCCCTTGACATTCTTTTGGCAAAAGAGGGTGGAGTCTGTGGAATGCTGAAAGTCCAACATTGTTGCACTTACATTCCAGATAAAAGTGAAAATATACAAAAGTATATAAAGAATATTACAAGTTTGCACAAAGAACTTGTTCCACTGGAGGTTGAAAGTGCATTTGGAAAACTTGGTAAAGGGTTTTCTTCAGTAATAAATTGGTTAACAAGAATGAGTGGATTAATAATAGGGAAAGTTATAATAATAGCAACCATGATAATCATAATAATTTTAGTGCTGAAGCTTGTAATTACATGTATAAAGAAAAAGAAGACAGAATAAAATAGAAAAAGAAAACATGATAAACAAGGAGAGAGAGAGAGAGAAATGGGTGAAATAGAGCTAGAAGAGATAAAAGAGAACATGTACAAGAAGACCAAGAGACAAGTTGAAAGGGATACAGTTGTGTAAACTAACAAAAGCAAACGGATAAAAGAAATATGCTGTCTGAGAGAATTGTATAACTTGGGTTTTGTGGTGATATTAAAAATCACCAAAGGGGGAGTTGATGGAGCAGGATAAATGAAAAATTTTAACCTCCTAATAATTTTCGTAAAATAATTAATAAACATGTTCGTTTAAGTAAATAACCAACAATGTATGTTACATGTGAAGGGTAAAGGTAACGCGCTATTTTGTGTGCAAATTAATCTACTTATAATTGTTGACGTGTCTAATATAAATGTAATATTTGCGTACTCAATAAAATAATGAAATGCATGATTTGTGCTTTAAAAATAAAACGTGTGGTGGCAAAATAAAGCGATGGTAAGTAAGGGACGGCTTTATATGTTGCTTTTTGCTAGGTAATACCTAATTGGGGTACGTAGAAAGACGGGAGGGAAACGAAAGGGTTTATATTCTTTATTTTAACAATATTTTGTTTATCTTTATAAATAGTGCGCTTAGGCCTGTTGAGCAGCGATATAAAATGGCCGCCATGAGCTAGAGTACGCATGTGCGAGAAGCCGTGTGGAAAAGGAGAAAGGCTGTGAACAAGAATGACCACGTGTTCGTGCTGAGAGCCTAGGATGGAAGTATGGTCAAGGCTATTGTGACCTTACTGAGCAAATGTGTGCCAAGATGATCAGCAAGAAGCGTGAGAAGTCAAAATGAATAAATGGACAAACGGAACTGTTGAACCTAAAAAGTATCAGAAAATGATACAAATTGGACTGATCGAAACTGATGAGTAATGTCATGAACTGTGGGAAACGATGCAAGCATGGACATTCCACAAAGAACTGGTTAAGACAAGGAAGTTTGATAAAAATGTATATGGACTTGAATGGACCAATGAGAGAGAATCACGCCATAAAGAGGCAACATTTTATTTAGTAAGCGAGAATTAGGGTATAAGAAGACCTACTCCGGGTGGGAGGGATTATTATTGATGATGATGAGCGAGCGTACTGTTAGGAGAAGGGAGAGCTGAGATTGCTGATAGATGAGTTGCGGGTGCTGAGTTGCTGTTGCGGATGATCGAAGCTGCTGCTGCTATTTTTATTAAGTATAAGATGCTGCTTTTGGAGAACCTTTTTACTCCTGATAGATTTTTCATTTAGAGCTATTAGATTTTCCAAGACAGATAGATTGATCTTTTTGGAGTTCTTGCTGTGACAAACTTTATCTTCCATCTAATAGGTATGCATTGTAATTTCAATTTATTCCTATAATGATGATAAATGTAATAATCTGAGTGATAAACTTAAAACTTATGCATTGTTTCTAAAACTTTATATAAACTTTATTATCTTTAAACAAATGACTCAGTGATTCTTTAGCTCAATAATTAAGGTAAAATGTTAAATAGTTTATTGTGATTCAGCTGGTCTCAATCACCATCAACTGATTCCTACTAGTTGGTCCATCGACCAATGAGCGGAATACCTTAAAAGCAATGAGAAACATTATGTCGTGTTAAAAAGAGGTATCCCGTCTCCTTCCAGCGAATCGTTTTACTGTTTTTTCTCCTAGGTTAAGGACGGAGGTAATCCAGGGAATAAATGAGTAAGTGAATGTATATGCGGTGTTAATTGGCCCCACCGTCATATGGATATAGTCTGTGTATTGGAGAGATAGTTGTACCTGGATGACCGAGTCATATAGGAGAAGAATTTTTATTGTTAGCGCTGGATCAATCCTTATCTCACCCCTCTAGAACATTTAAAATGATCAGTGATATCCCCATCCTGGGTGTCTCTGACTGCAGCAGTAGTATTAAAATATAAGGTCATTAAAAAATGTATGATCGCAGCGTCAACCCCAAGGTCACCAAGCAGGGACCATAATTTGCGGTGGTTCACCCGATCAAATGCTGCAGTGAGATCCATAAAACCCAAAAAGAGAGCTCCAGACTTAGCTATCGTATATTTCGAGATTAAAAGATAGAGGTTTAGGCATTGATCTGTGGTTGACCTACCTATACGGAACTCATATTGTACCTCTGAGAGAATTCGATTCGTATACGCTCAATCCTAAAGCCTGTTTAATAATACTCGACCAAGGACTTTGACAGTGGCATCAATGAGAGATATGGGGCGGTAACAGTGAGGGTTATCCCTGTCCCCTTTCTTAAAGATCGGAAAATATTGGCCATCGACCACGAGGGGGGCATTATTGTTCTCACTGCAGTGTTTAGAACCCTAGTTAAGACTGGGGCCCAGACATCTATATTGTCATGTAAAAGGCCCGGGGGGATCCCATCGGGACCAGGAGCCTTATTCCGCAAGCAGTAAGAAGAGAAGCAGCGCCCCCATGCACTGCACATGGTGCCATTTGGGAAACACCCGGTGCTGAAAATCAACTCGATTGGCATGACCAAATGCACTCCGCCGCTTGCCGAACTTCACATAGCGGGGCAGGTTTTTTGATCACTTGGGGAGTTCCGTGTAATCACAATTCTAGGACTTATGGCTCCGTGGCTCTGGGTGACCTTTGGGCCCCAATGCCCATGTCAAAAATGTTTTTTTTTTAATCCCCGAAGGCCATGCACAGATGGGGTAGGCTGCACATGGCGGGTTGTGCACAGGACAAAGTCACAGGCCTGGTAATGTGTCCATCCCTTGCTGAGCACGGCCAAAGGCCAAACACAGCTTAGGTTGGCTGCAGGCAGCTTAGGTTGGCCCACAATGCCGTCAGCTCCCCTGCTAGCACCCCCTCGAGTGTAGTGGAAGCCAGCATTGCTCCCACCGGGCGAGAGCATCTTTTCTTTCTGGTCCCGCCAAACAGGAGCAATTCTATGTTTCCCTGCACGTGAGATCGCAAACAGGGAGAAACATTTGTGCTACCACCCGACGAGAGCCTTTCTGTTCCCGCCATGAAGATGCTCAGAAATCTCTCCTGTCCGCGGTCTCAGTGACAGAGGAACAACTGTGACACAGGCAATGCGGTGCCCGGGACACCCTCAAAAGGTTGGCCCCGGGGAGCAGTGTACCTGGGCCATACCATGGGGGATGGGGTCCCAGGAGTCTAGGAAACATTCATGGATGTGGCAACATGCCACCCTCTCCTTCAGAAATTAATCAGCCCCAGGGAATGGGGTCCCTGGGACCTAGGAAAGGCTCAGAAAGGGGGTCTGCATGCACCCTCCCATAATAAATGTATTGTGGTCCCCCCCAGCCCTAGCCCACCCCATTTTTTTAAAGGCGTATCCTGCCTTTAAAAATGTTTTTACTGTGGATCCATAGATCCTCTGCAAATTTGTGGTAAGAATAAAAAAATAATTTTTGGACCCCCGCCACGCTTAGGGGGGGCAGGGTATCTCTACCCTGCCTCTTATATATGTTTTTTTAACCTTTTTTCAGGATGGGGACTGAGTCCCCGAGTTCTAAAGCAGGCAGCAAATTAGATCTTATCTTAAAATCTGCCAGGTGTGCGGATCCACTGCGGCCTGATATATACATAAATGCTGAACCTTAATTTTTCCAAAACTGCTGAACAGATTTAAACTAAATCACAAAAAGTGCACTTTCTGACTCCACAGCTGGCTTTCTGCCAAATTTGGTGTAATTCCGTTCAGCCATTTTATCTGTAGCTGTGTATAATTTTCCCATGGAAAATTGCATGGGAAAATGCCTTTTGGGATCACTGCTTTTTTCTCAGCCCCTACTTGACGGATCACACCAAAACATTCCAGGAAGGAGCTGAGGTGGATAAACTTTTTTGGGGAAGTTTTGTGGGGATCAGTCAATGTTATGTTATGTTAAAAGTATTTGTTAAGCGCACGTACACCAAACGGTTTCATGGCGCTGGAAGCAAAGGGGAGGCTGCATCAACGAGACAGTAAACTTAATCATATGCCAGGGAGAACAGCCAGGTCTTAAGCTGTTTCCTGAACTGTGCATAAGAGGCCACAGACCTCAATTCCACTGGGAGCGAGTTCCACAATTGCGGGGCCAAGACCGCAAATCTGCTTCCCCCATGCTTTTTGCGTTTGAATGAGGGAGTGGTCAGCAGGTTCAGATTGGAAGAACGCAATTCCCGAGAGGGGATATAGCGTTTGATCCTTGAGGAGATGAATGCTGGGTCAAAGTTATTAACAAACCAAAATATGCTTTTCCTATGGAACCGTGTTCCTAACTATAACTACCCAGTGCCGACTGCCAATTGGTAATTCATATATATATTTCTTGTCACTGAAAAAACCCAAAGTTTAAAGTCACGTTATAATTTGGCATGGAAACAATTACTTACTTTACTTTAAAAAAACCTCAGAAATTCACAAAAAAACCAAAAGTTAAAGGAACGTTATAATCAGGTGAAAATGTAATTTATAACTTATTGTTTTAAAGTAGCAAAACCGCTGGAATTCACCAGTTATAAATATCTCAAGTAACTGTAACTAGTGCCCTAAAATAGCTATAACTCACACCCCCGCCTTGCACAGTGTTGTCATCCATGATGTAATTTCAGATCTTGTAGTGTTGTTATCAATGATGTCATAGAACAGGTCATGAGTGATGTAATATGTGAGGTAATTAGCAGTGCATGGTGCCCGCAGCACGCTTGTGCTATCTGCAAGACTATTGTATCTCCTCTGTGGGCTTTTGGCATGGCCATCATTGCCATTCATTATTTGTTGTACTATTCAGAAATGCTGCCTTTTTATTGGTGCATTCATTGTAGTTGCCCGTTCTTTGGTGCTTGGTTCTCTCCCAGACATTTTCACTAAGAAGTTCTTTTTTGTGGGCCATCGCAACGCATTCACGCTTCCTCCTGGCACAGCGCACAATGGCCCCTCCTCCCATCTGTTCATCGCAGCCTCAGGGTTCCTTCTGGTTGTCCATCTGTTTGTTTTTTGCAGTTTTTTATATAGCGCAAACTCAACTGAAGGTATTGGAGCACTTAACAAGAGCACCAGTTACGTTACACAAGGAAACTTTCATTTTTGGTAGTCACGGGGAGATGAAGTGATTTGTCCAGAATCACAGGATGTTGAGCTGACACCGAGACTCGAACCTGATTCCCCAGCTCCAAAGTCAGCAGCTCTGGTTGTTATGCCACATCCTCTCCCTCTCACATTGATGCTGGGGTGGGAAACGGAGCTTTATTGATGTATTTAAAACATTTCTATGAACATACTTAATATGCTATTGTTTATTGTTTTGGAATTGTCTGCTTGCAAAATGTGTTTAATGGGCAGAGCGGAGAGAGAAGAATTCTGCAATGCTCTCTTGGCTATGAACTTTCATTTTTTTCTTGTCCATGTTCTTACTTCAGGTCTACGATTACTGTGACTTCTCTTTGCTGTGCGCAGAGGCCTGTGAGCATGGCCAGCAGTTTGCTAGGGGAGAGTTGCTGGTGGCAAACCAACTCATTATCTGGACCCAGGACTGCAGCTGCTTAACTGGTGGGCCCAGATGGGAGGAGAAGGCGGCGAGTTCAGGTACAGGATGAACCGTTGCGGGTGGGTTATAGGAAATCACTGCACGTGACACATGATCAAAAGCCAGAACAAAACGACTGTGGAGCAGCCAGATTTAGCTGGAGTGTGGCAGGCGGGCATCTTTGTTGAGAACAGCAGGGGTGAGAGACCGGCATTGGCCATGCATGAGGCTGGTGCTCTGATTCCACTTTCAAAAGAATTTCTGAAGCTTGCTTTTCATTTCCTTTATGTAGCGGACTTTCAAAAATGTGCACCCTGCTGACCCAAGGATACTCAAAGAAAAAATGTCATCTCATCTACTCTGCTCCACAGGCATGGATAAAACTAGGTAACACAATCAGCTACAAAATCCATGTTACATAAAAGCTTGGTTGCCAACTGTTTTGTAGTTCCTTTTTAGAATGTGGTCAAATTGTGGAACGTGGTCCGAAATCTACACCTATCAATTTTCACTTCACTCACCATTTCCCGGAAAATGTGCTTGATACAAAATGTAAAATATTTCATTCTAATTTCTTACCAATAGTTTCCAGTGGTACCAGCTTCAGCACCAGCTTTGTACTAGAGTAAGGGCTTGTAATTATTAAATACCAACATCAATGGAAACCAATGAAGACCAAAAACGCACTGGAAAACATTAAAATCTATTTTTGGTCAATTTTGTTTGCTGTTCTATTAGTTTGTCTCTGAGAAACCAAGGATACTTTCCATGCATCAAGAAACCTTCTTGCTTGGCAAAGCGCTTTACAACATATGCAGACACCTGGTTCCAATATAAATCATCTGTAAATGATGCCTGATCATGCTTTTTTTAAATTTTCCCTTCCGCCTGGATTATTTAACTTTGTGTGAAGATAGTCATTTTATGTCAGCCATTAACATGGATGCATATTGAAAAACAATTGTAAAGGGGAGGAACATGGCGGCCTGCTAGGTAGCCGGCCGGGAGCTGCTCTCCACACTCCGGTGCGTGACCGGTAATACTTTGTATCTCCACCGCCGCTCACTGTGCTGCTTACCGTGCCACGGGATGCCGCTAGACATGCGGGTCTCTTCTAGAACCTTTTTTTTTCGTTTTGCCTGTTTTTTGCTGATGTGTGGCGGCTCAGCCTTGTTTAGGGCTGGGGGCGCGCTCTCTAACTTCCGAGCAGCGCAACGTGCCCTCCCCGCCCTGGAAGCAGCCTCAGGGGGAAGCCTGGCAGAGACAGCACTGGAAGCAGCCTCAGGGGAAAGGCAGGCAGAGACAGCACAGGCTTAGGCTCCAGGGACTGGAGAATCCCAGTTGTGCTGTCCAGAGGGCTTGAGGAGGCAGCCCATACTGGAGAGGACTCTGCAGCAGAACTCCGCTACAAATACACCTACTGGAAGCAAGGGAGGGATAAGAAGCAGAAGCAAGGTGCTGGACCTATACATGTGGAACCCATGACCCACTTATTGGAGGGTAAGGAGTGCACCGACCAGGGGGGGTAGTAACAGACGGCAAGTTTGCGGGCCCGTTAGCGCTGCCGGCTGATGATTCATCCCTTGGTAAAAGATATAAGCTCAGGTCTAACACTTTTCTTTTTAGGGAGTTAAAACTACAAACTGAATTAGCGACTAAGCAGCGCATACAGCCACTAGAACCCCGTCCAGGCAAAGCTAAAGGCTTTCCAAATAACATCTTGCAAAAGAAGGACACCTCCCTAAAAGAGAGAAAGAAGAGTCCGGCCCTGAGGGGCCCTAAAGTGACACCCTCTCTTAGGTCGCACTTTAAACTGAATTCTCAGCCTAACATGGAGGCCTCCCAGGGGACAGTTACCTCATTAGAGAACACGCCTAGAGTAGGGGAGGGTTCTCTTTCCCACCCTAAGATCCCCACGGCAAATAGATTTTCGCTGCTGGATGAATCTGTCCCGCCACCAGGCAGCAATGAAGGGAGAGGGGAGAGAGAAACTCCAACACACACACAGACCGGGCGCAAAATTCGTCATCAAGCCAACAGGAAAGTGAGATTAGTCATGATGCATCAGGTCTGGCCATGGTCCAAGGGATGCTGAGTCAACTCTCTACCAAAATTAAAGAGCAATTTTCAACTTCGGAAACTAACCAGAGGAGGATTCAAGATACATGCAGCAGCCTTGAGGAAAATCTACTTGTGCTAACTCAATGTACAGAGGTACTAGAAAGCAAAGTTCAGGAGTTAGGGTCGGACATGAATGACAACACCCGGGAAGTGGTTAGGTTAAAACAAAGGGAGAAAGACTTATCAGAAAGGTTAGAAAGACTGGAGAATAACTCTAGGAGGAACAACATCAGGATCCTGGATATTAAGGAAAGGGTAGAGGAAGATGACGTTAAGTCTTTTGTAATAGATCTCTTGACTAAAGCCTTCCCGCATGTCGTACCTGTTATGACTATACGGGTACATCGCGATCCCTTTAAACTAAACCCTGGGCGGAAGAAACCCAGAAAAGTGTTGGTGAATCTACAGTCCTGCACACTTAAGGAAAAAATTCTGGGGGCCGCCCTTAAGCAAAAAACCACGCTGGTCCAGGATCTAACCTTTAAAATCAAGTCTGATATCTCTCGTGCGACAGAAGATAGACGATGGGAGCTGGGCAAGCGAATGGAGCCTCTAAGAGAAATGGGTGCCCAAGTGCAGCTAAGGTTTCCAGCAATTGTGAAAGTGATGTGGGCCAACGAAATACATAATTTTCAATTCCCAGAAGAAGTGGATAGCTTTATGGCCCTCAGTAAGGCTGGTAAATATATAAGGCACTTACAATGGAAGGCGGTTGGTGGTGATAGTTAAGTTTAGTTGTAAAATCCGGATTCTGTGGGAAGCAGCTCCAATTGGCTTCTTTGCCAATAGGTAGCAAGGGAAGGTTCCCTCGGAAGGGAGGGTTTTTTGGGGGGGGAGCAGGAGTGGTGGGGAGCATATGGGAAAAAACAAAAAAAATTGTCCTCACTCAGAATAGTAGGGGTTAAGAAATGTTGTGTGGCTATGTTAGAAGATGATGGGGGAGAAGGGGAGACTGCAGGTGTGAGCTCTTGGAGGTTATGAGTTGGAATGTGAATGGCTTAAGGGGTTAAAAGGAGGCAACGTGTGGTCCTTCAATATTTGAAAGAGAGCCCAGCTACGGTCCTTTTGCTCCAAGAAACCCACCTTCTACGGCCAGAATGTCTAGCACTATTTACAAGGCAAAGATGGGTAGATAAGGTTATAACTACTGACCGGCAATACTGCTCCAAAGGTGTTGCTATAATAATTAAGGTAAATTCAGGGATAGAGCTACAAAGATCTCAGGCAGATGAAGGCGGGCGCTGGATAGTAGCGGAAGTTAAAACTGGTTGATCTTTGTACACCTTGGCTAGCTACTACGGTCCGAATGAAGATGATATATCACCCCTGAATAATCTTTGCTCTAGTTTGCTGGACTTTGAAGCTCCACTCATAAATTGGTGGGGACTTCAATGTCCTTTTAAATAATAACTTGGATAGATCTTCTCCCCGCACGCAAATCACTTCACCACGAGTTAAAGCCTACCTCCTTTCTATGCTAGATAATCTAAATCTATGCGACGTGCGGCGTAGAGTCAGTGGTGACTCTAGAAACTATTCCTTCTACAGCAAAAAGAATGGTCACTATTCTAGAATGTATTATTTTTTTATGAAAGTGTCAGAAGTTGGAAAAGTTAAAAAATTGATTATTTACCTATTCATTTATCCGATCACGCTGCAATCTGGTTAAAAATCGAACTCCCCCTGAATCTGACTCCTAGAAGGTGGACCCTGAATAGAAGGTTACTCTTGCAACCAGACATTATGAACAAGATAGAAAGGGACACAGCAGATTTCTTTAAATGGAATTTAGCTCCAGCCCCGAGATATGTGGTATGGGATGCGTTTAAGGCCTGGTTAAGGGGGTCCTTGAAGGGTGTCTTGACTGCTTGGGTTAGAGCAGAAAAAAGGCAGATTGCTTCACTCGAAGATCAGCTAGCGGTAGCAGAAGCCAACCTAAAGTCAGGGCATTTCCAAGGGGCAGAAAAGGAGAGTTTAGTTGGGAAAGTTGAGGATTTGCAACTTAAATTCCGACTTATGATGGAGGATAATCTTATGGGAAGTTAGTAAGCTGCGTGAATTTGACCAAGGGGAGAACTGTGGAAAATTGTTGGCAATGAGGAGCAGAATGGATAGGTCCCGTAATTATGTCAGGAAGATCAAACTGGAAGGTGGGGATCAGGTTGTGGAGGATAAGTAAGAGATTGAGCTGGCCTTTACTAAATTCTTTCAAGATTTATACCTCGAAGAGCTTGTGGTAGATGAGGTTGTGTTAGATCACTGGCTTTCTGAAAAACAACTTCCAAAACTGAGCACTGAAAATCAACTATATCTGAACCAGGATATATCAGTGAATGTAATCCTGACTGCTCTTAAAAAAATTAAGAAAGGGAAAGCAGCAGGGCCGGATTTGATCCCAAGTGAAATTTATGTATCATTGGCTTAAGAAATAATTCCGGTCTGGTTGGAGCTATTTAATGAAGTGTTAAGGGGCACCTCGCCACTCCCTGACTCTTGGAATGAGGCTGTCATTACCCTGATTCTAAAACCAGGCAAAGACCCTACACAATGCATGTCTTATCGCCCAATATCTCTACTGAACTGTGATTATAAAATCTTCAAAGGGATATTAACAGCCCGTTTAAGTAAAATCGTTGGGCCCTTAATCAATGAGGATCGGAAGGGCTTCTTTCCAGGGAGGCAGATGAAGGAGCTCACACACACCCTGATAGGCTCAATAGATCTTGCCACAATACAGGGAGCTCCTTTATCAATAATTACCCTAGATGCAGCAAAGGCCTTCGATCGGGTGAACTGGAAATATTTGAGCGGGACTTTGAAGGCTTTTGGTTTCGGTGAGACATTTAGGGAGATCCTCAAAAAAATCTATATGGCACCCCGAGCTCAAATACTGGTGAATGGCAATCTTACGGTTCACGTGCAAATAAGGAGAGGCACGAGACAAGGGTGCCCCCTATCTCCTATCCTCTTTGACTTATACATTGAGCCTTTGGCTCAAAGCTTAAGGCAGAATAAAGAAATAACCCCCTTCATTGTGGGCGGTTTCTCTAGGAAGCTGGCTCTCTATGCTGATGACTTGATTCTGTTCACCTCTGATGTTAATCGAGCTCTTCCGGAATTATTCTCTGAAGTGCAGACATTCGGGAAGATGTCTGGTTATGAGATCAACAGCAGCAAGATGGAAGTTATGGCCTGGAACCAAGATGCCCACGATGTTAGGTTGTCAAAAGAAATAAGATACTTAGGTGTAACAATATTACAAAAGTTAAAAGAGCTCCCTAAAGTGAATTTAATGAAAGTCTCTAAAGAAGTGGACAAGTTGTTAAAGAGTTGGCAGAACCTCCCCCTCACGCAGTATGGGCGGATTAATTTAGTTAAGATGTGTGTCCTGCCCAAATTCACCTATCTGTTTGACAATATACCGTTGGAGTTTGATAAGAAATTTCAGGGAAGAATCCTAGCATTCCTATGGGCAGGCAAGGGGATTAGCCTTTCCTTGAAAAAGATAAGACGGAAGCTTGCAAATGGTCGTCTAGGCCTACCAGATTTTCAACTGTACTGTTGGGCATACCAGCTAAAAAACAGCAGGATGCTTTTACTTAGGCCCGATGATACCGCAGTGGGCCGTATGTATAAAACTATGCTGGCGGACAGTGTGTCAGAGGGTTTCATGTATAAATTTGGAGCACCCAAATTCTTTAAGAAAGTCCGCCTGAAGGTTCTGTATGCCGCAACTAAAGTATGGTTTGAATGTCGTTTACGCTTGGGCATCCCTTATTACAGAAAATGGGCCCCAGTGTGGGACACCCAAGGAACTCCAGAGTGCCTCTTAGATTCCCTTGCAAAACCTCTGAAAACTGGTGGTGTCGCACATTGGCGGGACATAATAGAAGGCGATAGTTGCCTGTCCTGGGATGTCTGGAGAAATTTGGTGAATGGTACATTATCCAGGTTCAAGTTCTATCAAATCTCAGCGTGGTGTAGGAAAAAGCAGTGGCAAATTTAATCTGACAAATCAATAGAGAAAGACCTTCAAGACTTACGACTGAGAAAGAAGGAGGTAGCCCTGTGGTATGGATACCTGCTCGCTGCAATGGAAGAAAGCTTGAGACCCCTCACCTGGTCTGGGAAGACTGCTTGCCTGATGAGGAGCTGAAAAACTTATGTCAAGTATCTCTTGACATGCATTATTCAGTGATTAAGTCCACTGCATTAAGGAGAAATCATTTTTCCACTCTCCATAGAATCTACTGATCTCCACTTAAGCTCTCTGATGCCAAATGCAAAAGGTGCGGTGGCCAGAAAGCAGACGATATCCACATATCGCCACCTGCCTGGCCCTGAAAGAGTTTTGGGATAGTGTGGGTAAGACTATGTCGGACGCTTTGGGCAAAGAAGTAAAGGTAAGACCTTCCTCAATTTTGTTTGGTATCTTGCAGCCGATGGGTGGCTTGGAAGGTTCTTTGGGGTTGCAGTACAGGCTTGTATTTTATTTGACTCTTTTGGCAAGGAGGGAGATATGTAAAAGGTGGCTCCAGGTGGCTCCACCTACATGGAACGAGTGGTGGAATTCTGTGAGATTCTTTAGAGATCTCAATCAAAAGGCTAATCGGCTTGGAAAAAAAACAGAGCTCGGGTTATTTTGGAACTTATTGGACAATGAACACTAGGATTAGGAGATCCAATGATTACACCTCTTGGTCAGCTTATGATGTACAACACGGGTTGGAAACTCGTAGCGACATCAGCTGAGACTAGACCCCCAAGATATAAGCAATTGGGTAGGTAGAGACCAGGAGGATGCTTACTCATCTGAGGTAATATGAGGACAAAAAAAACTAAAAAACATGGGTGCATATCGATTTTAGAAATCATGTTAGTTAATCTTTTTTGCATCTCATGCAGAAAAATAAAATTTTTGATTAAACTATGAGTTTATTCCCTTCATTAGTTGTTGGCATGTAAAGCACCTCAGTTGCGCTTCAGGCTAGCTGAATATAGGAATTTAACACCATTTCCATTTCTAGCATTTTGCCATGGCGCACATCGAATGACTCTGCCTATCGCAGGCATGGTTTATGCTAAGCTTTCCAATTATAGGGAAAGGAGAGACCCTTATAGGGACAGGTTTAAACAATCTGAAAACAAAAGCAATCTGCTGACAATCACATGCATTTTCTAAAATACAAAAATGTAAGCTTCCATATCACAGCCACTGTTTACGTGCAACACGGATCACAATGTGCCCCTTAATTTTAATTACCATGATAAGGTCATTACTCTGACCTTAATGTTAAGCTGTTGAGGCAACATTTGAGACATTCCTCAATGAACATCTACCCAAAACTTTCCAACATGCTGCACAACAGCCATGCTGCTCTACAACATAGCTTAAAGACATTGGCAAAGCCAAAAGCTCTAGCTAAACACTTATAAGGTCCCAAAGGTGAGACCTATTGGCTATGCCAATGCTTGTCTACATTTATTTCCAGGACGGGGGACTCAGACCTCGAGTTCAAAAATAGCTGCCTCCACATCTTTGTTGATATGGTGGCAGCCAATCATATCTTATCTTCAGATCTGTCAGCTCCACGGCTCCTGAGTGGAATGAAATATGCAAAGATTTTGAGCCTTAATTTCTCAAAAACTACTGAACAGATATACACCAAATCACACACACTTACTTTCTGGACCAACATCTAGCTTACTACCAAATTTGGTGTAATTTTTGGCTGTAGCTGTGCCTTCTTTTCCTACGAAAACATTATTGGTGGAAAATGTGTCTTTGGAATACCCTCTTTTTTTCGGCCCCCACGTCACAGATCACCCCGAAACGTTCCAGGAAGGAGCTGAGGATGAAGGAAAATTTGAGGGGGAAATTTTGAGAAGATTCGTCAAAAGGCGGCAAAGTTATATGCAAACAAAAAATGCTTTTCCTATGTAAAAGTAGACATAACAATGAGTACCCAGTGAGAGAGAGATATATATGTAAATATATATATATAGATACATATATATATATATATATATATAGATACATATATATATATATATATATATATATATATATATATATATATATATATATATATACGCACATATATATTACCCAGTAGCGGTTGCCACTTTGTAGTTATGCTTCAGTGTGCTTTCCACTAAAAAGCCATTTTTTGATTTTCCTATAACTTCTGACTCCACAAATGGATTTCCACTAAACCTTTCAAACTACTAACTGAGTCAGCTAGGCTTTGGCATCCCAAGTTTCGTGAAGATCCTTTTAAGAGGATAAAAAGGTTTATGATTTCCCTTTTAAGCTCCCATAGGAAGTTTTTCTGAAAGACAGTGGAACAGATTTACACCACACTTGGCATAAACCGTAAACAGAAAGCATGCTTTTTGATTTAGTGTAAATCCTTTCAGTAGTTTTCTAGATATTTGTGTTTAAAAAATTGAAAAGCCAATTGTTGATTTGCTTCAGACTTTTGCACAATTTAACAAACACGCCTCATATCTGACAGACACTTAAACGTTCAGATTACTACTGGTATTTTCTAATTTGTGCAAGTCGTTTCAGGATCCCAAGCCACATTAAGTGCAAATCCCATGTATACCTTTCGTCTCACACAGAAGTTTACATGGAAAATACACTCCCTCCAGACACCCAACCACCATGAGGAGGTCAAGCTCCTACTATGCAAGCCTCATTAGGTGGCCAAGCCCCTACTATGCATAAAGTTTGCCTTTTACAGATGTTTTCACTGAGAATACACTCTCTCCATACACCTAAGCCCCATTAGGTGGCCAAGCTCCTACTACGCACACCCTTCACTCTGTGCTCAGCTCTTCACAGAGATGCCAGTCCCTCTAGACACCAAACCTCATTAGGAGGCTATGACCATACTACGCACAGCTTTCACCCTGTGCAAAGTGGTTCATGGAGAGGGGAGTCCCTCCAGGAAACCAAGGTCTTTTGGTTGGACAAACCCTATGCACAGCCTTCACCATGTGCACAGCTCATGCACAGCTCTTAATGGAGAGC
Source organism: Calotriton arnoldi (assembly GCA_963921515.1). NCBI lineage: Eukaryota > Metazoa > Chordata > Amphibia > Caudata > Salamandridae > Calotriton > Calotriton arnoldi. The sequence goes on from CAWUFW010002850.1 coordinate 749,417, forward strand.
CCACTCCTTCCAGACACCTAAGCCCAATTAAATGGCTAAGCCCCTACCATGCACACACTTTGCCCTCTGTACAGCTCTTCACAGAGAAGCAAGTCCCTCGCCACACTTAAGCCCCATAAGGTGGCTATGGACCTACTATAAACAGAGTCTGATCTATACTCTGTTCTTCATGGAAAGCCCACTCCCTCTAGACACCCAAACCCAATTAGGAGGCTAATCTGCTACTATGCACACCCTTGCCCCTTTGTCTTGTACAGAAGTCTTGACAGAGAGTCCACTCCCTCCACACACCCAAGCCCCATTAGGTAGTCAAGTCCCAATACACACACCCTTCGCCTTCTACAGAAGTCTTCAGAGAGATCCCATTCCCTTCACTCACTGATGCTCCATTAAGTCTGCAAACACTTTTCACCCTGCGAACAGCTGTTGACAGAGAGGCTAGTCTTTCCCCACCCTCAAGTCCCATTATGTGATCAAGACCCTACTACACACATTATTCTCCCCATGCAAAGCTCTTCAAGGAGAGGCCAGTCCTTTGAGGTCGCCAAGCCTCTACTATGCCCTGCCTCTGCCCTGTGCACAGTTCTTCACTGAGAGCCTACTCCCTCCAGACACTGAAGACTCATTATGTGGGCTAGCCCATAATAAGCACAGCTTTCACCTAGTGCACAGCTCTTCAGAGAGAGTCTACTCTTTCCACACACTCAAACCTCATTAGGTGTCCAAGCCCCTAAATTGCACATCCTGTAGAGTGAAGGTAAATGTTGCAAATTATAAAAATTTCAAAGATAAAAAAAAGTATATAACTGTTGCACTGGAACAATTTTCTTTATACGTGGATTTACTTTTTCTATGTAACTCTTCTATCTTAAAGGGTACTTGTAATAATGTAATGCTATATAAGAGGTGTGAATATTCTTTAGTTCCGAAAAGCTGATAATGTGTGAAGGTTGCAATAGTATACAGATTATAAACTCTGTTTTTTTCAGTTGCTTCATTCTTCTTCTGCAGGTCTTCAAGTTCAAGAAAAATAGCAAAAACAACAGAAAAGAGAGGAATTATAACTAATATGAACAAGCCACTGAAGGTGGAAGTGAGAAGCCCACAGGAAAATGTGAAAAGAAAATATGGACTTTCGGTAAGAGTTCTCTTTCTATTATTAAAAAGTTAGTTGAGAAAACTAATATAAAGGTGTTATTCAGAAGCAAGGACTACCAACATCAAAAGTAGGCCCAGCTACAATAGTAAGAGGAGAGAAGGTGTTGAAGAAGAGACATGAGCATTCTTGTGCAAGGACCAAGAAATTTATAAAATTTTGGCAGACATTTTTTCACAATAGGGTACTAAACAATATCATGAGGTACATGACGCAGGTAAAGAAAAGTCTAGCTAGACATAGGTAGAAAGTTTTTGTAGAGAGTCCTGTAGACAAGGCATTTGCTCTAAATAGGAATTTGTTCATTCCTGTCCTTAACAGAATGAGAACATTAGACATGTTAGTGACTTCACTTAAAAAGAAGTGCTGCCAAAGGTGCATATGAATAAGTCAAACTTTTGTGCAATGGTTTGAGGAAGACTGAAAACATACTTCCAATATGACAAATAATTACAAAATTTGACAGAAAATGGTTAGAATTGATAAGGTGACAAAAGCCTTACACTATGTAAAAGTAGAAACCAAATTGTACAAAGATCTAGATGTAGGCTAACTCCTGACTTCACTAGGAACACACTCTTCAAAGTCTAAAGAGAGCAATAAGTTTGAGAGAATAGATTCTGCTATAGCAGAAGACATCTACGAGCATTACAGTATTCATCCCCTAGGCTCTAGAGATGTCATGCGTGATGTTTTAGAATTATATCAAATGAGGGAAGCGAAAGGAGAGCTCATTAATGTGTAGGAAAAGACTTTAGAAGTCTGTTGCTTTCCATTTCTCTTTCCCACAAGAGAAGGAGGTTGGTTGCTTCAGAGTACAGGTCAACTTTACCTTATTCTGAAGAGCCACAGTTTAGCCTGAAAATTTGATTTGTTTTTCATCTTTTGTTTGAAAGTGAACTTGCTGCAGTTCACTAAGCTGTAGCACATAATGTCAATACAGGAGCAGAATTTCTTGAAAAGGTTTATGGCAAAGATGAAATTCTTGAGTGCATCCTCATGACTCTCACGCCATGCCAAGTTGGTACAAATGAGTATAAGTTTTGCCGGCATTCTGAGATAAAGTACATGTTGAGTAACTTAGGTGTATGTTGGGATGTAAAAGTCCCTCAGATGGTGATGGACGTCTACCCATTTCCTGAGTGCCCCAGCTGCAATGATTTATCTGGATCCCTGGTGCTGATTTTTAGTCATGGGCGAGCATGGATCATGAGTGTGAGCCATGACCTAGGCCTGTCCCATGGATTACAGTCTTGTTGAACTTGGAGGGGCACTCAAAGTGCTACCCTCAAAGTAGTAAAGTGCTACTGCCTTTAACGGAGAGTTAAGAAGCATGAGCATGATGGTGGCAGCATACCACGTTTTTGTAATAGTGAACAGTAGCGTGAACAGGCCTTTTTAGGTCTCGCCTAGCGATGCAGCGCAAAGCGCTGCTCGCTATGCGAGATCTATTGTTGCCGACTTTTGCTCCGATGCGGGACAGGAGATGTGCACGCGCATGGTGCGAGCAGGAGTTGTAATAGCGCCGCAAGCCGTACGCGTGCACATCAACTGTCTGCGCCGAAGCTTAACAGACAGGAGATGTGCACGCGTACGGCTCGCGGCGTTATCACAACGCCTGCTCGCACCATACGCGTGCACATCTCCTGTCCAGGCAGCTCGATGCGCACGCTCATGGCGTGTCTTCTTCATTCGTCTTCACGCGCGCGTGTGCAGGATGCCCCCGTGCACGGTGATCTCCATACCAGAGGGTACCATAATCCTCAAAAACACCACCTCACTTAAAAGCAGCGTATAGCAAAGAACATGACTCGCAAATGTGAACATCTTGACACGCTCCATTCACGGTGCCTTCTCCCCATCACAAACGCAAAACGCAACTCTTTCATCCATTAGGAAAAGCTTTCAAATCTGAACCTACCCTAATAGCCCTTTTCCAATGGACCGGTTTCAAAAGATATTTGCTGCTTCCCATGACTGCACCTCCCCATTCTTCTGTGCGCTGCATTCAGTCGTCACTCTCCCGATCACTACTAGGACAGGAGATGTGCACGCGCGCGCCGCCGGCGTCTCGCGTCTCTTCCGCTTTCATTTTCCTTCCCTCCCCCGTCGGCTCCAGATCATCTCGCTCGGAGATCCAGAGGCTGGGAGCTGGCAGGCAGCGTCTGGCGCGAAGGTAGGCTGGGTGCCTCTGGGTGGAAGGCTGGGGTAGTCATTATGGAGCACTTGTTAGGTCTGGCAACGGTCACCTTTAATTCTGAGACCTAGTCGTGTCATAAATAGTTGAAAAACTTGGAAGTAAAGATTGTGGGTTTTGGGTCGGCTCCCTTCAGCCTTTTGCAGGCATTGGCTTGCTGGGTTGTCCATCACATGTTGGTGCATTTTGATGAGGTTTACATTTTTGTTGTACTGTGTCAGTTTGACACGGCAGATCAACCATTGGCAATGCCATTGGGCATACAGTGTTAGCACAATGGAGGGGAAACACGGGGGAGGTAAGCTAGTACACAGGACTATTGTAGGAAAGTCAGCCCTCCTGTAGTTCAGTTCAAGTACTTAAGTGGAAGAGAAAGGATACACGCAAACAGCCACTAGAATTAGGTGAGATAGGCATGCTCCAGTGGGCTGAGCCAAGACTGTAAAAAAGAAAGGTTGAAAAAAGACGGTTTTTGATACAGGCAGATCCAAAGATTACTGTGTATATTTTTAGCATTAGATCTGTTTTACAGCTGCACAGTAAAATTCCTGACCTAAAAAAAGAGTTCCTCGGAGTACTCACATTTTGTAAGATGATTGCCGTGTCAGTGTCATGACACAATGGTCATATTATCTGAGAGAATTTGACATATTGCACGCACATTCAGCACACTTGGTGGAGGCAGCGATGCTGCCGATAGGCTGCTGCAGACATCTTTATTGGCAGGTCCCTAGATTCTGCTATGCTACATTCAGGGAATCTAGAAGCTTCGCTGATACTGCCTCTGAGCCACTGCTGTAGTCCGAGCAAGCTGCTGCCTTAGGATCCCCTGATGCTGGTCTTGTGCATTCTGCTGCTGCTGTGCACGTGTGTAAACATCAGAACACCTGGTGGCCTGCCTTTTGTTTCCGCCCAGCAGCTCTGTTGTTTCTGGGCACTCGTGTTATGCAACATATTGCCCGGCCAGGTGATTATGTGCAAATCACAGCATCTGGTGGTTTATCTCCTTCTCGGGCCTGGCTGAATTTCCGCGCCTCATGCCATTGTTAAACAAACATTGGCAAAGCCATTAGGCCTCACATGTGTGCGTCCTATTGGCTTTACCTATGGTTTTAGTCACGCTGCACAGCATCATTGATGCTGTGCAGAGTGACTAAAAGAACAAGCATTTGCAATGCATTTGCAATCGCATTTACGCGAGTTTCAGTTTTTGACATTGCAAATAACAATGCCTTTTATTTTTGTTTTCGTTTTTAAAACATAAATAAAAGGCATTGTCATTTACAATGCCAATAGCTTAAACTTGTTAATTTTAGCGCTTTGTCAAGTAAACAGCAGCCCAGTGCTGCTGTTCAAAGTGGGGCCGCATATTAACGTCAGTAGGGCTAAAAGTGAACCCCGGGCCATACTTTGAGAATCCAAGTTCTATAACACGCATTCTCAAAAAATGCATAGCTAAGTCCACCTGGAGTATAGACTGCTTTTCTTTATTTCCTGGCCATTGATTGGCTGAGAAGAGCTAAACCTATTTGTGTGGCAGCCATCTTGTTCTAAAATGGTGTGTAGGGATGACCAATGAATCTCACTAGAGGACCTGAATGCATATGCCAGACATCATATAGTGTATTCTTCTAGCAGTCGGGTAAAGTGCTTAGTGCAGGCTGTGGGTCACCTGGGCCCCAGGTGTATGTATGTCTGTACTGGAGTCTCGGTGTGCTCGGGAGTTAGCAGTCTGTTCGCGCCTCTCTGAGTACACGTCTGTCTGAAGTCAAGGTCTGCGTGTGCCCCCGTCTCTGTGAAGTCAAGGTGTGCCTGTGTCCCTGTCTCTATGTGAAGTCAAGGTCTGCGTGTGCCCCTGTCTCTATGTGAAGGGGAGGTCTGCGTGTGTCCCTGTCTGTCTGAAGTGGAGGTCTGCGTGTGTCCCTGTCTCTATGTGAAGTGGAAGTCTGCGTGTGTACCTGTCTCTATGTGCACCTTTCCTGATTGATCTCGCAGTTCTCTGCGTAAGCTGGGCTTGTAACCTAGTCATGTTAAAGTGTGATTAACTTGGGATGGTAGGGGTTCGCCTCCAGGTGTCTTGACAAATTCAGTCTGTGGGCAAGTATTCACGACCGGGCACGATTGAAATATCTGAAGCTGAGGCTCAAGGCACCATGGTTTCTCACAGTGGGCCGTAAGGTGTGAAGACTACATGCACATTCAATCCCTGGCCTCTGTGCAGAGCGATGCTTGTATATGTGCTAGTGTTAATTGTGTGACGGAGGTACACAGCTGTCAATCTGGGAGCAGCATAGGAAACGACAATGCAGTGGGGGAGTTGTATGCGTGGGGGCAGGGCTTTAAGTGGGCCGGTTCTCACCGGTGCTGAGCACTGGCAGTAACTTTATCCTATTAGCATTACAAATACATTATATTTATTTTGCTTAACAAAACTCACATTGACACAAGCCATTAACATTTACAAAGCCAATAGCTCGCACTCATATAAATGCAATTAATAACTTTTCCATTTCCAATTTTTAACAGTATTTGCATTTTACATTACAATCATTTTAATAAATTTTTGCAAAACATAAACAATATAAAAAACAATGTCATTTACAAGGCCATTTACTCAAAACAATGTCACTGCGAGACCTATTGCATTGTAAATGCTTGTTACATGTGTCACTGGAGTGAGGCCTACCAGCCCACTCATGTAAAGTTCTGTAATGGTGTGCTTAACTCACCCTTGGCCTACATGGTGTTAGCATCTAGCTCTGTGCAAAGTGTGTGTGTGACTGCTATGCCAGTGAGTGGCACAATACATGGAGGCCTGTGAGTTCCATATTGGAAGTCCCATGTCTTTATGAAGGCATGCAGAGGTGGAAGAGCGATCCCTGGCAGATTTGTGGATGGAACGTATTCCTGAGGGCTGGTAGGTGGAAAACACACAGACTAGAGGGTGGGAGAGCCGGGCTTTCTGGTGCACTGCAAAAGGGTTCTTTGAACTGAAAACGTCACTGGTCAGTGAGGCCTGGACACATCACAGGAAGGAGATGGTGTTGAAATGGGAATAATAAAGAATTGGGCTGAGGGCCTTTGTAACCTTTTGATGGGCATATATATCAGAGAGGCTGACATCCAGGTGTGATCTTCTAGTCACTCACAGGGCCTGTGTTGTTTGGGCTATCAAGAGTGGAGTCCCTCATGTTATGACTGACTGCTTCATGGACAAAGAACAGGACAGAGGAGTGAGCACTTAAAAATGGGCACTTGCCACAGAACTTACTTCAAATACTAAGACAGTAAATCACATCATTGTCTGGAAATGGTTTATAAAAAGGGAAGCTTGAGCCTCCCAAAATTGTCAAATTGGAGCTGTACATCAGCGCGGAGAAGCTCACATAACTTCTGCTGATTGCTGTGACCTGGACTTGGGACTAAGGTCTGCTAGACTCCCTGTTGGGGATAGAGACATCACCCAAAAGAATTAGGCTCACTCGCCCAGTCAGACAAACTGTCACTGACAAATCTCTTAAGAATACATAAAACATTAAGAAAAGTTAGGTTTCCAAACTAATTGATGACTACATCCTTTGGATTAGTTTAAGCCATGCTTCTATAAGGAAAAGAGTGTTAAAGTCATTTACAGATGTTCAGGGGCATATTTATTAAATAGTGGTGCAGCAAGTCATCTTGCTGCGCTGCACTACGTCACTGGGGAAGGGCAGGAATGCGCCGTATTTAAGGCATATGGTGCATTCCTGATTTTTCCCCCTGTGCTGGCACACAATGGGCTGCCTAGCAGCAACGCGGGCACCCTTGCACCATGGTGCACCCTTCCACCATGGTGCAAGGGTGCCTGTGTTGCATGCAGAATAGTTTTTGTGCAGGAAGGTATACCTTTCTGCACAAAAACAATCCTGAGAGGCATTCGGCAGCACACATAGAAAGAAGAATTAATGAGGAGAAATAAAGATATTTTTCCTCATTATGCCTCTCCTGGGAGGCGTATCTTTTTGGCGCATTCCCAGGTTTATAAAGTCTTGTAAATCTGGGAATGAGTCAAAAACCAGGGGAGTTGCGTGGGAACATCCACACAACGCCCATGGAATGCATACCCCGGGCAGAGTAACACAATGCAGCGATTTGAACTGTATTGTGTTACTCCAGATTTTTGGAGCCACGCAAAGTGACTTTGCATGGCTTCAAAAATCTGACTTAAGGTTTGCGTCACTTTTGCATCACGTTGCGTGGTGCAAGAGCAATGCAAATCAGGTCATAAATATGACCCTCAGTATCTTGCTTACTCTGATCTTGATGGCACTGAAACTGTAAAAACAAACATGATCAGCACTTATTATCCCAACTGGAGTGTTCATTTAGAGAACCTGTGTCTGTAGGAAACAGTTCAGTTCTACACATACAGAAATAATGTGGAACAAAACATTGAACTTTGCACGTTTGTGGTCTCTGGGTGTAATGGTTGTTTAGTGAGACACATCAAAGAGAGTCTCATCAACTTTTGCAAGCTGAGTTGCCAAAGTGATGATAAAAAAATAATTCCTCTACCTGGCTCTTCCACAACTCTTTAAACCTTGGTGTACTGAGGGCGAACTGGTAGGTCAATATGATTGCTATGAAGATGCTTTCAATGCGATGAAAGACCAAATTCATTGTCCAGTGTTTTCTCCGTATAGAAAAATGCTGAATGATAAAGTTCAAAGGAGGAAACACTAGCAGCAGAAGTTAAAAAGACAGTTTTCAAGTCAGCCAGAGTTCACGCACAGGTAGTCAAGATCCGTATGGCCAGCTTATTATAGAAAATGCAGCAACCATAGCAATGATTGAAGTTGAAAATTGTATGGATTAAGTGAGGACTGACACCATGATTTAAAAAATTTAGTATCTCAACTCAACAAAGGGCAGCTACAGATTTTCCAGCAAAGAACATAATCAGTTGACCATGGAATTCTACATGACAAATCTGAATGTGAGTGCACCACATTGAAGCCTACACTTCTCTACTATAGCAGTCAAGCAGGCACTGAAAAAGATTTTCTCAAAAAAGTGCTTACTGCATACGTCCAAAAAAAGATGGATTGCAACCTTTCTTGTGTTGTGACAGCCCCCACTGAACTTGCTGCACACAACATAAAAGGTATCACTTTGCATCGTCTTCTTATGTTGCTATAGGAGCATGGCAACAAACTGGAGCACCTCAAGTTATCAAGTGATGATTGTCATTAGGTGTCAAGGGTTCTAAACAAATTGAAGTTCATGATTATCGATGAGGTTAGCATGATTGCAAACTTTTTTTTTTAAACTTTATTTATCATTTTCATATTGCTTACAACATTGCATGGTTACTCACTGCGATAATATAAATCTAATAAAAATAAAGACAAGAAACATTTGTGAAGCAAGTGTACTCCAGCGTGCAACGCACAAAAGCCTTGGGGTAGCATATATATCATACATTGTAGTATCAACATTCGATCAGCCCGGACCTCCGGGCTCTCCCCCGCAGTCTAGCCCACACTTTCCTTGACATAATAAACACAACTATTGAGCAAGCTAGATGGAACATAAATTACCCCACCCCAGTGGGGACTATCCTACCGGGCTGCTGTGAAATAGGGGCGGCACTGATCTCCAGCAGGTAATTCTTAAGAGGCTCCCAAATATCTTTTGGTCGGGATGCCGGGGGTTGGGTTGCTGCATAAAGTTCACAATTCGTATTACAAAATGTGAGGCTATTAAGCCAATCTTTCACTGTGAGGGAGGCTCTACTGCCCCATTTGAGAGCTATTTCCCTCTTTGCGAGCAAAAGGGCAATGCCCGTGAATTTGCGCAACTTATTTGGGAGACCCCCACATATCCCAACAAGGCGACCTTAGGCGTAGGGACCATCTCAAGGTGTGTCATTTGTGTTATTAAACTGAAAATGGATCTCCAGTAGTCCCCAATCTTAGCACAGTTCCAAGTCAGGTGGACAAAATCAGCTTGCGGGCCGCCGCTCTTAGGACAGGAGTGTGGTTGATTGGGGTCAATGGAGTGAACCTTCGCCGGGGTCATGTAGACCCTCCACAAATATTTGAAGTGTATTAACTTGTGTCTGCTGTTTAGGGAGACCTCTTTAGTTTGTGCACAACAGAAGGACCAGTGAGAGTCTTGGATTGGGTACCCAAGGTCCCGTTCCCACGCCTCCCGGATCTTGGCATCCCTGCTAGGGACTAAAGACATACATGCTTTGTATAGCTTCGAGATTAGGTGTTCTCCCCCGGAACTCATGATTAAGAGAGTCAGCGGAGGGAAGGACTCGGGCTCTAATGCGTACTCCGGGATCTTAGCTCTGAGTGCCCTCCGTACCCGGCTAAATACAAATTGATCCATAACTGTTGCCCCACTGAACCTCCCGCCCTCTGTGCAGGAGAAAACATGACCCCCTGGAAACCGATCACCAATCTTGTCTAATGAATATGTAGTAAGTGTACGCTGTACCAGTTTTTCTTCCATAATGGGGAGCCAAGGGTTGTTAATGATAGGGATCTCAGATGAGTATAAGGCGCAACCTCCAGTCACTCTTGTCAGCTTCCGCCAGGCCCAGCAAGTGGTGGATACTGTTTGGATATCCCGGGGATCACTGGGAAGTCCCCGTGGCAACACCGTACGTAGGGGCATCGGGAGCACCAGGTCAGCCTCAGGTCTAGTGTAGGGGATTTGCACGTCCGGGTGATACCAGGAATATGCGAAACTGCACTGAGCAACCAGATAATAGATCTGAAGATTGGGGTCCCCAAAACCACCTCTCTCATATGGTAAGGACATAGTGTCCCAGCTAACCCTGGGTCTACCCCCCCAGACTAATCTGATGAGATGGGAACGCAAAGTGCGAAAAAAACTGTTGGGGAGCGGGATAGGAATGTTATGAAACAGATTAAAAAAAACGGGAGGACAATCATCTTCACAAGTGCAACTCGACCGGCAAGAGAAAGAGGGAGTCTAAGCCAACGCTCGACCTGCTGCTCCAGGTTATGTACTGCAGGGCCATAATTTAGTCTGATAATTTGTTTGGTGTCTCTATGTATCCGAATACCCAAATATTTGGACAACTCCTCACAACACGTCAGTGGGAACTCGCAGTCCCAACGCACAGTGCTCGGCGTCAGGGGGAAAATTTCTGATTTTCCACAATTTATATCCAGCCCTGAAAAGACCCCAAAGCAGATAATCTCTCTAATGAGCGGTTCCAAATTCTCCTGGGGGTTGCGGACATATAGGATGATGTCGTCCGCGTATAGGGAAATTAGGAGAGAACCCGTTTTGAACTGGAGACCTCTTTGCAGGTGTCTTTCCTGGAAATGACGAACCAGAGGGTCCAGCGCCCGTATGAAGAGCAGCGGGGAGAGTGGACAACCCTGTCTGATGCCACGGGTAAGAGCGAACGAAGGGGACAGTGTGCCATTCAATCGAAGCCTAGCGGTGGGAGCGGTGTATAGCACCGAAGTAAGGTCAATGAATCCCTTAGGGATACCCAACTTTCTCATCACCGCCAAAAAAAAGGCCACTCCAAGGAGTCAAAGGCCTTTTCGGTGTCGAGTAAGACTGCAGCCGCAGGGACCTCCGGAGCGAATCTATGTATTATCGCAAATAATGTGTGACTGAGTCAGGGAGATAATACGGTCCAGCAGCAAAGCCAGTATCAGCGCAATCATTTTAGCCAGAATTTTGTAGTCGAGGTTTAAAATGATGACGGCCTGTACGAGCCGCATAGAAGCGGATCTTTCCCAGCCTTTGGGAGAAGGATTATTACAACCTCATGCAAAGTGGGGAGCAGTTCCTTGCGTTCCAGTGCTTCATTATAAACCTCTAGCAGGTAGGGCGCTAATAAGTTCTTATAGGTTTTATAAAAGATACCAGTGAATCCATCTAGGCCCGGGGCCGTCAAGCCATTCATGGCATCTATGGCGCTAATTATTTCCTCGGCGGAGAATAGCTCAGCCGAAAACTGTTGCATGAACTTCTCCAGCCACACCATGGCAATCTCTGCAAGGTAGTCATTCCGGTCTCCCTCGCTATGTGTCACCCGTGTTGTGTATACTGTGGAGTAATATGCAAAAAATTAATCTCGGATATCTGGGGTACCAGTAAGGGTCTGTCCGGTTGAGGAACGGATGCACGTAATGTATGATCGCCCGGCCGGAGGTCTCAGTAACCGCGCCAACGTGCAGCCAGGTCTGTCACCCTCCCCGTATCACCTCGCAATGGCATATTTGCTTAAAAAATTAGTCTCACGCTCGCTGCCTCCCTGAACTCTGTCAAGAGTGTTAATCGGTGGCTGAGCCGGGAGGGGTCAGGCCTTGCAACCTGTTCTCTGTCTAGCATATCTAATTGCTTCTCAATACGAGCAATCGTACCCCGCAAATCTTTCAGCACCCCAGAATGCTTAGAGATGCATACTCCTTGCATATAGGCTTTAAATGCAGTGGCGGCTCGCATAGGGTGTGCTGCGAGGCGGTGGGGCGGGGACGGGCAGGGTGGGGGGGTAGTAAACTCGGACATACGACGGAACGGAGGAAAGAAATAATTACTATCCTCCGTTCTGTCGTATGTCTGAGTTTACTACCCCCACCCTGTCCCTCCCCCGCCCCGCCCCACCGCCCCTCAGCACACCCTATGCGAGCCGCCACTGTTTAAATGCCTCCCAGAGTGTGGCCCACAAGCTCATCAAACCTTTATTCAGTTCGAAGTATTCCCCGATAGCCTCCCGAAGTTCCGATCTGAACACTTCATCCCTCATTGCCTGTCCGGGGAATCTCCACAGCCTCCTACAGACCTCAGGTCTGGGGACGCGTACCTGCAATACCACTGGGGAGTGATCAGAATATGTGCTAGGGAGATGCTGGGATGCCCTATACCATGTTGCCAAATTGGGGAGACAAGCCAATTATCTAATCTGGTCCAAGTACCATATTGGGCAGCGTAATGGGTGTAAGCGGCATCTCCCTGGTTGCGCTGACGCCACACATCCACCAGGCCCACAGAATTGCATATATCCAGCAATTCCTGGCGCGTGGGGTTTAGTATCCGATGAGTTGGACGTGCTATCCCGCGCAGGGTCCAACAGGAGATTAAAATCACCGCCCATGCATATATATTCTGCATCTAGTTGTAGGAGCTGTGTGTGAAGGCCTTGGAAGAATTCTGGACTGTCGACATTGGGCGCGTATCCGCAGATAAACGCCATATGATGTCCCATCAAGTGACCCTCCACCATCGTGTAGCTACCCTCACTATCAATGTGCGCGTTTAAAAATTGAAAGGGCAGAAGTTTATGAATCATGACAGCCGTGCCCCTCGCATACGTGCTATACCCTGCAAAATAGCGATGCGGTCCCCAGCCCGACGCGAATGTGGTGGTGGCAGCTTTGGGCAGGTGTGTTTCCTGCAAAAATGCAATGTCCACCCTATGACGCTGTAGATAATGCAAGACCTGCTTCCCTTTCCTAGCACTGTTAAGCCCCCGGACGTTCCAGGTGATCAGTGTCGGATCGGAAAATGTTGACAACCTACCCCGCTCCGACATCCTAACAAATTAACAGTGATTGAAATTGTGCGTTGCAGTTAAAACATACCATGTTGCAGTGAATAAACAGAGATAGAAACAATGGTAACCCATGATTACTAACAACCCCCCCTCATCCCCCCACCCATCCATCCATGCGCATCCTTTCTCAGGGAGTGTCCACATTGACCATGTGAAGACATGCATCATGTAAACACCCAAGCAGATAAAGAAGGAGCAAAACCAGATACATTTAAACTACTGAAGCAAACGCAAAGTGATCTACACTTGGGGTGTGGCAATGCCACGCCAGTTACCCAACTTTGTAAATGTCAATAAAGTCACATCATTTGCCCTAAAACCAAAAGTCACAGAGAACTTTGCCGCTACTCTTCAGTGTGGGCAGCACTGAATACGCATTGGAGAATAGCTCCACACTGTCCACCGAACCACTGTTAGAGGGGACGCTCTGGATATGTCCTTGTTCTTGTGGCTGCTGCTCCCTTTATAGTCCCTGCAGAATTCTTGCACCGCAGTGGGGGTATCAAAGATGCGAGTGCGACCCTCAACTTCCACTCGGAGGTGCGCTGGATATATCATGCCATATCAAAGTCCCAAATTGCGCAGCTTTGCCTTCACGCCGGTGTACTTCCGCCTGACCACCTGCACCTTGATAGTAAAGTCTGGGAACAGTGTTAACGTCGAACCTTGCCAAGATATGGAGCCCTGCTCTCTCTCCAGCCTTAACACTGTATCTCTGTCCCGGAAATTTAAAAGGCGGGCGATAATGGGCCTAGGTGGGCAACCCGGGCTGGGGCAGGGGCCAAGCGAGTAGTGAGCTCTCTCTACGAGAAAAGTGGAGGTGAAAGCCTCTTTACCAAAGATGTCCGTGAGCAGGGTTTCTACAAATAGGTCCATACGCCCTGTGTTGGACGACTCTGGGACACCCAAAATGCGAACATTGTTGCGCCTACTGCGCACCTCCAAATCCTCGTTCTTTATGGCGACCTCTTTGAGGATTTTTTCCATGCGGTCTAGGCGGTTGGTGGACTGTGCCGTGCCATCTTCTAGGTCCGACACCCTGCCCTCCACAGTATCTAGGCGCTTCTCATGTGTGCCCAGTTTGGCGCCCATTGTGTCTAAGCGCTTTTCGAGGGCATCGAAGCAACCATCGAGGGCCTTGAAGCCAGCTCTCAGTTCAAGGAGCAGTGCTCCCAACACTGCAGGGGCATCGCCAAAGTTGGCTTCCTCTGCTCCCCCCTCAGCCATGCTGCCACCAGACTCCACAGACTGCTTGGCTGGTTTGCCAAACTGAAGCAGCCGTTGTTTGGGGTCTTTACGACCCATTACATCCCTGCAAGGCTCGTTGGATGCCAGCCTGCCCTTGGGGCCCCACCAGAGTCGTCAGCTGCCGAACCGATGTACTAGCCTGGCCCACTGTGGCCCAATGTCCTCCTTGGGGCCTAAAGACCGGCAGCACATTATGGCAGGATACTAGGAGCCCTCTTGTGGATCGCAACGCCCCAAAGCCTTGGCGCAGCACACACAGCACCTTTTACGCACAGTCTCACCGCAATTTGGACCCAGAGTTAGTTTCAGCAGCTCAGAGGTGATCCCAGGAGCGTCGGTGTCAGATGCCCTCACACCCCACGTATTTTGGCCGGCGTTGAGCACTTCACAATTCTATCACCGCTATAAATAAGGGCGCTCGGCCACGCACACGCTCCACCCGGCAAGCACGACCCCCCGCAGCCCCACCGACTGGCCCGAACAGCTGGGTGGCTGGCCCCAAGGCTCACCTGCGGCCCCTCTCACCGCAGGGCCTCCGGGAGCAGGGCGGGCCGGTCTGCAGCTGAGGGTGCAGGAGGGGGCTGAAAGCCGGGGGGGCCGTTCCCAGAGCGCACTCACCTAATGGTCAGCGGGGCCCGTCGGATCAACTCCCCATCGGGCAAAGCTGCTGGTGCGCCGTGGGCCGTCCTTGTATTCAGCGCAACCTCGCATCCGGCCGCGCTCCGCTCCGTGCACCAGCGCCATCCCAACACTCTCCGAGGCCTCTGCAGGTGTTATTTTTAGGTCTCCAGCTGCTCTGGATGGCACCGTTGCATGCGGGCACCTTCGTGCATTCAGGCCAGTTGTCCCGCACTAAAAGCGGCAAGGATGGAAGGCAGGATGGGCTCGGATGCTGGGATTGCTGGCGGAGCCTCAGCGCTGCGCAGCCATCTTGGTTGGGAGCCTGGCCACGCCCCCCCCCCCCCCCCCCATGATTTCAAACTTAATGCTAGCCTTCAATCATCTGAGAATACAGGAGCTTCTCAAAACTGATTATGATATCCTTTTTGGTGGAAAACATGTCATAGTGTTTGGTGACCTTCTTCAGCTGCCCCCTGTGAAAGGTCAGTCAGTTTTTAACAAACTGCTCCATGATCAAAAAAGGAAGGAAGGCAGAATTGGAAATGTCAACATACTGTTAAAATTCCAATAGGCAGAATTTACTAGTAATATGAGAGAGACTGCAGATGTGAAGTATGGCAGCATGTTGAAAGTTATCAGAAATGGTATAGTTACAAAAGCAGTTAAGATGGCTCTTGAGAGTCATATATTGGCTGCTCTATTCTCACACAAAAACTAGCTGCAAGTGTAATGGATGAGCTCCTAAAATCTTGCAAACTGAGTGTGTGCTTTATATCAATGTTAGATGAGTATTGCAAGAAATTGGATTCTTAGTTTAGCAAGGTAAATACTCACTTCAAGTTATAATCACAATCCTTGTCAGAGTGAACCAGTAAAGTTACCAAATAAAACTGATCTCATAAAGTTGAAATGCAAAACAAAAAAAACAAAAAAATAGAAATCCCAAACTGAATTACAAAATAGAGCAAAGTTTTATAAACAAAATGACACCAAAGTGACAAAAATCCAATAATGGGAACCTGAGATATGAATTTTATAAAGTTGTAAGTAGAAATAGTGCCAAGAGGTACAAAGTACCAATGATAGTCAATGGTTGCAGTACGGCAGGACCTAGGTGCAATTTGACGAAGACCGCGTTGGAGAGTGGGTCAGATACACTAACCAAGTTTGCCTTGGTCAAAGATTTTACCTTCTAATTTTAGTCTTTTAGGTCCAAATATACAACAGAAATACACTACTAAAGCCCCCAGGTCCTCAGGGGAGACACTGAGAGACAGAATGGGTTTCAGGCAGAGTCTAGTTGCCACTAGTTAGCTGTTCAACTTGTAGCTTGTTGTATCCCTGTAGCTTGGACAGGGGATCAGCCTTATGACCATTTGGGCCTACTTCTTTGTCCTGGGCTCAAGAGAGAGAGCAGGTCCAGTCATACAGGCTCTTCTCATGTTGCCAACAGCAGGTTCAGTCCTTCTCACATGTTCAGGAGTGTCAAGATGCCACAATTATGCCTCAAATGAGGTAGTGG
The DNA here is from genome assembly GCA_963921515.1 of Calotriton arnoldi. Taxonomy (NCBI): domain Eukaryota; kingdom Metazoa; phylum Chordata; class Amphibia; order Caudata; family Salamandridae; genus Calotriton; species Calotriton arnoldi. Next base: position 765,753 of record CAWUFW010002850.1, read on the forward strand.
GTGGAAATGACCACTGAGGAAGTCTTATCCAATGGAGTAAAGGTTCCCAGGGCCAACCCTACTCACTTTGGACATTTTCAAGATGCTCAAAGTCTTCGGCCACACTAAACTTGGTCTCTGAAGGCTGGTGGTGTGTGTGAAGAGTGTGATATGAGACAGAAGTCTGGTAGAACAAAGTTGAGTTATCAGAAACCAGACAGTGGATACACATGATTTGTTTTGACATCCTGGGTTCCTCCTTTGAAAGCTCACCCCAAATGTTATATGTAAACCCAGCAGCCCTGTCAAACAGACTTTGACACTGTAATGTTAAAAAGAGGCCCACTGTGATTGGGTCCTGTCTGGCAGGGGGGACAAAAGAAGTGCCCTTCCCAAGTGTCACCCAACATTTGTCGGTGACATGAAAGGCCGCTTTGAAATGAGCCCCACGTGTCATATGAAAAATCTTAGCAGTCCAGTCAAGCAGTTGTGACATTCAAGCAGGATTTGACACTTTAATGCCAAAAAGTGTCCTCACAGTCCCATCCTGCATATTCTGTCAGGTTCAAATAGGTCATCTCTGTCTATTTAGGTTTGCCTACAGCTTGCTTTTGGGAGCAGATTTACACCTCATTCACGACTTTTCAAATGTTAATTACTAGCTGGCAGAAATGGGAAAGCAAAATGCAGATTTCGCTTCCAGGAACTTCAGACAACGCAAATGTAAATTTCAAAAAGGCATCTTTCCATAATATGTATTACAAATCCAACTTCACCAATGCATTGAGCTTGTAATAAATATTTTAAAAAGTCCAAAAATGACATTTGTAGATGTTTCCTAGCCAGAGATTTGATTTACAATGCTTTCCTATGGAACATCCAAACCTGCTAATGTGGAAACAGCTTTTAGGGCCATTTCACTATAAGGACATGTTCAACATTAGACGTTTACACTTTTCTTTTAAATACCACGCACCTTGCCTTATAAGTAGGGCTCCCGGTTTTCCGTTTTTACGGATTTTTACATATAAATACAGACGGAAAACTATTTTTCCTTTGTCTGTATTTATATTTAGAAACGGCAAAATACTAGTAAAACTGTGCATGGATGAGGTCGCCTTCTGTCATGTGCTAATCAGCAGTGAGGAAGCACACCTCGGGCGCACGTTAAGCTCCTCTGCTACAATCTACTGGCGCCAAGTGAGTCACTCGCCTCAAAGACACTCACTTGCAGTGCACGTTATGTTAAAGGCAGACGGCCCATTGTCATTCTAAATGTGATAATCATCTGCAGTCAGAATGACAATGGGCTGTCCACCGCCTGTGCGAGGTCGGGGAGGGCCTGTTGCATCCCGTGGAGTTCTGAAGAGAAGTGCGAGCTGGCCCCAAGAACTTTTTAACTCCTGGGGCTTATCGCAGCTAAGCTCCCCGGGTGTTCTGATAAACACTGAACAAAGCATGGGCCTTGAGAGAGCTGACACCGGCCCATTGTGCCTGCTGCCACCAGGCCCTGGTGCGGGGGTGCCAGGAGCTGTTTACACAGGAGCTGCGACTTCACGCCTCGCCCTCCAACAATGGACGGCCAGGGACGGGCATTCCTTCCTGAACCCAATGTCATGAGAGGCAGACAAGGCCTGTCTGTTCGGGGAATGCCAGGCGTTTCCTCCCCGTGAAGAAAGGTCCCCCTGGGCTGGATCGAGACACAGAGAGTGAGGCGTTCTCCTTTCCACCCCTTGCCATGGTTCAAAGACACGGCAAACACAAGCTACAGAGATGCGTTTTCCAGCAGCGAGTGTAACATGACAACAATGTATTCATTTATATAGCGCTTGCTGTTTCAGGTTTGCAGCTTCGCAGAGCTACAAATAACTACTGCCACTAACGCCCAACTATATTTTATTGCACTCAGAAGGATGAAAGCCTGAGTCTGCTCGGCCGGGATTCAAACAGTGTTGCAGCGGCTGGACTCCCCCCCCCCTCATTTGTGGCTCAAGCACTAATGGCTCCTCATCAGCTCCCCATTACTTTCAGGTCCATGGAAAACGTGTACACATCTGCCCAAGAGCACACTGCACTTGTTGAACTAAGGTCCCGACCTATTTCCCCCTCACTCCTGCAGTACTTTCAGCACCTCGTCTGTGAAGGTGTTGTCACCCAGAACACATTTTTGGGGGCCTGGACTTACTTTAATCCAGAGCAAGAGAGGGACAGGCTAAAAACTGAGAAAGAAGGAAGATGAAAGTAGGACAACAGTGACAAGAGTGAGACAGACTAGAAGATCAGATGAGTGGGAGAATACCGAGACTAGAATGTAATAGAGAAGGAAATATCCTTTCCCCAGTCAGAGTACTGTGGGGAACTTGTGGCCTTTTGTAATTTGCCAATGATGTTCACTGATAGCCCAACATAAATCAAGTACATCAATCGGGGGGAGGGAAGGGGGGTTGGTACCTTCCCTGTTGGCAGGGGCTGTTTTTCGGCGTACAGCACTCCTTTTCCTTACTACTTTGGAGACACAGAAAGGCCTGTCTCCTTATGAGATGGCTCCAGTCCAGCAATTAAAAATCAGTGGGGGTTTGACGTTGAGAGCACATCCAGTTTAGGAGCTCTGTAGATTTTAGCACTTGCTCGGTGTGCTCAGGGCTGTTTGATTTTATTTCTAATCCAATGACAAGCTGTTTAAAAGAGAACAGGGGCCCTGAATGAACTATGGCTACCAAAGCACCGGTAAGGATACATTAAAAAAATTACTATGAAAAATGCAGACGTTTTTACTGTGGGAATTCCAGCTAATGTATGTAGCATGGCACTCGAAAGTTGGATCAAATAATACTATGATACTAACAAATGCAATGCATTTCTTGTATATTATAGAAGTAGTGCAGCACTAAGTTTACTCAATGCCTTCAACTTCAAGTGTAGAAAGGCATTTTATTTTCGCTGTGTTTTCAATTTAAATAAATGTGGAATGTGGAATGTGGAAATGTGGTCTTCTGCGTGTGGCAAAAATAAATGTGGATAAATACAGAAAAAATGCCCAAAAAATAAATACGGATAAATACAGACGGAAATGGCAAAAAAATAAATACCATAAAACCGGGAGCCCTACTTATAAGCAATAAGGCTTACTTAGAGGTAACTTATTAATATTCAAATGGAAGGTTTAGGCCTGTCAAAAGGAGTTATTTTGATATGTCAAATTTGCAGTTTTAATACTGCACTGCCAGGCTACAATAGTAGTCATGGAGACATGCTTTACAGTGCCACTGCAGCGGATAGCACAATGAGTGCTGCATTCCATTGGTAGCATTTCATTTACAGGCCCTTTGTACACTTGGTACAATGTATTAGGGTTTTATTCAGCTCCACAATGTAGGCACGTGGTATGAATGTTTTTTTTTAAAAACATGGTCAGTAATATAACAGTGTTTTCTCCAAGTTCTTGCAAAAAATGAATATAAGGCTTAAAGACCTGTCTCTCCTCTCCTGTCATTACTAAAGGGAGTGATATATATCTTATAGAAATAGACTTCCACTGAAAAGCTGCACCCTATAAGATATCTAAAACCCTTTCAGTTTCACAGCATCATGCTAAATGTAATCTCCAAGCTTGGAGTAGTAAATTACTTTTACTTGATGGATACTTGAGGCATGAAAACATGAACTATTAACAGGCTGGAGGGCTGGAAAGGGTTTAGAATTATCAATGAACAGGTTTAAAAAAAATGGCAGGCACTGTGGAAATTTTTTCAGGAGGCCCAGACTAATCAGGAGTTACTGAGCACAGATTTTATCAAACAGAACTGTTTACTACTGGAGTCTCGGGCGTAAACCTACTCCTGTTCCCAAAACTGAGCAGCTAGTACATCCCTTTGTCACACGTTTAGCGTTCGAATCCTTACTCAGGGAGGTGGTATGGGATTAGAATCTCAGAACTCAATAAGACAAGCAATACAAGTCAGTAGCTCAATGTCCAGTGAATGTTTGTTCTTTGAAAAAGACGCAGTTTACTCAAAACACACAACATAATTCTTTACATAATATTTATTAGTAGCAAACTACACTAGGTAGCACTAAAACCCTTTAGCAATTATGGGGGGAGACAGCCTATGTTGCTCCCATGGGACAACCACCAAGGCTACTCTTGGTGCAATAGTCCATAATCAGACATTGGGGTCCTCATGCAGGGGTATGGCATCCAGAGGGGCTCTTGGGAATGCTGACCAGGTTGTGGGTGAGTCCAACATAGTATTCCCTCCAAGGTTGTTGAGGTCTATTCTTTTTTCCTTCCTGGTTACCTTGTTCGTTGTATTTCTTAGTTTGCAGCCGTGTAGGTAGTGTGTGGTCTTTGGCACTCCATGGGTCGCAAGGCCTATAGAGTCCAAGCAACGGTGACCTTACCTCAGCCCTATCTAATATGTGGCAATGTCTAACGCACTGGCACAAGGTAAGCAGAGGCAGTGTTAGCATCAGCGGAGGAGGCTGCAAAGTCATGGTACTCAAGGCTCGATGGATATTTCATTTTTGGTTCTTCCTTGGGCCCAAACATAACACAGATGCAGAAGTGGGTGTCTTCGAACATCCTCCTTCTGAATGAAGTCTTCTTTGTGCAAGGCAACCTTCAATCCCCCGAGCAGTTTTTCAACATTCTCCCTCAAAGCAGGATCAAGGCAGCCCCTGTCTCCTGGCAGTCTTAGTTTAAGATCCCAGGTTTCTGGTCCAGAACCTGAGAAGAGGAGATGGCAGGTGAATACCTCAACACTATAGCACAGTGAGTTTCCGGATTTCCTTGCTAATCCCAGCACCCTGATATACCTCCGTAAAAAAAATAGTTGTTCAGAGATTTTCATTTTTGATTTTTGTTTTCGTATCATTAGAGAAATAATTTAGCTTGGGTAGACATTGCTGATCCAGGCCAAATTTATTTTTAAGAATGGAGGATGTGTTGCAGTGATGATATAATATTTCAGGAACCATGAGACATACTACTTCATTTTAGTGTCAAAACATAGATTTTGGGGTTCAAGTGGTCTTACAGTGACAGAAAATAACTCCTGGGAGTAACCCTTCTGCCATTTTCCAAAATGGTGGCTATAATAGAGGAAGAAGAGACATATATAGAAATTAAACAAATTATGTTTTTTTATCCTTTTTTAGTATACTCCAAACAATGTTTATGATCTGAATATGAAAAAAAGAATGTTTAGCACTCCTGTTTTAGACACATTTTCATAGTTCACTTTATTTATTTGTTTCGGGAATCGCTCGTGGTACATTTGCAGAATGTTGAACATTTGAGAAGAGCATATCGACAGGAACATCTTTTTTTGTAGCACAGGTTTTGCAAGTACATGTACGTGTAAGTTCTGTAGGTAGAGGCTTTTGAAATTTTGTAGGCTTTAGCACCCCATCAATATCTTCCCAACCACACAGATTTCTATACATATGCATGATCCAAAACATTTACACATCTTCTGATCAAGAAGAACACTGTTTTAATGTGTCTACGCACAGAATATGATGTCGGTGGAAGGTCACCTACGGGACTGATCTCTTGAACTCACTGTAACGAAGATCGTCAAATGTGTGATAGTCAGAACTCATTTTCCACACAGTTATTTTTCTACCTCTTTAAAGTCACATTCTTCTTCTGTCTCTGCAAATCCTTTTAGAAACTTCACAGGTTCAGCAGTTAAAGCTCCAAGCTTAGTTCTAATTTTGCTCATAGTGTCATCACCCGTAAGAAACAAGTTTCTTGTACAGAATATGAAGCAGGATTAAGTGTCTTTTCTCACCTGTTCCATAATTTATCTATAACTCTGAAAATCCTTAACTTATGAACATTCTAAGTAGCACAATAATAACATCTGTGTCATTTGACAGTACAATGACTCAATTGGAACAATTTCAAACAGCTCACTTAACATGTGGCACAACACGAAGGGTAGCTTCCTTCAATTTGCTGTTAGGTTCTTAAACAATATGGCCCATACCTTTTGAATATATCTCTGCAGACACTAACTCCTCATTGACAATCATTCCACTTGCAATAATTGGAAATTCAGTGTCCACTGAAGCATGAGCAATGTTTTGCCAAGTTAACATCTCCAAGTTCATCTTGTTCAATGTTGATGACCAGAGTTTATCAAGTTACACTGGTATAGGTGTCGAATTTTTGATGCAGGCAAGGTCAATTGTTCCACTTGTAGACATCCCTTGGATTCTCTCACATTCTTTGACAGATAGTTCAAGATAACTGTCAAAGACAATGTGCAGTTCCTGCAAGGTGCACACTGACTTTGATATCTGTAGAACTGTCTGAACGACCTCTTCAAAGTTTTGCATGGATGAAATCTTGACCATTCGCAATTGTGACATATAGTCCACAACAACAGCAGTTTTCAATGAGGACACCTTTTTGAATTGAAATTCTTCAAGTGAAAGTTTTTTTTCAGCTCTTGTATGAGTTTGTACTTCTTGGGTATTGGTGCAGCATCTCCATCAAATAATGCATTTGTTGGAAGAAGATCGGGCTACAGAATGTCCTTGAAAAATCCATCTCTCTATGTGTTTGCAAAAGTTGTTGTTTTGTAACCTGTTTTGTAGTGGCTGGTTGGACGAAACTCTTACTATGGCAATTAAAGCGTGGAAGTTTAGCTCTAGTGATTGTGTCAAACAGCTTTGTCTCTTTCAATACAAATCTCTCCTGCTTCAGCTCTGTGTATAGTTTCGATCCATGTTCCAGGACATCTAGTAGAGGTGTCTTTATATTGTTATTCATATATTGTTTGGTCACAAAGTTGTGTAGTCACACAGGCTCAGTAATTTCATAGCGGTTTCCTTGCTGCTGCATGAAATGAAGAAGGCTACCAACATTTTCATTAAAACGTACCTCTCTCTTTCCGGGTAAGGAACAGTTGCACGATGGTCCATTAATTTTGAATATGTCATCTCTCTAAAAATATTGCAAATAGAAAGGACTTCATGGTAAACTAGCTGCCATTGAGCAACATATTCACTTTTATGTCTCTGACCAACAATTCCCTTCAAGCTTTTCTGTGATCTCTGGGTCGTCTTTTCCAGTTTCATACCCGGAGCCACAACATTAAACCTTCCCTCTCTGTCTTTCACCACAAAATGTCTTTGGATGAATTTTCTGTAGACGTATGGTTTTTCCAATTCTAGCTTCTTCTCTCTTTCTAAATACCAGGACCCATATCTCAGGTAGATTATGCAATCAAATTCACGAAACACAGTAACCAGTGACTTCACAGTCTTCACGTGCAACTCCCAATCACGTTCCTGATCAGCATGCACCAAGTTTTTCACTAGAGCTATCAGGTGTAAAACATTTCCGCAGTACTTACAAAGTTCTGATTTTTCTTCACATTCTTTGACAAACTCTACGAACTTGGTTTTTAGGTTTTCTAATTTTGGACTGTGTGTACTGAACATTGCCTGTCTTTGCATTATGTCTTTTGAATGAAGTGCACCCTGTGCCTTGTTCACTTCTGAGATATGATATGCAAAAACACATTTTTCATTCTTGTTCCAGAAAGCATTCCAACGCAATATTTCTATAGCCTCAGATATGATGAGCATACCTTGTAACAAACAAACATGATGGGTTCCGCTCATTAGTGACTGGACAGTTTTGCTTTGAAATATTTAGGCCTCAATAAGTGCATCGCCTATTCCACATCCACTGAGATAACTTCCGGCACACCGCAACGCATTTTTTGTCATGTGGAAAATGCCCATCATTGGCTAAAGATCATCAAATTCTGCCGGATTGCTCATAAAAATGTCAGCTACAATACAGAAAACACCTTCATCACAAAACATTGGCAGGATAGGCTGGTCTTCAAACAGAGCATGCACATTTTGGAAATTATTTAGAGCTGTGTATACTGTTGGGTAGTTTGTGACTAGAGATGGTATTACTGGTAAAAACCCAACCTTCTTCATTGGGACGGTATTCTGGGAGATCAGAGAATGCATTCCAATACACTGAGGAACTGGCTTTTCATCATACTGCAGTCCACACCAAATAAGCGATATGATAAATTTGTTAAATCAGCTTTGCGAACCGCAGCATCAGGTAAAAGAAAATCCATTTCCTCTGCCACTTTGACACTTTCTGGTAGACCAAGACATGTTGATGGCTTGTATCGATTTTGCACACATTGGCAAGGCAGTTGGGTTATAAATTTGCATCTTCATTTGTTTATGCCTACAGCTGAAACAGCTTGTTTTCCAGCAGCTACTTCATTTGGTACAGTCTTGAAAAAGCATCATGGCAGTATCATGTGCTCTGGATGTTCCAGAAAAAGAAGAGATGTCTTCAAAATCGAAATTATCAAGAGCAGCAATTGTAAATCCTTTCCTGATAAAGTGACTTGGAAGTGGTGTGCTGTCACATTCTTTTTTTATTTTTTTATTTTATTGAACTTTGTGCATATTACAGTGAATACGGAATTTGGCGTGCTTCAGCATACAGAGTTGACAGTATACAATGCGACAACATGAGGTTCCAGTTCTCGGTCAGGTGTGTTTGGCAATGTGCTGCACCAGCAAGCCACGCCTTAGTCGATGGTGCTGGTTTACGACCCCAATGAATCACCATCCGTCTCCTTGCCAACATCAGCAGGATCGCCACTAATCGGCGACAGGCATTGGGAATTGCTTTAACATGTCCTAATAAACAAGTGAGCAGGTCGGGCGTGACGCAGTCTAGGGTAATGGCACTAATGATTTCACACACTGCTCTCCAGAAGTCAGCGACTTTTGGGCATGTCCAGGCTAGGTGTATAAACGTGGCATCTGGCGCGGAGCATCTCACACAGGTGGTGCAGTATAGTCTATGTAAACATTTGAGATGTATCTGTCTCAGTCTGTAGTTGGGGGAGAGTCTTTCGGTCTGCTTGCAGCAGTATTTCCACTGGTCCTCAGTCAGCCCAGTGGGCAGGTCTACCGCCCAGGCACCATGGGCACATTCAGTGTTTGTTGGGGAGGATGCCAGTGTAAGCGAGTAAAGCCTTGTAATAAGTTTGCGGGGTGACGTGGTTATGTGAATATACTTAAGGGCCGTATTGACTGGAGGGGCATGTGGGAAGTCCTTGTTAGTGTTCCTGTAGGTTGCCCGCATTGGATAGTAAAGTGTCCAGCGGGAAGGAAGTGGATTCAGCCGTGCGTGTGGGGGGGGACAAACTGGTCATCCGGGTAAAGGTCTGAATGGGTGCGTATGCCCAGTGATGCAGCGCGGCACGCCATCCATTGTTGTGTAGTGGAGGGAAGGAGAGGTTTTCTGCTAGCTTCATTGATGGTGCATATAGTGTGTCAGTGCCAGTCTGTTTGCGGATACCCTCCCATGCCCAGCGCATGCACTCCACTGTATTAATTTCAGATCAGGGTGCCTTATATGGCATGAATAACGCTGTGTGAAGCGACCATGGGGAAGTCTGGTCTGTTTCAGCCACCAAATGTGGCTGGAAAGGTGGTGAGTGCAGCCAGAAATATAGGAAGCTGGCCTGGGCACAATAGGCGTATAGTTTAAGCACCGTATTTAATATTCAATTGTTGAAGTTGACTGGTAGAAAGTCCCGTCTAGCCGCCTGTATCGCCAGGGTGAAGTCAGGGTAAAAAGAGAGGGCGTTACCCTGATGTCTGACTTCTCCCATCTCTCTGGCCCGTCGCAGAATTGCATTACATTGCCGGTAGTTCAATATGCTGGCTATTATTGGCCATGTGGGGACCCGGGGGGGGGGCGGGACAAGTGATCGATGCACCCGTTCAACTATGAAGACATTTGATAGGACTGTGTCAAACAGCTCTCGTGACAGCGATTCTACATAGTCCTCCATTTTGGATATAGCGGTAGATTCAGGGACTCCAGTAATACAAAGGTTGTTTCTGCGGGAGTGGGATTCAAGGCCTTCATTTTTGGCCTGGATCAGCTCAAGTACTTTATCCATTTTGAGCAGGCGTTGGCGGTTTTCAGCACTGGTATCATCTGTCTCTGATACTCTGGTTTCCAGTTGGGTAATCCGGCTGTCATGGGAATCCCCACGATGTTTAACTTGATCCAGGCGGGCCGCCAGGTGGTCAATTTTTGAGTCTATTCTCTTTAAGCTGGATTTGACCTCAAGGAGCAGGGAGCGGATATCCTCGTCCTGAACTCCTGCAGTGTCCGTTTCTGTGGCATGTTCCTCTGCACCCGAGGGAGGGTGACCGCATCTGCCAGTACACCGGCCCTCAAATGTTATCTTAGGCTGTTTACCATCAGGTTTCCCCATCCCCACTACAAAGGGAAGTAGAGAGTAAAGCCGACGTCGTCAGTCCACAGCCGGAGTGATGCTGTGGGATCAGGGTACCACCGCCTGGGCCAATCACGCACCTCCAGCAGCCCGAACTCGGGGTACAGTCACAAGGGGTTTGACCATAGACAGCACCCCTCGGAGCAAGCCCGAGGCACCAGCAGTCCACAGGCGGGGGCCCAGACCCCAGGCTCCAGGTAGAGGCAACCCAGGCACAGTCAGGCGGGCGCTGCAGTCAACAGCTCCCCCTGAGTGTAGCCGCGCATCATCCACCTTCAACGCGATGTGTGGCGCACTGTGTATCGTCCAGCGGTGCGGCCTACTGCCTCCAGCGCGCCCAGCAGGCGCTGTTGCTTGCAGCCTTCAGATAGGCCAAATAGCACACAATCAAGCCCGCGCTGGAGTGGTGGGCGGACGAGGTTCCTCACAGGGCGCCCCCTATCCTGGGGCCCAGGACGTCACAAGCCCAGCAGGCCCAGCCAGGCCCTGCACCGCCATACCCTCAAGCGCGGGTCACTCACCGCTGCCGGATCACAGGAGGGGGCCGACCAGGCAGACCTCAGCGGTCAGCGCGCTTCGCGGGGGAGCCATCAGGATGGGCCAGCGGGCTCACCGTGGCCCCTTTATATATCGTTGCTGGAGCTTAGCGTTGTTGAGGCAGCATCCGGTAGAAGCGTGGGGGTGCCAGCAGCAGGCCTTTGCCAGCAGGAGAGAGCGGGACCGGAGTTCAGCGGGGCTCGGCACAAACCCCCCCAGGCTCGCCACCTTACTTGGAATAACATCCTCAGGTCCGGCAATGTGAGCGGCAGCCAGCGCAGGCAGCAGGGTGCACCCCCGGCCACCCAAACAGAATGCGCCCAGGCTGGCCCAGGCGCCACAGTGACACGCACCGGTGGACACCCCCCCTGGCCCGCAGGGTAATTCTCGGGCAGCAGTGTAATCCGCGGGCTCAGCAGGCAGGATCCGGGTCACCAGCACCCAGCGAGCTCCGTCTCCGGCAGGCGCCCGCCTCCACGCAGCCTCAGTCGCACTCCGTGCAGGCTACACGCTTATGGCTGCTGTGATCTCCCCAGCAACCGGGCCGTGGGAAATTCGCTCATCTGCCTCCCGGAACTTTCAGCAGCACAGGCCCACATGAGGTAAATCTGGATGGGCTTGTCACTTCCAGGAGTTTGTCGGATTAAGTGCTCGGTCGGCAGAGCATACTAAGAGAGCAGCCATCTTGCCGCCGGCGAGACCACGCCCCTTGTGCTGTCAGATTCACAATATTTTACAGCATGAGCTGCTAACAAGTTCCTGCTCGATACTATGTTATTATAACTTGTTGATACACCAATACTCATAATTGAAGTGATTAGCTCTCTACTTTTTCACTTGTCATAGATTAAGTGGGCAGTCACCATGTGTAGCAAAGTTTTCTTTTTGCCGTGATGTACTTCATAAAACATGATTTGGAAAAGATAGTACATTTGCACAGCATTAGCTTGTCAGTTCATAAGATTGTCTTCCACTTCTTCGCTTATATCTTCAAAGCCATCATCAATGTTGTCGGCTTCTGTTCCAAACTCAAGAACTTTAGTTTATAACAGTTTTGCTTTGCTGATATTAAACAATGATATAAAAAATGTTAAGACAGCATCAGCCTACTTGTTGACTCCCATGATTTGTGGAGCTCTGGTGCATCACAAAATTTATCATTAAGTCCAAAATCTAAATCTTTAAGAATGTGTCTTAAAATGGTTCCTGCTGATTTTACTGCATCCTGTGATCTTATTTTGGCAGCAAGAGCTTCAGGAGTCAGATCAGCTGAGAACACCATAAGTGACTCATTCTTTTTGCTAGACTGACAAAACCGAATTCTGTCATTGTACATTCTCACCAGAAAAATCTTAATTTCATTATTATGGATCAATACAGTTTTATCAATGTTGACCATTATTTCTCTGCTCTCACTGAGTGTAAACCCGTACCCAGCACTCAAGAGTGGCTTTAAAACTTAATTTGCTTTTTCAAAAGAGTGTAAACTTAATTGAAGGCTGGTGGTTACGTTGCTGCTGGGACATCATTGTACATTCATATTTTCAAATGTATGCACGCATGCAGTTCGGGTGGATATACAAATACGCTGCAAAAACTTTCACCTCGCTGTTTAGATCAACTACTCAGCTGAAAACTTCATCTTGGAAGAAACTAGCTGTTTGCCCTTTGAGACTCACATACTCTGTACTTTGTTCTTTCATCAATCCCTTTGGCCCTTCTTCTGGCTCAACCACAGAAAACACATTGAAGATCCTCTGCTTTCTGGGGGGCTTGGCCAAGCCGAGCAGCAAGATGGCAGCACTGTGAGGTGGCTCTGCCGGCAGAGCACATAATCCGTACATTATCCGAGGCCTGGCGAACGTTTTAAGTGCAAAAATTCGAAGAACTACAAGATTTACCCCCATACAGTCGTTTGCGGAGCTCCGAGCGCTGAAATCCAGCTGAGAACCGAAGAGCCAGCAGGGACGTGACGCGGCCTAGCCCGGGCCTAAAGATCACAGCGGAGGCTCACAGCGGGAGGTGTTGGTGACGAAGCAGAATTAATTCCCCCAAGACACCGCCGGCCCGACCGCCCACATCAGAAACGCAGCCCGGGCGCGGACTGCACGAAACGTGGCGGCGGCGGAGAGCCAGGCGGAGCGAGTTGGGAGAGAGGCGAGCACCAAAATGGCAGCCCACTGACGCTGGAGACCTGCATCAGCGTGAGCAGAGGCCGAGGGCACTGAGAATACGCATCAGCCGCGGTGGGTCTCGCTGGCCGGCGCGTCTCCCCCCCGCTGCAGTAAGCTAACCGGAAAACAGCCCGAGAAGGACGGGAGCGGGCTGGTGCGTGTGGCGGTGGGGGCGGGCGGGGGGGCAGGGGACCGCCGCCGGAGCGGGTAGCCCCGCATAGGCAGTGAGCAAGAACAGCGCCATTACCACCACGGACCCCAGACACCGGGCGGAAGTCAACTCCTCTCGAGTGCCCAAATAACTCCTGCTCTACCCCTCCTGTGCTCCCCACAGATAGACCCTGCTCCTGCGAGCCTCTCGACACGGTAAAGACTTGATAGACCATCACACTCCGCAGGGGGAAATTTGGCCGTGGAGCTAGCCAGGCGTTTCTACACTGTAGGACAGAGACTTGTGTGACAGGAGGGAAGGGGACCCCCCCCGGATCTCATATAGAAAGCAAGGGAAGCACGCCCTGCAGAGGCCCCACACCGTCCCGCTGCTTTGAGGCACCATCCAACTGCGAAACAGCGTTGGAAACCAGAAGAGGGAAGCGCACAACTGCGAATTTCCCAGATGGAGCAATAGTTCAGGTGTCGATAGGTGAGGAGCGGGCCTGGGAGTATCGCGCCGAAAGGCAAATAACGGACCGCAAAGACGGCACAAAGAACTATCCGAGGAGAAAGCAAGCACGGTACAAATAGCTGGTCTCTGATGACAATTGTGGGTGACTAACAACGAAGCCACAGCGCAGGGAGACGCTTGCTAGACTTTCTAGAAACAGTAGTATACCAGCAAGCCCTGTTTAGCCCCGGATAGACTTCACGACTGCGCTCCCATTGCTAATCAGGCTGAATTAATCGAAACGAAATAAGTAGGGAGTACGATGAAAGAGCTGAGTCAACACAGCCTACGAGTACAGCATAACTTATCCAAAGTTGCAGCCTTCCCACGACACAAAAGCGGGAACACAACGTGGTCCCCACAAAGCCAAGAGCTGCAGCGGTAGAAGAATCAACTATTAACATGGGGAAGGCCGACAACAAGCAACCTAAAATTAACTTTGAGAAACGGTCAACACGCCTCCAAGAGCCTCTCACAGCTTCGCTCACGGTAGTCCCCGAGACCCAAATGGACTCCGATCAAGACGATGATATCCGAGCAATGATGCGTGAGGTACGAAGCAGCCTGAAAGCCATTGACACCAAATTAGACAACATGGCGGAACGAATGGACCACGTCTCAAAAGATAGATAAACACGAAAGTCGGATAGACACACTGGAACAGCGAGTCTCTGACTCGGAGGATCGTCAGGAAATGTCATGGGGCGACATGCTCCGTATGGAGAGAGTCCTGGAAGTGATCAAGGTCCGCAGCAAGGATTTGGAGGCGAGGTCCAGAAGGAACAACATCCGTATCACGGGGATACCGGAATTGACCAATATCCAAAATATGGAACGATACATAGAAGACTTGCTCCGAGACCTCTGTGCGGACGATCTCACCCCGATGTTCCTGGTGGAACGAGCGCACCGCACCCTGGGCCCTAGACCAGCCCCTGGAGCCCCCCCGAGACCGATTATAGCTCGCCTACTTAACTATAGGGACAGAGACACTGCGCTGAGAGCAGCCAGGGATAAAGGGGACACTCAATACCAAGGAAACAGAATCGCGCTATATCCAGACTTCACCCAAGCCGTCCAGTCAGCGAGATAGGAATTCATACCGGCCAAAAAGCTGCTCCAACAGACTGGCACGAAATATGCAATGATGTACCCGGCCAAACTGCAAGTCCACACCGGAGGAAAGCCGCTGTTTTTCACCGACGCTAGCGCTGGCTTGAAGTTCGCGAAACAGAATGTCAAGAAACATCGACAACAGGAGACCGAGACCTCGCACGATCCTAACAATCAGATGAGTGACAATGACTGATGATGTATAGAGCAACAGGGCATGTATTTTACAGTACCAGGGAGGCCAATGAGGATAACCAATTGCGCCAGAGCCGCCCATATATGCTCTGCCACCCTGTCCAAGAGTGACAAGGCAGATAGCAGGCAACCCCGCGCCCCCCTGTGGGATGATTCCCAGTTACACTAAGATTCAAGGGTTCCCTCACGTAGGGAGTTGTTCAGTAAGGGATGCACAACCTGATTGGGGGGTTGGTGTGGGTGGGGGGTGGAGGGGGGGTGTTGTTGTTTGTTGTTGTTTGATGCAAGACAGTACAGCCATGGACTTATGTGGTTTCACATAAAGACAGCCACATTTAGCTAAAATATCGAGCAGACTTACACATAAAACGCAACGTAGGCCATATGCGTGGACAAGGGTAAAGCGGGGGAGAAAACAGACAAGGATATAACTGAACTAGCTCCTAAGATGTCACTACAGCCGCCTGTCTAAACTCAATTGCCTCACTTGGAATGTGCGCGGTCTAAACGACCACCGCAAATCCAGGCTTGTATAATCTTACTTGTCTAGACACCGAGTAGATATTTTCCTCCTGCAGGAGACTCACCTCCTAGGGATTACGAGACTGTCCACCGCTCGCTGTAGCGAGGTCCATAGTGCAGGCTACTCCAATTACTCCAGAGGGGTGGCAACTCTCATTCGTAAAGGGGTCCCCTGGCACACACATCAATCGATTAAAGATTCAGAGGGGCGATTTCTTCTCCTAAAAGGAACACTATATCACCGTCCACTGATTATAGCAAATGTCTATGGGCCCAATATAGACGACCCTACTTTTTTCCAACACCTCTGGCACAAGATCCAGTCTATGGGAGACTCCGCAATACTTCCCGATTTCAACATCCCGCTCTCCCCTCACATGGACAGGGAAGGAACGGCACGCGCCCATCACCCACACGCGACAGCAACACTACACAGTATTATACAAGACTATGATCTGTCCGACCCTTGGCGGGCACTCCACCCCACGATGCGGGAGGGTACATGCATCGCGCAGCACCGCCAGCCTGGTCCAGAATAGATTTTTGGCTATTGACTAGAGACTTACAGATCTGGGTGCAGGAAGCCAACCACCAGGCGAGAACATTGTCGGATCACGCCCCAGTGGCCTTAACACTACTGATCCCACAGCCTTATCGACAGCCATTCTCATGGCGCCTCCCCCCCAATGCATTATTAGATTCAGCATTTCGCGAAAGCATTCGTATGCATATCCAAGATTACTTTGAACACAATCATGGCTCGGTGATGACCGAGGGCAATTTATGGGAGGCGTTTAAAGTAGTAATCCGGGGACATTGTATGGCAGGGCAATCTGGGGTCCTCCGTGATATAAGGAATAGTCTGAACCGAATCGAAAAGGAATTGCACGAACTAGAAGTACAATATTGCACAACACCAACACCCTCTATATTAGCTAAGATACGCAACACGCTCACGTCCCATCAGGAGGAAGCTGAGCGGGAAGTCAAATTCCTACACAAACAGGCCACAGCGCGTAGATACGGAGAAGGGGACAGGCCGAGCAAAACACTGGCCAATCTCCTACGTAGACCCAGAGGCTCCCCCTTTATCACAGAATTGACCACTACGGAAGGGGAAATAGTCCGCTCTCCACCAGCCATCCTCTCCACGATGCGCAGTTTCTACGCACAACTATATAAGTCCGATACAGGCCTGACAGGGGACTTACTGAGTGAATATTTTGATTCCATAGCACTAGTATGGTTCGAAAGAGCCCATCGGGAGTACATGGAGATGCCTTTTACTGTAGAGGATATCAAACAGACCATAGGCGGAATCCCAGCAGACAAAGCCCCTGGCCCTGATGGCCTGACAGCCAAATTCTATAAGGAGTACTCTGATATTCTAGCTCCTCGCCTTCTGGCGGTGTATCATGAAGCCATGGAGGTAGGTCATCTACCCCCCTCAATGAGAGAAGCCCTTATCATAACAGTTCTAAAACCGGACAAAGACCCTACTCACTGCGATTCCTATCGCCCAATTTCACTAATAAATATAGACGCAAAAATGTTCGCAAAACTTTTAGCTACCCAAATGCAACCTTTGCTTACCCGAATAATATTACCAGACCAGTCCAGTTTTATACCGGGACGGTCTACGTCCCACAATCTCCGGACAATATTTGCTTTAATAGACTATCTGGCACCACACGTCCCGGCAATCGCGGCCTTACTCGATGCCACTAAGGCATTCGACTCTTTGGAGTGGGGCTTCCTTTTCCCGTTGTTACACCGAATAGGTCTCAGCCCCATCTTCATCCGACAAATAAAATTATTATACACGATGCCCACGGCGCGCTTGCGGGTGAATGGATTGGTCTCTGAGCCCTTCGACATAACCAGGGGGACAAGACAGGGGTGCCCCCTTTCGCCCTTACTTTTTGCCATTGCAACCGAGCCACTGACAGCACATATCAGACAATACCATGCACACCACAGCATAGGGTTCACATCGCGAGGTCTGTCTATCTCACTATACGCAGATGACATCACACTATACATGACCGACAATAGAGAAAATCTGGCACCCATGACGCGGGAATTGATCCGATATGGGGAGCTCTCAGGGGTGCGAATAAACTGGGGCAAATCTGTCATCTTCCCCTTGACCTCCGGTACTCGACCCTTCGAAACGGAGTACCCCATCACTTGGGCGACAGGACCAACACGGTATCTGGGGATCTGGCTGAGCAATGATCTTAATGAACCGTGGTCCGAAAACTACGGCAGGGCAGTTGACTGGATCACAGAGAGGATACGCCGGTGGAAGACACTGCCCCTCTCACTGGTGGGACGCATTGCATTGGCCAAAATGATCATACTGCCCATACTATTGTACCTTTTTGTTAACATCCCCATTCCCCTAACGACACACTTTTTCAAAACACTGCGCTCCCTCATGATCGAACTGGTATGGGCGGGGAAACAGCCCAGGATAGCATGGGAGATACTTACCCTACCTCAATCCCAAGGGGGACTGGCTGCACCGGATTTTGTACTATACGCTTACAGCGCACATGTGCACTTCCTACATTTCCGCCACTGCCACTTGCCACCGCCATTTTTCAAGCGTATAAGAGACCACGAGATGAAGTTAATATGGTGGAGGCGCTACGATGGGCTTGGACCGGACTGCGTAAGAGAGCAAAGTTAGAAACGTTATACGCCCCCTCGATGCAATTAGCGAATCACCCACAGATACCCCCACTGGGAGATCGCAGGGCACGAGAGAGAGCGACACAGCTTAAGGTATGCAAGGGCAGGGACCTATTTCCCGCAGACACTTTTTTAACTGTGCAACAGATGTACGGACAGACGCCCCCCATAGCAGCGGACATGCTCCTGTATTACCAGGTACGCTCCTCCTGCAGAAGTAGGTTCAACACGTTTCCACATCCCCCCTCGACACTGGCTGCACTAGAAAACGTACTTGTGATTGAACACGGCCGCAAGCTGATCACCCGCATATATAATACTATGCAGCGAGAATCTCCACTAATCATCTCTGAGGCTAAAGCAGGGTGGGAGGCAGAGATGGGGACAAACATTTCAGACGACCAATGGAAGTTGGTCTGCGGACAGTTAAGACTGTTGTCCTCTAATTACCGGCTAAGATTAATCCACTTCAAATACATACACCGCCTGTATCGGACTCCGACGCAGTTGCATCGAATGGGCTTGCACCCTGATGATCGCTGTTGGCGATGTGGGGACATACAGGCCAACTTCCTGCACGTGGCATGG
This sequence comes from Calotriton arnoldi, assembly GCA_963921515.1. NCBI lineage: Eukaryota > Metazoa > Chordata > Amphibia > Caudata > Salamandridae > Calotriton > Calotriton arnoldi. Next base: position 784,538 of record CAWUFW010002850.1, read on the forward strand.
CATTGCCGGCCGGTGGCTAACTTCTGGGTACACACATTGCAACACATACAGGCATTACTGGACATAAGCTGCCCTGCACGCCGCTGGCGGCGTTGCTGGGAGACAACACTGATATTCCACCCAGACGTAGGAAGCTGACGGCGATGCTGTTAATTATGGCTAAACGCCAAGTCGCCATTCATTGGAGAGCGACTCAGCCGCCGACCACAAAAAATTGGATCATTAGTGTTACATACTGTAAGATGCAACTGGAGACATATTGGGAACAGCTGCCAGCGCGATCCCGCCCCCGGGGTTTCTGGGAGCCATTTGTAGCCTGGCTAAACACTGTGAACTTAGACGATCTTTAACGTGCTTACAAGGTATTTATGCCTTTCCTGACATTAGAGTCCGAGATCCCACTGCATATTACTAAGGCATAGCATGGACATGGGGCATGGTTTGTCAACCACTGTCATTAAACTGTAATGTACTTCTGTTGATCTTATTCGGTATATGCTGTATATGACATTGTAGGTCATGACACCTATGGCCTGTAGGCCAAATATTGCGTGCTGATTGTCTTGCTGAATGTAACTGTTAATTTTTTGTGTTACAAATGCCAATAAAAACTAATTTAAAAAAAAAAAAGATCCTCTGCTTTCTTATCAGTTGTTGGAGGTGGACAAGGGTTGCCATCAATCTTCTAAGTGGATTGGCAATGGGTTTGGTTGTCGTCACTTTCTCAGAAGACTCGGATTGTTGTTGTGATTCACTGGTTTCTGCTATTTTTTGGTGATTTGTTTCCAGGTTTTTTTGCCATTGTATATGACTTGTAGCACTTGTTGTTACAGTGACAAAATATTTGATCCTCTCCACCCATCAGTTTCAATCGTTTGTGAACTTTGTCTTGATGTATTCTGCAGCATCTCGAACTCTCTTCTGTCCAGCCGCAGTTGATGTTAGCTTTTCTTTTGGATTAGTGTGGCATTTGACACATTTTTCTTTGTTGACCGTCGCCTCAGATTTTGTAGTGAGCAACACTCTGTCAGGAGGTAAAGATCCTCTGCTACCACCTGCTTAGCTCATATTTACTCATTTGAATTAACGGAAAACCTGAAACAAAAATAATATTAAAATAAATTACTAGTATGATGGCTAAAACACATAATTATAGAGGTGCCATTTTGGAAATGGGTGGAAGGGTTGCTCTGAATAGTTATATGTTCTGTCTCTATAAGACTACTTGAACCCCAAAACCTATGTTTTTACACCAAAATGAAGTACATAGGTCTCATGTTTTCTGAACGATTACATCATCACTGCAACACATTCTCCATTTTTAAAAATGTTGTCCAAAACAATTCGGAGCCGATTAGCAATGTCTAGTTTACAGAGCACACACATAATTATTGTTTTTGACGAGGTGGGGTAAAATAAACTACAGCTTGCTATGGTGAACCCGAGGCAGGGGTGCATGCTGTGCAGAGCAAACCAGGGAACTTTTCCTCATCCCAATAAACGCACAATCAATACCAGGGCCAAAGTACTTCAACTAAGATTGAGCTGTCTCTTAGCTATTGAGCGAGCAAGATATTGACTGCATTGATGTTTGAAATTAGTTTTAATTGATGTGTGAAGGTTTCTCAATAACCTCTGAATTATATGATATACATTTTTTTTAAATCTGTGTTTTTATGGTCATTGTTATGACCGAATAAAGACTATTGAACTGGACTGACTGTTTAATCAGTACAACACTGTGCTTTTTATTAAAAGAGAGTTCATTGAATCGAGCACCAAAAACAGCCAGATGCAAATACCATTAAACATGATGCACGTAGTGTTTTCACCCCTCAGACTGGGACTCCAGGCAATGAACAAAGCATCCAAATTGCACCTGCTTACTGCAAATTATAGATCTGCAGTCTGTAAAAGCAGTTACTGTAAGGGGCAACTTAATATGACCAGATTAACAATAAAATAAGTACAATTTAAGTTCCCTTCATGAAAATAACTAGGTCTACAATGGGTTGTTACTTATGTTTGGAGCCATTTCAGTATTAGTGCATGGGTTTAAATGACCACATAAGTGTGTTAAAGCAGTCAGTAGACGTCGCTGTGTATGGACCTCAGTTCACCAGTGGCTGCCGGCACAAGTAAGAGCAGTGCAGCGGTGGGGTGGTGGGGCGGAGGCGGGTGGGGTGGGGGGGGGAAATCGACAGTCGACTGGAGAGGTAAGATGAAATTAAAAAATATATATAAACCACTTACCCTGCGCTCGCCACATTGCCAAGCAGTAAGAACGGTAATCAGTCCATACTTTGCACATCAAATAAGATACGTTTGGGCAAATCATTGTGCAAAATTCATGGTACAGCCGAATTTAATGGCCCTCTAACCTCTAGTTAGCATTAAGAGGTGCCTTCCCGGGATGCCCTGCTCCCGCTGGAGAAGTGAAAGCTAGCCAGTCCCTAGTCCTCATCCCCCCAGTAATCCAGGTGGACATACGGGCCCAAATCTTACTGCCCCATTTCTTAGATCGGCTACCCTTACAGTTGTATAACGCTCTTTCTTGGTTACATATACTTAGTAGGTGAGCCAGCCAAGCGTGATAAGTAGGGGAGGTTTAAATCTTTCAATTTTCGTTGCTATCAGCAGCTGAGCTACTGCAACCGAGATGAAAATAAAATATATCTGAGTACATTCCAATTGATGTCTGTTATCGTACCCCAGAAGCATCATAAGTGGGCTAATGCCAATTTCCAGGCCAAACACCGCCCGCCAAAAGGCCACTATTCCTTACTTTAAAGGTTGCAGTTTTTCACAGCCATAACACATATGTACCACTTCAGCTGGACCTTCTCCACACCTAGGAAAATTTTTTTTTCCCTTTTCTCCCATGCAAATAGCTTTGTTGGTGTAAAATAAAGATCAAACATTGTTTTATAATGTTGAGCCTTCAGGCTAGCCAAGAGGAAAATCTTCTTTCCTAATCTAACAGACATAAATAGGTCCATGTCCTTTTTCCCTAACTTCCTGGTCCAGTTTGATTCTACTTTCTCTAGATCATCTGAAGTAGAGTCCAGCAGGATTTTATAGATATGCTTAATCCTACTTTCCTTTCGAGCAATAACCTCTAGGAGAGGGATTTCGTCTAGAGAGAGTAATTCACCACTAAGTTGCTTTAAAAATTCCCTTACTTGCATGTATTTGATCTAGCGTCTATTCCAAAGACCTGCCGTAGCTTTAAAAATGAGGACAGTTGTTCTGTGGAGCAGATATCACCTAGTTTGGTTATGCCGGCTTGCTCCAATTACCTTCTCATTACATCATAAAAAAGGCAGGAAAAAGGGGTGATTGCCACAAGGGTGTATACTTGTTATATCTGGGTAGCCTCAATAGTTTTCCAACCTTGCTCTATACACTCCAAGCAGCTCTTAGGCACTTAAAATGAGTTTTTTGTAGTAGTGGGCCTCCAGTTGCCGAAGTAAAACACCCCATGCAACCCTTCATATAGCCAGCTCATATATAGACGGGGGAGCTTCACCAAATTCCTGGTCCTCTATATGCTTATTTCCCAATGTAATCAGAACTCCCATCTGTTGAAGCATCGTAGATCAATAGTAAAAAAACAAGTTAGGGACTGCCCATCCACCCCGTTCCTGGGGGAGGATTAAAAATGTTAATGACCATCGTATTTTCTTGTACTGCTATATAAAGTTGGAAAACATGGAGTCTAACTTCTTAAAGATGGTGCCTTCGACCTCAAGAGGGATAGAACAAAGCAAATAAAGTATCTTCAGAAATACGACCATTTTAAGGACATTACATCTGCCGATTAACAACAAATGCAGCCTGTCTATACGCCTAAGGTCAGTATTATTTTAGATATTAAGGGGTCCATGTTAATTGGCCAGATAGAATCCACCTTCGAATTTAAGCTGAACCGAAGATACATTGCTGTATTGGTCCTACGGGGATCCTGAAGAGCACTATTGTTAGTACAAACTATCTGTGTTTTCTCCTTATTCAAGAGATACCCAGACTTCCTCCTATACTCCCCTGCCAGGATTTCAACTTGTGCGATCGCACTCTGTTGATCGAGGTCACTATGGCGATATCATCAGCGTACTTCAGCACCTTCCTACAGCAGCCATTGACAGAGACTGGTTTAATTGTCTGGCATTGAAGTAATTGTCTAATAAATGGATCGATATATAAGGCAAAGAGAATAGGAGAACACAGACATCCCTGCCTTGTCCCTCTAGCGACCTCTATTTTTTCAGATTCACTACCCATCATTGGATCCTGGTATATGGACTGTGATACATTGCTCTGATAGTTGTGATAAAACGCGGCCCAAATCAATTGTGTCCCAAAATACCCATAGATACTGCCATGAAATGCTTTCAAAAGCTTTTTCAGCATCGAGGAGGATCATAGCTATCCGGTCCCCTGTAACCTCTACCATATCAAACAAGGTTATAGCACGTCTAATATGGTCAGTAGTCCCCCTACCTGGTATAAATCCATGTTGCCGGGCGGTGACCAAATGGCCTATGATCCTCCCTAGATGAGCTGCGAAGATTTTGGAATAGAGCTTAGCATCCGAGTTAATGAGAGAAATAGGTCGATATGAGGCTGGGCTATCTAAGGGTTTACCTTTCTTTGGAAAAACGATTATATTCGTACCCAACCAAGATAAAGCAGGAAGCCCGTTGTGCTGATCGCCTAAAAACAGATCCAAAATTAGGGGGACTAGCTCTAGTTGAAACAGCTTATAGAATTCGAGAGGAATTCTATCAGGGCCTGCGGCTTTTCCTGAAGTCATCAGATGTAACGTATCTGTAATTTCCTGCAGTGTGATGTCAGCCTCAAGCTCTTGTTTTACAGTCAAGTCAATCTCCACTGTTTCCTCCCTAGCCCCCTCCTCTTCCTCCCCTGGGGTCGTATCAGGGGACACCTCCTGATACAATTCTCTATAGAATTCTTCAAATATATTGAGGATATCCTTAGGGTCCGTTGCATATGACCCATCTTTCCTTTTAATATTTTTGATATTATTCCTAACTATTTTCTGTTGTGTGCGTAATGCTAACAGCTTTCCCGCTGCCTCTCCATATTCATAATTTTCCTTTTTAAAGGCTTGATATCCTTCTGCCATCTTTTTGCTATAATAGCTGTTAATCTCTGCTTTAACTATCACAACTTCTAGCTGTAGTTGTCCTAGTAGCTCCTCCTGTTTCATTGCCATAGTATGTTCCTCTTCTAACACTACAAGCTGTGCGATCCACCAATTCATCTCATCTCTCTGTTGCTTCTTCCTCTGTCCCACAAAGCTAATGACCTCTCCCCTTAAACCTGCTTTAAAAGCATCCCAGACTATTTCCCTCGATGCACTATACCTATTTATGTCAAAATATCATAACATCCAGCCCCTAATGTGTTCAAAAAATATATTATTAGTAAGTAATTTCCTATCAAATGTTCATTCAGACTGACCCATGGAATGCCCTTGAACCATGATATCAAGAATCAGGGGGTTGTGGCCTGATAAAAGTTTGGGTAGTTTCTTGATTTCAATCTTATCAAGCAAGGTAGTGGAAGCTAGAAATTTGACATATTTTCTATGAGGAAATGAGAAATAAGTAAATACTGGATCCCATGGTTTCTTGGCAGCCCAAACATCAACTGGGATATGACTAGAACTTAATGCTGCCAATGCCCGGGAAACAGCCATAACATCGCATGCGTTACATTGCATGCTTTTACAACGCAGTCGTTACAATGACCTTGTTGTTACAACGCGAGCCATTACATCGCAAGTCGTTTCAACTACTTGCTGTAGGGGGCGCACTGGTGTTGGATTTATAATCCAACACCTTCCCTGGTGTTGCGCAAACTGGAGTAGGAATAGTAAATTATACTATTCCTAAATCCAGCACGCCCCCTACAGCAAGTCGTTGAAACGACTTGCGATGTAGTGGTTCGCGTTGTAACAACGCGGTCGTTGTAACGACCGCGTTGTAAAAGCATGCGATGTAACACATGCGAAGTAATAGTATATATTCCCAATGCCCTATGCACATGTGGCTTTCTCCCCTGATATTTATTGGTTAGGGTACCAGCTACCTCTAGATGAATGTTTAAATTAGCAGTGGGTCTGGCCAAAATGCCAATTCCACCTCTAGATCTTCCAATACCCTGGGGTCATCTTGATTCGAGCCATAGATGGTGCACACAGTCAATCCTATGGGTAATGTAACCACTGCCCATCTACCTCATTCATCCTTCAAGACTCGTTCAGCTGGTCCCATATTATTTCTAACATGGATGGCAACCCCCCTGACAATAAAGTCTGAGTTGAGCATGCCATAAGCGTATACCCAATAATCATTAGGGATTCTTTCTTACCCCATGGGATATGGGTTTTCCTGTTGGCCTATTATATCAAACTCCAGGGATCTTCATAACTCTCCCACCCTCATGCGCTTTGTTCTATCATTAAGGCCCCCACATTTATTGAACATATGGTTATTCTACCCATATGAATAAGAAGTAACCTACCATTGCACTGACTGCCAAAAAATTCCCTGTGTTTAAGCATACAAAACCAGATTCCTTGCTGCTTCTCTGGGTTTTTCCCCCCTATCTACCAACTCTACCCACCTCACCGTCCACCCATCCCACCCCACCCCCTCTCCAGTCAACTCCCCCAACTCCACCCTCCCATCCCTGACCCACCCAGCAATGAAAGCAAACAGACCAATGATCGGTCTGTGATAGATGAAAGCAGTCCCCCTGACCAGTGATAAAAAAAAGAAAAAACAATTTTTGCATCCCCACTACAGAAAAACCCGCCAAAAAAAAATCAATAATCCCTTTCGAGGCAGTAGGGACTAGGCCTGTCCCTCATCGCTACCCACATATTGCTAACTATAATGTAACCACATAAGGGGTGAACCTTATACTTACACCCCAACCTCGGCAAGGAATTCCTTAGCTTTAATCTCGGAGGAGAAAAACCGGGTCATCTCCCCCAAACCACTTTCAGCCGTGCTGGATTCATTAAAAAAGCCTGAGCCCCTTTCTCCTGAAATGACTTAATCATTTGGCGCAACTGCCATCGTCTCTCAACCGTTACATGAAAATAGTCCGGTCTGACAAAAAAATGAGATATCACCTACAGATTGTTTGGCTTCAGGTCTAGCTTTCTCATAAATACTTTGTCTCAGCAGGTAGTTCCCAAAATACACTAATGCACCACGGGCTTCGTGTCCAATCTGACTGGTTGTTTCAGAGCAAACAGTACCCGGTGGGCCCACTGAGCCTTCTGGGATCAGTTCCAACCTTCTAGGTCCCGAAAGGCTTTGCTCAGCAAGTCTACCATGTATATAAGTTGATGTCTTCGTCGATAGCGATGGGACCTAAGACTGCTGGCGGTAACCTCAGAAGGAATGCTGCCGCCACTCCCTTGCTGAGTGGGCCGAACCTCGCCTTGACAGCTGCGGGCTCAGGAGAGGAGACCGCGCCAGCAACTGCATCGCGTCAACTCAGGCGTCATCTGCAGGTGGCAACCCGGACGGAGACCTCTGGCAAAAGGAAGGGGAAGGGCGGGACTGCCCCCCAGCAGCACCCACACAGCTCAACTGTTCTACAGCTATTGTGCGGAACCACCACAGGGGGGCAATTCGGATCATGCCGATGAGAAGGCTACGAAGGACCTGGAGATTGCCCCTGTAACTTTGGAGGTGCCACAGACCCCCGGAGGCGTACAAACACAACCCGCACTGAACTATGTCGATCAGGTAATTTCTGAAGGCAGTTTGTTGCCTCCCTAAGGTTGTGCGTGGAGTGGGCTGAAAAAGACAGTAAGAGATACTGCTCAGGTGCAAGAACAAGCCATCGAGGCTAATACAGCAAAAGAGATGGGTATGTTGGTCCAAATTAAAAATAGTCATAACATCTTGTGGTAGATAATGAGAGGGATGCCCCCCCCCCCAACTATTACTTACCCATATCAGAGGTCTAGGAAAAGCCTGACTGAATTCATTAATGTTTTCCAGTCCAGCCAGTATTTATTTTTCAATTGTCTACATAATATTACATCACAATAGATTACCCACTGTTCCCTAACATTGAGCCCTTTGTTTCTCTAGACCCCAGACATCCCTAGTCCTGATGAGACCATATTATTCTTAAAGGGTCGAAACGCCATCGACACGGTTACAGACACAGACAAAGTTTTTCGCCTTATGCTGATACAAAAATTGAATTTATGTTTCCATGAGTGTTTTAACTGAAACTGCTCCTCGTATTTGTATCAACCAACCACCTCTTTTTGCTGATACTTAATTTCACTTTTTTTATTATTTCTTTGGTTCTGGGTTGTTTACACACCTGGGGTCTTTTTGCTACTATTCTCTCACTATACACTGCCAAAAATAATTGTTTAATTTTGTGACTGTTTTTGAATAAAACTCGGTTCGGCTGAACCGTGTTACATACTGGCTGAGTTATCACTGCTCCTTCCAAATGTCTTTGATTTAACATTTATATGTTTGGGATTTAATCCGCACTGAAATATCTGTGATATTCATAATTTGCTTCTGAATGAGTTCCATGTGAACGCATGTTTCAAGGATCACTTGATACCCCTGTTCACATGGACATAAGGGTTGCTCTTGTTGTTTTGTTTAAATCCTCAGTAATGGCACGCATGAAATTTTGATCTTGTTAGTTTCTTGTCTATTTAAAATTGTAAATAACGTTTTCATTACTCTTAACCATCCCCCCTTGGTCTCACCAAACTGCTGCTTCAGAATCTCACAAAAATCTACCATTGTGCACTACAGTTTGCCTCTTCCACACAAGTCTACTACCTTTTACTATCCAATTTAACAAATAAATCTATCAATCACAAACCTCATGTCTCCACCCCTGTCTCACCAGTCTCCTATGCTCACCTTTCTGTCAGTAACTGGATGCCCTTACCCCATTTTGAAATTATTTCCCATTAGTTTCCCTTTCTCTCAGCTCCACTGTTTTTTTCATTGCTGATCACCCATCTTCCTCCCCCAAACATCCCCATAGCTTACACCTTCACACATGAGTTTGAGCTATAACTCCTACACGCATCTGCAAATCTGCACACTGTTGCAGCTATGGCAGAGTTTGCAGAAAGCAGCCATGCTGTGTTAGGCACAGACCACAAGCCACAGCTACGGTTAGAGCAGGAAACCAAGGCCTTCTGAGAATTGAGGGGAGGTGGTGCTGTGAGTCATAGAGCAGAACAAGAAAATGTTAACAAATGTCAGAAGCTCATGAAATGCCTCGCACATTCCGAGCCAAAAAACACAGTAAGTCCTTGTGTGTGGTAACTCTCACCTTGCCAGCAAATAGCTCCCAGTGCCAGAGTAACTGTTCAACCAACCCTCGACAATTGCACAAGAAATGTAGTGATCAAGGAAAGGACATCCGATAAGAGACTATCAGAGAATTTAGGGCCTGATTACAATCTTGGCGGACAGGGTTACCCCGTCATAAATGTGACGGATATCCCGTCTGCCAAATTACAATTCCATTACATCCTATGGAACTTGTAATACGGCGAACCTTCTAAAGAGAACAATAGGACATTAATGAACACAAAACAATATCTGAGGGTGAGTATAATAGGTGTATTAGTTACCACAGTGTCAACATCTAACTAATAACTGCAAGAACAAATTATCCATTATCTGATTGTCTCTAGGTGCTCTTCTTCCCCCCCTTTTGGTCCTGATGAAGACCCCAGGAAAAGGATCAAATCATCTGATTGTCTCTAGGTGCTCTTCCTCCTCCCCTTTTGGTCCTGATGAAGACCTCAGGAAAAGGATCAAATCATCTGATTGTCTCTAGGTGCTCTTCCTCCCCCCCTTTTGGTCCTGATGAAGACCCCAGGAAAAGGATCAAATTACCTTTATTGCATATAGGGGTCGAAACGTCGACAGTCTTTTGTTACTTTGCAAGCATAGACGACAGAGATCAATTATCTGTGGCTACAATTTGCTATGTTTGTTTTGTATTAATTTGCCATCATTAGGCTGGATAGGTTTCAGCTATATCTGATGTATATATTGCCCATTGCCTTTCCTTTCCTACAACCCTCACTAGCACACATTCCTTCCTGAGCACTCTATCCCCTTCTCCGAGCACCATTTGGCGATGCAGCGCGCGCAATGTAATTCGTTTTATTTATTTATTTATTTACTTAACTCCGTTCGGCCGTATGCCGGAGTTTACTACCCCCCACCCTGCCCCGCAGCACTCCCTCGAGGAGCCGTCACTGTCTGATGGGCTCCTCCGTCCACTGATTAACCCGCTTATATGTCTAATGCTCCATAGGTAAGTCAATTAAACGCTCGCCACTGACACCCGCTGTTTCCTCTTGGTCGGTCACTAGTTCGAACCCTGACAAGGTCAACGCAGCTTTCCTAAGATGTCTGTGCTGCCTTAAATTGGACGGTAAAAGCACCCGCTCTTTATGGCGGTTAATGAATAGACTGAGGTATAAAGTTCTCTACATAAAACTGGAACTCATAATTCCTGTTCTGAGTGTGAAATAGTTAAGGTAAACATTTCTGCTACTTAGAGCCAATGTCCCCTCTCCACCTGCAAAGGTGTGATGCACCCTGCGCTGCAGTAGGGGTAATATGTCCCACCCCAGCCTCACGAAGGTAAAACTCCATGCTCCCTCCGGCTATATCTGAGCTCAGCCGTCAGTGATGTGATTTAGCTGATAGGCGCACTACATAAAATATGCAAACAAAATCGGCAGGATAGCTCAGTGAGTTGAACCTCATCTCTGAAATAGGCCGTGATATGTATGTCACGCCTTTGAATCGCACAAGGCGACAGTTGCATCTCTGCACGTGATTTATGGGGAGAGGGCATGCAAGGGGCTACAGATTGAATGGATAACGAGAAATTGTGACCAGTTTATACACACACACACAAACACACACACGTGTGTGTGTGGTATATAAAACCACTAACCTTGGGTTCTGGAGCAGCGTGCTTCCCACTGCAAAGCACTTCAGTGCCTCGTTAGAGGTATTATACACTATACAAATGCAATTACTATCCAGTACAATACAATATACATCAACAGCACGCTGCATGCTGGGGCATGTAGTTTCATTGGCCACATTACGGTAAGGGGGTGTACAAGTCAAAGCATGCAGACACCGGACTTGGATTTTGTAACCCTGGTGACCTGGCCCCTCTTGGCAGCCATGTATTTATCCTTTTCTACATCTGAGAACAAATGAATGCTCTGGTGTCTCAGTTCAAACAGTTGTACAGGTGTGTACTAGCCTAACATGAACATTATTTTTAATTAACCAACCAACATGGGCACGTATCTCATTATTAAGGGGACTGGATGTCTCCATGCCACCAAGGACACTATTGTCTATTCCTGATCTTTTATTTCACAACACAAAGCATTATGCCTTGCTTCCCACATAGGACCACGATTGGACTATCCCACCAGACCACAAGTGTTTGTAAGAGGAAAGCTGAGGATTGGGCTATTGTATCTTTTGTGACATGGAGTCCTCTGGTACTCTTTTAATGGAAGCAATGACGTTTTTGGTTGAGGGGAAGTGACACTGTGGAGCTTGAATGCTTAAAATCAAACACAAAAACATTACAAAGTGACAAATCTTCATTATACAAAAACCCGCAGTAACTTTGCAGGATTGTGCTGTAATTACTTTTTACACTGCAACTCTTGCCCCAGCCGTTCTTCACTTCGCCATCATTTTACAAATCCGGTATCTCTTCTCTAGTTCCTCTCTCCACACCCCTTGTATCGTTTCACTGTTGAATCTCTCTACAGTCTCAGCAAATCTACTCACAGCCCCTTCATCGCTTAACTGTCATATCTTGCTACATACTCTACAACTTTTCACTGCCCCATGTCTCCACAGCCCTTCACTGACCCTTCTTTTTGGAGCCCAGCATCACTCCAAGTCCCCATAATTTCTCCACAGCCCCTGCATCTGATCTCTGTCACACCTATATAGACTCTCCCATCTCTCCACAGTCCCCGCATCTATCCACTACCCCATCTACCCACAGTCTCAATATCTCTGTATTCAATGCCTCATCTTTCATTAGGCCCTGCATTTTATCACTTCCACATCCCCTGAATATCTCCACTGTCTCATCTGTCTACAACTTGCATATTGTTGGGTTAGGGAACAGAGGCAGAGGGATGGTGTGATTTTCCAATGATCAAGCCATTTGTTAAAGAAGGAAACACAGTAGGAATTGCTCCCAGGGCTATATCTTTACCACCACAGTGGACCATGAGACTGGGCGCTGCCTCCCCTCCCCAGGTAATATGAAGTCCAGGTTTATTTTGTAACCACACACTTAGTAGCAGCTTTTAAAGTGATTCTTAATACTCACAATCTTGCCAAAAAGGAAGCAAAGATATGCTTTCATAAACTGATTGTCCAAGAACATTTGGTCAAATGTGGAGGCCAGGATTAAAATCCAGGTCTCAAGGTTCCACAGTTTACAACTAACTCATTATACTGCCCTTCCTAGGGAATTGTGAATATGTTGTGCACTAACCCTTCAGAAGTGAAAAGGGCACCCCTCAGCCCCCTGCCTAGGGTTACCACCTGACTGGTATCTAAGGGACACCACTGGTAATGGTAGTTCTGAGGGTCATGCTGATAATGAATACTTAGTGGTAATAAACTGCCTGGCATATTTTTTTATTCCAGTCTCTACTGTATGTTCGAGGAGCTGGCAGCAGCACATGCTGCAGTCCGAACCTCCAAACATTGGGCCCGATTCACAAAGGTAAACTGAGACGAAAGTCTAAGTTTACGGCTTTCGGTATTCACAAAGGGCATTTACGAGTAGTAAAGTTAGACTTTCATCTCAGTTTAACATTGTGACTCTGGCCCAGAGTGTCGTTCTCGCTTATCGCTATCCATTGTGACATGAGATTTAAGGCGATGTTGGGCAGCGGATGGCCGACTGGAAGACCATCTGATTAATATTCAGATGTTCTTTGATTAAAAAAATAAGAGGATCTGTAGAGAAAAGGCTTCAGTCCGCATCAGTTCAGCAGGGATGTAGCTTGGTCAGTAAGATTTGGGGTGGAAGGGATGAGCTTCAATTTCCCAACAATCACATGGGCATTTAATGTTACAATACACTATATAACAAGGAGGGCACATGAGAGGGGCTTAAGGGCAGCAGAAAGAAAGAGGAAAGCGGATTGGTAGGGGTACTAAAATAATAGAAAACACAATATTTCGTAAAATAACCATAATTTTGGAAGACTTTGAAAACGGAGAGAGGGAGAGTGTGTGTGCCCAAACAAAAAACCTTTTAACCCCAGCGTATTTGTTCAATAATTTGAAAAAAGGTCAAGTTATGTTAATTCACATAAATAATACCAATGTGCCACAACCTGCTGTGTATCATGTTTCTCATGACGGCATTGTGCCATGTCTGAAGTGGAGGTCAACACCACCATTGTAGTTGTGCCAATTTGATCTTTTCGCTATGTACCCTAATGGCCCATTTACTCTCCCTGTAATTGAGTGATACAAGTGGTACGACATCCACTGCTTAGGTTCAAAGTGTCAGGACCAACGTTCTATGAAATGGTGTGCCACATAGATCTAGGTAGGGCCATTGATGTGGCCTAATGGCCAGAGCTGCCGACTTTGGAGCGTCAGCTCCACATCCTGTGCTTTGGGGCAAATCACTTAATCTCCCTGTGCCTACCAAAAAATGAATGTGTCCTTGTGTAATGTAACTGGTGCTCATGTTAATTGTGCCAATTCCTTCGGGTCGACTTCACGCTGTATAAAACTGCACACAAAAAACAAGCATTTGCAATGCAAAAGTTCTCGCATTTACGCGAGTTTAAGCTATTGGCATTGTAAATGACAATGCCTTTTATTTATGTTTTCAAAACCAAAACATAAATAAAAGGCAGTCATTTACAATGCCAAAAGCTCAAACTCACGTAAATGCGAGACCTATTGCATTGCAAATGCTTGTTTCTTCCATGCATTAGGGTCCATGGAAACCTTGCTAGGCCACTCTGGACGCACAATGGACAACATTGTTAAATAGTCACAATTCAGGGATCAGGGACACCAAGCTAAAATGTCCATAGATCATTTACAAATGGTTCTGGATCGTGTAAAGGCTACACAATGCATTAATAAGAGTAAACAAATTTGCAATGCATTAATAAGAGTAAGAAATTTCAGTGCATGTCCATTAGGACTATCTGAAAGTAGGATAGTTCCCGGATATTTTTGTTGGAGAAAATGGAGCACATTTCTAGGTAACAAGTACATAGACCTGGATTTACTATTGCTCAAACAACACAAAGCTGCATGAAAAACTGCAGCCCTGCGTTGCGTGATTGAGAAAGGGTGTGAGTCGCCATATTTAGCAAGAGCCCTGCGCAAATGATGTCTTTGTCCAAACTTGAGATAAAATGCCATTTCAGTGCAATATGGGGGTTGCACAAAGGTAACTCAGCAGTGCACTGCAGTAGATTTGTACTTGAGGTATACCCGCCAGTACAAACTCAAGTGAGAGGACAACCTCCGAAGAGTAAGCCAAGTCAGAGGTGTAATTTCACAGCAGTTACACTTCCTATGCATAGGAATATCACACGATATTCCGCTTGCCCCTTGTTGTGTCTAGTTCTCCTTGGAGTTAAGACTTCATACTTAGCCAGGTCACGCGAATTTTGTAGATCTGGCTTTGCGTACCCACTTATACAGGTGTTTGCATTGTTCCTGCCCCCATCAGGCCCAAACTGACCGTTTATTGCATCGGGTATTTTACCCGTGGACTGGAGCCACTGGAGCCGGTTTTTGAAGCCAGGGTGCAACTGCTGGTACCTCCGTCACTTTATTCCCTCCCTCCACACACACGCACATAAATAGAGGTGCTTTAGGCGAAAGTAATGAAAGAGAGAAATAAAAGAGAAAGAGAAAAGAGAGAAGCAGAGATATGGGAAAGGAGGCGGGTGCCAGGGCTGCTTCTTGTTCACATTCCAGCCCTGCCCATTCCTCTATCCATAACTTACAGTGAGCTGGCGATGCATTGTCATGTGATTTTGGCCTAGCGCACTGATGGATTCTAACTTCGCTCGCAGAAGCCAAGCCAAGCGGTGTGAAACCAGACACTGTTGGCGCCCAGTGCGACAATAAATTTTGGCGACCCCCCATGACCACCTCCTCGGATTCCCTCATGACCACTATGCAACAGTGTCTCTCATCTCTCCATAGAAAATATCTCACATACATTTAATTTGTTTTAAAGCACTGGTAAAGGCTGACTTTACTAATCAGAATGTATATCTACCCACACAAACCCTTTTCAGCAACATTAGTAATAGATAATGAAAGACTGGGGAAAAAAACAGAATGTCCTAACCTATTTTCTGCAGTTTGCCTGCAGTTCTTTGAGGACATTTCGTAACAGTCACTGTTCTATATTAGGGTTATATCTTATGAACTGCAGTGACAAAAGGATGTCTGTGACAAAAGCAGTAATCCACTCAGCTATCCACATAAAATACAGATCTGTGATCTGCAAGGTACAAGTTCTTTGCAGCAGGGATATTAACTCTGTGCGCTACTCTATGGCAAGTCAAAACTGCCACTTGACAAAACTCCAATATCTCTATCAGGAACATTAATCACAAGAGTTATCTTCACATTTTCAATGCTGCTTGAAAACTGGAGGACAAGGAACTCTGCTGAAGGTGTTTTCAAACATAAGTTATTGCTAAACACAGCGCCCCCCCACCTGAGGTGAGCGCCCCTCTCCCCAGGTCAGCGCCCTGTGCGGCCGCACCAGTCACACTCCCCTATAGCTGGCCCTGCCAGACAAGAATGGAGACGCAATAGAGCAGCACGCCTCAAAAGGCTCGATTAACTGCTGAATGCATTTTAAGGTGGTGCGCAAAGTAGTAGTTACCAAGATGGCTTAATGAGACTGCTGCCATCCAGTGTGACTTACATAATGTTATGTATAGCCATGCCAATGATGATAAAGTCAATACCATAAATTGGGGAATAGCAATACTAAGACTGGACAAGACTGTGTATTAAACACCATATTTGTTATCATACTAATAATGTACATTTCAAGACACCCTAGTAGGTAATCAAGTGAATGAAGGGACGCCACCAGTACATAGGCCCGGGTGGGGTCCAAACAAAGGGTGATATCTAACACACTTGTAATTAAAGCATGCATGATGTAATGCCCGCTGTATGGTTGAAAAACATTCATTTTACATTTCTTGTAATTGTCTGATTGGATATGTTATTTGAAAGGTAATGCATGGAAAGTAAAGGTAGGTTGTGATATGCTATACTATTAGATGAAAAGAGAATTACAAAAACCTTAACACGCGACCTATAAAAGTAGAGTCATGAGGCCAAAAAGGTGCTGAGATCTGAGATCAATGTTTCACCTTGAAGAGGCTGTATAATCAATCTTAAGAATGGAATGGGAAGCCTGTATGTGTGCACGTGTCATGTATATAACATTTGCAAACAATTGTGTCTTTGTCAAATTCTAATGATCAAGCAAACAGTTAATATAGATATTGTTCAAATGTTTTCCAAGGACATCACTGACGACCGAACCTAAGCCTGATGTAAAAATGAACACAAAACAAACATCTGACCTGAAGAGTGGCAGGCAAATTTGAGCCCATAAAACCAACATTTACCGAAATGAAAACCAGAAAGTCTAAGTGACCACAGAATCCAAATCAGGCTGGAGGAATAATAAGAAAATTAGTCATCAAAGCACCAACATCTACCCACAAGAATATCGAAAAAGTTAATTCACACGGAAATAGCATCTGACCAAAAGAAAACCATGAGGCATGAGTGACCACAAACTCACAGCATACAATGCAAATTATTTGCCACAGAGGCAACACATAGCCACTAGCGCAAGAGACAATTTGTGATCACAAAACTAATATCGTTCCATTTGAATAAAAGGAAACATAGGGCCAGATGTATCAAGAATTGCATTTGCGATTCTTAAATAGCGAATTTTACCGATTCGCTATTTAAGAAAAGCAAAATGCAATGTATGTAGGATTTGCAAAAAAAATTGTGAATCCTACATATTCCTTAATAGCAAATTGCAAATTGCGATTCGCTATTAAGGAATACCTTCCCATTCATTCCTATGAGCCTCTAGGCCCATAGGAATAAATGGGAAGACATTCGCAATATGCGAGTACCAAATAGGTACTCGCAAATTGCGAATGCAATTTCAAGGGTGATAGGGGGGCCAAAAGGCCACCCTGTTGCACCCCCTAAAAGGTAAGTGTGCACATGTGGCGCACATACATGCCCTAAGGGCATGTATGTACGCCACATGGCACCTTGAAAAATGCAAAAAAGTGCATTTTTCATGGAAATCGCATATTACCACCAACTTGAAGTTGGCGGTAATTTGCGATTCCTTAAAGGCAGGTCACAAATCTTTTTGGCTTCCGGCATTTCAATTAAGGAATCGCAAATTGGGATTCCTTAAATGCATTCGCAAAATAGGGAATCACAATTTTTGCGATTCCCTATTTTGCGAATGCCTTTTGGGATGATACATCCCAAAAGGCTTTTTCCCGTTCACAAAAGGGTCGATTCTGAGAATCGGCCCGTTTGCGAACGGGAAAAACGCTTCATACATCTGTCCCATAGAGACCAAAGAGTCAACATCTATACAGATAAAAATCAATGATCGCAGGCATTCGAAAACAAACTTCTCACCTGAAAAATAATAAATAAGGACATTGGTGACCATGGAGCTAACTTCTTAAAAGAAAATAATAGAAACATTTAAGGTCACAAAATAAGACTTTCAGCAAAGAGAAACCATAAGATCTGAGTGGTCGTGAAACCAACATCTGGCCTGAATAATAACAATGAAATTAGTGACTACAACACTAACTTCTCACTAGAGTAAAATGAGGGCCATTATTCACAACAAATGACAACAGGAGTAAGGGGAAAAAAGGACTACAACACCAAAATAGGACCATAGAACAACATCGGACCGTAATAATGTCCATTACTGCTTGAGAACAGAGCCAACATATGAAGTAAGAAAATCCACGCGGACCAAGTGAAGTAGGAAAATAACTGATGAAGGAATTTCAGGGAGCGATGGAAGGGATGTCTTTATCTATCTTGTTCAAACAGTCACATATAGTTGCCATACACCAACAGCTATCTGCATAGCTTCAGAGCCAAACAGTTGCCCATTTGTAGAACACGCAGAATAGACACAAGGCAGATGATTGTCCACTCACCTTAAACTCAGATGTTCAGACGTGCAGCCGCCACAAAGCTCTCTACTCAGGCTTGGCTGCACCACTGCTCCCAGTCAACGTCTTGCTGGTGGCTGGGCCACTCTTCTTAGGCCCCTGACGTAAGATTATCACAGTAATGCGCCACAGAAGTGGCGGCAATGCTATTCTAGAAGCCGTACATGTCACTGCATCATATGACCACGACTGTGTCTTTGATGCGGCTGCTTCGTCCGTTTCTGTGACTGTGCCTTGCAAGTGACTGCTTCTCCGTCCCTTGCACAGCACTCTGGAATTGGATGCAGTTCTGTACTCAGTGTGTCCCTTTGTGGTAGCTGCACTGCTGCGTTGACAACGCGCCCCTGTACTCTTTCACACGTCACCTGCTTACCTCAAATGAGTTAACAACACCACTATCCCATGGGCTTGTTCTACTCGCTCTCCTCCTATATCGTGGCTTCACCCTGTTCCCGCACACGTACCTCAGGACGACTGTATCACTGTACTTAATCCCTCGCCTCAGAATTGGCCAAACCACTATTCTGGAGTTTGCAACTTAAGGGCGGCTGCACTTTGGCCCTGGGCATATCTTTTGGAGAGGATGTATCAAAGCTCCAGAGTCTACTCCTAGAAGTGGCTGTACTTCTGTCTTTGGCAACTCCACCCGCTGCTTCCCTCCTTCAACACTGTCCCTCCGGCCTCACCTTGTAGAGCGCTGCTCCATCGTCTCCAAAGCCCTTTTTCCTCGGTGGCTGCCCTGCTGGCCTCAGTTCCACCCCTAAAAGTGCATCGACTGCTGTACACTGATCATTTATCAGAAGAAGCAGCGCCAATAATCCCGGGCCCTACTCTAGGAGGTAGGAGCACTGACGCTGTATCCGTGCCCTCACCTCAGAGGTGGCTGCGCAGCTGTTACTGGCATGTGCTCCAGTGGTTTTCTGTGCGACTCCTTGTCTCTACTGCAAGTCCGGAAGGAAGCTGTGGTAAGCTGAGCGGCTCAGACAGGAAGCTAAAACTGTGAACGTCGGGAGCATTTCTGTTGACTGTGTATGCACACCTGTTCATGGACGAGTGCATCCGGAAAACAGTCAAATCTGGCAATACACTATGCGCTTACAGGACCACACAAAAACACAAGAAAACATGTGTGTGGAACACTTACACTTCACATCTTGCTGTACAAGTTCACAGTTAATGACAGACCAGGACTTCTTGGATTTGCGTGGAGGCGTCTTATGGCCTCCAGGCAGATTGGCTGGTCCATCTGGTGTGAAACCGCTGACAGAAGTCCAAGACCCCAGTAGGATGGCCAAGTCTTCGGCAAGATCTACATTGTCTGCAGTGGTAAAGCTGCTTTGTCTGACCAGGACATTTTTCAAAGGAAATGGAAAGTTTCCACGGAAGCCGTGGCATCATGCAAAATGATGGTGCCCCCTGAAGAATGTGATGAGGACTCCCTGAGTCTCTAAGATGTCAAAGGTATTCATTGGCCTTGGGCTGAACGGGGTCCCGTTGAAGAGTTGGGAGCCCCCTGGAGGGTTGCACCCCTCCTCTTTCCCTCCCTCCCCTACAAAACATCAAAAGCAAAACCAAGCTTAGTCTTGACTGTAATGTCAAGGGGTCACAAATCATGGGAGAGAAAGAAAAATAGAGCAATGACTGATGCCAATATCGGTAAAGCTAGGGCAAGAAAGTACAAACTTGTCCTTACAACATTATTCTGATACAGTAATGCATACTCATACACATTTCTTATCCAGATGAATAATACAGTCTCCTAAACGGCATTAGTTGCAGGGGAATAAAGTCCTTCAAGCAACAAAATGAATACTGCAACTATAATTAACAAGGTAATCCCTAGTATGTGTCTATGCCTACGGTAATATTGGTTAGTTTCCTTGACTTCCCTACGGTCAGACCAGTAGGTGGAGAATAACAGCAGCAGAGTCTTCTCTGTCAGTCTCCACCTGTGCAAAACACAAAACCAAAGTTTGTAATGTGCAACAGCATTATGTACAAAGCTTTGTGAGACTTCCCTAAGCCTACTCCACGTTCTTCTCAAAGCAACCGTAATTTTATTCTTCTTTCACTCGGGCTAGGTAGTCTTCTTATCCCTTTCAAGCAACCTATAAAAGTCTCCTGTCACCAGCAGTTAGTTCCAAAATCTTCTGGTAACAAGCATTCTATCGGAAATGATTTCCATAGGGGAATGACACAGTTCATGTACTTCCACAGGAAACTCGCTTGGATCCAACATAGGAAATTCGAACATTTCCAAGACAACACGTACCACATGGCCATCTCTTGTTGGAATAAGAAGATAGAATAGTAAATATAATTGATAATGAAAGTCAGGCAACAGCAGATGAACCTCCAATATTGTCCCAGAATTCTCCAAATTCACCCTCTCGGTCATTTGCAGCCAAGTAAGTCCATTCAGGAGAACAATATCTCAGACAAAGCACCCTCAAGCTTTTCGATCTCCTAAAAATAGTACCGCCACCTTCGTCACCACTCAGATCAGATTCTTCAGACATTTCAGGAATAGCTGGAAATCCACTTTTAGCTGGCAAACTGAGTCTCCCTCTTTCTAGCTTTCTGGGACAACGCTCCCTTGCTCCTACTCGCAGTTGTATAACATTAGGGGGCATATTTACAAGAACTTAATGCCGCCGTAGCGTACATTTTTTGATGTTACGGCAGCTTTTTTTATCGCCGTATTTACAAAGTGCCGCAAATTGCGGTTAGCTGCACTTTTCCACCGTAAACGTTAATTTTCAGGATCGCCACTTCTGTTAGCGGTACTTAACGAAAATGAGATGCAAGGTAGGTGTTCCCACGAAAAAACTGCTGCTAACCCGACTTCGCGATGTTTACAATGAAAATCCCATACGTCGCCAATCCCCAAAACTACAGCTAAATCCAGTTAGCAGCAGTTCTTTTTAGACCAAAGAACAGCTGGTCTTAAAAATGGTGCTAATACACCTGTTTATAAGGAAGACAATCCCAGACTCTCATTGGCAATCTCAATGATGCCATGGAGGTACTGCTCTTGCAACTTGGAGCCCCAAGAAGACCACCACCACCGAGGCAGTGCCGCAGAAGAGAGCGGGTCTACCGTCAACGGATCACCCTGATACAACTCTAGCCAGAGGAGGTGATTGCCCATTACAGGCTAAAAAGGTCCTACATCCTACGCCTACTCAACCAGATAGCGACAAGGCTGCAGACACCATCCCAGTGCTGCACGAACATCCCCCCACAGACTAAGCTACTTGCAGTGCTGCACATGTTGGCCTCCGGTACCTTCGAACCAACCACTGCCAGAGTGGCCAGAGTATCCCAGGCATCCTTCTCAAGGTTCCTCCGCACTGTCTTGAATGCCATCATCAGCCTGACGCCGCAGCACATACTCCTCCCCAACACTGCGCAAGAACAACTTGCCAGCAAGCAAGGCTTCTAGGCCATTGCTGGTTTCCCGCATGTGTTGGGGGCAATTGACTGCACCCATGTGCAACTTGTGCCTCCTGTGGACACTGCACACATATACAGGAACAGGAAGCACACATACTCAATGAATGTGCAGGCAATTGTGGACCACCTGGGCCTGTTCATCAATGTCGTCGCCAAGTTTTCAGGCAGTGCACATGACTCATATATCTTCCACCAATCTGTCATCAACCAGCGGTTCCAGAATGGCATCTATGGAAATGGACTGCTTGTTGGTAAGTACAAAATGAACACACCACACACGTCAGGTCACCAATCATGTAGCTCAACTATGTGAAAATGTACATGTAGCAAATTGAATCATGTATACATTGTAACTGGGCCAACTACTATACACAAACACCTAATGCCAAAGAACAACATACGTGTAAGTAGTCCCAACAATTGAGTAGGCCACAAATAGTCACACAAACTTTAACTCACTCTAGGAATACAGATCTTGCAGAACTCACATGACAAAAATTGCAAGGAATCAATGCTGCAGGTGCCACAGGACATATGCTGGTGCTGTTCTCAATTTATTCTTACACAAAGACATGTGTCATACAGAACAGGAATAGGTGGATACACGGGTTGCACCTCAAAATTACTGTATATACGGGCTACAAAGTGAATTAAAGTAGTAATCTAACATGAAAAAGTAGAATTGGTGCCACTCAGGGTAAGAAACACCCCACTACCTAAGGTGTAGGTAACACAAGTAACAGCAGTGACTTTGGAAATAGCTTACAACAAAAGAACCCTGGCACTCACAATATTTCAGATTATATTATTGACATAATTCTGTCAGCCTAGCCTGAAGAAAGAAGAAAAAGTCCTCTTAACACAGGACACACGGAAAGTGCATTTATCAAGACATTCATTAGTTTATTTCATAAATATCAAAGTATCAAACTTAATACACACAATAGCAAGGACTCAGACACTTCAGTCTGGATAAAACAATCAAAAATCTCTACAATGATGGAGAAAGTAGTCCAGTCCTTGTTGCAAAGAACTTGAAACTGCCAACACGCGGCACAGACGGGAGGAGACTGCTTTTACCGGAGATCGGCGAGGAAATGAGGGACTTATCATAGCGCCCTGGATGCCGCATTAATCATCATCTATACTAGCTACAAAGAATATTTTGACATACAGATTACTAATACGATCCTTTCAGCATATGAATAAATGTGGTAGCTACGGAAACGGAGACTGAAAATGACTTAGATACTATTAAAAGACTTTGTTTGCTGATATTACAGACTTACTTCTATTACACCTGTCGAGCCGTCTAACTTCTCCGAACAATTCTTACACTTTTTAAGCCTTGAGAAAGTCACAGTGGTGACGAAACGCGTGTTGGCTGTTTCAAGTTCTTTGCAACAAGGACTGGACTACTTTCTCCATCATTGTAGAGATTTTTGATTGTTTTATCCAGACTGAAGTGTCTGAGTCCTTGGTATTGTGTGTATTAAGTTTGATACTTTGATATTTATGAAATAAACTAATGAATGTCTTGATAAATGCACTTTCCGTGCTTCCTGTGTTAAGAGGACTTTTTCATCTTCTTTCTTCGGGCTAGGCTGACAGAATTATGTCAATAATATAATCTGAAATATTGTGAGTGCCAGGGTTCTTCTGTTGAAAGACATGTGTCAGTACAACAATATGACAGATCACTCTGCTATCCTGTGCACAATTAGTTGACATGCACAAACAAAGGCACCCATGCACCATGGTGCAAGGGTGCCTGCGTCATGGCGAGGAAAGTATTTCTGCTTGAAGGGACACCTAACTGCACACAAACAATCACAAAAGTGGAATTAGCTTTACACTGGGTTGTGTCAGAATGTAGCATGCATAGAAAGAGCATACAAACAAGAGAAATGTAAATCTCACTCCACGTTGCGCATCCCTATGCCTCCCCTGGTGAGGTGTATCCATCTGATGCATTTCTAGGTGTTAATTTAATACCAGATGCACAAATGTAGCCAAAGAAATTTGTGCTGAGTGGGAACACACATGGCAATATCCATGGCCTGCCCACAACACGCATTTTAGCAGAATCAAAGTCAACATATACCAAAGAACATAAATACACGTGCGTTGTTGTGACATGTCCCAGTAAGTCGAGTGCACCAGGTAGCAGTGCTACTGCATCTCAAACAGTGACCCGCATGGTTTGCAAGGGGGATGTAACTAACCCACAATTATTACAACTTTTAGCATCCAAGTTCTTCTGGTGCCAGCTACCAACACCACAATAACTCACAATGAACTATCCTGCTGATGCACATACATTGCAATGTGCCAAAAGTCAAGGGGGCATCTTTGCAAGCCTCATGCACCACCGGTGCTTCATTTTCCATATGTGCAAAAGTGACGTACCAGTGGTGCAAGGGGCATATAAATAACCCCCAAGGTGTTTTGAGGTACCCAGACATCCAGACAGTTATAACATGGTGGTTATGCACAGGACCTGGACAATGGCATCATGGTGATGTGTAGGCTGCAAAGTATAGGATATTCAATGTCAGTGATGTAGGTCAATTGTATGTTCCACAACACGATGAAGTAGAAAGAACAAAGCTGCACAATGGACACAAAATATAAAAAACACTCTGCAAACACATCAGGCACAAATACTAATGGACACTTCTCTCCATATTCTGTTTCAGGTGATCAAGGATATGCACTGTCACCATGGCTGATGACCCCCATCAACGTGACCCACACACAGGCCCAGATAGACTACTGGGACGCACAAGGGCCATTGTAGAACGGACCTTCAGAGTCCTTAAATCAAGGTTCCCGTGCCTTGACATTTCGGGGGAGGAGACTCCTGTACAGGCCTGAACTGGTCTGCAAAATCATACTGGCTTGTTGCATTTTGCACAACATCTGTGTACAGACCCACACACCACTGCCAGAAGACCAGGAGGAGCAGGGCAATCCGGAGGATGGCCAGAATGAAGAAGCCGATGCAAGACACACAACAGCTTCTGCACTTGGAACAGCAAGGAGGGATGCCATCATCCACAATTTCTTTACATAATCACTATTAACAAATGTCTGGTCACAAACATTTCTTGCAACCAAAGTTCACAGATTGTTATTTTCCAAAATAAAATATCACTACAACAATGTCTTGTATGCATGGTTTCTGACTTCAGAAGGTGAACAATCATGTAAAGTCACGTTAACAAAATAACAGTGACATATAATTCACTCAACTAGCAGGGGGCATGACAACAATTAAAGAAACAGTGGGAATGGGACAATGTATTGAGCATCTGAACTTATGACTGTGTATGGTTTGTCATTTAGATTCAAAAGCTGTGTGTTGTGTTTTCAGAGGAACACATTCAGGTCTGTTTTCACACAAGAGTGTAGTACAACATACAATGTGTGTCTGATGCATCATGGTAGCTGGGGCCACCCAGCTTCAAACCATAATAAACAATGAAAGCCAGCAGCTGTGTGAATTCTGTGCCACAGGGAAAAAGGTAACTGACAATAGTCACAAAGATACATGACAATTGTGGACTTGCTTCACTTGCGTGTGTGGAGGATGAAGATTAAAATGATAGTACAGCCAGACTAATGGATGTATCAATACAGTGCCATGAATGCTTCTAACACCAAGCATACCCATTCATTCCACATTAGCATGTGACACTACCTCCCTAACTGACCCATGTGTCACTGGAATGACAAATAAGCACATGTATTTCATCACTAACACTGTGCATGATTCATCCATCAACACTGCAATGATCTCACAATGCTATAGTTCCATAAACACACAAAATGACACATAGGTCAGCCATGGGACAACTGTCAAGGTATCAGCAATCAACAACATGTATGTAGGACTACAGACATGGCAATGCAATGGCCAGAAAGCGTTGATGTTACATGCACAACAACATGATTGTGGCATGGTAATGAAGGTGGAGAATTGGCTACATCCTCATCAAATGACACATTGTCTGTTTTGAGAACCCCAAAACATAGAACAGACATACACATGAGTGAAGTGCAACAGGTAAACCAATAAGTACAACCAAAACATGCAAGTAACATACAACCAATTACATTAGGAATGGACATTGTATTGGTTTAGACGGCCCTGAAAAAAATGGAAGCACCATGAAGTTGCACCACCTCTCTCTGGAAGGTCACTACAAGTTAAAAAATGTCAAATGCATGATGTGTGTAATTCCGTTAATAATCACAACTATCCCAATCAAAATAGCCACACATCTGCAGGCACAAGTGAACACAGATACAACCATGCATCTAAAAATTAATTTCAATGTCACATATTGTTGTATCTCTAAAGGAATGTACAATATACTCCTGAAAACACATTTTTGTGCTAGATGGCCAGCCAACATGTATGCATGTGTTGCAGTCTAGTGTGGCCAACCAGCCACTCAACTCCAGTCAGGTGTATGCTAGACAGAAATCTCTGTCCAGATAGCACCAAGGGAAATCCACCGTACACCCAAGAGCTCAATAACATGTGCTGAAAAAAGCAGCACTTCCCGGTTGCCTCCTGGATGCCAACTTTGAGAAGCAGACTACATATTCAACATACCATCGTAAATCTGGGCTATACAAGCTGTGGGGCCATGGCTTTTGGACAGATACCACCCCTGGGCCTCATCTGCCTCACAACCAACCATCTCACACCTGGACAACAACACCAGGCCTCAAAACGTACCACCCTTTCATAATCAGTGACTCAGCCAGCTGAATCCTCAGTCAGTCCGGATTACACAAGCCTGGGTACAGCAGGGTACTCCGAGTATGCAGGGGAACCCACTGGTGCAGTAGATGCAAATGGCCCCTCAAAGTTCCCCAGCGACTGGTCCTCTGCCACACAAGGTTTGTCCAGGTCAGGGACCTCACCCTCCACAGCTAACGGAAAGCACAAATTCCTCCGGCATTATGATGTTGAGAGGCGCAGCACAAAATAGTATGTCTCCCCTGTCACCCCAGTGTAGTGTTGGTGCGTGTCATGCAATGCAGACTACCCTTTGTTCCTGATCAGGAGCACCTTGATTGTTCACCACTACAAGGTGCACCATGCGGGCTTCTCATTTTAGCAATGTGTCTACATCTGACATGCCAGACTTTGCCACCATGTAAGGGTCATTGCTGACCCATCAATGTCTACAACCAGGGCCCACAGGCTTGTGCATGATGCATGCACTGCCTCCAACGTCAGTCTGCAGTAACTCTGCAGTACCTGTGTCCAGCACTACGGGTCTCATACAAAGGCACAGTGTGGTCTCAAGTCCATGGGGACTGTCTGCGCTTACCGGCATTGGACCGCATGCTGTTGCAAGGAGTGCACATTGTAAAGTGCTGCATTGCTGTTCCCAGGCAACAACGTCCTGTCCATCTGGGACTCTGGGTCTTCAACATGTTTTTACATGGCTTTTTGTGGCTTGTGGACCTCTGCATATTTTGATCATGGCTGCTCCATTCTTCATTCTGGTGCATACATTTCTGAAAAAAACATCAGAGGTGCCTCTATAAGCTCCTGTATCCTACAGAGGCTAAACATTGATGCCATGCTTACTTACATCAAATATTTTGTCCTCTACCTGTCAAGCCGTCCTATCATTTTCTCTCCTAGCTTCAAGCTGTGTATCGTTGTCATGCTAGACTGATGGGCAATTGTGTCTGACACAAGCTGTTCCTTATGCCATGTAACAACGTATCGTACATATGTCGCTAACATGACAATGGATCTGCTTGATAAGCACTGTTTTAAAAAAAATATTTTTATTGATATGCAATCTCAGAGGTATGAATGAAGTACACATCTTATAACCTTATGTGTTAATACATGCAGTTGTATTTTTTTTTAAACACATAACAAAACTTTCCCTAGCATATCCCTCCCTCCTCTCCTACAGGCGAAAGGCATAATATTCTGAATCTAATTCCAACTGCTTTAAAAAGAAAAGGGACAAAGTGCTAATGTGTGACATGTAAGGTGTGTGCCCCTTTTGTGTTTGACTGGTGATTCATGTTTTATCATAGTTTGTGCATCATCCAATGGGCGTCAAGTATTTATTCGGGAGTAGTAATCAGGGTGGGTGTATCCCCCTGCACATCTAAGTCTATTAGCATTTGCCTCCATGCTCGTAGATCATCCTCTAGTTTCTCATTGCATCTAACCTGCTTCATCCTAACTTCCTCCGCCGTGGCCCGTTCCATCATGTCCCGTAACCATTCCTTAAGGTTCGGCGGGCTTGGCAGCAGGCATCTGATAGCTATGCGGCGTTTCGCTAATACTAATCCTGGGTTCAGGAATTTATGACTAAGTTTCTTTTTAATGGGTGCCGGTATTAGCCCCAACAGTAGTTCCTTTGGGTTACCTTCCAGGGCCCATCCTGTTGCTCATGTAAGTTTGTCTAATATCTCCTGCCAGAAATATCTTAATACACATACACTCCCATACCACATGTAAAAAGTCCGCTTTCGCATTCCTGCATCGCACACATTCATCCGACCTGGTGGGGTAGATGTTATGTAGTGTTTTAGGAGTAAGGTATAGTTGGTGTACAAAATTAAATTGTATTAATTTAAATTGGGCATTTGAGCTGATTTCCCGTGTACCTTTGTGTATTTTTTGCCACTCTTGTTGGGTAATGTCTATTCCTAAACTTTCCTCCCATCTAGAGTGTGCTTTTGGGGTAATCACAGGGGCGTCATCTCTGATGGCTCTATACAAGTGTGTAATGAGTGTATGACCTCCTGCCATGTCTAGGAGTCTGGTTAACGTCTGAGATGGTATAGGTTAATCCGGGAAAGTCAGCCAGATCTTGCATGTGGTAGCCAGCATTTTACTGTACTGCAGATATTGCCCAGTGCCTAATGCAAATGAATCAATGGCGTAGTCTTTAGTTATTTATTGACCACCTAGGTAGAGGTCTCCCAGTACCTCACAGCCCCCGGATTTCCATTTGGACATAGACATGGTGTTTTCTATTACTCTGAAAGGTTTAAGTATCCAGATGGGCAAATCTCGTGCATACAGGGCCCTACAGAGGACCTTCGTGACCATCTTTTCCCACATGCAGCCCATTAGTCTGATTAAATATCGGTATCTGTATGGAATCCTTGCTCCCATCATAAAGAGGATGGGGAGGATCACTTGTCCCTCGAGGGTCGCCAGCAATCTTTTCTCCTAGTTTTCCTTTTCGTCAAACCATTGCACTGCGTGTTGCAAGTTTGCCACCAGATAATAAAATTCTAAATTAGGGAGTTCTCTTCCCCCCTTGTCCCATATCTGCTGAAGCATCTTTAAACTGATTCGCTTCCATTTAGTGGACCATAGGAGTTCCACCATGAGCTTATCTAGTTCCCGGAAATATCTTTTGGGAATCTCATATAGGGAGTTCTGCATGACATACAGACAGCGAGGCAAAAGCACCATTTTAATCAGGGTGGATCTACCCATTATCGTCAGTGGGAGATCTTTCCAAAACTGAACCAAGGCATGCAATCCGTTCAGGACCCTACTTAGGTTCATGACCAGGAACCGTTGTCGATCTAATGCCAATCTAATACCCAAATAACGAGTCCCTTCCTTACACCATGGAAGGGGAAGTTGTGGTATGGTGGAGGGGGGCAGTTTCGCTAGTGTTCCAAGTGGCATAATTTGTGACGTTTGGGCATTCACCGAAAGGCCAGAGGTTACAGTGAATTCCAAAAGTGCAGTCAGAAGCACAGGTATTGCCTTCTCTGGTTCCCGCAGGTACAGTAAAATATCATCCGCCTAAAGAGAAACCATGTGCGTAGTACCTCCTTGTGAGAAGTTGGCCTGGTATATGCTGTTCACTAGTTAAAGTGGACACCTTGCACCAGTACAATTCGACTCTTATGGTAGGTAGGTTTAAGACAACCTTTATAGAAAGCTATCCTAGTGGTAGCTGTGGAGAGCAGCCTTCAGGCTAAGTCTTGGAGGAATGTAAAGCAGCTTGTTTTACCACACAATCTCTTGAATCACCAAATGAAAAGACACCACACAGGTATATATATCAAATATATATGTATTTATTACTAAACAACTCTCTACTAATCTCTTTATGAGATTAGAAGTCAGGAACATATGCACAAATCAACGTTTCACAATAAATTAAGCACAAATATGGCTGGAGCCCTAGGGGCGTACCAGACCATATACTAAAAAAGAGACTTAAGAACAACGACTTGCAAAGGGACAAGGCCCAGGGCCTTCAGAAGTGTTGGGGCCTCACGAAACCACCCAAGGCAGGTAAGTAAAGGACCCAGGGGGACGCGTGCAGTGTGTGAACACAGGCGCGGATCGCCGTAGACTTCAATGGGGCAAGTCGCGGTTGGAAATTAAGAGTTTAAGGGCACTTCGGGAGTAGCTACAAGCAAGTCACTTACAGGGTAAGTAGTTCTAGGGCCAACACCCACAGGAGCACCGTAGTGCTGGAGTTACCTCACCCAGGGAAGCCGGGTGCATAGGTGTCCTTTGGTGTCGGGTCGCAGCGTCGTTTTCAATGGGAGCCAATGAAGACTTGCTGCTTGTGAAGTCCGAAGAAGTCTCCGGTGGAATCCAAGCCTGGATTCGAAAGAGGGAAGACCTGAAAGCAGAGGGGACAGTGTTCAAAGTCACTGGGCAGTGACCCGGGGCAAGGAAGATGAATGCCCACCGTCGTTGGCAGATTCAGGTCATTCACGGGTGTCTTAACTCTTCAGCCACGAGGTCCAGGAGGCGTCGACGATGACCAGGAGCTGGATTCGGCGTGTCCCACAAAGTCTGCAGCTGACTGTGGTGTCGGCAACTCGATTGGAGCCAACAAGCCTTGGTAGCAGCAAGTCTTGTAGAAAGCGTAAAAAGTCAATGGTGCAGACCAGCAAGGTTTGAGGAACTCACCCAGCGAGGGTAAGTCAGGGCAAGCCTGGAGCAACCAGGGGAGCCCTTTGGTTCTTTAGAAAAGTCTTCAGGGGACCCACAAGCCAGCTGGCAAGGGATCGCAAAGACACCTCAGGAGGATTTCTTCAACAGGGGCCCACGGTCACTCGGGATGGGGTAGGCCTCTGATCTTCGGAGGGATTCCTGCTAAAGGCTGGGACCACACGTGGTCCAAAGTACAGGTTCGTAGAACGTCGTGAAGGGGTTGCACCCGACAATAGTGCACGGTACCCAGGGACTGCAGTTCCTCATCACTCGTGGGGTCCACTGGCCTCAGCTTCACTGGGAACTCACAATGGCCTTTGAGAAGTCAGGAAATCCTTGTCTTGGGCTGCAGGGACCTCGGGCTCCAGCGGGAGCGGCGTAGTTTGCAACTGTTGTTGTAGTTGTTGGTGCCTGCCAAGCAGGGGAGTCACTCCTTGACTCCAAGGGAGATTCTTCAGTCTTCCAGAGGTAGTGGAACGTCGAAGGTCCAGGATTCTTCTTTAGAGCATCGTCCAGGGGTATCTAGTTTGCAATGCACAGGTTCCCCCTCTTATACTAAAAGGAAGGGAGGGACTAGCTCTATGACCCCACCTATGGGAGGGTCAGGGGAGTGGGTGGCTACACCCACTTCCCTTTGTCCAGTTTCACGCCAGAGCAGGGGCAGGTAGCCCCTGAGCTGGTTTGAACTGGCATATGCACAGAGGAGCCTTCTGCTCCCCCAGTGCAGGACTTCAAAGCACTCTAAGAGTGCACCCACCCAGCCCCAATACACTAAACCCTGTCTGGAAGGTGGTCACACCATCCTGTGACAGGATACCTATTGTTGGGCTTCCTCCACTGCGAGTTTCGGTCATCAGCAGGAGGGCAGCCCAGTGTCTGTGACTGGTGGCATCCATTTTGTGATGCCAGGGCTCTTCAGGATTCTACTGCATTTCCACAGTAGGTACATGTCTATCCCTCTAGAAGGGTGGAATGCTACCCCCACCGCCAGAACTGGCGGGGGGTAGTATTCCAAGATGTTTGACACCAAACACGACATGTTTCCATGCACCCATCCCAAAGTTAGCATTTAACGCGAGGTTATAATGCGCTTAAGAGTATATGGTCAGGCTGAACTACAAACAGCATCAGAGAAGGGACTCCGAATGCTGCAGAGGGGCTCTGCTCATGCAGGGGCACCCTCTCACATAGGAACCAAGCACTCTGCCTTCAGGATTGATAAGGCCTGCCATAGGAGTGACTTATAGGTTTATATGTGTGTATCTATGTAGTGATATAGGTAGCCTATATCACAGTAAGAGGTGCATGCACCACCTTACCCAGGCTGCAGTAGCAGACCTGTGGTGTCAGATTTAGTCTGCTTCCCAGGGGTGGCATAATACATGCTTCAGCCCCTGGTAGGCCTGTGAAGTACCTATGCCCTTGGCACCTAAGGTACCATATACTAGGGACTCATAAGGTACCACAGTATCCAATCACTAGTGCACCTAGAGTGCACTCCAAGTCGTTTAGAGAGAACAGAGAGGCTGGGGCCCTGATTGGCAGGGTCCCAGCCTGACTATAGCCAGGAACCAGTGTAAACATCAGAAAAAAAGTGGGGGCAACATAAGAGGCAGATCCTACTCTCCTACACTCCTATAGAAATTTCCCAATGATTTAGTCTGTGTCGAAGCGATACAGCCAATGGTTCAATCGCCAATGCGAAAAGCAATGGGGATAGGGGGCATCCCTGCCGGCTGCCCCTACAGAGCGAAAAAGACTCCGACACATGACCACCTATATGGATTTGAGCTGTTGGGGCAGAATATAGGAGTTTCATCCACTTTATATATTTGGGCCCGAATCCCATTCTCTCCATAACGTGCCATAAATAGTCCCACCTCAACGAATCAAAGGCCTTTTCTACGTCAAGAAAAACAAGCACGTATGGGCCCATCTGGACATTGGGTGCTTGTAGAATATGGAAAAGTCGATGGAGATTCGATGCTGTACTTCTTTTGGGTGTAAATCCAGACTGGTCTTCGTGTACCAACCCAGGTAATGATTGGAGTAGGCGGCGTGCAAATAACATCCACATTGAGCATGGAAAGGGGTCTGTAGGATTTTACCTCGTCAATAGGTTTACCAGGCTTCGAGATTTGCACTATCATTGCTTCTCGCAATGTATCAGGGAGACGTCCCATCCTATAAGCCTCATTATAAACCTCCAGCAGTTTATCGGTGAGTAGACCTGCGGTTTTATGATAAAATTCGGCAGGTAGGCCATCACCTCCCGGGGTTTTCCCTGGTCTCTGACGTTTTAATGATTCTAGAATTTCCTCTCCTGTTAAGTCTGCTTCAAAAATCTCACTATCTTCCACCGATAGGCTTGGGAGCTATATACTGGCTAGGAAGTCTTGTATTATGGGTGTTGTGTATGGAGGATTGAACGCATAAACCTCCATATTGATAAACACTGTTAAGAAATAATTTCAGATTTGCAAACTCTCTATTGCATCCACAACCTCTTTGAATCATGCCCATGAGTGATTTTGCACAGTCTGTTGTAAATGTGCACATCTGCAAATACAGCAAAGCAAATACTCAGATGTGATTTTGTGGTCAAGCCTTTGCATTGTTTGCTGCATCTCAAATCTGAACTTCAAGTAGTGAATGCCTGATAACCATGTTCATGTGTGTTGCAAGCCCGTTAAACAGGTACAGACATCACGGCAATGTGTAATGTGACAGTCACATATGTGCTCACACATACAACCTATGCTAACCATAATGACTACCACTGATGCATGCATTTACAATCACACATGACTAGATGTGGCTAGGCATCATTGTAAAGAACAAGGGCATGTTGACAGCTCAGGATTACTGATATCATGACATGTCAGAATGACTGAAGTCACCTACACAACACAGATCACATCCCATAGCCATATGGTGTCATTAGTCATGCAATTTCATGAAATATGGTACATCTGATGATCAACTTGAACTTAGCGTTAAAAATATTGCCGCGTCAACATGTAAGCGATAATGTTTTTCATAACCGCCATTGAAAATAATCGCAAAATATATGTTACAGCCATGAAAATTTCCGCTTAGCCCTTTAGCGGGTAAAATGTTCTCACTGAGTCAAAAAACGTGCTGCAAACACCCAGGAAGTGATGTCTGTCTGTGTCATGGAAGAGTACTTTACACTTTCACTTTCTCTTTCAACCACACTGTTAGTGTCTATGGGAGTGTTGAAGGTGTTTGGAGTTGTGTGCTGGTGTTGTTGGAGAAGAGAGTGGTTTTGTGTCCTGTGAATTGTCCCTAGTGTCTCTGTCAAATCCTGTGTCTCAGTCTTTACGTGTTTTTTGTGTCTTGTTGATTATCTTGTTGGGTGTTTGTCCAAGGGGTATATTTGTCTTTCTTATGGTTTTAGGGTAATTTCTGGTGTTTTATTTTTCTATAGCGGGGTTAGCTGTGTGTCGGGAATTGTAGGGTGTGGATAGGGAGGGCAGGATGTCAAATGGGGCATTGGGGGGGCTTCTTCTGGCTCGTAAAGTTTTACCTGCCACTGATGGTGGAGAGTGGGTGACAGGTCCTGCAGGGCTATGGTGTGCATGTCCGGAAGGTGAGGTAGGAGCATATCCACAACCACATGATGCGGTTCTTCGGGGTGGACAGGACTATCCACCAATGGAAGCACAGATGGCAGGATTGCGTGGGACATGAGGGAGACCTTTTGGACCACCTGAGAATCATCATTGGCAGGCCAGGTGGTAAGTACCTGACAAAAGTTTCATTAAATCACAGTGTGTTTTCTCTGTCAAGAAATGTAGTCAGTGACACAATGTAATAAACGCTGCAGGATGATGCCATCCATTTTTTAGTGAAGCTAAGCTGCCTAGCTCAAACACAATGACACTTGCACCATTGTGCAAGTGTGCCAGTGTTGATGATGATGTTTGACCATGTGCAGGAATTTGTTCCCTCCTTCACATAAAAAATCATGAAGTGCTGTGTCAAGTCTCAATGTGTGCTGCGCAGTGCAGCATATTAAGATATTGTTCAAGGATATGTGTGTGTGAGGACTCACAACGTGTATGAAGTGCCCATGTGAGCTGCACAATGCAGCACACATGACAAAACACACTACCTGATGGACTAACTTGTCTATCCCTGTTGTGCAAGGGTCTAAGCATTTGTTAATAGTTCCCAATGTAGGTGCTGGATCACATGTATGCCACACTTTTGAATCAGCTACATTGCAATATGACATGGGTGTTGTTGTGTAAGGTCCATCACAAAACCCATTCCCATTGGAACACTTGTCACTATTTTCAGTGTGTAGGTCTGTCTCATACACAATGTGGGATCAGAACACGTCAATTATCTGAACACACCCTTGTGAATTATGCTAAGCACATATTGACTACCCAATGTCAAGAAACTGACATTGGGGCTGCAAACGGGGCCTTGGGAATGTGTCACTCAAGTAATGTGTGAAAAATTATCAAATATACCGGCAGGGATGTCTTGTAGTCCACAAGGCTGCAATGGTTGGGTTTTGTGTGTCAGACAGGCAATGCAGATCCTTTCATGTATGCAAATGAGATTCTGCACCAGAATTAAACTATGAGAAAATTGTGTGGTATAATAGAAAAGAACACAAAATTGGAACGTCTAGAGAGGAGTACTGGTCCACAAAATATAGGAACTAAATATATACTTCTATATGTTTTCCCTCTCTATAGATTACATATGGTTAGCATCTTGAAGAGGGAGGAAAAATACCATATTGTTTTATTGTCCTGAAGAAGGTGGTTCTAGTAGTTGCACCCACCGAAACGCGTCGACGCTGAGCACTGCTGAATCCGACCACAAGGAACTACTGGAATGAATGGCTTCTCACATTCACCAGGACATAAACTTGATGTGAACTGTTGGATCAGCTAATGCAACAGCTTTTTTCTGAACTGTGCAAAAAGGGTTCCCCATTAAGATATCGGTTATTTCAGATATTTCCAAAAAGTGTTTTTTATATACTGCACATATTGTTTTTAAATTGTATATTGCATGTTAAATATGAATTTTATGAAATTTTATATGTTGTGATAATAAACAGTAAGAAATGGCAATTTTATATAAAGTAGAAAACTTTTTCTATTAAAATAACTTTTATATAAAGAAAATTCTCTTTATTGTTGGATCTCATAATTGGTGGTATACAAGCCTGGAGGGTGGGTTCCACTGTAACCTCATGTTGAATCTATTTACAGGTTATAAGTAACTGAAGCGAGTCTGTGTTTGTATATGAGTGTGTTTGCTATAGATCTCAAAGGGGAATTCTTGTTCTCTTCACTGCAACATGAACAGAGACAGAACTGTAACAGGCCATCGAATTGAATGTAAATGAATCTGATGATGAACATGACACATGTGGAAAGTCACATCTGATACTAAATTAAGTTCTTACACATTTCACAGCTGAAAGACCATTAATAACTCAGGGTGACGTAGATGCCTTCATTGACCCACATGGCACTGATGAGTACCTTCCTCATATATGTTTAGTTTTTGTGAGGTGTGAAGATTAGATGAAAATGCTCCTGTATGTAGTTGAACATAGTCTTGGTGTGTATCACATGGACCTCGCCTCTAGTGTGATGAGGCAGCCGTAAATTAAGATGTATGCACAAATATATGATGTAGTGATGGAGCACATCATTTGTATTCTTGACTTGAGGTTGCACATCCCCAGTTTGTCAAATTCATCTCTGCACCGTGTTAGCAAATATCCTGCTTATCACTGGCTTTCCCCTGTCTCTGAGCAATTTTCACGGCATGCCAAACATGTAGGCACTCTGCCACAAATGTGTAATGGGACCTGCTTTGGTGCTAGCCATAGCAAATGGACACTGTTGTGTATGCAAATTAGTGTTGCCACATTATCATGGCACCTTGTTTGCCTACATGCATTAGCAACATGTCAGACCCGTATTACTGAGATGTTGTTATGTCAATACAATACAACATCCATTTCCAAGGGTGCCCATCTGAGATATGTTCCATCAGATGTGTGATACTGTGGTATCCATTGTGTCCAAATTTGTTCTTTTCTTTGTTTGCTCTGGCTGTGGGTGCTCATGCCCAGATAAATGCTGTATGGAACTGTCACACAATGTGCAGCAAAATGGGTAATACTGTGATATCAGGTGTGAATTCATGTCCAAATCACTAAGTGTAGATGCCTTTTATTGCATCATGTGTACGTGACAGCTTAGGCTCATGTTGCATGGCTACATCTAAATGACATGTCAATTTGTCAGTCTGTACTGACTGAATCAGTCAATGAAACCTGTGAAGTCACACAGACCCCTTCACTGAGGCCTGAGATTCACAAGGGGTATGTCACTCCGCCAATGCATGTGGATTCCACAGTGTACATACAGGACAGGAAACATGTGAGTGATGTTGGTGATGTGTATGACCGGACATGGAATCCATGTACAGCCTGGACTGAGCTAGCTGTCAATGATGACAAAGTCATTGTTGCACCACTTGTCAGTTACAGGTATCAGTCAAAAGAGTCTGACTCATACACAAGATGAAAGCTGGTGTACGTGAGGAATTAGTTTGAGTGGCATGAGCCAGAGTCACACCTCTTTTGGATGAGTCGACCTCACTGAAAGAGATACTTAGTTGCTGAAATTTGATTATGGTCTATAGTCACTGAATTGCCTCTAAACTAGTGTATCTTTGACATGATTGTACATATTACAAGGACACCATTGCCTCCGCCACTTTACTTGGAACAACATTGTGGTTGCAACAGTGGCTTAGCCTTAGTCACAATGCAGCGTTAAGCCAACCCCCTTGGATTAATGCACAATAGTGCTTTAGGCCACCTTTTACAATCATATTTTGGGTGCAAATGGTGGGCAATGTCTACCTGCACAGCCAACATTTTGGAGGTCTGGCCCCTATCTACAAGCCCTGCTTGAATATGTTGGAGTGCGTAATGTGTAATACCCTGGCAAAAATGTAATAAAAAATGCGCAGAAATGAGAATGGTTTATTTACTCATCATCTCTGCTGTTCCAATATGTGCTGCGTTGTTTGGCACACATGGAAACAGCAAGAGACCATTTATTGTTCATGTGCAGGAAGGTGAGCCTTACAACACATAAACTATTTTCTTTTTAATTACATTTTGTAACTTTAATATGTTCTGCATTAAGCAGCACACATAGAAGTGGCAAAGCGTCATTTAAATATTGTTTATGTGCAGGAAGGGGCACCCTCTGGCACATAAACAATCTTCCCATCAACGCAGACACACGTGCACCATGGTGCAAGGGCGCCTGCGTAGGCTCAAGGCTACTAATTTTGGTAGCAGTGCAGGGGTAAACAGAGGTCTGCACCTTACTGTTGTAGATATGGTGCAGACCTGCATTCCAGAAGTTGCAGGGCGTGGCGTTAAGCCAAGGAGGCCAATGCCACGCTCCACCACTTCCTTTTTTGTGAAAGTATCGAAAGTATTGAAGTACATATTGGTCCCTTTAAAGACATGCATCGGTTTGTAGTGTGTGACTCAACTCCAGTGAATTTGTTAGGAAGGGATTTGTTGTGCAAAATGAATTGCACAATTTACTGCACACCGGATGGTATTGCATTTCAGACACCTGAGGAGGATGTCGCGTTTAAAATGGTGTTAGCAAAGCAAGGAACAGAAGTGAATGTGTTATATTCGCTTCTTACAGACAAAAGTGTGCCTGAAGAATTAATGAAGGTAGTGAATTCGGAGGTATGGGATTTCACAGGACAGGAGATTTGGTTGATGAAGAAAGTGGATCCGATTAGAATCACAGTAAAAGATGGTATTAACTAGCCAAATACGCCACAGTATAAAATGAAGCCAGAAGTTATAGCAGGAATAACTCCTGTAATTGATCAAATGATTGAACAAGGAATTTTAAAAGAGTTAATGAGTAGTCCTTGTAATTCACCTATTATGGGACTGAAAAAGCCAAATGGAACTTATAGAATAGTACAAGATTTGAGAAAGGTAAACAAAATTGTTGTGCCTTGTTGTCCAGTAGTGCCAAACCCAGCAGTGATTCTATACCAAATCCCACATGATGCGGAGTGGTATACAGTGATCGATTTGTGTCATGCATTCTTTTCGATTCCCCTGCATCCAGATAGACAGTATTTGTTCGCTTTTCGGTTTGTGGATCGTGTTTTGGCATGGTGCCGAGTTCCTCAAGGCTATACTGAGAGTCCTTCAATTTTTAATCAGAGATTGAAAAAGTGTTTGGAGGATTTGAGAATGTCTGAAGAGTCTGTTTTGGTTCAGTACATTGATGACCTATTGGTGGCATCAAAGACTCGAGATGCCTGTGTTGCAGACACAGTTGCTTTACTGAACCATTTGGCAGAGGGTGGACATAAAGTGTCCCCTGCAAAATTACAATTCTGCCAACGAGAAGTCCAATACTTAGGTCACAAGATTGAGAAGGGAGTCAGAAAGGTAACATCAGAGCGTATTCGAGTGATTAGGGATATGAGACCGCCAACGACACAAAGGGAAGTGCGAATGTTTTTGGGAGTGATTGGATAGTGCAGACAGTGGATCAGTGGATTTTCACTGATGGCAAAACCTCTACAGAGGTTAACGAGGAATGATGTGAAAGATCCAGTTAAATTGGATGAAGAAAGCATGGATGCTTTTGTTAAACTGAAAGACAGTTTGTGTAAGGTTCCGGCATTAGGAATGCCTGATTATTCAAAGGATTTTGCATTATATTGCAGTGAAAGAGATGTATGTGCACTTGCAGTTTTAACTCAAAGGCATGGAATGTCAAGACGACCTGTGGCATATTTTTCAGCCACGTTAGATTCAGTGGCTGCCGCATTACCTGGATGTTTGAAAGCAGTAGCTGCTACTTGTGTGAGTCTGGAACAGAGTGAAGGGATCATAATGGGTCATCCTGTGAAGGTGTATGTGCCACATTCTGTTGAGATCCTTTTAACAAGAACACGGACTCAGCACCTCACCTATAGTCGGCTGACTAGGTATGAGAGAGTGATTCTGGGTGCAGAAAATGTGACAATAGTGAGATGTACAAATGTGAATCCTTCTACTCTATTACCAGATGTTTGGGATGAAGAAGTAAAGGATGAAGCTGAAGATGATTGTTTGGATGTGATTGAATTTTATACCAAGCCCCGTCCTGACATCAAAGATGTTTCTCTTGAGGAATCTGATTGTGTGATGTTTGTTGACGGTTCTTGTTTGCCGACTGGCATAGGTGTGTTGAGTTCTGCCTATGCCGTCTGTACTGTAGCGGGAATCCTGGAAGCATCCTGTCTAAAAGGGGTAAATTCTGCACAAGTTGCTGAATTGTTAGCTCTAATTCGAGCCTGTAAATTGGGAAAAAGTCAGAAAGTGACCATAATTACTGATAGCCAATATGGCTTTGGCATTGTGCATGATTTTGGAGAACTATGGATGCAGAGGGGATTCCTGACCTCTTCGGGGTCCCCCATCAGGAATAGTCAATTTGTAAAGGAATTGTTGGAAGCATTACAATTACCAAAACGAATTGCAGTGGTCAAATGTGCCGCACATAAGTCAGGAGATGATTATGTGACTCAAGGCAACAGATTTGCTGACCAAGTAGCACAATATTGTGCAAAGAATGAGACTTCCATAAATCGGGGAAAAGCAAAAGAACATACGGTTTGTCAACTTATGTTTACTAACAACATTGAAACATGGGATGAAGTGAGACAATTACAGGAAGAGGCAGGTGATGAAGAAAGACAAGAATGGGAAAAAGCAGGATGTAGGAGACGAGAAGATGATGATGTATGGCTATATAGTGATGGAAGACCAGTCATGCCAGATAGTTTACTTTCTCATATGGCAAGGATGTACCATGGAGTGACACATGTTGGCTGAGACGCCATGGTCAGATTATTCAAACAAACGTGGTTTAATACTAAGTTCAGGACTATTGCAGAGAGCCTTTGTCAGAGATACCTGACGTGCCAACAGCAAAACCCAGGAAGAAAGACAATAATTAGTCTGGGAACAATAGGGAGGGCAGGAGGTCCTTTTACCAGACTACAACTCGATTTTATCGAGTTGCCTCCATGTAACAAGCTCAAATATGTGTTAGTAATTGTGTGTTTGTTTTCCCGATGGGTAGAAGCTTATCCCATAAGGAGGAATGACAGCCTGACGGTGGCAAAACTTTTGTTGAGAGAATACATTCCTAGATATGGTTTCCCAGTCACTATGGAAACAGATAGAGGGACACACTTCACTAGTGAAACAATCAAACTGATTTGTGAGGCATTGAGCATTCAATCAAAACTTCATTGTGCCTATCGTCCAGAGGCTTCTGGAATAGTAGAACAGATAAATGGCACAATCAAGAACAGGTTAGGTAAAGTGTGTAAATCCACAGCACTGAATTGGCCTGACGCTTTACCCCTAGTTTTGATGAGTCTCAGAAGCATTCCTGACAAAAAGACAGGATTGAGTCCGCACGAAATATTGATGGGAAGAGCAATGAGACAAACATTTATACCTGCCAACAAATTGATAAATATATCTGATGATCTCATCCTTGACTATTGCAAAGGATTGACTGATGTGGTACGTTCTGTGTTTCATCAGGTTGGAGCAGACGCGACCACAACACAGCAGACTCAAGCTCATGACCTAAGCCCTGGTGAGTGGGTTCACGTGAAAAGGCATAGAAGAAAAACTTGCCTAGAGCCCCGCTGGGAAGGACCATATCAGGTCATATTGGTGACGACTACAGCAGTAAAGTGTGCTGGTTTACCAAATTGGATCCATGACAGTCACACTCAGCGAGTCCCAAGTCCACTTGAACCACGAGTAGAGCGGCATCTGGAGATCTCAAGCCTGAGTTCGGAATCAGAAACTGAAGTACAAGAAATTGGTGAGGTTAAAGCAATAGACTCTGAAACTGGTGAGCTTAACGAAAAGAAGCCTGAAGAGTAGCTTGATGATGAATTGCTTAGCACAAGTCAAGTAAAGTAGGCACCAGCTACTGGGACTGAAGAAACTGCTGTTGAACAAGAAGAAAGACAAATCTTAGGTGAAGAGGGAAAGTGTAGAGAGGAAGTAGGTGAAAGAAATACAGAAGAAGAAAAAGAAAAAGGAGAAGAAAGCAAACTTAGAGTAGGTACAAAGAAACAGAGGTACGAATTGAACAAAGAGGAAGAAATAGTTCAACCAAAGAGAGCAAGGAAAGACGAACAGTGGCCAAGTGGAGTTAAAAGACTGAAATATAGGGTGGTGAAAGAAAGACCAGAAAATAGGCTAGAACAAATAAGCAAAATTTCAGATCAGTTAGAACAGGGAGAGTCAGATGACGAATCAGTGCTGCGACCAAAGAGAGTGAGAAAACCAAACAAAAAGTTCAAGCCACCTGACTGGATTTATATAGTGTTGGAAGAAATTGAAGAAGAAGATTTAAACAAAAGAAGAAACAGCACTGACAACGAACAAGAAGAGAAAAGTGATCTAAATCCACCTTAAGAGGCTGTAAACAAACTAAGGTGTCGC
The DNA here is from genome assembly GCA_963921515.1 of Calotriton arnoldi. NCBI lineage: Eukaryota > Metazoa > Chordata > Amphibia > Caudata > Salamandridae > Calotriton > Calotriton arnoldi. The sequence goes on from CAWUFW010002850.1 coordinate 826,940, forward strand.
GTTATCAACTGAAAAAAGTTACTCTGAAGATTCAGAAGACGTTCTGGAAAATTGGATTAAGTTAAAATAAAAGAAGGGGTAAAGAAGAAAGCTTTTGAAGTGTGGGATCACACTACATTTTACTATTGGTAGAAACAATAGAAATAGATTTTAGAAAAATTATTAAAATTTTATAGAATTAATGTTACTATGGCAGATACACAAGTAACTAGACCTAGTTGTAGCCTTATGTGTAGATGTTATAAGGTTTGCTTATGTTTATTTTGTATATTGATAGTATTCTGGATAATATTAACAATTGTAATACCTTTACATTTGATAAAAGAAGATACACCACGTCCTAACAATTTAACAGGTCCAAGGGTAGACACTGACATTAGGCAAACACCTATTACTCACTTGAATCAAATAGATGCTAGTAGTTTACATCACAACAGATTAGTTACTAATGTTTCTCTGAATGTTTTCACTAAATTACTTTACGAATATGTGGAAACAATGGATGTGAGTGACTGTTATGTATGTATACAGTTGCCATTGTATGTTTCAGAAGGTGTGACTTATCATCACCTTCCTTTGACTTATGGTGTGACCTGTAGTGTCTTATCAAGTTTGTTGTATAGAACAGGTAAACTAGACTATTATTATTCCAATGTTGATACCATATTTTCTAAAGTCCCTGTAGTACCTGAATTGAATAAGATAGCACATGCAAATGTCTTGGGAGATTTTTTCCTGACAACCAAGCCTTTAGAGATAGAATATGCTAATAAAAACAACCTATCATGTAAATTGAAAAAGGAAGAGAAAATCTTTTTGGAGATGGTAGAAGAAAGAAGGGCTAAGTTTCAGAGAAAAGCTGTTGGAGAGAAATTAAAAACACCACCTTGGGTTTTTAGAGAAGGCAACTATGACAAAGGAGAGACTTATGCTGCAATGGCCCTGGATTGGTCACAGAAGGGAAAATTATGCTTATGTAGGGAGAAGACTAACTACAACAATTATTTCATCGGTTCCAGTGAATGTGAAGATACCTATAAAATTATTGGGGGTTGGGGATTAAAGGGAGGAACTGACCCTGTCTTGCCAGGCATATATTATGTCTGTGGGAGGAAAGCCTATTATCGGCTGCCAGATCACTGGTATGAAACTTGTTATCTCGGGATTGTCTTCCCAAAAGTCTACCATGTAGACAAAAGTACCAATGGAATCGATGAAGTAAAGCAAGGACTAAAACGTGCAAAAAGAGAACGTTTTTCAGAAATTGTAGGCGATATATTTGGAGCATTGATACCTGGAGTTGGGGTTACACTGAATGCATACAAAATTCGATAATTGTCCACAGTGGTTGATCGTTTATTAACGGATACTGCAAGAGGATTCTTGATGATTGACACTGAAATGATTGCCATGAGATCTATGGTTATGCAAAATCGGCTTGCCCTTGATATATTGTTGGCAAAAGAGGGTGGAGTCTGTGGAATGCTGAAAGTTCAACATTGTTGCACTTACATTCCAGATAAAAGTAAAAATTTGGAAGGATACATGCAGAATATCACTGATTTGCATAAAAGGTAACCCAACTAGAGGTTGACGGTGTCTGGGAGAGACTAAGTAAAAGTTTCTCTACTATAAGCAATTGGTTTTCTTCTATAGGTAGTTCCTTAGTAGGGAGAATAATAGTGCCAATAATTTTAGTAGTTACCATGATATTCATGATACGAATGACCTATGTTTGTGTGAAGAAAAGTCGCAAGGGAAAGAAAGAAAATTAAGTAAAGAACATGAAGAAAGAGAAAGAGAGATAGAGGAAATAGAGATGGAAGGGTTTAAAGAAAAATTGTATGAAAAATGTAAAGAGCAAGGGTCAAAAGACAAAATAACAACTATATAATATGAAAAACCGTATGTTTTGGGATTTTATGATGATAAAACCATCAAAGGGGGGATTGATGGAGCGAGGTTTGTAAAATACATCCTCCCGAAATTAAGTAACCCCATAATAATGTATTGACTGCATGAATTAATCAACTCTGAATGCACACATTTACATAAGGGGCAAATGCATTTTTCATAATATACTAAACCATGTTGGCATGAGTACGTATTAATTGTTTGCGCATTGAAAAACGTACTACTGCATGTTTATGCTGTGTTGTACATTGCACATTTTGCATGTTGTGCACAAATGACGAAAAGGTTGCTTTGAATTAATAGCTTTTGCTAGGAATTAATTAACACAGGGCATTAGTATGGTGGGAGGTAAACATAATGGGTTTATTTTCATGAATTAATATTCTTTTGTGTTTGTTTACTTTAGTACGGAATTGGGCCTGCATGAAAATGGCCTCTCATTGAAACCAGCATGTGGTTGGCTTGGTTGGTGTGAAATGCGCATGTGCCAGGATGGGTTGCCTGCTCGCAGACTGCAGAGTGTACCGGATGATGTAATCTGTGTGAAGGCCATGTTGACCTGTGTCTTATTGTTTATGTGCCAAGATGCGACAGCGACTGTGGGAACAGCCATCACTACGTGCAATTCGAATGTGAATATGAATATCATAATGAACAATGTAACCGAATGTATAAATATGAATGCTAGTGGTATACGAAATGAATTGGTCTTAAATCCTTCCTTTGTTAGAACCAGTATAGGATGGTTTGTGGGGAGAACTGGATGAGGCGACCCTAGTATGATTTATGACAACCAATCACAGACCGAGTTTTTACTGATACTGCAACATTGTAAGATAGCGTGCTGGAGAGAAGGGTATAATTGATATCCCAATTGGGGTGTGGCAAGGCAGTATGGCAAAGCAGTGCGGTCCGGTATGGCAGTGCACTCCGGTGTGACAGATCAGAGAGAAGAGCCGATCAGAACGCACAGAGAAGATCCAAGACAGAGAGAGCAGACCAGCACAAAGTCAGAGAACCTTTAGGAACGAGAACGTTGCGGGAGTGCTTGATAGGAGACTGCGACCGAGGAGGTAGATTAATTGGGAGATTAATTTAGTAGTTAGTTTATGACAAGTTTAGCTGCATCTGTCCTGTCCTGTCCTCTGAGCCTATCTCTGGGGACTTCTTGCCACAACCTCAGCCAAGGAAGTGGTTTTCCTGATGGGTATTGCTCCTTGATTGCTTTAATTTGCAAGTATATTTCTGCAAGTATTTATGCTGTACCTTCTCTTCCCCATTCCTATGCACGCTTTGATATCGATGCAAATGATTCCTTTTGATTACATTGCTTGATAATTTGTTCTCTTATATGCAATCTCGTGTGTGCACTGATGATCAATTTAAGAGCATTTAATAATATAAAATCATTAACTGAAGAAGTGACTTTGTGGTTATTTAGTTAAGTATTAACTGTTTAGTTAATCATAGTCACCATCAACTCTTCAACTAATGGTCCATCGACCAAAGGAAGAAGATAGTTGAGATTACGAATATTTAGAATTATATACAAATGTTATTAATGTGAAGCGTAGTGTTGTACTTAATAAAACTGACAAAATAAACCCCCCAAAATCCAGCGCCTGTCCTCAGGGATCATTTATGGGTAATGTGTGATGGGCCCCGTTGTTTGGTAAAGCAATTTATGTGTGATGAGATTTTCCTTGGTCCCTGGTTTCAGAAATTAGGGGGTGCGCTGGATCACTCTACATTTTCTCTATGTAGGCTGCTACATAGATAAAATGGCGTCCCTACTGGTGCCCGGCAGGTGCCGTCCGGGACTCCCCACCAATCACAACGCTGCCAGCAGCGTTGTGATTGGCTTACAGGAGGGGAGGGAGCATGCCTGTTCCTGTCCAGGAGCAGAGGCAGCGTGGGAGCCGGAGCTGAGGCGGCGCGGCGGGACCCGGTCAGGTAAGTTTTATATATTTTATTGTTTTTTGTTTTACCCCCCCCCCGTGTATTGCGAGCTGCGACTGGTCGTTATTAATAAGGACTTCGAAAAGCCTGCATGTAACCGGCGGTCGCCTGAAAGGACGGAAATTGTTGAAAACGTCACAGATGGAGGCGCGGTAGCCACGGTGCAAAGTAGTAATTTTGCTCTCTGCAACGTCAGCGTAGAGTCTTGCATTTTAGTTATCGCGAGGTAACATACCTTGCACGTACAACCATAGAAATCACACTGCTGTGAAGTGTAAGATGACATGAAGAAACACTGAATACACGAGCCCAAGCACTGCATCTACAGAGACTCGAGGTATACGATGTGCAGTTAAACACCAAGGCGCATTTTACATGAGGTAGCCTGCCTCCCGCCTGAAGCTGTTGAGCCAGATTATCAAAGCATTTTCCAGGAGCAAGTTATACCTTATAGTTATACAGGGAAAAGCCACTATATACATGTGAGAAACAAAAGAGACCAGTTGTGGCATTTACACGTGAGACTCGTGTACGTCATGGAGTTTCACAAAGGCAAGCTCAATGTGCACTCTTGAGGCTACGGGTGCACACCAGACAATGAAGCCTGCACCCAGGCACCCTACCAGCTAGAGCGGTTAAAGACGGACGCTGCTGCCGAACTGGAAGGTCTAATTTGCTGCAAACAATGCATGTTAATCTCCTGAATGTCAGGTCATTCAGGGCAGAATTGATTTGTCTGAGAGAAAGGTGGCAATGCACGCAATGGGCTACTTTTGGGCTACGCGACGTCCTTCTTCCACTTTCCTCCTCGTCCCCCGTTCTTTTAACGCCGGACTCCACACTGGGATAAACTACTGTGGTGTGGTCCTGATGCCTGCTTTGACTGTAAAAACTCGAATTTGGCCCTAAGCTGAGTGCAGGCTTTATATCTGTTTGGCTCTCCTGACGCCCTGGTTCTGGGCTGTAATAACCTTGATACAGCTGAACTGAGGAGCTTATTTCCATTATTCTCTTGTGCATTAAGGGTTGCTCCCCCTTAATCATAACTTTCCAGAATGGAGGAATGGGCAACCTTGGAGGAGGACGAATATGATTATTTTGAGGAGCAGCAGGGTCCCTATTTAGAGGACAAGTTGGTTGATGCCTTAGATGCTTCGGTCCAACAGTCTGTTAACATGGCCATCGAGACGGCAGTCCCTTAGACTGTCAACCAGGCTCTGGCGGCCACCCTGAAACCAATTACTGCGCAGTTGGAGAGCTTCGCCAACTTCGTTCCTTTTGCTTTTGTCACCCTAAGTGGGAAGGGTATGCCCAAATGTGGGTCCCTTGCTCACTGTGCGACTGGATTCAAGCTAGCCTGGCTGATGAGGGGTGATGCCACAATAACGGTCGCAGGATGCTTGTTTCTGGTCCAGGGAGGACCTGGCTTGGCAGTTCGGGCTGGACTGTTCCCATGAGGGGCAGGGCCAAGACTGATTTGCATATGGCTGGGTCCAAACTGGGGTGGCGTGGTGAGCAAAAGAACGATGGATAAACCCAGATTCTTGTGACGAGCGATGGATGATTGCACAGATACTGGCACAGACACGGATACCGATTAGTCGGATCACACTTCTCGTCCAAAAAAGAAGAAATCGAAAAAAGCACATGTAACTCAGCCATCACTATCTAACATGCAACTCTCTATTCCGTTCGATTTCAACCCACAAGACATCGTCCACCCCCAGTCCTCCGACTAGGCTCCCGCTCCAGAAGTCGCAGAGTATCTGCACCAGAACCTGCGCAGAAGTTTTGATAAAGAGTTCCGGAACCGTTTGTCGGGCAGAATGCCCCTGTCCCGATGTTCCTGACAAAGTGGCTGAAACTCCGAATATTGATCCTGATATGCTGGCATTCCTGAAGAAATTTGCCAAGGACCCTAAGAAGGGTATCGACCGTGCATGGCGCGGTTGTCAGGACAAACGTCTAGATCTAATTGGACTCCTTGCAAAAATGGTAGAAATGGCTCTCGTAGCTAAAGACACAGGTTCGCCTATGGACCCTGACATCTTAGCAGGCTGGACTCAGCGTGCTATGTTTGCTAGGGAATGCCAACTGCGCCGTTTCATTTGAAAGGCGCAAATCTTTACTGATTCGAATGGATTTTAACCTCACAGAACTTGCGTCCACAGAAGCGGGCCCCTTGGCTGAAGGTCTCCTCTTCGGGGACAGGTTCGTTAAGGACCTGTCCAAATACGTAGGCCCCTTTACATCCCTTGAGAAGACCCAAACCAACATCAAGAGAGTGTTTCAAGCTGGCCTTTTTGGCACGGCCGGGCGAGGCAGGGGCCGCTTGCCAGGCCGACACTACTACCAGGGTCCCCTTAGAGGTGGCTATAGTCGTGGCACAGGAGAATGGTAGGACACCACCAGAGGTGGTACCGTCTACCCCACCAGGCTGAGGTTTTCCCGCTGTCGCTTCAATCGAGGTGGTCACAGGGCTGGCTTCCAACCTCAAATTACCTCAGGTAAGGATTCGCAATACTACTTTTATTTCTCTGGATGGTTGTGTCTGTCACTTTCTACACAAATGGATGTCTATTACACAATATGCGTGGGTCCTGCAGACAGTTGAGGGTTTCCACATAGACTTTTACTAGACTCTGCATCAGGAGTTTCCTTCCCATCAACTACTTTTTTCACAACATGACAGCGATTTTATAGACGTGGAAATATGAGAATAGCATAGTGGCATACTGTGACATCAGCTCCAGGGGCTTCTGCAGCAATGTCTAACTAGTACAGAAGAGAGGAGGTGGACAAAGATTAGTTCTAAATCTGAGAGAATTCTACCATTTTATCACTTACAAGCACTTCAAGATGGAAGGTATATATCTGTTGGCGGACTTGCTGCGTGAAGGAGACGGGATGGTCCGTTTGGACCTCAAAGATGCATACTTAACCATTCCAATCTTTCCCACTTACTGGCGCTTTCTGTAATTCCAGTGGAGGGCAGGTGGCTGGAATATTTGGTCCTTCTTTTCGGGCTTTCTTCGGCTCCTTGGTGCTTCACCAAGCTGATGAAACCGGTAGTGGCCCATCTCAGGGAGCAGGGCATACACTTGATAATTTATCTAGACGGCATCCTTATCATGGCTACGTCGCTATCCCTGGCCTCACTTTATTTACAGATGACACTCTCTCTGCTACAGGAACTGGGGCTCGTCATCAACATGCCCAAATCAGTTCTTTGTCCAACCCAGTCAATAGAATTTCTGGGGTTCGTGATCGACTCTCAGACAGCACAATTGAGACTTCTGAAATCCAAATTACGCGACTTGAAGAAGGAGTTGGAATTGACCTTATCCAAACAAGCGATATCCTTGCAAGCTTTAGCTCACCTGGTCGGTCTTCTGGCTTCCTCAATACAGGCCATTTTTCCAGGTCTCCTCCATTATTGGGACTTACAACGTCTCAAGATACTCCATCTTCAGAAGGGCTTGTCCTACACAGATCAGGTTCCCCTGAAAGGGGACATTAGGGAAGAGCTCTGTTGGTGGCTGGGCCACGTGGATGCCTGGAATGCTAGGGCTATCTTCATTTCTCTTTCAGAAATAGTAATAGAGTCCACCGCCCGCCGTTGGGGCTGGGGGGCTCGTTGCAGGGAAGTCTCCACAGGGGGCAGATGATCTCTTCAGGAGTTGGCACTTCACATCAACTGCCTGGAACTTCTGGCGGGATCATTCACGATTCGGACCCTCTCTCCCAAGTCGATATCTTGTTGCAACCTTCTTCGGATGGACAACATATCAGCAGTAGTAGTAGTATATAACTTTATTCGGTTATTGCAACCATCAAAGTATCAACCAACATCATATACATCAAATGACCAATGACACAACAAATATATGTACAATAACAACAATAATAGCAGCAGTATGTCCATATTTAAAGTGCATAGTGCCTCAAATTACGTTACAATTGTAAATACAATAATAGCAGCAATAGGTCCATAATTAAAGTGCATAGTGCTTCAGAGTTGGGTACAATAACAGCAGCAATAATATCATAGTTGTTAAAAGACAATGATTTCATTAGCACTGTACATATGATCCAACAACAGACAGTACCTAAAAGTTACACCTAACAGAACAATACAGAATAAAACAATTCATCAATAAAAGTAAGCAATAAAATACATCCTTAATCCTTACACTGATCTAACTTTAAAATTGCATTGTGCTTATACCAGACTGCCTCTAAAAATTTGCTAACAGCTACAACTATTCTAGGGGAGAGATTAGTTTTTAGAATCCGTAATGCTATTTGATAATGTACAAGTCCCATTTCCCGGCAAATCGGAATAATCCACCTCCTACGAGGGGACAAATACTCTGGACAAAAAAATAGCAAATGTGATTCATTTTCATCACATTGTTTACACATTGGGCAAGTCAATTCTGACTGTGCAGGATTCCATTTATGTGTGAATGATCTTATAGGCAAGGTCCCCAAGCGAAACCGTATAAAAAGGCTTTTAGGGAAAGCAAAAGGTATAAAATCCATATAATCTTCCAATAATGGAGTAGATTTAAAATCAAAAAAACTGTTGGTCAGAGATCCTACATAATTTTTCCTTAGTACACATTCATTGATAAAATTCCAATAAGTAGTTTTAAGAAGATGCTGATCGACTTTCTTAAGTTTAGTAGGGTCATCCCAAAATCTACGGAGACCTAATATTCTCACCCACGAAAACCCGTGTTTAAACCATGGGAGCGATCGAGCACCTGGTATATTTAAAACATCGGTCAGGGATTCTCTGTAATCAACTAGCTCCGGTGTACACCAAAGACGAACCCAGTAGATCAAGACTTTCAAAGCCACTAAGTCTGATATTCTTTTTAATCCTAGATCTAAATACAATGGAATAAGAGGTGTGCTCTGGGGTAGACATAGCATTTTCCTAACAAAACTGTTTTCTACCAGTGCAAGAGGCTTAGCATCAACATAGCCCCACACTTCAGCTCCATAAAGAGCAGCCCCTTGCGCCTTTGCGCGGTAAATCTCCATAACCGGGGCTACCACGTGAGATACTGTTCTCTTTTGTGTTCTCAGAATGGCATTTGACCTGTGCTCAATAAGAAGTTTACTTTTCATGATCTGATCTAACCACTTAAAATTATCCATAAATCGTACTCCCAAATAATCAAAGTTTTCAACCCTCTCAAGGACGTCTTTTCCAACCCGAATAGTCGGATTACCTTTCTTGGCCCCTTGCCTAGAATCATAAATTTTGTTTTATTAACATTAAGCTCAAGTCCCCTCTCATTACAGAACCCTAAAAATGTATTAACCAGGATCCGGAGACCCATAGGGGACTTTGAGATGAGTAGGGAGTCATCCGCAAAGAGCAATATTGGTATCTTCCTGCCATTTAACATAGGAGAATCATTTACACAGTTTTCCAAGACATTAACCACATCATTTAAATAAAGGGAAAATAAAGTGGGGGCAAGGACACAGCCTTGCCTAACCCCCGTTCGATAGGAATACAATCGGTTAGTTCTCCATTTGGTCCCCAGCGTACTTGAGCATAGTTGTTTTCGTGTAATTTACTCAATAAATATACAAGATTGCTGGGAACACCCATATTAGTAAGAACCTGCCACAAATTCGATCGGGGAATAAGATCAAAGGCAGCTCTAAGATCAATAAAAGCCACATACAGCACACCCTTACGTAAAAGCACAGTCTTCCAGTACAATAATGTAAATCTAAAAATCTGATCAACAGTACTAATTTTACTTCTAAAACCTGCTTGGAAGGGGGAAATTATTTCTTTTTCTTCCATCCATTCAATTAATTTGTTCAGGATTTGGCGACTAAAAACTTTTTGTGCGTTATCTAACAAACTAATTGGCCTAAAATTAGCTGGGTTATTAGCATCACCCTTTTTAAAAATAGTTATTATCTCAGCCCCCTCCATGAATCAGGGATCGCTCCCCGGCGGAGATAGCATTCGATAGAAGATTAAAATAGCTTGACCAGATTAACGGCTCTGACTTAAAAAGATCAACCGGGATTTTGTCAGGTCCCGGTGCTTTGGCCATTTTAAGAGACTGTATTGCACGGATTGTCTCTTCAAGACTGAATTTGACAGGGTTACTATAATGTTCTTGCGCTATGTGTGGCGAGATAGCGTCCTCCACTAAATTAGTACCATTGTCAATATCATCCGACTTCCTTAGCGAATACAATGATGAAAAATTAGCTACCCAGTTGTCAGGTGGTATATTAAAACTTGGGTACTTTACTCCTTCGGAGTGTCTCTGGGCGACCAATTTCCAAAACGATCTACTGTCCTTGGTTTTAGTGGCTGCAAGTAGATCCTGCCAAAACTTATCTTCCCAATCTCTTCTAGCCTTTCTAAGCTGTGTTTTATAAAAACCTCTAGCGGAACAAATTTTACCTCTGTCACCCTCATCAATAGCTATCTTTAATAAATTCTTCGCTACTTTACAAGCAGGATTAAACCAGTCGTGATACTTAAAGTGTGCCGACTTCGTAGTAGTCACCTCTCTATAGAATATCTTTTGAAGACCATCGAACAACTGCATATGGACTGATAAAATAGGTATTCCTGCTGAATCTATCCCCTCGTAAGGGTCAAAAGAGGTAATAAACTGTTTATAAACTTTTGAATAAACATCCGGGTTAGCCATAACTTCCGGCCATCTAACAGCACGTCGATTATTGGTAGCCAGTGCTACAGGAACGTTTGTAAAAATAGCAGCACACCCAGAAACCAAAAGCTCTCCCGCAAGTACCACTTCGAGAGAGTTATGATCACTATCAGACCTAACGTTGACTTTCATATCGGCTAATAGGGGCCACAATCTCACATCAATCAATACATAATCAATTATACTGGCACACATACCTCTCTTAAATGTTGGTGCACACAGGGGATCAGAGGTAGTACGACCATTTAGGGCTCTAAGACCTCTACCAATGACCAGTGAAACTATCTGTAAAGCACATGATGTGAAATTTTTCCTCAGGGGCACCTGCAATGTAGGAATTCCCCATTGCTCATCTTCCTCCACAGTAGTCTCAGATAAAAAGGAGCAGGGTTCAAAGCCGGTGTTAAAATCTCCCGCCACTATAATTCTTGTATCCGGGGATAATTTATCCAATATAGTGTCCAATAATGCTAAAGTCGTAGACGTATCAATAGATCGAATTGGCCTTACATAAATATAAAAAATTGCCAAAGAGAGACCAGACGATAAGGTGACTAAAATTCCCATTAAATCTAAACAGTCTATTTCTATAGTAGTGACAGAGCTAAAGCGACCATTCTTGATCAAAGTTAAAAGTCCACCACTAGCTCTACCAAACTGAAGGGCTGGCTTGGCGTCTACACTAAAGGATGCATAACCATCTATATAAGTTTTCTCTATAGCCCAAGTTTCCTGCAGTAGACATACATCATACCTCGCAATATATCTTATCCAGTCATGATCACATAGTTTCTGGCCGATACCTGCAGTATTCCAAGACAATAGATTTAAATTCTGGGAGTTATTGGACTCATCAGCTATATGAATATCAATACTAGGCTCTATCATACCCTGAGATCTAATATAGTCATCCAAGGGTCGCAGTGTAATAAGTTCACCACTCTCCAGCTTCCCACATGACCTATCCACCATATCATGTGAAACAGCTTCAGTATTAGAGCCACCCAAAGAAGACGTTTGTTCAATAACATGATTTAAGCCACACACAATCTTTCCCACCCCTACTTGGCTCATTACCCCAGGGCTATTGCTTCCCAAGCTGGTATTTACGCACACAGGTCTTACATACAGTCAATCTAATGCATTCATGGGAGATTGTAAAGGAAAGGTGCAAGTATTAGGGACATCAGATGATCTAGCATAGCTCTCATTCGGTTGCCCCATCTGGGCCCACTGCAAGTTGCTTTTAGTTGTATACCAGTTTGTTTTCCCCCAACATAGTCACAAGTACGCAAAGCAAAATTAATTAGATTTTCAGCTAAAAAATTGGTACATAGAACAATATGGATATGATCAAACTGCGAGAGTGGAGTTGAACGTCTCTTTGCAAATAAAATATCAGATCTAATTATAGATAGACAGTTCCGCTCATGTCTCAACCAGTAGATCGCCTTATTAATCAGTGCCTCTGTATCTTCCCTAACACCTGAATTCAGCTTAGGAACCTGGACCATATAAATGGACCTATTACGTTTACCCTTATCCCTAGGTAGTTGATGGTCAAACTTCAGGGATAAATTCCTTGCAGAAGAACAAGGAGCAGAGCCAGTTGGTAAAATAAAAGATGGTGATGGAAAGAACACGGATGAAGCAAAAGATTGTGGTCGCCCTCTAAAGAAGGGAGGCTCAGACACTAACATTTGATTAGAAGACCACTTGGGTAAAAGTGCAGAGGGATTCATAAGGACAGAGTTAGAATTCGTGGCCAAGGGAAATGAGTCCTTTGGCTGGTTCTGTATTATAGATTCCGAATTATTGTTATTATTAAAGGAACTGGGACCAGTGAGGGCCTCCGTACAATGTTTCCCATTGGTCCTTCCATACACAGAGTCAATAGCCAGCCTTACATCACTACCCACTCCAGAAGGAGAAATCATATTACTTGGTGAAAGCCCAGAATTCATACAGCTACAACTACAACTACACACAAACTTAGATTTAAAAGACAGGACGTTTGATGACAATATTCTCAATTGGGTACAAAGCTCAGTCATTTTACTAAACAGCATATCATTGTCCACTAGAAAATTCTTCATAGCTGTATGTGCACCTTGCGGTCCTGGCAAAGAGGTAGTAGCCTGAGCTATAGAATCCAAGAGCTCAACTCCTTCAGGTACATCCAAAGGGGCAATTGGGCCATACCGGTTGGAACAGGGGATATTGGGAATTACAGCAATTGTTGGGTATAAAGAACATGGGGACTCAGTCAATTGGTCAGCAAGAATTATATCAGTAGACTTAGAAGATACAGACGCCTGATCCACGACGGGAACAAGCTCATTAGACTGGCATTCATAATCAGAGGATCGTAGTGAGCAGGGGTTCTCAGACAAAGATATGGCCGGGTTGATACCCCCACATGCAATTGATTTTTTAAACATTGCCGGAACCTTCGCCAATTTGACCTTATTTTTATTATTACCTGTTGTAAGCAACTGTTCCACTTCGTTAATTAATGTATCAATGTCCGCCAAAGTGGTTTCTTCTTGAGCAATACCCCCAGGCCTAACCCCTCGTTTATTTACTCCAGATTTCTTTGGCTTTTTAATACTGTGCTCATGGTTAACAACATTCCCTGCCTTCCGTTTTCCCATTTTTAGCAACCGGACACCAAGTTCTACATTCTTCTCCAACAGTACCTTGTCCAGTAGATTTACCGGGAGGTGTCACAGCCCAGTATCAGTCGATCTCAGACGGGCGCAGACCAGCCGTGGAACAGCGCGCTGAAGATGCTGGTCAGTGGAGTCCCCTCCTGGGGAGAAGAGCGGAAAATGCCTAAAGACGCTCGCAATCCCCCCTGTCAAGGCGCTATGGTCTGCCAGTAGACAGTCACACCACCCATGGGTACGAACGCCCGAGGGACAACAGTACCTGTAACGGGGTCCTTGATCGTAGTTCAAAGAAAGGTGGCCCAGCCCTGCCTCTACCTGGCGATGACGGGCAAGGACGGGCCCGCCCTTGGGCCGGGCTTCGCCCGGGCGAGCCCGCGCGGAGGTGACTCGCGCTTTTGAGCGTGTTTTCGGCGGTACTCCTCCCCTCCAGGGAAGGATCCTGGGACAGGTAGTCCCCAACAACAGCGGTGGCAATGAACAGAAATCACTGGCGTCCCGCGCCGCGGAGGTGACTCGCGCTCTTGAGCGCGTTTTCGGCGGCGGTACTCCTCCCCTCCAGGGAAGGATCCTGGGACAGGTAGTCCCCAACAACAGCGGTGGCAATGAACAGAAATCACTGGCGTCCTGCGCCGCGGAGGTGACTCGCGCTTTTGAGCGCGTTTTCGGCGGCGGTTCTCCTCCCCTCCAGGGAAGGATCCTGGGACAGGTAGTCCCCAACAACAGCGGTGGCAATGAACAGAAATCACTGGCGTCCCGCGCCGCGGAGGTAACTCGCGCTTTTGAGCGCGTTTTCGGCGGCGGTACTCCTCCCCTCCAGGGAAGAATCCTGGGACAGGTAGTCCCCAACAACAGCGGTGGCAATGAACAGAAATCACTGGCGGTATGATACATCAACAAGCTGGGGGCACGAGGTCCCCATTGTTGGTGGAGATTGCCAAGGACTTCTGGCACTGTTGCCTCTCTCACCAGATTTCAGTGATAGTGGAGTACATCCCAGGTCAATCCAACACAGTAGCGGTCTGGTACTCCTGTCACCTGAAGGATTACAGCAAGTGGCAGCTCCATCTGTTGTTGTTTCAGATGATTCACTCAATCTGGGGTCCATGTACGATAGACATGTTCACCTCCATACTCAATCGCCAGCTAGAGATTTTCTTCAGCTGGACGCCGGACCCTCTAGCGAGGGCCACGGATGCATTTTCACAGATGTGGTCCACAACCTTGAACTACACGTTCCCTCCCTTTGTCATTATCCCCAGGGTGGTGACCCAGATCTCTCACCAAGCGGCAGAGATTCTCATGGTCACCCCCCTGTGGAATGCACAGCCTTGGTTCACCATGCTGTTGGAGTTGGCGTGCGATTGTCCTCTCCTTCTTCCTTGGTCTCCGACAATGCTACAGGACCCTCAGGGGGAGTTGCATCCATTAATACTGTCGGGGCAACTGTCCCTGATGGCCTGGAGGCTTTTAGGCAACAGTGGACATTGCCAGGAATTTCAGAAATAGCTTCAGACTTAATTCAACAGGCCTGGGCCCCCTCCACCAGGAAGCAGTACTCATCAGCATGGCAAGGCTGGATGTGCTGGTGCTTGGAAAGGCATGTGGATCCCGTGGAGGCAGAGTTATCTCAAGAGATAAATTTTCTTTCACACAAGGCCGCAGAAGGTTTAACTTGCAGGTCGGTAAACAATTTTCAATCTGCCATTTCGGCAGGACATGCACAGGTTGACGGCAGACCAGTAGGTATGCATCCATTGATATGCAAGCTGCTTAAAGGTATTCGGATAGCAAACCCTCCTAAGGCTAAGTATTCCTTTTTAGGTCGAGCCTGGGCAGCACATGAGCTGCTCTGCAAGGCATGCTGTATTAAGGTATGGACGTGAAGCTCCGCCCACTCTCCACCCAGTTTTTTCATTGGCTTGTGCCATTGTTCATTGTAAACTGAGGCTTTTCATTAGTCAATAGGCTTAGTAGTCCCTCCTTAGTACCACCTTTTCCCATTTTGTAACCTCTCATGAGGACATCCCCTTTTACGTGTGTTGTTGCTTGGTAGGCTTTAATTACAGCCTCCGAACACTATTTTCTCAAAAGAGCTTTGTACTGCCTGCTCTTGTCGGCAGGAAAAGGCAGGACACCCTCTCTCCTAACGCATTTGCAATGCAATAGGTCTCGCATTTGTGAGAGTTCAAGCTATTGGCATTGTAAGTAACAATGCCTTTTATTTATCTGTTTTTTTTTAATTAATAAAAGGAAGTGTCATTTACAATGCCAATAGCTCAAACTCTCATAAATGCTAGACCTATTGCATTGCAAATGCTTGTTATGGGATGTTTCTAAGGTGCTGGCCTTGTTGGAACGGTGGCCAGACAACTCATAGTTATCTAGGAAACAATTGTTGGCCAAATTAGCTATTCTCTTGTGCTTGTCTGCTTGCCGACGCATTTCGGATGTGAGAGTTCTTGCCTTGACAGATAGAGTATTCTCCCCGGAAGGGGTTTCATTTACTATTTCTGCTAGAACTAAAACATTTTCACGTTCCATTGTTTATAGTGCTTTTCCTTCGAATGAGAAATTATGTGTAGTTCAATGTCTAAAGGCGTATGAAGAATCCACTTGACTGGTACATCCAGAGGGTTGTACAAGACTGTCCATTGCGTTACAAAAGCTTTTTAAGCCTGTTACATCTGCCGCAATTGCAAGATGGCTGAGATCGATCATGCCAGAGGCTGGGATTGACACACAGGTGTTTGATGTGCATTCTGTTAGAGGCGCAATGGCGTCTAAATCATATATGTTGGGTTCAAATGTTCAGGATATAATGAAATCAGCTGATTGATCTTCTGAATCTACTTTTAAACAGTTTTATTACAAACCTGTGGGTGATATTTCATCTGTGGTTTTTGATAAGCGTTAAACTAGCATAATCTGAACCCTCTGGTCCTGTAATAGAATAAAACATTTGCTAGCATTCGCACCAAGAATTTTCAATTCTATTAAGGACACGGAGGCGAGGATTGTCCCGCCCATTCTGTCATTGTCATAACTGTTATGATTTGTTACCCGCCCTTATATACTGGGTGTCTTTTCCACGGATATTACTAGTTCCTTTTTTATTTCAGGTACAGAACAAAAAGGAGAGTGATCCTATTGCAAGTTTCTGGTCAAAGTTGACACTTCGTGTCCTGGTTCACGTTTAAACTATTGTTAAAGTAGAAGATGGCCACCGGGAGGGTTGTCGAGGCTGGAATTTTACAGATGTTGGTGTCATTACTCGTTTTGATGCAAAGAAAGAGACTCGCGATACATAATGGGTCCTAATTATATGGACAGAGAGACTGTGATTGGTGGATTGATACATTGGCAACATGGGAAATGTAGTTTGATAATATGTTGAGCGTTTTTCATTGGCTGCTGAAAATTGTCAGTAAAGAAAGAGAAAGCATAATTCTCACATCCGTGCCCTTAATAGAATTGAAAATTCTTGGAGTGAATGCTAGCAAATTTTTAATTCCTCATCAAGTTTATGCCACAATTTCCACAGGGTGTCCCCAGGCAATAACCTGATCCCTGCCACACACTTCTCTTGGGCGTTTTTCTTTAGCTGGCCATTTTATAAGATCATACATCCACTTAAATAAATATGCTGTGTCAGACGATCTCCACTAGAAGCCAATAACATGCTTTGGCAGCACCAACCCCAATGCAAACGAATCAAGCTAAATGTACTCTTTTTTTGTGGGGGGGCGGATGGTGAAGACAAAGCGCACACAGGCAAGGTGTGTTGTGTACTTCCTATACATCTATATAGGATCTGCATGTTTAGACAACATAAACTGAGGGATTGGTGTCCAGACTGATTCCAGACATCTCCAAAGGATATGTTAGCCTTTAGACCAGCTAGCTCACAGTGCCACCATAAGCCCCCTAACCTTACCAAGGAGCAAAAAGCTTCTGGCAACTATCGAACATGACAACCCTTGATCCTTCAGGGATCGTGGAAACAGTACACTACTTTTCGCTCAGTCACGCGTGCTTACTTGCTCTCAGAGAGATACACAGAGTAAACGATAGGGACGTTTTCAATAAGCATTTATTGAAACAGCGTCATTCTTGTATAAAATATGTTTGCTGCGACAATCATTAGACAGAAACAGATATATAAGATCACAAGCACCAACAGAGTAAACAAAAGGTAGAATTCTACCATGGTGCTAAATCAATGAATATATGCAGGCATATAAATACTTGGCAGTAATCGAGCAAACTCCTACTATGTGGACCCTATCTAAGTGTACCTAAGTGTACCTATCATGTATATGGGTGTAAAGCCAAGAATCCCCTAAGAAAGAGCCAACCCCATTACCTGATGGGAGAGTAAGAAGGACCCCGTCTTGGTCTCGAGTTGGACACCCCGCAAGGGATGTGTTAGAAATGGGGGTCTCTAGTTGGCAAGGGCTTGCACCTTTGTCCAAGTAGGGACCCTTCTTCCCAGTCAGGATAAGGGAGTTATACTCCTAAAATAACCCCTGCTCAACCCCTTGGTAGCTTGGCATGAGCAGTCAGGCTTATCTTAGAGGCAGTGTGTAAAGCATTTGCACATAACCATCAGTAATACAGTGTAAGCACTACAAAAGGACACCACACCAGTTTAGAAAAATATCCAATATTTTTATATACTTAAGACAAGACCAAAAACAATAAAAAATCCACAATACAGTATTTAGAAATCTTCAGTTTTCAAAATAACCTTGAAATAAAGTTCCTTGAAGTCGATAGCTCTGTCCGGGGCTATCACTGCGTCGTGAACAAACAGATCCAAACAGTTCTGGCTGACCGCGGCGTCGCGGGCCAGCTACGGTGTCGGGAATATCCGCAAAACAGTACCTTTAGAAATGCAGGGCATCGGCGACCTCTTGTTAAGCTTCCGAAAGCACGGCGTCTGCAGGCGTCGGTTCCGGAGGTCGGTGCAGGAGTCGTCGGGCCCTCGAAGTCGCACGCGTTGCAGATCGAACTCCTCGTGGTTGAAGTCAGGAGCACTGGTGTCGGGTGCTGCGGTGCGAAGTGCAGCGGCGTGAGATGCCCTCAGGTCGCGGTGCGAGCAGCAGCTCGATGACGGCATCAGTTAGCGTCGTCAGTGAGACCAGGGTCACGGTGCGAAGTGATGAGGTGCTCGTCGCAGTGCTGGCAGGTCACGGTGCAAGCAGCGACGTCGTCATTGCTGAAGCGCTGTCATTAACTGATGAACTGGAGTCGATGGCGCCGGCGTCGGTAGGCCAAGGCTGCAGTGCGGGATGAGGTCAGTGCGTCGTGTAGCTTTACGAGCGGTGCCCTCGCACCACGGTGCAGGCAGCGGAGTCAATGTCGGCGTGAAGCGGCGTCGGGGATACCAAGGCGGCGGCATGAAGTGAGGCAGTGCAGAGTGCGGTGCCCACAGGTCGCTGTGCGAGCAGCAGCTCGGTGGCGGCTTCAGTTGGCGTCGTCGGTGAGACCAGGGTCTTGGCAGTCTTCTTGGTCCAAAAGAGTTTGGGCCCCACTTTTTATAGCCCAAAATCCTTTGTCCTCTCAGGCAGAGAGTGTCTGTGCCCAGCCAGAACCAGTTCTGCCCTCTCATGGTGTGGCTTCCTGGCAGGAGGTGGAGAGGGCATTGTCAGAGGCAGACCAGGCCCATTCAGGTGAAAGGAAATCTCCTCCCCCTACTCTAAATGCAGCCCAGGTCTATTCAGCCCTTTCCTGACCCACCTAGACTATCTGGAGCCACTGCTCCTCCCCAGCCCCTGTCATCCAAAACCCAGACAGTCAATCCACAAACCCAGCAGGGCCTACTGGATATCTGAGCAAGAAAATACCTACTTTCTAAAAGTGGTATTTTCAAACACAGAATGTAAAAATCACCTTTACTAAAAGATGCATCTTTAGATTCTGAGTTCAGGCATTCTAAACTTTATTTCTCTACATAGTTCCCAGGGCCAGTTATGTTTATAAGACGTTATAAACAAACTCCCCATTCTATCCTATGGGAACAGGTAGCCTTGCAATAGTGAAAAACGAAATTGGCAGTAATTCACTATCAGGACATGCCACACACACCAGGGCATGTCCTACCTTTCACATACACTGCACCCTGCCCACAGGGGTACCTCGGGCCTCCCTTAGGGGTGACTGACATGTAAGAAAAGGGAAGGTTAGGGCCTGGCAAATGGGTACACTTTCCAAGTCGACATGGCAGTCCCAGACTGCACACAGACTCTGAAATGGCAGGCCAGAGTTACGTTTACAGGCTGCTTGTGTGGGTGGCACAATCCAGTGCTGCAGCCCACTAGCAGCATTTTATTTACATGCCCTGACACACTCAGTGCACTTTACTAGGGACAGACACGTAAATCAAATATGCCAATCATGGAAACACCAATCCATAACACAATTTACAACAGGAGCACTTGCACTTTAACACTGATCAGCAGTGAGAAAGTGCGCAGAGACACTAAGGCAGCAAAAACAGAGTCAAAACTGGGAGGTCAGAAAGCAAAAACTCAGGGGAAACACGCCAAAAGATGCCAAGTCTAACATATGTCCCCTCCAGCTGAAAGTAGGGAGAACTACCCAACCTCCTGGGAGTTCTATTCACTAAGGAGGAAGAACCTGGACAGACCATCTGCGTTGGCGTGTTCTGTGCCAGGGCAGTGTTCCACCGTAAAGTCCATTCCCTGTAGGGAGATGGACCACCTCAACAGTTTTGGATTCTCAACCCACATTTGCATCAACCATCTGAGGGGTCTATGGTCTGTCTGAACCCGGAAGTGAGTCCCAAACAGGTAGGGCCTCAGCTTCTTCAGTGCCCAGACCACAGTGAAAGCTTCCCTTTCTATGGCACTCCACCTCTGGTCGCTGGGGAGTAGTCTCCTGCTAAGGAAGACTACAGGCTGGTCTAGGCCCTCTTCGTTCAGTTGTGTGAGCACTGCTCCCACACCATGCTCTGAAGCGTCGGTCTGCACGACGAATTCCTTGGAGAAGTCGGGTGCCTTGAGCACGGGTGCCATGCACATGGTGGCCTTCAGGGCATCAAGAACCTTCTGGCAGGACTCAGTCCAGATCACCTTCTTGGGCTGCTTCCTCGAAGTCAGCTCCGTTAAGTGGGCAACAATGGTGCCATAGCCCTTAACAAACCTCCTGTAGTAACGGGTGAGACCTAAAATGGCTCTCACCTCTGTCTGGGTCTTGGGGGGCCCCAATGCAGAATGGTGTCAATCTTGGGCTGTAGGGGCGCCACCTGGCTGCTTCCTACCTGGTCTCCCAAGTACCCCACTGAACCCTGCCCGATCTGGCACTTACTGGCCTTGATCTTGAGGCCTGCCCTCTGCAGAGCCCTCAACACTTCACTGAGGTGCTGCAAATGTTCTTCCCAGGTAGAACTGAACACTGCAATGTCATCCCGGTATGTGGCACTGAAATCCTCCAGTCCAGCCAACACCTGGTTGACCAACCTCTGAAAGGTGGCAGGGGCATTCTTCAATCCAAAGGGCATCACCCGGAACTGGTAATGTCCTTCTGGGGTTGAGAATGTTGACCTCTCCTTGGCCCCATCGGTCAAGGCAATCTGCCAGTACCCAGACGTTAAATCAAACGTGCTGAGGAACCTGGCAGCTCCCAACCGATCAATGAGCTCATCAGCTCAGGGGATGGGGTGCACGTCAGTCCTGGTGACGGCATTGAGCCCACGGTAGTCCACACAAAACCGCAGTTCTGGATTGGCACCGGGTGCAGCAGCCTTTGGGACCAAGACCACTGGGCTGGCCCAAGGGCTGTTGGAGGGCTTGATCACCCCTAACGCCAACATCTTAGAGACCTCCTCTTTGATGCTGGCCCCGACCCGGTCAGTCAACCTGTCGCTCTGCTGCTCTGGGGTCAGTGTAGGGGAGAGGATCACACCTTCCACTGACCCATCGTGCTCCTTGGTGGACAGGGGGTCAGGGAGAGGCTCACTCTCTTCTTCCACCCTATCATCTGTCGCCAAGAGCATGCTCACTCCGGACCTCTTGAAGTGGGGCTTGAGGCTGTTCACGTGCAGGACCCTCAAAGGGTTCCTTGGAGTCTGCAAATCCACCAGGTAGGTGACATCACTTTTGCGCTCCACCACCTCAAACGGCCCAGTCCACTTGCCCTGTGATCCAGCGCGACTAATATAATTTCTTCTCCTTTGGACATGACATCCAGGTTGAAAACACTCTTTTAACAATTATACCAATATGACGGTGGGGCCCATAACACCGCATAAACATTCACTCACTCAAATATTCCCTGGATTCCATCCACTTACACCTAGGAGAAAAAGTTATGACTGCTGGAAGAAAACGGGATACCTTTTTAAAGTTGACAAGATAATTTCTCAAACATCATACATAATTAGTTTTAATCCTGTCGGTTTCTAAGACATCAAGGTATTCCGCTCTTTGGTCGATGGACCAACTAGTAGGAATCAGTTGATGGTGATTAAGACCAGCTCAATCACTTTAAACCTATTAAAACATTTGCATATTATTATTGAGCTAAGGAACCACAGACTTGTAGTTTTAATTATAATAAAGTTTATCTACTTGTTTAAAATACATGGATAAGTTTCAATGTATTAATCAATTTAATACATTTATTACCATTATAAGAAATAAACTTTAAAGAATTTAAGCATACCCTTTTAGATGGAAAAAATAAAGTTCGTCACAGCAGATAAATTGCAGATCACAGCATAGAACTCCCAAAAACTGACTGACTGTCCCGCTAAACAGTCCTCCTCGACGGACCACCTATACAGGTTTCCCGCAACATTCTCGTTCCTTCCCAGTCAGTTTAAAGCAAAAAGATTAATTATTTTAAAAGAAATGGCCTATGGAAAATAGCAGCAGTTCTTCAGCATCAGCGTCCAGTGCTCAAAAATTATGAATGAATAGCGCTCCTCCTACTTAAGAGTAGGTCCTCTTATACCCTATTACTAGCTTACTAAACAGAAATGTTTCATTCTTTGGGGGCGAGATTCACGCTAATTGGTCCATTGGAGGGGTGGCAAGCATCTCCTCATTGACCTCCTTGCTTAAACTGGTTCCAAAAATGTTTATAACTTTTATCCTTTCTCACGGTTTTAGGACATTACCAATCCGATTGACAGTTCCTCACATGTATCTTCTTTTGTATCCTTATTTTAAACAGTTCATTGTTAATTCACAGCTGCATCTTTGGTTCTCATACATTCTCGCTGAGTCCTTTTTGGCACCCATCTGGTGACAGGTCATGCTGACCTTGATCCTTTTCATTCTGGGCTCTACAAGCAATCACGTGATATGTTTCGGCAGCTTTTCTTCCGCTTGGAAGCCATTTTGCACTTGCGCATTAAGCCCATCTGCCTCGGCAGCCATTTTTACAGCGCGGCCTAGCAGGCCCGAACAAACTATCATGAAAACAAACACAATAACAGTTAAGAATAAAGAAAATAAGCCTTTTCGTTTCCCACCCGTCATTCTACGTACCCCAATTAGGTGTTACCTAGCAAAAGCGACATATAAAGCTAGGTTTACTTACCATCCGCATTCTTTTGCCACAATACAATTTACTATATAGCACAAATCATGCAATATCACTCTAATTAGTACGCAAACCATTATGTTAATATTATTCCACTTTTTACAATTGTAAACAGGTTAGTTTGCACATAAATTGCAAGTTACCAAAAATGTCTATAAGAAGACGTAAAATATTGATTAATTGTCAAATTAATTAATAACGTTAATTATTAACATTAATATTAGGGGGTTCAAAATTTTCTCATTTACCTTGCTCCATCAACTCCCCCCTTTGGTGATTTTTAATATCACCACAAAAACCCATGTTACACAAATTTTTCAGATAGCATTGTTTCTTGTCCATTTGCTTCTTGTTAGTTTTACACATCTGTATCCCTTTCATCTTGTCTTTTTGTTCTCTCATACATGCTTTCTTTTAGTTCTTCCAGTTCTATTTCACCTAATTCTCGTTCTCTTTCTTTATTTATCTTATTTTCTCTTTTCATTTTGTTTTGTCTTTTCCTCCTTTTTATACATAAAATAACAAATTTCGCAAATAACACCACTAAGATTACTACTGTTGCTGATATCAAAACTTTCCCTATAATTGAACTACCTATTTCAGTGAACCATTTTGGTATTGAGGAAAAACTCTTACCAAGTCTCTCCCAGGCATTTTCAACCTCCAGTGGGACAAGTTCTTTGTGCAAATTAGTAATATTCTTTATATACTTTTGTATATTTTCACTTTTATCTGGAATGTAAGTGCAACAATGTTGGACTTTCAGCATTCCACAGACTCCTCCCTCTTTTGCCAAAAGAATGTCAAGGGCAAGTCGATTTTGCATCACCATAGCTCTCATGGCAACCATCTCGGTATTTACCATCAAGAACCCTCCAGCAGTATTCGTTGATAAACGATCTACTACTGTGGACAATTTCCGAATTTTAAATGCATTCAAAGATATTCCCACTGCTGGTATCATTGCTCCAAAAATGTCACCCACTATTTCTGAAAAACTTTCCCTTTTTCTACGTGTGAATGTTGCACCCATTTTGTGTGTTCCTTTTTCTTCTCTTTCTACATGAAAAATCTTTGGAAAGACCAGGCCTAAGTAGCATGACCCATACCAATGGTCCGGCAACCTGTAATAAGCTCTGTTTCCACATATATAATAGATCCCTGGAAATATTGGATCTTTTCCTCCTTTGAATCCCCATCCTCCTAAAATTTTATAATTGTCTCAGCAGTCACTGGAACCCACGAAATAGTTATCATACCTGGTTCTATTTCTACTGATGCACAACTTTCCCTGTTGGGGCCAATCTAAAGTCATAGCTGCATTTGTCTTTTTCTTATCATTACTTTCTCCTTCAAATGCCCAAAGGGGTGTTTTTGTCTCTTCCTCAATTACTTTTCTTTGAAATTTGACTCTTCTGCTTTCTATCATCTCTAAAAATACCTTTTCTTCTTTCTTTAACTCACAGGTAAGGTTGTGTTTAACTATGTCATCTAATGTCAAATCTTTATTTTCTAAGAAAAATTCACCAAACATCCTTGCTCCTTTCACCTTGTTCAATTCAGGAATTATAGGAATTTTTGCAAAAATCTTATTTATGTCAGTATAATAATATTCGAATCTACCTGTTCTATAAAACAAACTAGCTAAAACACTACATGTTATCCCATACGTCAAAGGAAGGTGATGATAGGTCACACCTTCCGAAACAGACGCAGGTAATTGCATACAAACATAACAATCTCTTACTTCCATTGTTTCTACATATTCATATAATAACTTTGTGAAAACGTTCTTTGAAAAATCAGTTACGGATCTATCCTTATGTAACTCTACACTGTCTATTAATGTGGCTGTGTTCTGTATGTTAACTTCTTTATCTTTCTTTGTGTTGTTCTCTAATATGGGCGTTTCTTCTACAGCTAATCTAATTGGAATGGTGATTGCTAAGATAAGCCATACGAACATTAATAAACCTGTACAAAAGAAACACATTCTACACCATCTACGTAAGAACTCACACCTATTCTCTGTGTCTACTATCTTATTCTATCACCTAATTATATATATTTGTACAGTAAATGTGTCACCACACCTCAGAATGACGTTTCAGCCACTTTACTTTCTCACTTTGTCTCGTTTGGTACTCTCTTTAGTTCTTCTCAGAACTCTTTCTTGTCTTATTCGGTTTTTAGTGTCCAGTCCGGCAAAAACTTCTTTTTAATCTCATCAAACTTGTTGCACTTCACTTTCACCCAATTGGTTGCAGCTTTGTTCTGGGTTCTCGTGAGTGATTTCTTCTTCCTTGATATCAGTCAATGCGATGTATAGCCATTCAGGTGACTTATATTTCAAATTAGCTTTCTTTACTCTTTTCGTTTTCTGCAATTGTTTTCCACTTTGTTTTCCTTGTTCCTTTTGACTTGTTATATCATTTACTTGTTCTGCATTATCTCTGTTTATGTTTATGATTTTGTATCTCAATCTTTTGACTTCGTGGGGCCAATTATCTCCTTTTCTCGGCCTTTTTGGTTCACTTTCTTTTTCTTCTCGTTCTGCTCTCCAAGTTCTCTTTCTTGGTCCTAGTCTCTGTTTTCTCTCTTCTTCACTTTCTTCTGATTCAGTTTCAGACCTTACTTCATTTCCTCTTATTTTGAACTTTATGATTTCTCCTTCTTTGTCTAGCTCTGCTTCTTCCTGTGTCTTTTCTGTTTGATCACTTGTTTCTATCCCTCCTCGAGGTTTTTCTGGATTCTCGTTGATCTCTCTGTCGGTTTCTATATTTCCCTGTTCTTTTGTTTGTTGATCTGTCCCTATTGCTTCTCGGGGTTCTTCCAATTCTTCTATCTCTCTATTTGAATCTATCCCTCCCTTGTCTAATTTGACAATTTTTGAAGGATTTTTACCATAACTTGTGCTTGGCTGTTCACTGTCACTGTCTCTTTGTTTAGTTTCTTCGTTTATGATTTCAATTTTCCATTTATTCTTTAGCCTTTCATCACAATCTGATTGGTCTGTATCAGAAGCTGAACTGGTGTCTGATATTTCCAGATGTCGACTTACAGGTCGATCTTCAAGTTCTGGAACTTTTGCTATTTCGAAATCTTCTCCTGATGTTAGACTTGTACCTGGGTCTTCCAGATGTCGACTTACAGGTCGATCTTCAAGTTCTGGAACCCTGTTTGTTTCTTCTTCTGCATCGGATGCTGAACTGGTATCAGATATCTCCAGATGTCGACTTACAGGTCGAGCTTCAGGATCTGGAACTCTGATAGTGTGGCTGGCATGTACCCAGTTTTTCACTCCTGCACACTTGACTGCAGTTGTTGTCACCAGGATCACTTGTCGTGGTTGGTCCCAGCGAGGAACCAAACAGTTTCTTCTTCTGTGGACTTTTATGCGGACCCAATCTCCTGGACTCAAATCATGAGCTGGTTTTCTTTCAAGAGTGGTCGTATCCGGTCCAACCTGATGAAACACAGAATGTACCACATCAGCCAATCCTTTGCAATAATCCAACACGAGATCATCAGTTATAGTCAGCAGTTTGTTGACAGGTACATGTGCTTGTCTCATTGCTCGTCCCATGATTATCTCGTGGGGACTCAGACCTGTTTTTCTATCAGGTATGCTTCTGTTAGTCATTAGTACCAGTGGAAGGGCATCTGGCCATTTGAGTCCTGTGGCTTGACACATTTTCCCTAACCTATTCTTTATTGTTCCATTCACTTGTTCTACCACTCCAGAAGCCTCTGGTCTATATGCACAGTGCAATTTCTGTTGAATACCAAGAGCTTCACATATCAGTTGTATTAGTTCGTTTTGAAAATGTGTTCCTCTATCTGTTTCAATCGTTACTGGAAAACCATACCTTGGAATGAATTCTCTCAATAAGAGCTAAGCTACTGTAATCCCATCATTCCTTCTGGTCGGATAGGCTTCCACCCAACGAGAAAACAAACAGACAACCACAAGAACATACCTCAGTCTATTGCTTGGGGGCATGTCTATGAAATCCAGTTGCATTCTCGTGAAGGGACCTCCTTCTCGTCCTATTGTTCCTAAACTCACTACTGTTTTCCTTCCTGGATTTATCTGTTGGCAGATAAGACATCTTTGACAAAGACTTTCAGCTATAGCTCTGAATTTTGGGTTATATCAGGTTTGTCTAAAAAGTCGGATCATAGCGTCGCATCCAATATGAGCTTGTCCATGGTACATCCGTGCCATGTCAGAAATCATGCTATCAGGCATAACTGGTCTTTCATCTCTGTAAACCCAAACATCATCTTCCTCCCTTTTCCTGCATCCTGCTTTTATCCAGTTATCTTTTTCTTCATCATCTGCTGCTTCCTGTAATTGTCTCACCTCAGCCCATGTTTCGACAATGTTAGTAAACAGCAAAGGACATGAAACATGCTCTCTTTCTCTCCTTCTGTTCAGTGAGACTACATTTTTAGCACAATACTGAGCTATCTCGTCGGCATACTTATTGCCCACGGTTATGTAGTCTTCCCCATTTTTATGCGCATTACACTTCACCACCGCAATTTGTTTAGGCAGCTGTATCGCCTCAAGTAATTTCTTCACAAACTCACCATTTCGAATTGGAGTTCCTGCAGACGTCAAGAAACCTCTTTGGGACCAGATCTGCCCAAAATCATGGACCACTCCGAAGCCATACTGGCTATCCGTGATCACTGTGATTCGGACATTCTTTCCCAGTTTGCATGCCTGAATTAGAGCAATCAGTTCAGCCACTTGGGCGGAACGTATCCCTCTCAAACAAGATGCTTCCATTACTGTAGCTACTGTACATACAGCATACGCCGCACTCAAAACTCCTTCATTTGTCCTTAAGCATGAGCCATCCACAAACATTACATAATCTGATTCTTTTAAAGGCTCCTCTTTGATATCTGGCCTAGGTTTTGTACAATACTCAAGTACATTCAGGCAATCATGGTCAACTTCATCTTTGTCTGACTCACTCTCTTCATCCGGCAATGATGTCGAAGGATTCACGCTTGTGCATCTGTCAATGGTTACATTGTCTGCACTTAAAATCACTTTTTCATACCTAGTCAGCCGACTATGTGTCATGTATTGAGTTTTGGTTCTTGTCAAGAGAATTTCGACTGAATGTGGAACATATACTCTCAGTGGGTATCCCATCACAATGCCTTCACTTTGTTCCAGACTCACACAAGTAGCAGCTACTGCTTTCAGACATCCAGGCAACGCTTTTGCTACAGGGTCTAAAACAGCTGAAAAATATGCAATAGGTCTTTACATATTTCCATGTCTTTGCACTAAAACTGAAAGTGCACACCCATCTCTCTCACTACAATACAGTTCAAAATCTTTTTCATAGTCAGGCATTCCCAGTGCCGGTGCTTCACACAGTCTCGCTTTTAGTTCTCTGAATGCCTTCATTTCTTCATCATTTAATTCAAACAGATCTTTAACATCCTTTTTTGTCAATCGCTGTAATGGTTTTGCAATTAGCGAAAATCCACTTATCCATTGTCGACAATATCCAACCATTCCCAGGAACATTCTCACCTCTCTTTGTGTCATTGGTGCTCTCATTCCTCGGATAATTTTTATTCTCTCTGTCGTTACCTTTCGCACTCCCTTTTCAATTTTATGACCTAGGTATTGAACCTCCTGTTGACAAAACTGTAATTTTGATGGGGACACCTTCTGTCCTCTTCCTGCTAGATGGTTCAGTAAAGCAATGGTGTCAGTAACACATGCTTCTCTGGTTTTTGATGCCACTAATAGGTCATCAATATATTGAACCATCACAGATTTTTCAGGCATTTTTAAATCTTCCAACGATTTCTTTAGGATCTGATTAAAGATCGAGGGACTTTCTGTGTACCCCTGAGGAATTCGGCACCATGCCAAAATATGCTCTCCGAACCTGAACGCAAATAATGGCTGGCTATCTGGATGTAACGGGATAGAGAAAAATGCATGGCACAAATCAATGACGGTGTACCATTCTGCCTTACGTGGAATCTGATACAGTATTACAGCAGGGTTTGGTACAATTGGACAACAAGGAACAACAATTTTATTAACCTTTCATAAATCTTGCACTATCCTATATGTTCCATTTGGCTTTTTCAGTCCCATTATAGGCGAATTACATGGACTGCTCATTATTTCTTTCAAAATTCCTTGTTCGATCATTTTATTTATTACGGGTGTTATTCCTTCAATGATTTCTGGCGTCAGTTTATACTGTGGAGTATTTGGGTAATTTGTTCCTTCTCTAACAAAAATTTTAACGGGGTCTACTCCTCTCATTAACCCAATATCTTCACCTGTAAAATCCCACACCTCCTGTTTTACTGTTTCTTTTAACTCAATTGGGATTTTCTCTACATCGAACACAGGAAACAAGTCATTCACTCCTGACTCTAAGTCTGCCATTGTCATTTTATATAGTACATCTTCATCTGGCGTCTGAAATGCAATCCCATCCGGAGTACAATAGATGGTGCAATTCATTTTGCAAAGTAGATCGCGTCCAAGTAAATTTACAGGACTGCAATCACATACCACAAATCGGTGCAGTTCTCTGAATGGTCCTACTTTTACTTCTACTAATTTAGTAAGTGGCGCCTTAATTTGCTGATTTGAGACACCAATGACTTGGATATATTCACCTGAGAGAGGAAGGTTTGGAATTTCCACTGATCTAACAGTAGAACGGGTAGCTCCAGTGTCCACAAGGAATGTTACATTTGCACCATTCACTTCTCCATCCACAAATGGACCTGACTGATCTACCTCTAGAGTTGCGCCAAGTACGCACTCTTCCTCCTCTCCTAGGCACCGTCATAAACTTTCATCCGATTCATTCCCATCCTGTCGTAACCAATACTGCGATATCGCAGCTGCGCGCGGCAATTGTGTTACCTGCTCTCCTCCGTAGAATCCTGTCTCTGCACTGTATCTCTGTGGGTTTACACTCTTGGGAAGTGGTGGTTGTGGCACCTGACTCTGCTGAGTAACTACCTGCGGTTGCTGCAGCTGTTGGTAACTCACCTCACTCTGCACCTGTGGATTTAATGATTGATTTTCCGAATTAGCTTTTGGAGGAAATTTACACTCGTTTCTCCAATGCCCTAACTTTCCGCAGTTGTGGCATGGCCACTTTTTCTTTGCTTCTTCTATACTCATTTGGCCTTTACCTTTACCTATATTCGGTTTGGATTTAGTTTGTCCTGTCTCATTAACCTGATTATTCAGTTGAGCTTCTTGTTTTTCTGCAACTTTCACTTGTGCCCACATTGCTTTCTCCTTTAATTTGCGCTGTCTACACTCAATGTCATCACTACAATACTTAGCATACCTCAACACTTCGTCCACTGTACTATTCTGCCAGCATATCATATGCTGTTTAATCATTTCGCTTATTTCTGGTTTCAGCCCATAAACAAATCTATATACAAAATGACTCATGTCCTTCTCATTCAGAGTCTCATAACCACTATACTGCTTGAAAACCAAAAGTAGCCTCTCATAGTAGGCATTACAGATTCCTTACTCTCCTGTGTGGTTCTGTCAATTTTTACCCAATCAGTTTCTTTGGGTGGAATTTTGTTTTTCAAAAAGGTAATAACTTGGTCATATTTCCTCATCACCTCGGGTCCTGGCGCTCCTGTTTTTGCGTCTCTGGGATATTCTACAGTTGGCCAATCAATGGTAATTTTACATTCTGTCCATAAATCGGCTGGTACCACAATGTCAAATAATCCATCCAAATCTACCCACAACACCTTCGAAACTTTGACAAACCTTTCCACTTGTCTGTACCATTGTACAGGTTTTTCTCTCAACTTTGGAAAGTCATTTGTAAATGACAGTATGTCTTGTCTGGACCAGGGGACATGTACATAACTACCTCCTGGAGTTTCTCTCATCGGATATTCCCTTACAACTGTTTCCTTGTCTGTCACTGCAAAAGCCAAAGACGCTTTGTCAGTTGTTCTCTCATTCCTTTTAGTCCACCTGCTTCTCTATCTGTCCACATCACCCCATTTTCTCAATAAAATAATCAGTTCTTTTATCTGGGTTAATCGTCCTGATGTGTTCAGATTTTCTATATCTTTCTCACAAAAATCTACCCTATACGGTTTCTGCAAACTCCTGACCTTTACAAATTCTACTCCTAGTTCATTCGCTGTCTCTTCCAGTTTGTCATGTAAATTTCTAGCTCTCCAAGTAATGCTTTTGCACAAGAACATTATCTCGTCGTCCTGGTATGTTTTCAATTTTTCTGTACCAATAGTCCCTAAAATTAACTCTTCCATATCTATCTTTAGCCTAATTACATCTAATAGTTTTGGTTCTGTCTCTTTCTTTTGCAAGTTTCTCATCCACTCATTTAATTCGTCTGGAGTTGGACCTTCAGGTGTACTATTTATTTCTATCCAATTTCTATTCCTTTCTGGTGTTTCTGATGCAGACTCGGTTCCCATAGGAATCCATCTTATCTCACTCTCATTTACAGTTAGGTTAGTAGGTGGGCTCGGTCTATACGAACTGACCAAATTTCTTGCCCCTTCATTTTCTAGTTCCATCCCTTCTCTCATTCTTTGTAAATTTGAATTCATAGGGATAACTAAGGAATGCTCATCTATTTTCTGGTTCTCAAAAACTGGTATTACTGGTCCTATTGTCACTGGCACAGTCACGGCTTCCATGTTCATTGTTAACTCTCTTATTTTCTCAGTCAACTCTTTTGTAGTTTTTGCTAACTCGGCTGCATTGGCGCTGTCACATTTTTCACTTTGTGGAGTTTTTAGCTGTTCTTTTGACCTATTTATCTCATATCTACGTTCTGGACTTTTATTCCTCCCAGTTTCCATTGGCGGTGCATTGGGTGTCACCACCGCAGAATTCTGTTGATATGGAGGTGGGTTTCTGTTTAAAATGTCTTCCAGCAACTCATCCTCTGTCTCGCTACCTCCATACCCGTACCTTTCTGTAACTGTATGTTTCTTTTTCTCTGTACACTTCTTTCTTGTACCCTCTTCAACTGTAAAAGCTGGAAACAAACCTTCTGTCATATTAGCATATCTCCAACGCTTCATTCTGTCCTCATGATTCACTCCCCACAACCTTCCAGGAACAAAACCATGATTCTTTATACCTCTGTACCTTTCTCGTTCATACATCTCGTCTTCCCATTCACCTAATGCTTCAAACTGTGTTGGTCTAGGTTTTGGCTCAAGCTTCGTCATTTTCTCTCTTAAATTTCGAAGTACAGCTATGCTAAA
Organism: Calotriton arnoldi; assembly: GCA_963921515.1. Lineage (NCBI taxonomy): Eukaryota > Metazoa > Chordata > Amphibia > Caudata > Salamandridae > Calotriton > Calotriton arnoldi. The sequence continues at coordinate 859,077 of CAWUFW010002850.1, forward strand.
CGAACCATTCTCTGGAAAAGCCAAAACTCCATCATTTTGAGTATATTTTGTCCAATTTTCTAACCAAATGCAAGTATGATAACCGTATTTCAGCATCATATGTGAAGCTGGTGTTTTTGGCGGAGGAATTACCTGTCCCTCTCTAGTCACTACCTTTTTGTCTTTCTTAAAGAAGTTTTTAATTTTCGCCATCCATGACGGTTTCTATCTACCATATTCATAATAAGCCATATTTCACGATTTCTTTCCCTTCTGCAAGCTCGTAACTCTGCTCTGATCTCTATGTGCTATTCGGACCTATCCCAGCGCGTCTCACACCAACGCACCAATCCGAAGCCTCTACGTCACTGCTTTTCTGACCTATCTCAGCACGTCTCACACCAACGCACCAATCAGGGCGTTTTCTGTGTTTCCACTGTACTGGCCAATCCCAGCGCGGCCTTTTGTCAACGTCAGTTCTGCTCCTGACCCCTCCTTTACAAAATTTATCGGCAATTTGTTCTCGACTGTTTCTTGTTAGTTACAACATTAAAAACACATTTCCATTCTCTGTTTTCGCTAAACAAAGTGATAGTTTACTCAATTTTGCAAGAATACAGTTTCGTTCGATAAGTGTAGCACTTCCCTCTACCTTACCCTTCTTTCAATCATGGGGTAAACCCGTTTCTCTGGGGATAAAACACATGTGGAGACTACACTGCTCCTGAGAATTAAGGCCAGAGTTTCACAAGAAAACCGGTTGCTATTTCACTCATACACGTTTTATACAGAAAATGTCCCTATCATAACACAACCTGTGTTATCACCAATTTGAAAACCCAGACAATGCACTATTCCATGTGACTTCTCTTGCCACACGTGTCCACTTCCTACTTCCCGGAAGCTTCAAAATTTTCGACTTACATATAACGTATTACAGCTCAACATGAAGTGTTAGACATGAAATAATCAATAATCAATAATCACCAAACTAATCTATAGTAACCATCATCTGCTACCAAAAAATCTGATCCAGCGCGACTAATATAATTTCTTCTCCTTTGGACATGACATCCAGGTTGAAAACACTCTTTTAACAATTATACCAATATGACGGTGGGGCCCATAACACCGCATACACATTCACTCACTCAAATATTCCCTGGATTCCATCCACTTACACCTAGGAGAAAAAGTTATGACTGCTGGAAGAAAACGGGATACCTTTTTAAAGTTGACAAGATAATTTCTCAAACATCATACATAATTAGTTTTAATCCTGTCGGTTTCTAAGACATCAAGGTATTCCGCTCTTTGGTCGATGGACCAACTAGTAGGAATCAGTTGATGGTGATTAAGACCAGCTCAATCACTTTAAACCTATTAAAACATTTGCATATTATTATTGAGCTAAAGACCCACAGACTCGTAGTTTTAATTATAATAAAGTTTATCTACTTGTTTAAAATGCATGGATAAGTTTCAATTTATTAATCAATTTAATACATTTATTACCATTATAAGAAATAAACTTTAAAGAATTTAAGCATACCCTTTTAGATGGAAAAAATAAAGTTTGTCACAGCAGATAAATTGCAGATCACAGCATAGAACTCCCAAAAACTGACTGACTGTCCCGCTAAACAGGCCTCCTCGACGGACCACCTATACAGGTTTCCCGCAACGTTCTCGTTCCTTCCCAGTCAGTTTAAAGCAAAAAGATTAATTATTTTAAAAGAAATGGCCTATGGAAAATAGCAGCAGTTCTTCAGCATCAGCGTCCAGTGCTCAAAAATTATGTATGACTAGCGCTCCTCCTACTTATGAGTAGGTCCTCTTATACCCTATTACTAGCTTACTAAACAGAAATGTTTCATTCTTTAGGGGCGAGATTCACGCTAATTGGTCCATTGGAGGGGTGGCAAGCATCTCCTCATTGCCCTCCTTGCTTAAACCGGTTCCAAAAATGTTTATAACTTTTGTCCTTTCTCACAGTTTTAGGACATTACCAATCCGATTGACAGTTCCTCACATGTATCTTCTTTTGTATCCTTATTTTAAACAGTTCATTGTTAATTCACAGCTGCATCTTTGGTTCTCATACATTCTCGCTGAGTCCTTTTTGGCACCCATCTGGTGAAAGGTCATGCTGACCTTGATCCTTTTCATTCTGGGCTCTACAAGCAATCACGTGATATGTTTCTGCCGCTTTTCTTCCGCTTGGAAGCCATTTTGCACTTGCGCATTAAGCCCATCTGCCTCGGCAGCCATTTTTACAGCGCGGCCTAGCAGGCCCGAACGAACTATCATGAAAACAAACACAATAACAGTTAAGAATAAAGAAAATAAGCCTTTTCGTTTCCCACCCGTCATTCTATGTACCCCAATTAGGTGTTACCTAGCAAAAGCGACATATAAAGCTAGGTTTACTTACCATCCGCATTCTTTTGCCACAATACAATTTACTACATAGCACAAATCATGCAATATCACTCTAATTAGTACGCAAACCATTATGTTAATATTATTCCACTTTTTACAATTGTAAACAGGTTAGTTTGCACATAAATTGCAAGTTACCAAAAATGTCTATAAGAAGACGTAAAATATTGATTAGTTGTCAAATTAATTAATAACATTAATTATTAACATTAATATTAGGGGGTTCAAAATTTTCTCATTTACCTTGCTCCATCACCTGCAAGGCACAAGGTTCCACGGGGGCCATGACCCACACTTTTTGCCCAGGTTGGAATTCGACCAGAGTGGCATTCTGGTCATACCACTTCTTCATTTCTTCCTGGCTTGCTTCTAGGTTCCCCTGAGCGAGTTTCCTGAAGCGGGCAGTTCGGTTTCTGAAGGCCAGCATGTAACTAAACACATCCTGGGGAGTTTTCCTGGGAGCTGGCTCCCAGCCTTCCTTCACCAAACTCAGAGGTCCTCTCACAGGGTGACCACACAGAAGCTCAAAGGGACTGAACCCAAGAGACTTCTGTGGCACCTCCCTGTATGCAAAGAGAAGGCATGGCAAGAGGACGTCCCACTTATGCCTCATGGGTTCTGTTAGACCCTTAATTGCCCTTCAAGGTCTGATTGAATCTCTCCACCAGACCGTTACCTTGTGGGTGGTAAGGAGTGGTGAACTTGTAGGTTACACCACACTCCTTCCACAGGGATGTCATATAGTTGGATATGAAATTGGTCCCCCTGTCAGAAACCACCTCTCTGGGGAACCCCATGCGGGAAAAGATCCCCATTAATGCCCGGCCCACCACTGGTGCCGTCGTTGTCCTGAGAGGGATTGCCTCCGGGTACCGGGTGGCATGGTCCACCAAGACCAGGATGTACCTGTTGCCCATGGCTGTCTTGGGATCCAGTGGCCCCACAGTGTCCATCCCTACCCTTCCAAAGGGTGTTCCAACAACTGGAAAAGGTTGGAGTGGAGCGTTGACCTTCCTCCCACTCTTACCACTTGCCTGGCAAGTTTGGCAAGACCTACAATGTCCATCCGACTGCCTTCGCATTTGGGGCCAGAAGAAGTGTGTGACAAGCCTGTCAAAGGTCTTGTCCTGCCCCAAATGTCCTGCCAAAGGCACGTCATGAGCCAGACCCAGTAGGAAGGTCCTGAAGCGCTGGGGTACCACCAGCACCCGGGCTGACCCAGGCTCAGTGACCTTAGGCTCACTATAGAGGAGACCATTCTCCCAGTAGATCCAATGTGATCCAGACTGATCACCAGCTGCCTGGGCTGCAGCCTGCCGCCGCAGACCCTCCAGAGAAGGGCACTCTTTCTGCTCTCTGCAGAATTCTTCCCTGGTGGGACCCACTTCTTGCTGTCAATGGGTCAGCTCAGAGATGTCCCCCAGTTCAGCTACCTGCTTCCCTGTAGGCACCGGGGCGCCCCCCTCAAGGCCCACCTCTTCCCGGTCTGTGGCAACTTCAGGGGCCGGTTTCCCGCGCCCTGTGCCCTTTCTCTTGGCAGGGACCTGGGCCACTGTTTCAGGCTCCAGGTCCTTCTGATCACCCTTTCTGGCTGTCATTGACCGAGTGGACACGCATGCCCACTCTGGCAACCCAAGCATCTCCAAGTGAGACCTGAGCTCAACATCCTTCCACAAGGACTGCTCCAGGTCGTTACCTAGCAGACAATCTACAGGCATGGTAGGGCTCACAACCACCCTCAAGGGACCAGAGAACACCCCCCCCATTCAAAGAGAACCTGCGCCACCATACACTGGCACTCTGAGTTGTCCACAGCAACTACTTGGTGGAATGCCCGGGGACTACTTGCTCCTCAGAGACCAGGTGACACCGGACTGAGGTCACACTGGCTCCAGTATCTCTTAGAGCCTCTACCCTTTTCCCATTGATGGTCACCCAGGTGCTGTATTTCTTTGTGTTAGGGGGCACCTGGTTTCCTGGGACCATCTCACTGTCCCCTAGTGAGACGAGGGTCATTTCTGTGGGATCCCCACCCTCCTGTGGGCACCGCTCCTCCCCAAGCGCTACACTAGCCAACACCTTGGTCTGCCCACCGGTGGGTGGCTGTGCCCTCTTGGGACACTTGGGGTCCCCCTTCAAGTGACCCACCTGGTCACATGAAAAACACTTGCGGGGGCCGGTCTCAGCAGGCTTTCCTGAAGAGACCCCTTGCTTCTTATCTCCAGGGGGATGGGAACCTTTACCCTGGGTGTTAGTTTGGGGCCCTTTAGAGAACTCCTGTGCTTTACCCTTGTCCCCCCTACTTTTTATTATTATTATTAATTCAATTTCTAGAGCGCACGGCTACCTCCTGCGGAAGTGTCCCGGCGCTAGCGGTAAGTGCAGATAGCAGACAGAAGCAGAAGAATTATGCAGTAATTTGGGTTAGACTGAACAACCAGGTTTTTAAGGCCTTTCTGAACAGAGGCTCTGAGCTCGCCTTTCGAAGATGAGCTGGCATAGAGTTCCACAAAGAGGCTGTTTTCACAGCAAAGGCACGGCCCCCATCCTGGCCTTTTTGAAGCGTGGGGTCACCATTAGGTCCTGATGGTTTGACCTTAGCGATCTTGATTGGCAATACTTCCGAAGTCTATGCTTCAGATATTGAGGGCCCACATCTCTCATGGATCTGAAAGCTAGTACCAATGCCTTGAATTCAATCCGTCTTCTGACAGGGAGCCAATGAAGGCTACGCAAGTGAGGAGAGATGTGGTGACGAAGAGGCACATTTCTGATCAGCCTCGCTGCAGCATTCTGTATAATCTGCAATTTTCTCAACAAATAATCTGGGAGCCCCAAGTAAAGACTATTTGCGTAGTCCAATTGAGAGGTAACAAGTGCATGGACTACATTTTTCTACAATTCATTGGCAGTAAATGCAGAACTCTTCGTAAACTTTTTAATTTCCAAAAGCATGCAGAAGAGACTTTACAAATTTAGGCACTGCCCGAGAGATTAGCATCAAATCTAAATCCCAAGTTCCTAGCAGAGTGCACCGGACTAGGAGGGGGTTAAGCTCTGCCGGCCACCAAAGTTCCGACGAAGGTGGAGATGGTTGATTAAAAAACAGAACCTCGGTTTTTTCTGTATTCAACTTCATGCAATTGTTCGTCATCCATGTCAAGATTTTTCGTAGACATAGTTTAAAATTCATAAAAGCTACCTCCGTGTGTTCTTTAAAAGAGAACACAAGCTGCGTATCATCAGCGTACGAGACCACCTTCACCCCACACTGTTCAATCTGTGTGGCGAGAGAGACCAGGTACACATTAAAAGGGTGGGGCTCAGCGCCGATCCCTGTGGGACCCCACAGCTAATGGATCTAGAGGCCGAAATAAAAGGGCGCAGGAACACATTTTGAGAACGGCCCTCTAAAAAGGAGCGGAACCAGTTTAGAACGGTGCCCTTCACACCAAGGGTCTCAAGTCTCTCTAGTAAGATGTGGTGTGACACAGTGTCAAAGGCTGCGGACAAGTCCAACAGCACTAACATTGCACTTCTGCCTTGGTCCACCGTTTCCAGTATGGTTTCCGCCACTTCCAGAAGGGCCGTCTCTGTGCTGTATCCCTTCCTGAAACCCGACTGGGAGTCGTGGAGAAGATGGTTGATCTCCAGAAACTCTGACAATTGCATTTGGACTACCTTTTCCAGCACTTTGGCCGGTGCCGGGAGGAGAGAGATCGGTCTAAAGTTTTTAGATCTGAAGGTTCCGCGTCATCTTTCTTTAAAATAGGTTGGACATAAGCCGTTTTCCATAACACTGGAAAAGTGCCCCGGCTCAAGGAGGAGTTCCATAAGACATTCAAGACGGGATTGAGCCGAGGAGCCAGTAATTTAAAAGATTAGCCGGACAAGGATCGGTCGGAGCACCTGATTTTATTTTACTAAGTTCCGCCAGTGAAGTAATTGTGCATAATGGCTGAAATTCCGACCAGATGTTAGAAGGATTAGGATTGTGGGCTGATGTTGCTAACAGTGGAGGGAACCCAGTTAAGGGGAAAGAAGAGTAGATTTTCTGAATCTTATCGTGGAAAAAACTGGAAAGATCTTCACATAGAGAGGCTGAGGGGGTAATAGTACTCTTCATGGCTAATGGTTTCAAAAAGCCTTGAACAATCTTGAATACTTCTTTGGTAGAATTATCTGCAGTATTAATCTGGTTGGCTATATAGTCTCTAATTGTGTTACGTTTAGAAGTATGACATTTCTTTAATGCCATTTTATATCTACATTTGGCGTCGGTGTTATAGTTTTTCTCCACAAGCGCTCCAGCTGCTTACATGAACTTTTCTCCGTCCGGAGTTGAGTAGTGAACCAGGGGGCAGAGGGACTTTTCTGGACAACTTCATGCTTTTAAGTGGAGCAACCTTGTCCAGGGCCGATATGATCCAGTTGTTGAAGAGAGAGGCATCTTGACTAGGCTCTCCCGTCAGTACTGGAACTGTGTCATCTAGCACACAGCCAATGATCTCTGGTATAACCTTCCTCCAATCCCTTCTTGTTTCAGGTGTGGGGCTAACCTGATTCTTATTAGAAGGGATAGTTAAGTAAAAAGGAACTAAAAAATGGTCTGACCAGGTCAATGGGAGAGGAGTGTCAACTCTTAAAGAGGGGATGTTGGTAAAAATGAGGTCCAACATGTGGCCAGCCACATGTGTAGGGGAAGAAACTTTTTGAGTCAAGTTCAACCCTTTAAGGGTGTGTAGTAGTTGAACGGCTAGTGGGCATATATCATTGTCCATGTGGACATTGAAATCTCCAAGGATGGTGCAATTTGCGTATTTTAGAGAGAGATCAGCAATAATATTATATAGTTCAGACCACTGAGCAGTCGGTGAGTCTGGGGGTCTATAAACCAGCAATCCAGCAAATGGGAAAGTGGGGGAGATTTGGACACAAAACGACAATGCCTCAATTATCCCAGTATTCTCTATTTTCTTCACCGTAATCTCCCAGTCCCATCTATGGATCACCGCAAGTCCACCTCCTAGTCTATTACCAGGCCGATTGGCTACTGTAATCCTGTAGCCTTCTGGGACCGCTAAAGATAGGTCAGGAAGAGAATGATCCCTAAGCCAGGTTTCGGTTAAAAACATAAGGTCCCAAGAGCAAGACTCTAAATGGAGCCAAATGTCATTAGCATGCTTAGGGAGGGATCTACAATTGACTAAACAAGCCCTAATTTCTGATTTGACAGTACCAGTGGGAGTACAGGCTGTCTGAGCGGATACAGGTGGAACCAAAATATTGCTTTCTTTCCCATATGTACTGCTATCAAATGAGTAAGAGCATGTATCACAGCATCCATCCTGAGTGTTCCGCCCAACTTCCATATGACCCGAGTTTAAACATATGGGCCTAATACATTTCACCGATGCAAACTTTAATAATTGTTCCCTAGTCCAGGTGCGGCGAGCTAAGTCTCCACGGGCATCGTGGCTAGCGCTAGCCGCGTTCCAGTCGCGGACGGGCGCAGACGGGCTTGCCTTAGGCGCGCCTTCGGCGCGCCAGCGGCACGGCCGCTTTAGCATGGTTCCTTTATCCCCACCCCCCGGAAGCAAGAACCTTGGGGGAGGAGCCACGTCCCTCCGCAACGAACGGCACAGCAGCCGCGGCGGACCAGGGACAGGTAGGAAATATAGCGTGGGAATGCAGGCAAGTCTAAAAACACAGCAAACACACTATAAAATGAGGTAGTTCTCTAAAAAGGTTTTTAAAATCGATCTTTCCCAGTTTCAAACAGAGCATAGACTGCAGCCAACATGCGCTGCAACTGACCGCTAAGCGACCACTCCAGCAGGGCTCCTTTATCCCCACCCCCGGAAGCAAGAACCTTGGGGAGGAGCCACGTCCCTCCGCAACGAACGGCACAGCAGCCGCGGCGGACCAGGGACAGGTAGGAAATATAGCGTGGGAATGCAGGCAAGTCTAAAAACACAGCAAACACACTATAAAATGAGGTAGTTCTCTAAAAAGGTTTTTAAAATCGATCTTTCCCAGTTTCAAACAGAGCATAGACTGCAGCCAACATGCGCTGCAACTGACCGCTAAGCGACCACTCCAGCAGGGCTCCTTTATCCCCACCCCCCGGAAGCAAGAACCTTGGGGGAGGAGCCACGTCCCTCCGCAACGAACGGCACAGCAGCCGCGGCGGACCAGGGACAGGTAGGAAATATAGCGTGGGAATGCAGGCAAGTCTAAAAACACAGCAAACACACTATAAAATGAGGTAGTTCTCTAAAAAAGGTTTTTAAAATCGATCTTTCCCAGTTTCAAACAGAGCATAGACTGCAGCCAACATGCGCTGCAACTGACCGCTAAGCGACCACTCCAGCAGGGCTCCTTTATCCCCACCCCCCGGAAGCAAGAACCTTGGGGGAGGAGCCACGTCCCTCCGCAACGAACGGCACAGCAGCCGCGGCGGACCAGGGACAGGTAGGAAATATAGCGTGGGAATGCAGGCAAGTCTAAAAACACAGCAAACACACTATAAAATGAGGTAGTTCTCTAAAAAGGTTTTTAAAATCGATCTTTCCCAGTTTCAAACAGAGCATAGACTGCAGCCAAAATGCGCTGCAACTGACCGCTAAGCGACCACTCCAGCAGGGCTCCTTTATCCCCACCCCCCGGAAGCAAGAACCTTGGGGGAGGAGCCACGTCCCTCCGCAACGAACGGCACAGCAGCCGCGGCGGACCAGGGACAGGTAGGAAATATAGCGTGGGAATGCAGGCAAGTCTAAAAACACAGCAAACACACTATAAAATGAGGTAGTTCTCTAAAAAAGGTTTTTAAAATCGATCTTTCCCAGTTTCAAACAGAGCATAGACTGCAGCCAACATGCGCTGCAACTGACCGCTAAGCGACCACTCCAGCAGGGCTCCTTTATCCCCACCCCCGGAAGCAAGAACCTTGGGGAGGAGCCACGTCCCTCCGCAACGAACGGCACAGCAGCCGCGGCGGACCAGGGACAGGTAGGAAATATAGCGTGGGAATGCAGGCAAGTCTAAAAACACAGCAAACACACTATAAAATGAGGTAGTTCTCTAAAAAAGGTTTTTAAAATCGATCTTTCCCAGTTTCAAACAGAGCATAGACTGCAGCCAACATGCGCTGCAACTGACCGCTGGGGATCCTGCCCACCTTTGGCTGAGCCTCCCCCAAACGCTTTCTTGTGGACCCTGGTACTCACCCAGCGGTCCACCTCCATAGCAAGCTTCCTGGGGTCAGTCAGCTTACTATCAACCAAGTGCAGGCACAGGTCTGCAAAACATAGACTAGACAAGTGCTCCTATGCAATCAAATTGTAGAGCCCCTGAAAATCTGTTACATTACTGCCCTTCACCCGGCCATCCAGTGACCTGCAGAACGAATCTACACATTCCAACCAAGTGTTGGCATCAGACTTTTTACTGGACCTAAACTGATCCCTGTTCTTTTCAGGAGTGAGTCCATACCTAGTGAGAAGAGCGTCCTTCATGTCAGCATAGGTGAGGTTCTGCCCCTTGCCCAAAGCTATCAGGTTATCCCTAGCTTCCTCTGGGAAGAGAGGCCACAACCCTGCCCCCAGTTCCTTTCAGGGACCCCATTCATATGAATAGACAACTCGTACCCTTGAAACCACCTCTGTATGTCATCCCCCTTCTTGTACTTTTTACCTACATTCTTGGGGATGTGCACAATTCTGTCTGCCTGCACTGAAGAGTTGCTGCCACCATCCGTGCTGGATTTGCTCCTCAATTCCAGCTCCTTGAGCCCACGCTCATGGTCTAATACCATCCTTTGTGCCTCCATCTTGAGCCTCTCAATCTCTATCTCGTGCCTCCTAACTTCCCTTCTGTCCTCCAGGTCCTCTGGGGACAAACCACTGCTACCTAGCCTGGAGGGAACCCCCCCTCCCAACAACACATCTTCCCTAGGAATGGGGTCCTCTGCCCCCCCCCCACTAAGATCTCCAGACTACTCGCTGGCATGTCTGGCTGCTACCCAGGCCCTCAGTGCCTTTTATAGCTCCTCCTTCCTGGTGAGGCCTCTGACTTGGACTTTTAGGTTTTTACAAATAGCTTTCAACTCCTTGACGTTGTAGGCTTCCAACCTATCCTCCTCAAAAGCCACCTCCACTGATGCAAGTGATGATGCTGCTGTGTCAGGCATGATGCAGTAGGAAGTTAAAGTACCAAAAAGATAGGATCACAAAATTAGACCAAAAAAAACAGCATGTGGCACGTTATGGTCTGCGATATGGTAGTAGTGCACAAACATCACTGTAAGTCAAGTGCAAACACAAGACCTATCCTCACCGCTGACAACCAATGTTAGAAATGGGGATCTCTAGTTGGCAAGGGCTTGCACCTTTGTCTAAGTAGGGACCCTTCTCCCTAGTCAGGATAAGGGAGTTACACTCCTAAAATAACCCCTGCTCACCCCCCCTTGGTAGCTTGGCACGAGCAGTCAGGCTTATCTTAGAGGCAGTGTGTAAAGCATTTGCACATAACCATCAGTAATACAGTGTAAGCACTACAAAAGGACACCACACCAGTTTAGAAAAATATCTAATATTTTTATATACTTAAGACAAGACCAAAAATGACAAAAATCCACAATACAGTATTTAGAAATCTTCAGTTATAAAATAACCTTGAAATAAAGCTCCTTGAAGTCGATAGCTCCGTCCGGGGCTATCATGGCGTCGTGAACAAACAAATCCAAACAGTTCTGGCTGACAGCGGCGTCGCGGGCCAGCTATGGTGTCGGGAAGACCCGCAAAACAGTACCTTTAGAAATGCAGGGCGTCTGTGACCTCTCGTTGAGCTTCCAAAAGCACGGCGTCCGCAGGCGTCGGTTCCGGAGGTCGGTGCAGAAGTCGTCAGGCCCTCGATGTCACACGCATTGCAGATCGAACTCCTCGCGGTTGAAGACAGGAGTGCTGGTGTCGGCGGGCGGCGGGTGCTGCGGTGCGAAGTGCAGCGGTGCGTCGTGCGATGCCCTCAGGTCGTGGTGTGAGCAGCAGCTCGAGTCGGCGTTAGATGGCATCGTCGGTGAGAACAGGGTCGCGGTGCGAAGTGATGCGGTGCTCGTCGCGGTGCTGGCAGGTCACGGTGCAAGCAGCGGCGTTGTCGTTGCTAAAGCGCTGACGAACTGGAGTCGATGGCGCCGGCGTCGGTAGACCAAGGCTGCGTGTGGGATGAGGGCAGTGCGTCGTGTAGCTTTACGAGCGGTGCCCTCAAACCACGGTGCAGGCAGCGGAGTCGATGTCGGCGGGAAGTGGCGGCGTCGGGGATACCAAGGCGGCGGCGTGAAGCGAGGCAGTGCAGAGTGCGGTGCCCACAGGTCGCAGTGCGAGCAGCGGCTCGGTGGCGGTGTCAGATGGCGTCGTCGGTGAGACCTTGGTCGCGGTGCCTTCAGGACACGGAGCCGGCAGCGGCGTCGTAGACGGCGTCGGGTTGCTTTTTCTTCTGTTGCAGCACAAAACACACTGTCCCCAGTGCTGAGGGCAGAAGAACTTGAAGTCTTTGCTGTTCCTGAGACTTCTTGAACAGGGGGCAAGCTCTACCTCAAGCCCTTGGAGATACTCAAAGAAAGAAGTTGTAGAAAGTTCAGTCCTTTCACTGCCCAAGACAGAAGCAGCCACTACAGGCCAACACAGCAAAGCACTCAGCAAAGTGGTAGTTCTTCCTCACAGCTTCCCCTGCTCTTCTTCTTGGCAGTCTTCTTGGTCCAAAAGAGTTCTAAAGTTCAGGGGTTAGGGCCTCACTTTTTATAGCCCAAAATCCTTTGTCCTCTCATGCAGAGAGTGTCTGTGCCCAGTCAGAACCAGTTCTGCCCTCTCTGGTGTGGCTTCCTGGCAGGAGGTGGAGACGGCATTGTCGGAGGCAGACCAGGCCCATTCAGGTGAAAGGAAATCTCCTCCCCCTACTCTAAATGCAGCCCAGGTGACTTTTGTACAGAGTTAATATACAGAAGATGGTAATCTTGCCGTGTATTTCCTAGGCAGGGGATTAAGATATGATACTAAGAATCCTCATGCATAATAAATGAGTCTAGTCTTCGAAGAAAACTACACAACATTTATTCAGCAAATAACTAGGTAAAAGATCAGCGCCAGAGCCGTTATGTAGAGCAAGGTAGGAAAAATGTAGGTAAAAGGTTGTGCAACTACCTAGGCCTATATCGGGGTACATTGGGGCTCATATCAGGTGTTATATTCCATTGTGTGCGTATGAAGCTGTGTAGTTAACTAGGACCAATTCATGGTGGTCTGCCTTCTATTTTCAGACTTTACTATCAGAGACATGACTGTCTCAGCTTCCTCTTTTTTTTACCGTTTCTTTTTGAGCAAATCCGACCTTTCTTTTGGCTTGTGTTCCAAGATGGCGCTCACATTTCTTTGAGTTTGTCCTCTTTCACTTGTATTCTTAAATCGTGCACCGCGAACGTTCAACTCTGCATGTTTTATTTCAACTTATGGAGGCATGAATTTACTTTTTTGACCAGGACACTTGTATTTTTATACCGTGCACCATGAACTACGGCGTTCACCTTTGCATGTTCTGCTTTTGCGGAATGGTTTGTTTTTTCTCTTCTTGACCGGGACACTGGTGTCTGCTTAACGTCTTGGTACTTTATTATCATTTTTCACTTTCACAATGCTTTTTTTCGTTCATCTCCTTCCTTTCTGTTCGTTTTTGGATGTTTACTTTGTAATTTTTCTTGCCCCTTTTCACTCTTAACATTGTGAAACTACCTGTAATTTCTGGAGGTTGCATACCTCACTTTTATCACCTAATCACTGGCAGTGGGTTCCATTGTTCATTTTTGTTCCATATTCAGAAACCTTATTGCAGTTTCACATATTTGTGCACTTATCTCCTGTATGTATCACTGGGGGATCCACCCCACAGGCTTATTTATACTCATCACTCATTTAGAATATAGTTACTATATGCTGAATTAGGTGGTTCCATAGTAGTTAATCACCTTATATTAATTACAATTTAGGAGATACTCCCCTAATAAAGGGCCAGTCCCAAATGCATTGGGATACCTGAGCATTTATGAACATATATGTCATAGTGTGATGGATTAACACTATAAGATTGACCATTTCAATATCATCATCATCATCAAATAACTTTATTCGATTTCGAATAAATCATAAAAGTTTGCATAAAATCTTACATTCTCAAACAGCCATTTTTAAAAGATTTCTGCACAAAATTTTAAAACAATAGACAAAAGTTAATACCAGGTTAAAAATGATTCGATAAAAGCATTTTATAATTCATAACGTTTCCTAATTAAAAAAACTATTTTAATGAAACTAAGCACAGAGCTACAAATAGTCGTAGTCGAGAGCGACCTCAAGTAATCAAAACCCTCAACATAAGAACATGGGCGAATGTCCTTTAAAATGGGCTTAATAAAACGAGTTCTTGGGTCCTTATACAATGTGCAAAATAACATAAGATGCAGCGTACTCTGTTCGGCTGCGTTATTACATGGACAGGGGGGAAGACTCTCACACCAACCCGCCTGTTTCGGAAAAGCCACAAGAAAATGCACTGTGCTCAAATGAAATCTAGTCAGAAGGAAACGCGAATAGGCCTGCGTGGTAAAAGACAAATAAAACTTTTGCCGATTTAAAAGTACACAATCCATTGTGTCTTTCGCCCGATTAGACAAACCTAAAATAGTGTCATATGCATTCTTAATAATCATTTTCTTATTGGGTTGGATAGTCTCTGGACTATTATAAAAGTCTTCAAGATCCAGCTTATAAAGGTTTCCTTAACATAACATAACCATGGGACCGCCATAGCGTTGTCTAAATTCATACAGTCTCTTAAAATCCCTCTTGAAAATAACAATTCTTCTGAAGTCCAAATTTTACACCATAAAAGCAAAGGGGCAATGCGAATTCTGTCTGTTACATATTCTAAACCCACCTCCAAATGACAGAATAATGTGGAGGAACTACTGGGGATAAGTAGGAGTCTTTTTAAAAATGTATTCTCTAATATTTGGATTTGAGAACTTTTATGGTATCCCCATACCGCTGCCCCATAAGTGGCCACTGACAGGCATTTAGATTTGTACAATGTTTTCAATTCGGCTACCGGCTTGTGTCCAAGTTTACTGGCAAAGCGGAAAAGTCCTTCTATGGTTCTCTTAGTCTGTTGCAGCCTTGTCGTAATCAAATGATCCCAACTTAGTTTATTATTAAAAGCAATCCCCAGGTAAGTAAAATTTGGCACTTTCTCAATAACCATTTCATTCACTGTGTATTTACGTGTTTTAATTTTGTTTGGACCATGAGGTCATAATAAAAGATTTACTAAAATTAACCTTAAGATCCAACCCCATCATAAACTCAGTGAATGCATTCAGACATTTTTGGAGACTGTTAGCTGTTAGGGTCATCAGGACTGTGTCATCCGCGTAGGATAATAATGGTACTTGTCTGCCTCCTACCTTTGGAAAATCCAAATGTTGTTGTAATAAAAAATGTTCTAAGCCATTTGTGTAAATTAAAAATAAGAAGGGAGCAAGGATACAGCCCTGACGTACTCCCTCAGTCGAGGCAATTGACTTGGTCTTTTCCCCCTGGGCCATACCGAATAGCTACAGTAGTAGATGCATGTAATCTACGCAGGAGGGTGACAAGGGGTTCCTCAAATCCCATAGTATCCATTAATGACCACAACTTGCCCCTGCACACTGTATCAAAGGCGCTGGACAAGTCCATGAAGGCCAAATGGATTGAAACTCCCCTGGCCTTCATGTACTTGCCCATGATCAAAGACAAGTTAAGGCATTGCTCGGTCGTTCCCATTCCCTTTCTAAAACCAAATTGTGTATTTACTATAATTCCGGAGGTGTTGGCCCATATCAATAAATGAAAATAATAATTGAATACACCGATGACGTATATTGATTACCACTCTGAAGAACATGCATGGTCATACTGATAAGGGTGTATATCAAACTTTATCGTGGAGTGCAAAGTGGGGGCGATACTCCCTTGCCGGGTAACGCATCTAACTTCATTTGGAAAGTCGCTTTGGATCAGGTAGGCGAAACCCACATGCACCCTACAACTTCAACTAAAGTGAATACCCATATTTTATCTCTAAATACCTACAGGAGTGAGACACTTTTTGGTCTGTTCGCACTTTACCTAGCGGCCTGGAAGCTTGTCCCTTGTGGGAATCAATGGCACCAATTGAAGTGTCATACACAATATTTTCCGGTTGTATTGGTTAACGGTTGTTACACATATTGGCATAGATTACGCTTTATGAATCTTGATATTCTTTTGGAGAAATTGCTCATTTCATCTACTTTTGATTGGATTTTACATCAGTATTGTTTTGCCCTGAAGAAGTACATTTGTCTTTTGGACGAAACGCGTTGGCTGGTTTTTAAGAGCATTTGTATGAAGTATCAATAAAAAGAAGAACAGCATTGAATTTTTTCTGCAGTTACTGTTACGAATTGTCACAACTTTTATGATTACTTGTTGATTTAATTGTGGTGCACCCCTGGCTGTCATATTGGTAACAATTTCCCCAGAAGAGGGGAGCACTTGTGGGCAGAAGGTGCATACATGTTGGTGGGCA
This sequence comes from Calotriton arnoldi, assembly GCA_963921515.1. NCBI lineage: Eukaryota > Metazoa > Chordata > Amphibia > Caudata > Salamandridae > Calotriton > Calotriton arnoldi. The sequence continues at coordinate 875,154 of CAWUFW010002850.1, forward strand.
CGGTACAAGATAAATTGTGTGGAATATCCAAACTATAGGGGTATAACGGTGTGGGTGCTGCTTTGTGCTTAAGGTCCACTGCCCATTCCGTAGTAGATTAACATATATGTTATAGTGTGATGGATTAACACTATAAAATTAACCATTTCAATATCAATAAATGAACATAATAATTGAATACACCGATGACGTCTATTGGTTACCACTCTGAAGAACATGCATGGTCATCCTGATAAGGGTGTAAATCAAACTTTATCACGGAGTGCAAAGTGGGGACGATACTCTCTTACCGGGTAACGCATCAAACCTCATTTGGAAAGTCGCTTTGGATCAGTAGGCGAAAACCACATGCACCCTACAACTTCAACTAAAGTGAATACCCGCATTTTATCTCTTAGTACCTACAGGAGTGCGACAGTTTTTCTATTTGAACATCAGCACTGTGCCACAATGTGTATCAAATCCAAGATTCAATTTCACTTACGAGATTTTTAACAATCAAGAACGGTTAAACAAGGAGGGCTCAAGTCAAATTCCTCATCACGTTTATCCCACATTTTCCACAGCACGTCCCCAGGCAATAACCTGATCCCTGCCACTCACTTCTCTTGGGAGTTTTTCTTTAGCTGGCCATTTTATAAGATCATACATCCACTTAAATAAATATGCTGTGTCAGACGATCTCCACTAGAAGCCAATAACATGCTTTGGCAGCACCAACCCCAATGCAAACAAATCGAGCTAAGTGTACTCTTTTTTTGTGGGGGGCAGAGGGAGAAGACAAAGCGCACACAGTCAAGGTGTTATATTCCATTGTAAGCAAGCTCGCCCTAATCTCCATCATCATGCCCTGCTTCGTCTTAGTGCAGTACACATAAGGAGGAAAACCACTAGTTCTACACAACACACCTTCACCAAGGAGATGAACTGCAAGCTCACCCTCCATGTCTAGTATCCAGACTCAGAACAAGACAAAAACGCCCAATAATAGCTCCTTTAGCAACTGACTGAGCTACTCTTGCCACTGCACTAAAATTGCACTGAATGCACTGCTTGTTTGCCAACACCAGACACAGTACTTAAGCTACCTTCTCTCGTTAACACTGTGGCTGCCAGTCCCTTTCTTATGCATGCAAGAGAGTTCAGAGAGTACGGCTCATCCTTGTTCTGCATGCTTAAGTACTTCCTCATAGAGGCTCAATGTTTTACAGGATCTTTTTACAATGCAATATATAGTTAATTTTCTATAAGAATTTACGACGACTGCACAATATATTTATTGAGTGTTATTTTGGTGTTATAGGTATCATTTTTTTAAATCTTTATTTTCCATTTTGTAAATAAGGCCACACATCATAGAGCATTTGGTTACACATCATAGCTTAGCACAGGGAGCAGGCGTGAAAACCAACAATCAGCAGTGATGCAGCGCGTACAATAAAAACTATCCTCCTCCCAGGTTACTTATAGGTCATCCCCGGGCAAACTATATTTATCATATCCACATGACGATGGGGCCCATAAACATCGCCTAAACACACACACACACACTCCTGGATTTCCTTTTACACCTTTATGAAATTCTGTACTCCTAGGAGAAGCATGAGAACTAAATGGAGAACACCATTTTGTGTACCGCTGGAAGAGCAAGGATATCTATTTACCTTAATTTGTCACTTTCTTTTAGTTATTTCTTAAGATATTCCTGCTCATTGTTTTGTCGATGAATCATTCATTTAAGAAATTAGTTCATAGTGATTAAGACCAGCTGAATCACAATCAACCAATTACTCATGTCACAATCATTTAGGAAAATAACCACTGAGTCATTTTGGTTTTTAAAGAATCTTAAATTTTATATAATTTTAAAAGCATGAAAAGATTTAATACTTTATTCAATTATTCATTTTTAAATTCACAATTTTATTAAGCATAATCAATTTATTGCAGAAAGGAAATTTTGTCATGAAGCCAAAAACCTTAGTTACCTGCCTAGCTTCCTAATTTAGCCTAATGATTTCTAACCTAACTTTGGGATTAGAAATAGCCTGATTCTCATACTCAACTGTAAAGTTAAGACAGCAACAGCAACTTCAGCTCGTCAGCATCAGCTACCTGCAACCCGTCTTCTCTACTGCAACCATGACTCTCGAACTGCTTGGAACTCTGACTGGAACTCTCTGGAACTTCCCTGGAACTCTCCTGGAACTGACCCCCTCCCACTAAGAGTAGGCCCTCTTATACCCCAATTCTAACTTTGTTAACTAACTGTTGCAACCTTAATATCACGCTTTTCTCTCATTGGTCCATACATGTCAGCTTATTCATTCTTTAATCAAGTTCTTTTGGATTCAAGGGTCCTTGGATCATTTCCTTTCCCATACGCTTAAACATTTCCATCCGATTCGATCAGTTCATTTGTATCTTCTTTTGACACATTCAAGAACTCCGCAGTCATTGTCCTTTCTCTTGGGCTCCTTTCCCACGGACTCTCTCCTGATCCTCACGGCACACTATCAGTTCAATTAGGTCACACCAGCCTTGACCATTTCTTGCATCCTAGCCTCTCAGAGACATCACGAGGCTCCAGATTTCATCAATCTCATCCCGTACCACGTGTCCCCTTGCGCCTGCGCACATCTTCCCACTGGCGGCCATTTTATCTCGCCACTCGGTTCTACTTTAGAAGCACTAATTTGAGGCAAACAAAACATAATTAAATAGAGAAAAATATCCCTTTCGTTTCCCTCCCGTCTACGTACCCCAATTAGTTGTTACCTAGCAAAAAGCGACATTTTAAGCTGCTCCTTACTTACCATCACTATTGTTTTTTGCAACGACACATTTTATTTCTATGAAGCACAAACATGCATTTATTTTATTTAGTACGCTTTTTATTCTTACGTTATGATTAGACACACGGACATTCATTAATAGATTATTTAGCACATACATTGGCATATTACCATTCCCACATATACAATGTTGATTAATACATTTAAACGAACATTTTTAATTAATTAATTATATAATTTGTTAGGGGTTAAAATTTTTTATTTTTACTGCTCCACCAATCCCCCCTTTGGTGATTTTTAAATCACCACATAAAACCCAAGTCATACTTCTTTTCAGGCAGCATGTCTTTCATCCTTTACTTTCTGTTATTCATATCTCTGTCTCCTCTTCATCTTGCCTTTTAGTCTCTTTATACATGCTTTCTTTCATTTTCTCCAACTCAATTTCACCCATTTCTCTCTCTCTTTCTCTCATTATTCTGTTATTTCTTCTTATCTTATTCTGTCTTACTTTTCTCTTTATACATGTTATTACTATTTTCAATATCATTGCTAACAATATCACTATAGTTGCTACTATTATAACTTTCCCTATTACTAGTTTACTCATCCTAGTTAACCAATTTGCTACTGAGGAAAACCCTCTACCAAGTTTTCCCAAAACACTTTCAACCTCCAGTGGGACTAATTCTTTGTGCAGACTTGTAATATTTGTAATATACTTCTGTATATTTTCACTGTTATCCGGAATGTAAGTACAACAATGTTGGACTTTCAACATTCCACAGACTCCACCCTCTTTTGCCAAAAGAATATCAAGGGCAAGCCGATTTTGCATCACCATAGCTCTCATGGCAACCATTTCGGTATTTACCATTAAGAACCCTCCCGCAGTATCTGTAGATAAACGATCTACTACTGTGGATAACTTCCGAATTTTAAATGCATTCAAAGATATTCCCACTGCTGGTATCAATGCTCCAAAAATATCTCCTACAACTTCTGAAAAACTTTCCCTCTTTCTACGTTTAAATCCATTAATCATCTTGTATGTTCCCTTTTCTTCTCTGTCCATGTGAAAGATTTTTGGAAAGACCAGGCCTACATAGCAAGTTCCATACCAATGGTCCGGTAACCTGTAATAAGCTCTATTCCCACAAATATAATAGATACCTGGAAATATTGGATCTTTTCCACCTTTGAATCCCCAACCTCCCAGAATTTGATAATTGTCATGGCAGACACTGGAACCTACAAAGTAATTGTCATAGACTGTCTTATTTCTCCTAATGCACAACTTTCCTGTTTGCGGCCAGTCTAATGTCATTGCTGCATTTATCTTTTTTCCTTCATGATTTCCTTCCTCAAACGTCCATAAACGTTTTCCTTCCTCTTTTATTGCTTCTTTTTGAAATTTCATTCTTCTTTCCTCAACCATGTCTAGAAATACTTTTTCTTCTTTCTTTAACTCACAGGTAAGGTTGTCACTAACTATTTCTTCTAACGTTAATTTTCTATGTTCTAAAAAGAATTCTCCTAAAACCTTTGCTGGTTTTACTTTGTTAAGTTCTGGCACTACAGGAATGTTTGCAAATATCTTATCTATATCAGTATAATAAGATTCTAATCTACCTGTTTTATAAAATAAACTTGCTATTACACTACATGTTATTCCATAAGTCAAAGGTAAGTGATGATAAGTCACACCTTCAGATACTGATGCAGGCAATTGCATACAAACATAACAATCTCTCACTTCCATTGTTTTTACATACTCATACAACAATTTTGTAAAAACATTCTTTGAGAAATCTGTTACTGACCTATCCTTATGCAACTCTGCACTACTTCTTAAAACAACTTGTTCTTTAATATTAGTTTCTTTTTCTTGTTTAGTATCATTCTTTGCTTCTATCACAGCCACGCTAATTGGAATTGTGATTGCTAAAACTATCCATATGGTCATTAATAACCCTGTACAAAAGCAGCACATTTTGCACCATCTCTTTACAAATTCACATTTATTTCTTCTATTCTCATTATTTTCCATTTTTCTTTTTCTATTTGTTAAATTTTCAGAAAATTGTGTCACTACACCTCAAAATGACTTAGACGCCACTCTGCTTCCAAAAAGTCTTTGCTTAGTACTTTCTTTAATTCTCTCCAGAATTCTTTCGTTGTCACATCCGGTGATTTGTCACATCCAGTAAAATTTGTCACGTCCGGCAGAAGCACTTTAAGTCTTCACTTCAGTCCTTTTGTTGCATCTCACCTTTTCCCATCCGACTTCTCAGTCTCTGGTTTCCGTGAGTGTTTTCTTCTTCTCCTTTGTAATCTGTTAGTGCAATATACAGCCACTCAGGTGACTTAAATTTTGAATTTATTTTCCTTGTCCTTTTGGACTTTTGTAATCTTTTTCCACTGGGTTTTTCTTGTCCCTTTTGACTTGTTACTTCATTTACTTGTTCAGCATCTTCATCTTCTGCTCTTATTATTCTATATCTCAATTTTCTTACATAGCTGTTGGGCCAATTATCTCCTTTTCTTGGCCTTTTGACCTCACCCTCTCTTTCTTCTCTTTCCGATCTCCAATTTCTTTTTCTTGATTCAGTCTTTGCTTTTTCCTCTCCTCCACTTTCTTCTGTTTCTGTTTCAACTGTCTCACTATTGTTTCTTATTTTGAAACTTATAATCTCGTCATCTCCTACTGGTGGATCTGTCTTCTCCTTTTTGTTTTCCCTTATCACTGTCCCTCCTCGGGGTTCTTCCGATTTGGTGTTTTCCTCCTTATCTGCTTCTGAATTTCCCTGTTCTCCTGTTTCTCTATCTATCCCTATTGCTCCTCGGGGTTCTTCTCGATTTTCTAACTTTTTGTGTACTTCTTTCCCTACTTCATCTATTAATATTGTTTCTGAAGGATTTCCACCATAACTTGTACTTGGTTGTTCATCTAACTCAATTTCTTGCTCAGTTTCTTCTCTAATTGGTTTATAACCCCAAGTTCCCTTTCGGAATTCTTCCCAATTTGCAGCTGAATCATCAGATCCTGAAGTTGTGTCAGATATTTCCAGATGTCGACTTACAGGTCGATCTTCAAGTTCTGGAACTTCTGAATTTCTTTCTTCTTCTTCTTCTTGTTCCTCTTCTTCTCTAGAGGTGTTTTCCGTTGGGGTCTCCAGATGTCGACTTTCAGGTCGATCTTCAAGTTCTGGCACCCTTTCTTTTATCTTGGTTGTTCCCGCCGTTAAACTTTTATCCCACACTTCCAGACGCCGATTCACATGTCGATCTGTAGGTTCTGGAATTCTGATTGTGTGGCTGGCATGAACCCAGTTCTTTACTCCTGCACACTTGACAGCAGTCGTTGTTACTAGGATTACCTGTCTTGGCTCATCCCAACGCGGAACTAGACAGTTTCTTCTCCTGTGGACTTTAATACGGACCCAGTCTCCTGGATTCAAGTCGTGGGCTGGTTTTCTTTCAAGAGTGGTCGCATCCGGTCCAACCTGATGAAACACAGAACGCACCACATCAGCCAGTCCTTTGCAATAATCCAGTATTAGATCATCAGTTATTGTCAATAACTTGTTGACTGGTACGTGGGCTTGTCTCATTGCTCGTCCCATGATCATTTCATGAGGACTGAGTCCCGTTTTCTTTTCAGGGATGCTTCTGATGGTCATCAGAACAAGAGGCAGTGCATCTGGCCATTTGAGTCCTGTAGCTTGACACATTTTTCCTAATCTGTTTTTAATCGTTCCATTTATCTGCTCTACTACCCCAGAAGCTTCGGGTCTGTAAGCACAATGTAGTTTTTGTTTAATACTCAATGCTTCACAAATCAATTGGATCAACTCATTTTGAAAATGTGTTCCTCTATCTGTCTCAACTGTGACTGGAAAACCATACCTCGGAATGAACTCTCGTAGCATAAGTTTTGCCACTGTTGTTCCATCATTCCTTCTTGTGGGGTATGCCTCCACCCAACGAGAGAACAAACAGACGACCACCAGAACATATCTTAATCTGTTACTAGGGGGCATCTCAATAAAATCCATCTGTATCCTTGTGAATGGACCTCCTTCTCGTCCTATTGTTCCTAGACTCACTACTGTTTTTCTTCCTGGGTTAAATTGTTGACAAATAAGACATCTTTGACAAAGACTTTCAGCAATGGCTCTGAATTTTGGATTATACCAAGTTTGTCTAAAAAGTCTGATCATTGCATCTCTCCCAATATGAGCTTGTCCATGGTACATCCGTGCCATGTCTGCAATCATGCTATCAGGCATAACTGGTCTTTCATCTCTGTATACCCACACTCCATTATCTTCCTGTCTTCTACATCCTGCTTTAATCCAGTAATCCTTTTCCTCATCTCTTGCTGTTTCTTGTAACTGCCTTACTTCATCCCATGTTTCGACTGCATTAGTGAAAAGCAAAGGACAAGAGACATGCTCCCTTTCTCTATTTCTGTTCAGGGACGCCATGTTTTCCGCACAATATCTAGCGATCTCGTCAGCATAATTATTGCCAACCGCTATGTAATCTTCGTTTTTCTTATGCGCCTTGCACTTCACTACAGCTATTTGTTTAGGCAGCTGTATCGCCTCAAGCAGTTTTTTAACATAATCTCCATTTCTGATAGGTGTTCCTGCAGATGTCAAAAATCCTCTTTGTGACCAAATCTGGCCAAAATCATGTACGATGCCGAAACCATATTGGCTATCGGTCACAATCGTGATTCGTACATTTTTCCCCAATTTACATGCTTGAATCAAAGCAATTAGTTCCGCAACTTGGGCAGACCTAACTCCTTTCAGACAAGACGCTTCCATTACAGTTGCCACTGTGCATACTGCATAAGCTGCGCTTAACACTCCTTCCTTTGTGCGTAAACATGAACCATCTACAAACATGACATAATCGGATTCCTTTAACGGTTCATCTTTTATGTCAGCTCTTGGTTTTGTGCAATATTCCAGCACATTCAGACAATCATGATCTACTTCATCTTGTTCAATTATACTCTCTTCATCTGGCAATGAAGTCGAAGGATTTACATTTATGCATCTATCTATGGTCACATTTTCTGCACTCAAGATGACTTTTTCGTACTTAGTCAGCCGACTATGTGTCATGTACTGTGTTTTTGTTCTTGTCAAAAGAATTTCTACTGAATGGGGAACATATACTCTCAGTGGATACCCCATCACTATACCTTCACTTTGTTCCAGACTTACACAAGTAGCAGCAACTGCTTTCAAACATCCAGGCAATGCCTTTGCTATAGGATCTAAAACAGCTGAAAAGTAAGCTATAGGCCTCTTCATGGTGCCATGTTTTTGTACTAGTACTGAAAATGCACATCCATCTCTTTCACTGCAGTATAACTCAAAATCTTTCTCATAATCAGGCATGCCTAATGCAGGGGCCTCACACAGTTTCCTTTTCAATTCTTTGAAAGATTTCATTTCTTCTTTGTTTAACTCAAAAGGGTCTTTTACATCTTTCTTTGTCAATTTTTGTAATGGTTTTGCAATCAAAGAAAATCCACTTATCCATTGTCGACAATATCCAACCATTCCCAAAAACATTCTTACCTCTCTTTGAGTCATTGGTGCTCTCATTCCTTGAATCATTCTTACTCTTTCTGTCGCTATTTTCCGCACTCCTTTCTCAATTTTATGTCCTAAATACTGGACTTCTTTCTGACAAAACTGTAATTTTGAAGGGGACACCTTATGTCCTCTTTTCTCCAAATGGTTCAGTAAAGCAATTGTGTCACTTACACATGCCTCTTTGGTTTTCGATGCCACCAATAGGTCATCGATATACTGCACCATCACTGATTTTTCTGGCATTTTTAAATCTTCCAGAGATTTCTTTAGAATCTGATTAAAAATTGAGGGGCTCTCTGTATACCCCTGAGGAATTCGGCACTATGCCAAAATACGCTCTCCAAAACGGAATGCAAATAATGGCTGGCTATCTGGATGCAAAGGAATAGAGAAAAATGCATGACACAAATCTATCACAGTGTACCACTCAGCTTCATGCGGAATTTGATATAGAATCACTGCAGGGTTTGGCACTATTGGACAGCATGGTACAACTATTTTGTTGATCTTTCTCAAATCCTGTACTATTCTGTATGTTCCATTTGGCTTTTTCAGTCCCATAATAGGTGAATTACATGGACTGCTCATGATTTCTTTCAGAATTCCCTGTTCAATCATCTTATTTATCACAGGAGTTATTCCTTCAATTATTTCTGGAGTTAATTTGTACTGTGGCGTGTTTGGATAACTTATCCCTTCTTTCACTGTCACTTTTACAGGATCAACTTCTCTCATTAATCCAATGTCTTCTCCTGTAAAATCCCACACACTTTCTTTCACTGCACTTCTTAACTCTTCTGGAAGTTTTCCTGCATCAAATGCAGGAAACAACCCATTCATTTCAGGTTCCTGATTCATCAAAGTTACTTTATACAAAGCATCTTCATCTGAAGTCTGAAAACCAATTCCATCTGGTGTACAATAAATTGTGCAATTCATTTTACACAAGAGGTCACGACCTAGAAGATTTACAGGACTACAATCGCACACTACAAATTTATGCATTTTCCTAAAAGAACCAATTTTTACTTCTACCAATTCAGTAAGTGGGGTTTTAATCTGCTGATTGGCAACTCCTACCACTTGGATGCATTCACCTGAGAGAGGAAGGTTCGGAATTTCCACTGACCTAACAGTAGAACGGGTAGCTCCAGTATCGACAAGGAATGTTACGTTTGCTCCATTCACTTCTCCATCCACAAAGGGACCAGACTGATCTACCTCTAGAGTTGCGCCAAGCACGCACTCTTTCCCCTCTCTTGCGCACCGTCAGAAACTTTCATCTGGGTCATCCTCACTCTGATGCAACCAATACTGGGAAATGTTAGCTGCTCTCGGCAACTGTGTTACCTGCTCTCCTCCGTAGAATCCTGTTTCTGTACTGTATCTTTGCTGGTTAACAGTGTTGGGAAGTGGTGGTTGTGGCACCTGACTTTGTTGAACAACTACCTCATTCTGCACCTGTGGAGTTAATGATTGATGTTCCGGATTAGGTTTAGGTGGGAACTTACACTCATTTCTCCAATGCCCTAATTTTCCGCAATTATGACATGGCCATTTCTTCTTTGCCTCTTCTAGACTCACTTGTCCTTTTCCTTTACCTATATTTGGTCGCATCTTATTTTGTCCTGATTCGTTTCCATTATTATTATCCAATTGAGCTTCTTGTTTTTCTGCCACTTTCACTTGTGCCCACATTGCTTTTTCTTTCAACTTACGCTGTTTACTCTCTATTTCATCACTACAATACTTAGCATACCTCAGCACCTCATCTACACTTGCATTCTGCCAGTTTATCATATGTTGCTTAATCATATCACTTATTTCTTGTTTCAAGCCAAATACAAATCGGTATACAAAATGACTCATATCCTTCTCACTTAATTCCTCATAACCACTATACTGTTTGAAAACCAACAACAATCGCTCATAATATGCATGTACACTCTCCTTGCTTTCCTGTGTAGTTCTATCAATCTTAACCCAATCTGTCTCTTTTGGAGGAATCTTATTTTTCAAAAAGGTAATCACCTTGTCATATTTCTTCATCACATCTGGTCCTGGAGCTCCTGTCTTAGGATCTCTTGGATATTCTGTAGTTGGCCAGTCAACTGTAATCTTACATTCTGACCATAGATCCGTTGGTACCACTATGTCAAACAATCCATCCAAATCTATCCACAACACTTTCGAGACCTTTACAAACCTTTCTACCTGTCGGTACCACTCAACTGGCTTTTCTCTTAACTTTGGAAAGTCATTTGTAAATGACAGGATGTCCTGCCTAGTCCAGGGAACATGCACATAACTACCACCTGGAGTTTCTCTCATAGGGTACTCTTTAACAACATGTTCCTTTTCTGTTATCATAAAAGCCAATGAACCTTTGTCTACACTTTTCTCATTCTTCTTTGTCCATCTAACCTTCCATCTGTCCACATCACCCCATTTTCTCAACAAAACAATCAACTCTTTTATCTGTGTCAGCCTTCCTGCTGTATTCAAATTTTCAATATCTTTTTCACAAAAATCTACTCTGTATGGTTTCTGCAACGTTTTTACTTTTGCAAAATCTATTCCAATCTCACCGGCCACTTCTTCTAGTTTGTCATGTAAATTCTTTGCCCTCCATGTTATACTTTTGCACAGAAACATTATTTCATCATCCTGATAATTCTTTATCTTTTCTGTACCAATCGTTCCTAGAATTAATTCTTCCATGTCAATCTTCAATCTGATCACATCTAATGGTTTTTCTTCCGTTTCTTTTATTTTAAAAGCTTTTATCCACTCATTTAACTCATCAGGAGTCGGACCTATAGGAGTACTATTTATTTCTGTCCAATTTCCACTCTTTTCAGGTGTCACCGTTGCAGATTCAGTTACCATAGGCATTTTCCTACCGCTACACTCATTCACTGTCAAATTTTCAGGTGGACTTGGTCTGTAAGCACTAGTCAAATTGCTCGTACCTGGACTTGTTTCTATTCTTTCCTTTTCTCTTTGGAATTGCGAACTCAAGGGAATCACCAAAGATCGTTCATCAATTTTCTGATTCTCGAAAACTGGTATTACTGGACCTATTGTTACGGGTACGGTAACTGCTTCCATATTCTTTGTTAATTCTCTAATTTTCTCAGTTAGTTCTTTTGTTGTCCTTGCCAATTCTCTTGCACTATCATTTTCTATTCCCTCAATTTGGGAAGTTCTTATTTGTTCTTGTGACCTATTTATTTCTTGTCTTTTTTCTGGACTTTCATTTCGCATAGCTTCTATTGGTGGCGCATTTGGTGTCACCACTGTAGAATTCTGCTGATACGGAGGTGGATTTTTATTTAATATATCTTCCAGCAACTCGTCATCCGTTTCGCTCTCATGCATATACTTTTCTCTCTCTAAATGTTTCTTTTTCTCAGTCCGTTTTTTCTTAGTCCCTTCCTCAACTGTAAAAGCTGGAAACAAACCTCCTGTCATGTTAGCACATCTCCATCGTTTTATTCTGTCCTCATGATTCATTCCCCACATTCTTCCGGGCACGAACTCATAACCTTTCATACCTCTGAATCTTTCTTTCTCGTACATCTCATCTTCCCATTCTGTTAAAGCCTCAAACTGTGTCGGTCTAGGTCTAGGTTCCAATTTAAGCATCTTTTCTTTTAAATTCCGTAAAATCGCTACATTAAAAGAACCATTTTCAGGAAAAGCCAATGCTCCATCATTCTTTGTATATTTTACCCAATTATCCAACCATATGCACGTATGATATCCATATTTCAGCATCATATGTGAAGCTGCTGATTTTGGCGGAGGAATTACTTGTCCCTCTCTAGTCACAACCTTTTTGTCTTTCTTAAAGAAATTCTTTAATTTCGTTGTCCATGACGTTCTCTCCCTTTCATACTCGTAATATGGCATGTTTTCTATTTGTTTTCTCTTTACTCTAACGCTGTTTCTGTGTACGGAACTTCGTCCAATTACAGCGCGATTCACACTAACGTACCAATCAGAACAATTTCCACCGTCCGCGAACCAACCAATCCTAGCGCGGCACTTTTCTACGTCACTCCTGCTCTGTATTCACGTGACTAGTGCACTGACCAATCCTAGCGCGGCACTTTTTCACGTCACTTCTACTCTTTACCCCTCCTTTACAAAATTTATCGGCAATTTTTCTTTTTACAGTTTTCTTCGTTAGTTACAACAAATAAACAATTCCATAGTCTGATTCGCTAAACAAAGTGACAGCTTTGTCCTTTTACACAAGAATCCTGTTTTTCCAGTAGGCAGCGCTTACCTCTACCCTACCACAGAATTATTTGCTTTTGCCGATAAAGTAGCACTTCCCTCTACCTTACCCTTCTTTCAAACAAACAATTTACTCGTTTCTCTGGGGATAAGACACATGTGGAGACTAGGCTCCTGAGAATTAAGGCCAAAGTTTCACAAGTAAACGTGATTTGCTATTTCATTTACACACTTTTCACACCGAAATCCCTAACATAACACAACCTGCGTTATAACCAAAAATGAATTCAGACCATGTACCAAATTCCATGTGACTTCTCTTGCCACACGTGTTCCACTTCCTACATCCCAGAAGCGTGAAAACTTACATATAACATAACGCGACTCAACATATAGTGTTAGTCATCAAATAATCAATAATCAATAAACAATAATCACTAAACTAATCTATAGAAAACCATAACTCTGCTACCAAGAAATCTGATGCAGCGCGTACAATAAAAACTATCCTCCTCCCAGGTTACTTATAGGTCATCCAGGGGCAAACTATATTTCTCATATCCACATGACGATGGGGCCCATAAACATCGCCTAAACACACACACACACTCCTGGATTTCCTTTTACACCTTTATGAAATTCTGTACTCCTAGGAGAAGCATGAGAACTAAATGGAGAACACCATTTTGTGTACCGCTGGAAGAGCAAGGATATCTATTTACCTTAATTTGTCACTTTCTTTTAGTTATTTCTTAAGATATTCCTGCTCATTGTTTTGTCGATGAATCATTCATTTAAGAAATTAGTTCATAGTGATTAAGACCAGCTGAATCACAATCAACCAATTACTCATGTCACAATCATTTAGGAAAATAACCACTGAGTCATTTTGGTTTTTAAAGAATCTTAAATTTTATATAATTTTAAAAGCATGAAAAGATTTAATACTTTATTCAATTATTCATTTTTAAATTCACAATTTTATTAAGCATAATCAATTTATTGCAGAAAGGAAATTTTGTCATGAAGCCAAAAACCTTAGTTACCTGCCTAGCTTCCTAATTTAGCCTAATGATTTCTAACCTAACTTTGGGATTAGAAATAGCCTGATTCTCATACTCAACTGTAAAGTTAAGACAGCAACAGCAACTTCAGCTCGTCAGCATCAGCTACCTGCAACCCGTCTTCTCTACTGCAACCATGACTCTCGAACTGCTTGGAACTCTGACTGGAACTCTCTGGAACTTCCCTGGAACTCTCCTGGAACTGACCCCCTCCCACTAAGAGTAGGCCCTCTTATACCCCAATTCTAACTTTGTTAACTAACTGTTGCAACCTTAATATCACGCTTTTCTCTCATTGGTCCATACATGTCAGCTTATTCATTCTTTAATCAAGTTCTTTTGGATTCAAGGGTCCTTGGATCATTTCCTTTCCCATACGCTTAAACATTTCCATCCGATTCGATCAGTTCATTTGTATCTTCTTTTGACACATTCAAGAACTCCGCAGTCATTGTCCTTTCTCTTGGGCTCCTTTCCCACGGACTCTCTCCTGATCCTCACGGCACACTATCAGTTCAATTAGGTCACACCAGCCTTGACCATTTCTTGCATCCTAGCCTCTCAGAGACATCACGAGGCTCCAGATTTCATCAATCTCATCCCGTACCACGTGTCCCCTTGCGCCTGCGCACATCTTCCCACTGGCGGCCATTTTATCTCGCCACTCGGTTCTACTTTAGAAGCACTAATTTGAGGCAAACAAAACATAATTAAATAGAGAAAAATATCCCTTTCGTTTCCCTCCCGTCTACGTACCCCAATTAGTTGTTACCTAGCAAAAAGCGACATTTTAAGCTGCTCCTTACTTACCATCACTATTGTTTTTTGCAACGACACATTTTATTTCTATGAAGCACAAACATGCATTTATTTTATTTAGTACGCTTTTTATTCTTACGTTATGATTAGACACACGGACATTCATTAATAGATTATTTAGCACATACATTGGCATATTACCATTCCCACATATACAATGTTGATTAATACATTTAAACGAACATTTTTAATTAATTAATTATATAATTTGTTAGGGGTTAAAAATTTTATTTTTACTGCTCCACCAGCAGCACAGTACAATCATATTGGACTGCATACTCAGAAATATTGCTGAATCTGGAAGGGGAGCATGCATAATTCAGTCTGTCAACTTCAGTAAATTCATGACTCTACAGATACAATTAGGGCAAGACCACTTTTATGCTAGACAAGAGCTCTGGGGTTCCCAGCTATCTTTGTAACAGTAGCACAGGGAAGCAAAGAGACATAAGTTTCTGATTGTTAATAACATGTCAACAAGTCCATCAACCCATTTTACAGCAGTAGTGGTGCTGACACTGCATGCTTGCGATGTCCCTTGGGCATGTCCTTAACGTAGCCCAATGCAGTTACAGAGGGAATCTCCAGCTGGAACGCTGTCATTTCTCGTATCACAGTTATTACATCCTGCCAGAAAAGCTGTTTCTGGGGACACCTCAGTTAAGAATCTTTAAAGAGTGGGTCAAGCAAGGCGGTGGGTGGTAGACACCATAGTCTCTGCCCACGTGTGGCCAGTGCAGGTACTCACCAAATTGAGATGTGGACTAGGGGGCAGGGCTTGGGGTGGGGCTAGGGGGCGGAGCTATTGGCAGCGCAAAGGGATCCGGCCAGGGGCACCCATTTAAGCATTCATGCACGCAGACAGGGCATTCAGTACATGTATTTTAGAAACGCTTACATTCGCTGCTGCCCACATTACTAAACCTTGATTCCCACGTGCTGTGCTACAGCATCACTATCCCCACCTTCCTCCTCAGTCTGGTTGCAAACAAGTGCTGCTGTACCCTGCTATGCCAGCAGGAAGACTTCTCTTCGATTTCTCGAGATTAACGAAATATGCCTGTTAGCAGGCCCTGCTCACACACGTACAGTTCTATGGACTCCACAGAGCCTAAGTGGACGCTGTGTCAGTAATCACAGTGTGAGTCGGGCCCCTCCCAAACTTCCTGCCAGATCTGAATGAATGCCTTCTGAAGGCCGCTCAATTAGCACATTGTAAGGCGACATTAGCACTCGATCAGAGTGTTTCACGTAAACGGACCCACTCTTTGTCAGCTGCGGTGCGCTTCTTTTTGAAAATGCCAATTTCACTGAGCTTGGCTCACATCCCCATGAGTACCGGTAGTCTCTTTGGACAAAGACAAGTTCCGGTACTCAAGCGCCGAAAATGTAGAAGTGCCGGTACTCAGTACCGGTGAGTACCGGCCCATTTAAAGCACTGCGTGTGGCAGAGGGGATAGACACAGCTAGAAGCACTGGCCATGATCCGACAGGCTGCGGGCCAGATGAACAATACAAGTACCCAGCCAGCAGCATCTCATGTGCCCAACCAACCAACCAAGGCAAGGACCCACGGACCAATGGATGAAGTGCGCACTCGGGACCCGGGATCGTGCGTGCACAACAAACCAAGTCGATCACATGGTGCCATTTTATCTGTAAGCGTTGCATGTGCTTGTCTGTGCCTGCCTCCCCCGCTTCTAGTGTGTTATCAAGCTCTGGCTGTAGCGTGAGATTATAATCACCACCCGAGTCATGCAGTGCCGCGCACAATCGTCAGTTTCTTCCGCACTGCTTCAACAAACTTCTGGTTCTCTACATTAGATCGATATATAGTCACTAGCTCTTGTTGTTGAAGCCCAAACCACCCTTGTGTTATAGTACAACGTCCCTCACCCGCTAGAGTAATGAAAGAGTCTAACCTCGAGCCAGTACAGCAAGCAGAGAAATAGCTATAAGCAGCCCCGCTACGGGCACCATGAGTGGGATGTGTGGGATCCATACGGCTCTCTTGTAGCAGAGTGATGTCAATTTTATAACAATCTGAGCAGGCTAATCCCTGCCTTGCTTTGCAGTAATTATTAATACCTGAAACATTCCACGTCATATATTTTAGTGTGCTGCCCTTGTTGTACGCATATTTGTTGTCCAGTGTATTCTTTTTACTTAACTGTTGTCTAGCCTGATAATGCCCTTCACAAGCATTAGTATGCTCTCACATGCCTCCAACTCGTGATGAACACCAGCAGTCCCACTCCCATCTCCCACAACGAGCCCCAACTTCTTGCCGAAACACCCCTTTAGAGCATCCTGTATCCTGAAACTCAAATTCCTATATGGTCCGCTCTAAATACCAACATTAAGCAGAGCAGTCTTGCTGGGGGTAGCCAGGCTAAGGCTAAGGTTTTGGTTCAACATCTTATTATATCTGAGGTCTAGATTGTAAATATGTCCCTAATACAGGTGATACATACTTGACCCATCAGACCTCAAGATAAACTCGAGGGAAGAGCGCTTCGCAGACTCCATATAAACTGAAACATCATTTGGGTATACGCAGGGCACAAGTCCTAAACAAGCATTGGCACAGACAATTGGTCTCTGCAATGCAAGAGTTATTGGCGGTGTCAATGTTAACTCCTTTCGATTACGCTCAGCCAGGATGCCGGACTAACTGGCAGGGATATTTATAGCCTGGTAATCTGTCAGCAGCATTTAGGAGATCATTATTCGAATCATTTGGGCAGAGTCTGGAGTAGAGAAAGAAATGAAACCCAAACACGCTAGTGAACAAAGAGCCTTGTATGCGTGTGCCGCTACAGTAAACACCTGAGAGCTGGCGGGCAGGGGGGGCGCACATGGTGGACTTCCCAGCCAGCATTTGTACCCGTTATACCGTACAATCTTTAATAATCGGAGCACCTAGAAGACGGTGTCACTGGACTGACAAAAGTTAAAGGCACTTCATTTTTTCCAGTTTCAACAGGGACAAAACACACTTACAAATAAAGAAAAGTCCCCGAACGATGAGGGACTTTACTCAATTTTGTTAATACAGGAGGCTTTCGTTTCCTTTCGGGCACCTGGCTTCCTATATTTATAGAGTTACTACTGAAGCACAGCCGGCTTCATATATTAAATAACGTCACTACAGAAATGCAGATGGTGTTTAATTCAATACATTAATCTGCTGTGGGGAAAAGGGCAAAACATTAGAACACGAAAATTTGTAAACGAACAGCCAGACTGGAAACATGGTGCCCCAGTTGAAAGAGGGTGCCACTGCCATTGGGCGATATCAAGCGCCACTTGCCGAACAACAATTGTGAGCAAGGACGTGACCCTGTGTTCTTTTTAGGGCTCCTCTGTCTCCAGCATGTAGAACATTTCTATTATCCTCTGAGGGTCGGTGATGGCCAGAAGGTCGGAATTAGGGTGACCACCAACCAGGGGGGCAAATTCTGGGCAGTGACTGTAAAAATTAAGGACAAAGGGTGAAAATTACAGACAGAAATTCAGGACAAATGGTCAGTTTTAGGGACACATATGAGTATGTCAAGAAGGGATATAAAAGTAAGTTAATAGATGGCTGACACAAATACATGTTAAAGTATATGTATGTTCTTTGGTTTGTATACTATTGTGAGTTTTGTACAAACATCCATATGTTACTGCATTTGTTTAAAGCTATAAAACCTTGCAAACATATTGACACTAAGCTGATATAAGGGACCATTTGTCACACAATTATGTCCCTTTACCATGTACAAGACTCAGTGTTAGACCTGGCACCATTGGCGTGGGTCTCCCTTCCATTTTTCGCTGTTGTCCCCCTGTTTTTGCTGGTGTTAGATGCTCTGGGCGCTGTGCCACTGCCATTCAGTGCCACAGCGCAAATGCTCCCTGTGTAAATATGACATGTGAATTGATATATCCATGATTGGCTTATTTGGTTTACCTGTTAGTCCCTAGTAGCGTGGCCTGTGTGTGCCCAGGGCTGGTAAACCAAATGCTGCTGGTGGGCCTGCAGCGCTGGTTTGCGCCACCCACAGAAGCAGCTTGTAAAGTGTGTCTCAGACCTGCCACTGCAGAGTCTGTGTGCAGTCCAGAACTGCCATCTTGGCTGTGAAGTGCACCCACTTTCCAGCCCCTGAACCTTCCCTTGGCATCATGTAAGTCACCCCTATGGTAGGGTGCATTGTGTGTGTAAGGTAGGACATGCCTTGGTGTGTGTAGCATGTCCTGGTAGTGAATTACACCCAATTTCGTTTTTCACTACTGTAAGGCTACCTGTTCCTCATAGGCCAGAATGGGCAGTTTGACTATTACATGCTATAGTCCTAACTGACCCCAGGAACATGGTAGAAAAACGAATTTAGTATGCCTGAGCTCAGAATATTAAAATACATCTTTTAATGAAGTTTATTTTTATATTCTGTGTTTGAAAATACCACTTTTAGAAAGTAGGTATTTTCTTGCCTAAGCCTTCCAGTGTGCTCTGCTGTTATGTGTATTGGCTGTCTGGTTTTGGAGGGACAGGGCAGGCTGAGTCAGACCTGGGTTGAATAGAGAGATCTGCATTTAGAGTATGGGGAGTATGGGGCTCCTTGACCTGAATAGGGCTGTGCCTGGCAAGGTGAATGCTGGCTCCACTTCCTACTGTGCGTCTGATGGCAGACCCCCTCTTTCTGAAAGGAAGGATGCAGCCTGGTAAACAAAGTGCTCCAGGACTGAACAGAACTGGTTCTGGCTAGGCTCAGTGACTTGTAGCTTTGAGAACAAAGACCTTTGGGGTATAAATATCTGTGCTGAAACCCCTACAATTTGTATTGCTCCTGGACATCAAGACGAACCTCTGTCCGTGTAACTGAAGGAATCTGCAGGAGGTGACTATCCTTGTGCTTGTATGCTGTTTTCTTGGATTGGCCTGCAGTTGTTATCAGTGGACTTTGAAAGAGAGGAAAAAGGACTTTTGGAGAAACACTTTTAAATTCATCTTGCTAAAGCAATCACCCAAGGGCTAGAAGAGAGCTAGCCTCCTGTCGAAGTCTCAGGCACATTAGACTTCACCCTCGATCCTCTGAATCCTCCCAGCGAGGACTTCTATTTGCAGGTGAGGCTCCTGTCAAGGAACTCAGGGCCTCTAGTACTACTGCAGAGAACGCGGATTGAAACCACGAAGAATCGCACGCTTGTGAGCCGCCGCAGCTGAGAGCGCTGTCAAGAATCGTCGCGCTGCTGCCGCTGAGTGCTCGCAACAGGTCAGGATCATCGCAGCATCCCCACCCGCGTCGCATCCACGCGATCGGCGCCTCAGGATATCGCACCAAGAGCGTCGCATCCCCGCGATCGGCGCACCACGACCTCTCAGCGCGGACGCATCGCGCCCGCCAGCTACTTCGCATCGCACCCGGTTCGTTACTCCCGAGCGGAGCACCATCCTTGGCATTCGCAGCGTCCCCACCGCGTCGCATCCCCGCGATCGGCGCACCGGGACATAGTACCAACAACCTCTTGGACCGACGAGCACTGCTTCACTTTCCCTCGCGTCCGCCGACTGGCGCCACACCTCCTCCCTCGCGGCAAGGAGTCAGCGCCCCGTCAGCCCGTGGGGAGAGCACCAGCGCTACAGTTCCAGAACAACGTTTTGCTTCTTTGCCTTGCCAAATCCAGGTACTATTGTGAGTAGAAAGGTCGCCGAGACCGCTGCCTTGAACTGAGACCTTCGTGCGCACTTTGAACTATTTTTGCAACATCCCAAGAGTAATTCGTTTTTGATCCTATTGTGGCTTTTTGATCGTTTTGGGTCTTGTGATAAGCCTTTATAAAGATACCTATTTTTGATATAACTATTCGTGTGGTGTCCCTCTGTAGTGTCACTTACTGTGTTACTGTGTATGATCATAAATGCTTCACACACTGCCTCTGAGATAGGCCTAGCTGCTCGTGCTACGTTACCACAGGGTTGAGCAGGGGTTATCGAAGGGTGGAACCCTCTCACTCTGACTTAGGAAGAAGGGTCCCTACTTGGACAGTGGCCAGCCATTGCCAACTAGAGACCCCCATTTCTAACACTCAGCAAAATGATTAATACTACATTGTTCAAAATATGTACAGTATGCAGCTAGTTTGTTCATACCCATGCATGTGTGCATCCATCCACCTAAGCATCAATTCGCTTATCCATCCATGCACCTACCCAGACCCATCCATCCTTTCACTCAACCATCTGTCCTTCCACTCATCCATCCATGCACCCAGCAATAACCATCTCTCTTCTCAGCCAAGACAGCCATCTACCCATTCATCTACGTCTTCTCAGTTCATTCACACATTCTCCATCGATCCATCCATCTACGGATCCACCCATAAGTTTTTCCATCAATCAATCCCATCCATCTCTCCATCCACTCATCCCAAACAAAAAAAAGAAATATCAAAATAATAGACCATGCTCAACATAAATGAAAGCTTGCTGCGTGTGTGGAATACTCAGTGCCATTTACATGAGAGGAAAACAGTTAAAAAGGAAAATAAAATGGAAAACCATTATAATAAAAGAAGGAAGAGAGCAGAGCAGGAAACTGAATAGAGCATTTCAAATCCTGTTTGGCTGAAGACAATGTCTCAGTCATTGGTCCATTACCCTATGCATTATTTAACTATTTAGATTTTATACCCTGTCTGTTCGTGACACCGCTGTAACTAGAAATTTTTTAATAGGTATATTTTAATGTATATTTTACAATGTAATGCATTTAGCTCTATTGGTATATTGTTATGGTTTTAATTAACTAAACAATAAAATGTATTCTGATTCTGTTTGGCTGAAGACGTTTCTGTTGCCTTCGTTGTCTATTAAGAGGAAGGGTGAGGTTTTTACTTTGGCACAATGAATTGGGCAAAGGTGGGTGCCTTGTCCATTTTCCTCAAGGGCGAAGTTCTTGACTTCGGATGACTACCCAGCATAATAAAATCTTCCACCAGCCCGAGACAAAGTATGACATAAATGTTTTAGGAGGTGTAAAGGTGAAGGCACGTTTGTTAGAATTTGAATTGTGGTGTTTGGCGTTAGGTATGCTTACTTGTATTGTAGAGCTGCTTTCATTGTGTGGATGCATGTGCACGTGGTTGTAGGTGCGGATGGGTGAGTGGTTGTGTATGTGAGAATATTGACATATTACCTACATGGCAATGTTAATCTGGTGTAAAGCAAACTGCACAAAGAGAAAACATAGCTTACTTGCAGTGGTAGTTTCACATAAAAACAATTAAAGAAGTCCCTATAAGCGCTAACCAGACACTCCAGAGGTGCTCATTAACTTAGTTGCTGCTGAATCCGGGCTGCAGGAACAGTACATCATACAAGGCCAGACGAGACTGCTGCAGAGGCCTGCTAATTCCCTGAGTGCCAAACTGAGAACTGGCAGAAGGCCACTCATTGTCTGTGTTTTTTTTAGCGGTATACAACACAAGCCCGCCCCAGGACGTTGGTGCCCTTTACATTTGCACCAGATAACATTATACAAGGTGAGATTCACTTATATCGTTTTAAAGGAACGATTTAAGTGATTTGCCCAGAATTATAGGATGTTGAGCTGATGCCGTACTCAAACTTGATTCCCCAATTCCAAAATAGGCAACTCACTCGTCAGACCAAATCTCCTATTATGTACTGAAGAGACTACAGAACTCCAGGGTGTTCAGAGCCATCACGTGACTCAGAGAGCCTGACTCTGAGAAGTGGATTAGTGCTGAAATTACGGACAAATGCTGTCTCCTTTCCATAGAAGTGGACCATGGAGGCTTTGAAGTGGGCTTCGGAGACGAACCTCCAATGGCTCTTGTAAAGTACGTGCAAGAGTCAAACAAACAAAAAAATTAAGTGGAGCCGATGCCCCATTAGGATGGGAGCCGGGTAGAAGGGGGGGAACAAAAATTAAGTGTATCTGATGCCCATTAGGATGAGAGCTGGGTGGAAGGGGGGATCATGCGTTATGCCTTTTGCGTTCTGGCTGGAGATTTCAAAAAGCAGTCCTGAACCAATGCCCACAATGACCACTGCGTAAGTGCAATAGTAATTGGGAAGGTCGCTCTGGCAGGGCTGAAAACCGGAAGAGCATGACTTATGCATGCCTTGGCAAATGGGAAGACCGTAAAATGGAGCGATGATTGTTGCAGCCAATGGCAAGCCTATGGACAGGCAGGAGCCCCTGATGTAGATACACCATGTCTTGGTTCAAGACAGGGCATGCGTGTCGTCTTTGAGCCGAGACCTAAAAAAGAAGTGGGGGAACTAACCAAGTTAGGCAGCATGAAAGTGACATCATTGTGTGTGGCATCACATTGCGTGACATCACGACACGTGACTTCGCATGTGGCATCACAGGAAGTAGCATTCAAAACCCATGACCTCACAGAAAGTGAAATCACAAGAAGTGACATCGAATCTTAAGTCATCACACATGTTTAGCAGGTCTCCCATGAGTACATTTGAGTGCATTACTATGTTTAACAAAATAGATTTTGTGTCAGGTTGTGCCAAAAAAGTGACGCAACCATGACAAAATCTGGGCCTCAACCTAATACATTTATTTCTTAAAACTCTAAAACTAAATCTCAAGGGACAATAATAATCTTAAAATAACCCTGAAGGTTAACGTATTTGCTGGAGCGATCTGTGTTTTGTGTAGCCCAAGTTTTGAATCAAAGTAGCATAAAGGGTTAATAGGTCTGCTGCAAAGCACATTATGTGTCAGGCAGATGACAGATTTTTATTTTATGTTAATGGGTAAGTAGGCTACTCCTTTTAACACAAAGATCATTTTGATACTTGCAGTTCATAAACTGTAGTCCTTTTAATATAGCACAGTGAGCTATGAAGGACATGTGGCTCTTCCCTTAGTTTTTTCGGTTCTCTGGTTACTGCTTCAGCGCTGGGATGCTTCCGGGTAGCCATGCGCTTTACAAGTGTCTATTCATTCATTCATTCATTCATTCATTCACATGTGACTCCTACACCCTGTAACCCTTACTGTCTTATCTAACACATCCTATTCATTGATTTACACACATACAATTTATTGTCAATGTATAATGTGTACGTGTACTTTAAAGCACTCTGACACCCTGATTGGGATGACTAGTGCTATAAAACAAATAAAACAAAGTAGTGGTGTTTAAATTGTTATTTGTGTAACTACTGGGGCAGACCAACACATCTAACATTCTTGCAGTGCATGCATATTCCTTATATACAGGGGCTGAACAAAGACAAGTACTTGTCACATGATAACAAGCTGTGTGTGTTTGTTTCCCCTTCATTGCATTTAGGTGTGAGGCTCCTGATAGCTCCCAGCTAGTATCCTTCTACAAAAGGAGGCCTGATGGCCCTTTAACTTCTTTCGGTTTTTGTTATGGTGTGAGAAAGTGCCCACTTTTTGCTGAACTGCTGATGTGCTCTGACTGAGTGTGCCCTGGGCTCCTGTGAATCAGGTACCCAGGGCCTATGTTCTTTCCCTAAAACTGCATTGAAAACAGAACCCAATTGGCATCTCTGGCCACAGGTCAGTCCCTGGTAAATGGTACCACAGGTACCCAGGGCACTGTGACCAGAGAAGACCCCTAAGGGCTGCAGCACTTACTGTGCCACCCTAGGAGGCCCTGTACAACTACATTCACACACTGCCTTTGCAGGCTGCGTGTTTTGGTGCAGAACAAAGTGAAGAGTCGACATGGCACATCCCTGTGTGCCATGCCTACAACCCACTGCCCTGGCATAGATCAGTCACCCCTCTAGCTGGGTGCACTATACCAGTGGTGAGGGTACAGGTGCATGAGCCCTGTACCCCTTAGACATTGTAAGTGCAGTGCTGCCATTAAGAGTATATGGTGCTGGAAGTTTGTCATTACGAACTCCACAGCACCATAATGGCTACACTGAAAACTGAGAAGTTTGGTATCAAACTTCTCAGCACATTAAACCCACACTGATGCCAGTGTGGGATTTAATGAAAAATGCACACAGAGGGCATCTTAGAGATGCCCCCTGAACAATGACCTACAACTAGTGTCCAGGCTGAGTGGCTTCTTTCAGCTGCCACCACCAGACGTGTTTCTGGACCCCTGGGTTGAGAGCCTGCTGCTCTCTGGGGCCTGAAACAATGCACATCCTGGGACGAGGTGCCAAGCCTCCTCCCCCAGGATGGGCAGGATTCACGAAGGGGAAGCTTCAAAGGCTTGCCGCCTTTGTGAGCTTCCCCAGGCCACTTGCTGCTTTCAGCAACTGGTCCCCACTGGTTCTGACCCCCACTTTGGGCGGGAACACCGGCGGGAAAAACAAGTGAGGAAGAGAGGTGTGCCCACCTCTGCCAACTCCACCCCTCAGGTGGGGGAGGCGAGGTGAACCACAACTCTCAGTCCCCGCCATCTTGCAGATGGGGGGACCCAGCCAACCAGGGAAAAGGTTATGCCCCCCTCCCACTGGAGGGAGGCATAATAGGGGGTGTACCCACCCCAGGGAAGGGACCGATTGGTCCCAACCTTTTACCTACCTGTAACGCCCCTAAATCTAGAATTTAGGGGCACCCCTGAACCTTGCTTCCTCAGACAAGAACCTGCAAGAAGAAAAGAGGAAGAAGGCCCAAACAGCCGTGCCAAAGCTAACAAGAGGAGGACGCCCACTGACTTGGCCCCAGCCCTACCGGCCTGTCCCCACCTCAAACCTGCTCCAGCAAAATCCCGGTGTGTCCTGCAGCCAGCAACCTCAACAAACCCGGAGGACCTGCCTGCCTTCAATCCCAAAGACTCTGTCTCCCGTGAACATCGGATTTGTTCAAACAACAGACTCCAGTTCCGCTAGGATCTGCGGGTCTGTACCACTCTGCACCCGACGCCCACGGCCCAAGTTCGAGTGGCCCAACACCAAGAGGAGGTTCCCCCGGTGATTCTGACCCAAGATCTGGTGACCCCTGACCTGCCTCAAGCCTCCAGCCGACGCCTGCAGCCTCAAACCAGAAGGTCCCCCCAATCGCGACCAGGAGCTGATAAGAAGATCCGACACTAAAAGGCACCCCTGCACCCAACGCCCCATGGCCTTGGGTGGCCCAACCGATGGTGCCTAGTGCCTACCCAACCCCCAAGATCCCAACTTACCTCTCTAAGTGGTGGTCGCACCCAGAATACCTTCGTCCCCGAGCCTGCAGTACTTTTGCAAACCGGAGACTCCCCATTGAAAGCTACGGAGCTTCCGACGCCAAAACAGCACTCTGCACCCGGCCGCCCCAGTGCTGCTGAGGGTGCATCTTTTGTGGTGGCCTAAACCCCCATTTGCCCTGAGCTTAAGTCCAGGAGCTTTGCTCCCACAACCCAGTGACCTGCTCGTCAGCAGCCACCAACCGGAGGCCCCCTGTCCCCCATTGGATAACATTGGGCCTCAGCACTCTGCACCCGGCCGCCCTAGTGCTGCTGAGGGTGTAGCAGGAGTGCATGTTTGACCCTGTGGGACCCCTGAGTCTAACCCCAGAACCCCAACTCCCACAACAAAGTACTTACCTTTAAACCGATAACACTGGGCCTCAGCACTCTGCACCCGGCCGCCCTAGTGCTGCTGAGGGTGTAGCAGGAGTGCATGTTTGACCCTGTGGGACCCCTGAGTCTAACCCCAGAACCCCAACTCCCACAACAAAGTACTTACCTTTAAACCGATAACACTATTTTCCTGCATGGATTCAAATTGTTTTTCTTCGCACCTGCGTTTTATAATATAATATAAGAGTTGTTTTATATTTTGCACACTTGAGGTTACACAAATCGTATGTAGTGAAATGATAATATGCAATTAAATTCAGGCAAAGCCATTTTTAGGTCTCGCCTACTAGACAGAGCATGCACTTTCTGTTGCAAGATGTATTGCTACCTTACAGTGGCCGTAGAGCCCACCCATTGCTTATCATTGGGTGTCTTCATTGTCACTCTCATATGCTCAATGCTTATTTGTCAGCTTCTGTATGCTTTCCATCCTCTTCTTGTGTTCATCCCTACCTGAATCAAGGATGCATTACTTGAGTCCTTCACTATTCCCTTTTCAGGTGCTTTCTTTTCATTTAAGCACTCTACAAGAAAACAGTGTTTTCTATCCCGCTTTAAAAAAACTAAAAAAAGCTTCTGCATGTTTTTTTTTTTTTTAAACTAAGGATTCGACTGGGTTCGGTACATAAAAAGGAAAATAAAGCACCCACGGGAACTGTGGCAGTGAACTCTTAGAGACAGATGTTCAAGTTGGCCCACTTTATCCATCTTCCTTGTCCTAGTCCTGACATATTTGAGGAGACCCGCCTCACACACAGGAGCTTACTAAAGAAAACAAAAAGAGGATTTAGTCCACTCTCTATCACTACATATACGTAGTATCATAACCCAACCTCCTGTTTTAATTTCCTGTCTTCCACAAACAACGAAACCTGCTTCTCAGGTGCTAAGGACGTGTCCAGCACACCCAAGCGCTCACCTGCTGAAGAAGCTCTGGCATTTCCCCTGTGTTTTTTTTAACTGTTTCAATTATTTTAGCATATTTAGCTTATGCTGTATTGTGTTTCAAATTCACGCTTTTAGTTGTGCGTGATCTATAATGTGTTGCCTTGTATGTATTTTTTTTTTTTACTCGGATATCTTTGGTGCTTGCTGTATCTGTGCAGAGTAGGTGCAGTTGATCCACAGTTTCGCTGTCCATGGCAAGTGAGAGGTATCTTGGTATCTTTTTGTAGTAGGAAGTTCATTGTGGTTTTGAATTGATAGCTTCTTTCAAGAGCTTTATATTTCAGTAGTCATATTTACTGTCAGATACAGCTCCAGTTTGTTGAGTTCTAATTTGTCGCAGTGTTGTCTATTGTCTGTTTTTGTGAGCATTTTATTACTCATCATGGATGCCCCCAGGCTGACTGCCTAGCAGGTTATTGGTTTGCTTTTTCAACTAGCCTCTGAAAGTGGCTCTGGGACTAATTGTGCATCTGAGGTAGAGGACCAAGTGCAAGATTCTGGCAGTGAATTTTCTGTCAGAGAGAAATCATCGGATGATTAATCAACTATTAGTGCAGATGAAGGAGCATATCTACAACAACTTAACGCCGCCGTAGCATCAATTTTTGGACGTTACGGCCTTATTTACAAGTTGCCACTAACTGCAGTTA
Source organism: Calotriton arnoldi (assembly GCA_963921515.1). Lineage (NCBI taxonomy): Eukaryota > Metazoa > Chordata > Amphibia > Caudata > Salamandridae > Calotriton > Calotriton arnoldi. Next base: position 902,885 of record CAWUFW010002850.1, read on the forward strand.
GCAGCAATTTTTCAGCATAAACGGGAATTTTCAAGATCACCACTTCTGTTAGCGGGACTTAACGAAAATGAGATGCAAGGTAGGCGTTCCTGTGAAAAAACTGCCACTAAACACACATCGCGACATTTACAAGGAAATCCCAGTACGTCGATAATCCCCCAAAATTGCTGCTAACTCAAATTGACGGCAGTTTTCTAACGTCAAGACTTACCTGGTCTTAAAAATGGTGCAAACACACCTGTATATAAGGAAGACAATCCCAGACCCTCATTGGCAACCTCAACAATGCCATGGAGCTACTACTATTGCAACTTAGAGTCCCAAGAAGACCACCACCACGACCACCACAGAGGTAGCGCCGAAGAAGAGAGCGGGTCTACTGCCAAAAAGCACCTCCGGCCAGAGGAGGTGATAGCCCATTACAGGCTAAAAAGGTCCTCCATCCTACGGCTACCCAACCCGGTAGCGCCAAGGCTGCAGGCTACATCCCAGCGCAGCACTAACATCCCTCCACAGACCAATCTACTTGCTGTGTTGCACATGTTGGCCTCATGCACCTTCCAACCCACCACTGCCAGAGTGGCCGGAGTCTCCCAGGCATCCTTCTCCAGGTTTCTCCCCACTGTCTTGGATGCCATCATCAGCCAGACGCCACAGTATCTATGCTTTCCCAACACTGGCTTCTATGCCATTGCTGGTTTTCCGCATGTGTTGGGGGCAATGGACTGCACCCATGTGCAACTTGGGCCTCCTGCGGACACTGCACACATCTATAGGAACAGGAAGCACACATACTCGATGAATGTGCAGGCAATTATTGACCATCTTGGAGTGTTCATCAATGTTGTCCATGATCTCTACATCTTCAGCCAATCCGTCATCAACCAGCGGTTCCAGAATGGCATCTATGGAAATGGACTGCTTGTTGGTAAGTAGAAACTGAACACACCTCACACCTCAAGTCACCCAATCATGTAGCTCAACTATGTAAGAATGCACAGGTAAAAAATAGAACTGTGCATACATTGTAAGTGGGCCATCTACTATACACAAACACCTAATGGCAAAGAACAACATATATGTAAGTAGTCCCAACAAGGGAGTATGCTAGAAATACTTTCACAAACCACTAAGTCACTCAAGGAATACAGATCATGCAGAACTCATCAGACAAAAATTGCAAGGAATCAATGCAGCAGGTCCCACAAGACATATGCTTGCGCTGTGCTGCATTAAATCTGAAACAAAGCCATGTGTCATATGTACAACAAGATGACAGATCACTCTGCTATCCCCTGTGCTGGTGCACAATTAGTTGACATGCACCAACACAGGCACCCATGCACCATGGTGCAAGGGTGCCCGCGTCATGGGGAGGTAAGTATTTCTGCATGAAGGGACACCTAATTGCACTCAAACAATCACAAAAGTGGATTTCCCCTCACTATGGGTAGTGTCAAAATGCAGCATGCATAGAAAGAGCATACAAATAAGAGAAATGTAAATCTTACTCTATTTTGCGCATCCCTACAAACCCCCCTGGTGAGGTGAATCAATCTGATGCATTTCCAGGTGTAAAATTAATATCAAATGCAGAAATGTAGCCAAATAAATTTGTGATATGTGGGAACACACACGGCAATATCCATGACCTGCCCCCAACACACAATCAATCAGTTTCAAAGTTACCATAGGCCCAAGGACATGAATAGACATGTGCTTTGGTTTGACATGTCTCAGAAAGCAGAGTGCACCAGGTAGCAGTGCTGCTGCATCTCAAACAGTGATCCACCTGGGGTGCAAGGGGGATGTAACTAAGCCACATTGAGTGCAACATTTAGCATTCAAGTGCTTTCAGTGCCAGCTACCCTCAGTACAATATCTCACAATGATGGATATTGAAGATGTACATACATAGTAATGTGCAAAAAGTCAAGGTGTTTTGAGGTACCCTTACATCCTGACAGTTACAACATGGTACATGGTGGTATTACACAGGACCTGGCCAATGGCATCATAGTGATGAGTAGGCTGTAAAGTATAGGCAATTCTATGTCAACGATGCAGGTCAATTGTATGTACAACAACATGTGGAAGGAGAAAGTAGAAAGCTGCACAATGGACACAAAATAAAAAAGTCTGCTTTGCAAACACATCAGGCAAAAATACTAATGGACACTGTTCTCCATTTTCTGTTTCAGCTGATCAAGGTTATGCACTGTCACCATGGGTGATGACCCCCATCAAAATGCCCCACACTTAGGCCCAGAGATACTATATTGTAGCACTGGGGCGCACAAGGGCCATTTTGGAACGGACCTTCGGTGTCCTCAAATCCAGATTACATTGCCTTGACATTTGGGAGGAAGACTCCTGTACAGGCCTGAATTGGTCTGCAAAATAATACTGGTGGGTTGTATTTTGCACAATATCTGCGTAAGGACTAATACACCTCTGCCAGAAGACCAGGAAGAGCTGGACAATCCGGAGGATGGGCAGGATGAAGAAGTCGATGCAAGCCACTCCACAACTTCAGCAGCTGCAACTGAAAGGAGGGATACCATCATCCGGAACTTCTTGCATAATTACAACTTTAAAATGTCTTGTTATAAACATTTCTTTGAACCAAAGGTTCCACCTTGTGACCCAGTAAAATATCACTACACCAATGTCTTGTATGCTTGGTTTGTGACTTCAGAAGGGGAACAGTGATGTAAAGTTACATTATCATAACAACAGTGTCACACAGATCACACACCTAACAGGGGATATGACATCAACTAAAGTAAGACTGGGAATGGGCCAATGTGTTGGGCATCTGAACTTCTGACTGCGTATGGTTTCTCATTGAGGAATAAAAAGTGCTTGTGTGTTCTCCTGAGCACAATCAGGTCTGTTTTCACACAAGAGCGTAGTGCAACATACAATCTGATGTCTGATGCATCATTGTAGCTTGGGCCACACAGCTCTAATCCATCTTAAAATATTTGAAACACAACATCTCTGTGTAATCTGTGCCACAGGAAAAAATGTAACTGACAAAAAGTCACAAAGATACATGACAATGGTGGACTGGATCAACTTGCGGTGGGTAGGATGAAGAATCAAAGGATAGTAGAGCCAGACTAACGGATGTATCAATACAGTGCAGGGAATGCTTTTAACACCAAGCATACCCATTTATTCAACATTAGCAAGTGACACTGCCTCCCTAACTGACACGTGTCACTGTAATGACAAAATAGCACATGTCTTGCATCACTAACACTGTGCAGGATTCATCCTTCAACACTGTACTGATATAACAATGTTATAGATTCATACGCACAAACAATGACACATAGGTCAGCCATGGGACAGCTGGCAAGTCATCAGCAATCAACGTGTATGTAGGACTATAGACATGGCAATGCAATGGCAAGAAAGTGTTGATGTCACATGCACAACAACATGAGTGTGGCATGGCAATCAATGTGGAGAACTGGTTATATCCTCATCCCATCACTCTTACTCGGTGTTGACACCCCCAAGACAGAGAACAGACATACACATGAGTGAAGTGCAACAGGGAAACCAATAAGTACAGCCAAAACATGCAAGTAGCATACAGCCAATTACATTAGGAACGGTCATTGTATTGGTAAGACAGACCACAAAAATCATGGTAGCACTATGAAGTTGCATCACCTCTCTCTATACGGCCACTACAAGTTTACAAATGCCAATTGCATGATGTGTGTAATCTAGGGATTAGTCACAACTTCACCATGCAAAATATCCCTACATCTGCAGGCACAGTTGAACACAAATATGACCATACATCTAAAAAGAAATGGCCATGTCACATAAATCTGTATCTCTCAAGGAATGTACAAAATACTCTTGAACACACATTAGATGGCCAGGCACCCTGTATGGCATGTGTTGCAGTCCAGTGTGGCCACCCACCCCTCTCCTCCAGTCAGGTGTCTGCTAGACAGAAATCTCCATCCAGATAGCACCAAAGGAAATCAACCATACACCCAAGAGCTCAATACCATGGGGCGAGGAAAGGCTGCACCACCCGGTTGCCTCCTCCGATCTAACCTTGCAGTTTGCATGCAGCACTTAGATGACAGTTAATAGCTCACTGTTCTATGTTAGGATTTTAACTTATAAACTTCAAATAACAAAGGGATCTCTCTGACAAAAGCAGTAACCCAATTACCTATTTACATTATGTCAACTTTGTGATCTGCATGGTACATGTTCTTTGCAGCAGGCACAGTAACCCTCTGCGCTACTTTTCAATGAGTCAAAACTTCCACTAGGCAAAACTCCGATCTCTCTCCAGGAAGAGCATTAATCACTGGAGTTATCATGACATTTTTATTGTTGCTGAAAATTGCTGTAGGCCAGGAAGGAGGGAGCAAGCTGCAAACACGACACCCCCAAGCAAAATCAGCACCCGGTGCGGTGACACCGGTTGCACCGCCCTAGAGCCGGCCCTTCTCAAGGGTCCTGTGACCTCAGTGACAGAGTCACTGTCGCTCTAGGGTGTGATGCTTCATAGGCCTGGCTGCAAGACTGGAGGTGAACTCCAGAATGGGTTGTGGTGGACAGGCCTTCAAGGTTAACCCACACTTGCCACCGCTAGGGTCCACCTGATGGTGCTAAGACACCAGGGCTTCTAAGGTCTTGCGGGCCTTCTAAGGTCTAGCATGGGAATGGGCTACCTCGGGAGAGTGGTCTAGGGGAGTGGTCATGAAGGCTGAACCTGTTTCCCCAGTTCCAAATTTGGCAGCTCTGACCATAGTGCCACATCCTCTCCCCCACTGCACACCATACTGCTCCACTGAGAAAAACTTGCACTGCCTTCAACTACAACCCATTTGTGACCCGTTATAAACACCTGGATGCGGCTCAATTGAAAGTATGCACTAGACAAGAGCAATATGCTGCCTAAAAAAAAGTAACAACATCCTAGAAAAAGCTAACGCTCATAGGGAATGCAAGATTAAGTAAAGCATGTGAAATGTAAGCAGAAACAACATGGCTACCTTAACGCTTTTACACTCTCTATTCAGAAATCAGTGAGCGATTTTGCCTGAAAAGTTAAGGACATGACTACAGGGTTCGGAAGGGGCCCATTTCAATGTCAATTGCTTATATTCTTACAAAACTTAAGCAGTATGGTTTAAAAAGACTACATCCATAAACAGAGAGCCGCGGTACACATTTTGTTTTTCAATCCACCCATCAATCAGGCATTACAGTACCTCCAGGATTGGTGCACTTCCCCACCTGGGGAAAAGAATGCTGTTCAAATAGAGACTAGAAAACGAAAGTAGTGCTTCACTGGCAAACTCTGCAAAGTGGCGCTAATGTGTTTGGGTGTGAATAAAATCAATCTGGCCACTTTGTGACCCATCTGTCTTGCTTTATTCAGTTATTTATTTTTCATATTTTGAACCTTTTATTCCCAAGGCTGCACTTTGGAATAGAAAAATGCCAAAAAAAAGACGACATTTCCAGCAAAAGTGTTTTTATTTTTTGGATCCATTTCACATTGAAACAAATAAACGAAAGGAGGAAAGAGAGGGTAAGAAGAGTTTCTTGAAGTCATGGATTTCAGCAAGTGAGGACGAGCTAGACAGAAAGAGAGGGAATACAACGAAGAAAGATGGGGGGGGGCAGCTGCAGAGCAGAAGTGGACACTGTCCTTGTCTTCTCTGGGCAAGAAGGAAAAGGGAAAAGACAGAGTCCTTTTCCTTCTCTGTCCACCCGCCGGTCCTTGAACGGCCACGAACGCTGAGCCTTAGAACCTTTCCTACATTCCTAACTTGAGGCGGCTGAGCCAACAAAATAACAAGGAAAGCCGAACCAAGGGTCTGGCATGGCTCTAAGAGCCCTGCACGAGCTGAGCCTTGAAAATGTTCAGAATGTAAATCATGCAACGAGGTGCCTGAAGTGGTATCCACAAGAGGAAACCGTTCCGGGCAAATACAGGTGTCTGAACTTAGAATTATTAGGCCCACGTGGGGGGAACAGAAGAAGATTCCTCCAGTTGAAGTAAAAGGATAACTGCCCATCCAAACCCTCACAGGCAAAACAAATAGCCCTCCCCCCCTCAAATATTTACGACTTGCTTCAAACGGGTGGTAACAGTGAACTTATAATGGAGACCCTAGTGTACATCTACTTTATGTTTGTGATGGAAAACTAAAAAACTGGTCCATTTAATTCATGCTGATTAAAGTGTGCTACTGAGATTTCCAGATCAACACACATGTGCTAAACACCAACATTTCTAGTACAGGGTTTATATTTCACAACTCAATGCACTCTGGCATTTGCAGTTGTTGTCTGCTTTGTTTGAAGCAATTCAACTAAAACATTTCATAAAAGTGATTATGATAGGAAATCTCACTGCTGGGTCATGCTGCTAGTTGCCCATGGAGCATTCTAGTAGCCCTGACTGTGGCATACACTATTCGCAAAGACATGCTGTTGCTGAATTCAGATAGAAATGTAAAGCCCACTATATTCCAAAAAGCCAAGGATGGAATGGGCATTCAAAGTACACCTCATTATTAACTATAGGAATAGATGATATGGTTTTCAAAGCCTTCCACCAACTGTTTTCTCTAAGGAGATGCCAAGGACTGAATGGGCATTGATACTCCCCTACTTTCTCCACCTTGAACGTGATCTGCTCCGTAGACGGGTTAGATATTAAGTGGACACGAAGTCTGAATCCCACCAGAACTAGTTAAGTATACCCTCTTCTGTCCAAAGTCCAGCTGTCTGTACTTTGAAGTCAAATATTTATTTCTTGAAGATTAAATGACAACTATGCCAAGGGCCTGCAGTATGGAATGTGACAGTAGGAAAGCCTTGCTGGCTCCATCATTTACTGCCTGCGCTTGACTCACTGGCTTTACATGGTCTTGAGATTTGCCTTTGTTGTCTCACTCGTATTTTCCCACATAAGGTCATACAGGCACTTTAAAAAAAAAATGTTTTTTTCTTCTTCTTCTACCACTTCTGCCTCTTGAAGCAACACCCATTCACTTCCCATTCAGTGCAAGCAAGTTTCACAGTAAGACCTGCGGCTTCTGTCCCTATTGTGTTGTCTGGTTCTAGTACACTACTAGTAAATATGCAGCATACATAACATAATATAACATTACATAAATGTGCAAAGCGCACGTTCATCCTAAAAGGTACCTTGAAGCTGAAATAGCAGATGTTTATTGTTAACCAACTCACAACTATGCCAGTCAATCAATCAATCAATCAATCAATAATAAGCTTTATTCAACTGTTACAAAGACAATCATAAAAGCATAAAAGGCACATAAAATCAAATTCATGTCACTGATTACATACAATCATAAATACTAATACGTTAAAAAAGATATGTATGCCAGTCACTCAGTAATGATGATCAGCACATGCTCACTTGTTCAGTGACCTTCTCAGGTCTGCCACTCACCTCTTACTATTCCTCATGGCTTGGCAAGATTTGCCTCCATCTCTTAGTCCCCTGGGTGTGCTTGGACTTTCCACCCTTCAATTTGGTAGTCCTCCAGATGCGAAAGTGTCTAGTGAGTAAAAACTGATATGTGAAACGTTAACTACGAGTAGGGCCACTGGACTTAAGCAATTTTGCGGCTGCAGCATTTTCTGCATAGTTATGGATGTGCTGCAGCCACATAATCTTGTTAAAATTTTAACAAAACAATTGATTTAAGCTCAAACTGATTAAAAGTTACTAATACAAAACACAGTGACGTGTTACTGCACAGTGGAAGGCTCTTGGCAACTGTTCATTGGTCCCCTTTCTGTTGCTTATTGCTGTATTTGGGGGGGGTTAAATTGGTACTAATGACGTGAAACCTTTGCCAGAAAATGTTAACCTGGGTAAAAATTACAAAATAAGGAAGTAATACTATTCCAAATGTACCGCATTATGCAGCATACTTTGCCTTTTCTTGATACATAATTTAGTCAACCTTGCTGCATAATCTGGACCTCCCCTGCCACATAATTCCAGTGGCCCTGGCTATAAGGTAGTGCTGCCCCTTCTACGCCACCCAAAACTTGTTTTGTTGACGTCACCTGCTTTCTTTTTACACTTCGATCACTGAATGGATTTCCAATCCTAAGTATTCCATCACTCAAGAAGTGACCATGGATTGAATGGGGGTCGACACTATATGCTGTTTTACATCTAAATACTGTATTCTCTGCAGAAGGCGAATTAGGTGGACATGAAAGATGTGTGCATATATATGTCCATCCCTTTGTTCTGTGTTGTTTCACTGCATGGGTGTCTGTCTGTATGTGCGCTTTCTCTTTGATTCTCAGCGCCTTGATCTCTGTGCATGAGTACCAGCATGTCTGCTCGTCGATGTGCCCTGGAAACTCCATGTGTTTGTATGAATGCATGGTAGCCTGTGGAGTTGTGGGTATGGGTTCCTCTTTCGCTGGTGGTTTGTGCGGCCGGTGTCTGTAAGTTTGGTAGGTTGTGGGTGCATGGATATCTACAAGTGTGCTGTTGAGTGTGTGGCGATGTCTGTAAGTCTGCTTACTGTGTGTGAGCATGGATGTCTGTGTTGCTCTGTCTGTGCATAAATGCCTATATCTGTGGTGCTCTATTTGTTCATGCAGATGTGTGATCTGTGTCAATGTATGAAAGCATGTTTAGTGTATCTCGGTGCATATTCCCTACAAAAACAAATCTACATGTTTAATGCAGGTTGGCAGGGGGGACTAAATATGATGTCCACCAGGAAAAATATATTTAGTCATGGAATGCTGAAAACCTTGCAGTGCTCCATGCTGAGCTCTTCTCGCAGTGCTGTGAAGCTCTGACCTCCAGGTGCGCATCTGTCGCTCTTCGAAAGGGCTGGCAGTCGCAGCCAGTTTAACTCGCAGGTGGGGGGGCGGGGGGAGCGCGCGGGGGGGAGGTTTAATAAAAAAAAAAAAAACTTACATTAACTTACCTTTGTGTTTGCCGGCTGGTCCCGCGTCGTCTGTCTCGACAGGAAGCAGCCACAGGCAGCCTCCCTCCCCTCCCCTAAGCCAATCACAACGCTGCAATGGCAGCATTGTGATTGGCTGGGATGCCGACCCCACAGGCATTTATGGGGAGGCCATTTTCCCCATGTAGGCTGCATGCAGCCTACATAGAGAAAATGCAGAGTGTGTATGACTGGATTGGTCGGCCCTGGGGCCAACCAAACAGTCAGCGCACTCAGAGTGGGCAAGCTACTCCTCCCCTGCACTCCTGCAGGACCGCCCACCCACCCGCCCCCAACCAGGCATACTTTTCTGCTTTCTAGCAGTGCGAGAAGCAGAAACATAAATGGTATTTCAAATACCATTTTATGTTTCTGCTTCTCGCACTGCGAGAAAGCAGTGGGGCGACGCTCCTCCGCCCACATGGAGGAGCCCCCCTGAGGGCTGGATCACAAGACCTTCAGAGGTTTTGGTTGTCATTCATGCAAAATGGTTCTGCGGGGTAAGTTTTGCAGTTTTGCATCCTAGGGCTTAGAACTGGCAACTATTAGCATGTTTATTAGTATTTCTGAAATTAGGACTGGTTAATGGTTCACAGGGTTGGATTCCTGCGCCGCAGGGTGAGGTAGCAATACACTGCAGTAAGGTTGCCTCCAGTACTGCAAATTGAGGTATTTACTGTCACTGACAGCCAGCCATTGTTCCAGTCTGTACATATAAAATATGATATTAAAGCTGTTACAGCTTACCTTTTTGCTGACAGATAGATCAGTTTGGATATTAAGATGCTTATTGCAGAGACCTTTGTGTATCCATCAGTTTTCTAGGAATAGCATTCCCAGTGCTTAATTTGAGCTGGTGGCTTCCGTTGCTCGGCATCGACATCAATTTGAAGAACTGGGTCATTAGTGGTATTACAAAACACCTGTTGGTTTTTTAAGTGGATGAGAAGTTGTGGGCGGAGGCAAAAACACAAAAATGTGATGGTGCATTCAATGATCCAGCTATAACCTGGTAACATGGATTATACAGCATATCATGGATGAGGACGCCTTGCCCACCCTTTTGTGGTGCTCAGTAACTCCCCCAATTCCAAATCCTCTAGGCAGTGCTTCAACTGTGTCACTGGTCACAGTGGTAATTCCTCATTCTTATTCCTCTAGGCAGTGCTGCTAGCTGCTTCTCTGGTCCCTTCGGCAATTCCCCATTGTAAGTCATCTAGGCTGTACTGCTAGCTGCTTCTCTGGTCCTGTCAGTAATTCCTCATTCTGAATCCTCTAGACAGTGCTGCTAGCTGCTTCTCTGGTCTCATTGGTACAGTGCTGCTAGCTGCTTCTCTGGTCTCATTGGTAATTCCTCATTCTAAGTCCTCTAGACAGTGCTGCTAGTTGCTTCTCTGGTCTCATCGCTAATTCCTCATTCTAGGTGCTCTACACAGTGCTGCTACCTGCTTCTTTGCTTCCATCGTAATTCCTCATTCCAAATCCTCTAGACACTGCTGCATCTGCTTCTCTGGTCTCAGTGTTAATTCCCCATTCTTAGTCCTCTAGACAATGCTGCAGCTGTGTCTCTGTTCATACATCCACTACACACCAAACCAAAACACATAGGTAAAAGGCATTGTCATTTACAACGCCAATAGCTCTAACTCAAAAAGATGCGAGACCTATTGCATTGCAAATGCTTGTTATATGATGTTCCCTCCTATGGTGTCCATTGTGTCACTACTTATCATATTTCAATGGAAGCTGTGGCTATGGCTGCTCATGCCAAGATCAATGATATATGAAATTGTCACACAATGAGCCAGCAATTTGTGTTGTATAGTAATATCAGGTGTGGATTATCATCCAATTCACAAAGTGAATATGCCATCTTGGTATGTTAACATGTGTACATGGCAGCTTTGGTTCACGTTGCATGGCTACAGCTACATGAAATTTAACTGGGTTAGTCTGTATTGACTAATTTAGCCAGTGAATATTGTGAAGTTACAGTAAGACTTTTCCTGAGGCCATATTTGCAAATTGTGTATGCCACTCCAGCCGATGCAGGTGGGTTTCGCAGTGTACATACTGAAGAGGAAACATTTGAGGGATGATGGTGATGGGTATGACCAGACCTGGAATCCATGTACACCCTGCCCTGAGATGGTTGTCACTGATGAACAGTTCATTGGAGCAACAATTGTCATTGACAGGTATTACTCCAAAGAGGCAGTCTCATAACCAAGCTGAGAACTGATGCACATGACAATATTGGATGAGTCGCATGACCCACTATCACAACTTTTTGGAATGAGTCAATACAACCGTAAGACTTAGTTAGGAGCCCAAAATCTATTCCTGACCTTAATCACTATCTTCCTTCAAAATTAGAGAATCTCTGACATCTTGATGCAAATTTCAAGGCCTTTGTCACCTCTACAACGTTACTTTTTACAACATTCTTTTTGCAAGACTGGCTTAGCCTTAGTCACAAGCCAGCGTTAAGACACTTAACATTGATAAATGCCAACTTGTGCGTTAGACCCCCTTTCACAATATATTTTGTGTGAAAGGGGTGGGCAATGTTACACTGCAAAGCCCATTATTTTGTACGCTGCACCATGTCGACAAGGGCAGCGTGAATATGGGGGAGTGCGTAATAGTTAAGACCATGGAAAACTTGTTCTCAAACATGCGTCAGAATGATACGTTTTCATTTGCTCATCATATTTGCTGTTCCAATGTGTGCTGCATTGGGCGGCACACATGGAAATAGCAAAAGGCCATTGATTGTTCATATGCATGAAGGTGAGCCTTCCATCACATAAACTATCTTCCGCTCAAACCAGACCCCCTTGCACTATTGCGCAAGGGTGCCTGTGTTGGCGCTAACTTGAAGAGATTTGCACTCTCACAAGTGGAAATGCAGTGCTGCAAAAATATGATTTCAATATGCTGCAGCTCTGTGTTTCCATAGTGGCAGAGCACAGCGTGATGCAAAGCAGGCTAACAACGGGCTCCGACACTTCCTTGAAAATATGCCCGTTGCATTCCAATCATTTGATTTGTGACCTACTTTACTCAGATATTTCTAGTAGATGTATACAGCATGGCTCATGGATGTGTAGCTGTGTTGACACATCCAACTTGGTGGTGAATTGATTAAATATTAGTTGGTATACTGTTCCACATGAGGACCACTGTGGTGCTTACTGGTCTGCCACTATTAAAGCCAGTACACCCTATGTCTTTGTATAATTGTCATGGCCTGGCTCTGCAATAGGCCTGTAAAGCTGTTTCCTGGAGGACATTCTGCTGGTAGACTCATTCTGAGTCTGTGTCCGTGGCCTCATTGAAATCAGCTAATCTTGCACTGTTGTTCCTCCACTCTGCCCTTGCTATGTCCCATACCAGACATTGACATGTTGGTATCAATATCAGGTTGTAATTTAGAATTTACATTAACATTGAACTTGCCAGGTAATGTCAGAAGTACCTAACATTTGATAAGAGTCTATATTTCCTGTTTTTGTACACTTGTGTTTGTGAGATACATGCTGAAAGGTGTTATTTATCTTTAATCTTACATCTTGTCATGTTTTGATATTTTTACAGACAACATGTCACCTAATGAAGTTTGCCAGTTCCTTATGTGGAAGGAACGTTATCTGCATATCCGTCGGGTGGCAAAGGGCTACAATGCAATGGCAAGGAGGTACCGGGAGTAAAGGGCATCAGGACAGTGGAAGTCTATCACAGATTTCAACCAGAAAAGTGAACAAAAGCATGGTGTCCTGCCTGCCTCATCAAGTCGGAAAAGGCACACTGATGCAATGGCAGGCCCTTCTGGTGTCCAACGTGGTGGCACACATCAACACCCATCTACTCCTCCCAAAACAACCACACCGGCACAACCTGCTGCACCCACCTCATCTCGGAAACCAGGTGCACCCTCACAACCTGCTCCACAAGGCACAGCATCCCCAACTTAGGCACCACAGAGACTGCATCACAGCTTCACCAACAGGGACCGTAGGTTGGTTTTAAACCGCAATGTGCGTGTGGCTCATGTTGAACGGGACATAGCGGACATCAAAACACACCGCCAGGACATTAAGGGTGCCCTGGGGCTCCCCTTATGAGCTCTTTAATATTTTAACTGCCCCCCCCCCTATCATGTGAAGCATGATAGGCTGTGGGGTATTCTTGAAGAGATGGGAGTTGATCTTCCACTCATACATTTTATGAGAGAACTATATAAAGATGCAGGGGCGAGAGTCCGGTTCGGAAAAGAGGGTGAATGTACAGCTAAGTTCCCAATTAGAAAAGGAGTGAGAGAGGGTTGTGTGCTCGCTCCTTTTCTTTTTACTTTATATATCAATGGCCTTGGCCAGTTCTTAACAGAACATTGTCAGGATCTGCCGAGTATTAATAATAGTCCAGTACCAGTTTTATTATACGCAGATGATGTGGTTTTAATGGCAAGAACCCCATTAGGGCTACAAAGAGTCGTAACTAGTTTTGCCTCTTTTATGCAATCCAGAGGTTTGAGTGTGAACACTACCAAAACCTATTCTATGAAGTATGGGAAGAAGAGTGCTAAGTGTCGCAACATTTTTATTAACAATATAAAAATTGAAAGCACTAACAGGTTTTCGTATTTAGGGATTAACTTTGACAATAAGGGGTCCTGGTGCCCTGCAGTTCTTGCTAGGAAACTATCGTTCTCAAGAGCTACAGGTGCTGTGATAAATTTAGATAGAAAGTTAGGTCGCAGACCAGTCCCCGAATTACTACTTGTATATAAATCAAAGTGCCTTATAACAGCCTTGTATGGTGCAGGAATTTGGGGCTTTACGGATGTGCAGCAATTACAAGTGACTGAAAATGTTTTTCTACGATATTTGCTAGCTGTTCCGAGTTCCACTGCAAATTATATTTGCCATTCGGAGCTTGGTCTACCATTTCTATCAGACTTGGTCAAAGTTGAACCCATTCTGTTATGGCACAAGTTCTGGGCGACAACCGAGACCAGTTTTAATTGCAACATTATTAAGGACTGTTTAAGGCTTGACAAGGCTTTTCTTATCCCTTGGTTTAGCTATATCAAGCAATTAATGAGTGATATGGGCCATCCGGAATATTTTGACAGACCTGACAGTATGGGATCTATTCCGAGAAACGTACTGAAAGCAGAATGTCTTGCTTATCTACAATCCAAAAGATGGCATAGTGAGAGCGTGAAATCCACTGTTATGGAGAATCAGTTGATGCTATCATGTCCTGTGCATTCAACCATATTTGGTCCAAGTACTAGGAAGTTATGATCGTATGTTATTGACACGCTTCCGCTTGGGGATTTTCCATAGACTTATTAGCTTTCCTGTTTTAAATGATTGGTCTAGGAATTTGGATCCCTGCCCATGCGATGATGTGTCAAGCCAATCCACGCTCCATATTCTTTTATTCTGCAAGTTTTATACCAACCCTAGAAAAAGGCTCATATTACCCATTCTAAAAACTATGGGTTTAAGACAATGTCGTGTAGCTTTCTTGATGTTACAAAACCTGGACAATGAAATGATCATAAAGCATGTAGCCCTTTTTTTTAAAAATGTTACTAAGTTTAGGAAATCTATGTGTAACTGGAACACTGGTTTATGACCACGCAGATCTTATGTATTTTAAGGCTATGTGCATTTGACAAAAATGGTTTTAATGTAAGTGTGTATTATATTTTGTGCTTTTATGATTTATTTTTAAATTGAATAAACCTATTTTTTTTTTAATTTGGACTGCCTCCCCCTTGTTCAGTCCCCCTAATCCTTGTAGCATATTGTTATATTTTGTTGTACTGTAGTATTTTAGGTAGTGGTAAGTGTAGTTTTATAGTAGGTATATATTAGTGTTCGGTGTAGGGAAGGTTTTAGACTTTTAATGCATTCTACATAGTGTTTTGGGTGAAGTTTCCTTTGGGTGGGGGGTTGATGTCTTTTTTTACTTGTTCAATTAAAAAGAATATATATATATATATATATATATATATATATATATATATATATATATATATATATATATATATATATATATATATATATATGAATATATATATATATATGTATATGTTTAGGATGTATGTTTAGTTAGTTCATGTCTAGATTAAGCTGTCTTGGTCCAGTCTTCAGACGTGCCTTAAGGGGGGAGGTGGGATGATGTATAATATATGTTGTTATGTGTATAGTATAAGTTAAGGTAGTTAGTTTACTGTACATCTCAATTAGCATAAGTTAGATTAGTGTAGGTTAGGATAGGTTATTAGTGTTAGCTTTAGGTTAGTTAGTATCTTTTTCTAAAATAAAGTTTTAGTGGTAAGTAATTTCTTGTGTCACTGATGTTTAATGTGATTTAATGAAGTGGTGAGTTAGAAGCTGGTTACAAATGATACATTCCACAACTGATTCAGGTGAATATCTAAGAATGGTACGATGTCATCTTCAAGGGACAGGTAACTGTCATACTGCTGTTTGATTGTGATTGACAAACATGGATGATATGTAGGCTAGCAAAGTTAACTTTTGACATTGCATAAGGATAGTCTGCTGATTAATTTTTTATCTTATGAGGAACTTACAGAGTTGAAAACACATTATGGTTCATCATCTTTGTGAATATGGTGAGGGATCTCTCTTAAAATGTGGCATGGCATGACACCCATCACAACAACCATTGTCATCCCATTGACAATAAGTATTGCTTCAAAGTATTTCTTGTTAGCAAGGCAAGGTAAAGCCACTTCATGTGACTTGACACTGACTTGAATATTGATCCAAGTACCTATCCTCATCCTGAACGTAGTCAAATGTAAAGTTCCAGCGACCATGTTGTCTTGGAGATTTGAGCCATTGGCTAATTCACACATGTCCTGTCATCTCACTGCCTATCAGGGACACAGACTCAGCAGGACCCATTTTTAAAACGGCACTCTGAATTAGTTGTGCTGGCTACACTGCTTAGGCATTGTTGACACGTCTCAAATTTAATGGTCACAGGCAACACACATCTTTGTAACTTTAGTGCTTTTATTTAAAAGTGCATTGTGGGAATTGACAGACTGGCCCAGTTCTTTTAACAACAACCCCCACATTGTGTACATAGCCAGTGGAGGGCAAGACAGAGGGGCAAATGTACGACCGTATTTTGCGGTTGGGAATTGGGCCCGTTTGCGACCGCAAAAAAGGTCAGCCCCATGTACAAACCATATTTTGCGAGTCGCTAACCTACTAGCGACTCGCAAAATATGGTTTGCGACTCGCTATTAGGAAGGGGCGTGCCAAGGGCGTCCCTTCCTTATAGCGAGTGCAAATGGCATGTACCATTGTTTCGGTCGCAAAACACTCGCTGATTACCACTCTATTCAAAAAGGTGGTAAACCATTCAAAAACGGGAAACGGGATGCATTTTTAAAAAAAACTGTTTTATTGAAAAAGCAGTAAAAGACATGGTGGTCAGCTGACCCCAGCAAGCCACCATCCTTGTGAGTGCTAGCCATTCCCAATGGGGTCGCAAATTGCGCTTGCCTCATGAATATTGATGAGGCATGCAATTTGCGACCCCATTGGGAATCGCAAACAGTGTCTGAGACACTGTTGTACATTGCATTTTGCGACTCGCAAAGCAACGCAATTTGCGAGTTGCAAAATGCATGCTTCGTACATCTGGCCCAGAGTCCTGGGGGAGGACATTTCCTGAGATATGTTGAGGAATGAGAAAAATTCAGTCAGGAGGCAGTGTCATTGAGGATGAATGGCCACATTGACAGTCCATTAAATGTCCATGGTGAACATAGCATATTCAGTCTGAGGACAGTGACAGGTGATTTTCCGAGGCATGATGGAAAGCACAGGGCTAAGCAGAAACTAGCCATTTGACACAGATGAATGTTACAGCAGGCTTTTCCGTTGAAAAGATGTACCATCCACATCTTCTTCATCTGATGTGTCTGATGCCTCCCGTGTGGGTGATGGTGGATTGTCTGCAGCACAGGGAGCACCAGACACATCACAAATAGAAGAGGCGAATGGTGTTGGTGCAGCAGCATTCATCTGTGCGAACAGATGAGGCATCACTGCAGTGTTGATGAGCTGCAGGGCTTGCAGGACTCCAGCAACGTCAGCGTGTTAGGCAGCCATGGAAGCCAAGTAGGAGTCCTTCTTCTACACCATGCTCTCCATGATCTTGCGCATTTCACCCAACACTTTGGCCACATCACTGGTGCCACTTTGACAGGACAGTTGTTCTTGTCTCTGAGTCAGGACACCAGCAATGTCACCCATGGAATGCTGGAGGGCATGGAGCGGACTGTGGGTGCCTCTGATTGCTTCTAGGTGGTCTCTAATGGGACTGAGGCACCCACGGATCCCATCCAGTTTGGCCGCCAGGCTCTTCAACCCCACCCGCACCTGGTCTGCCATCTCACACTGGACTCCTATCGCACTATGTTGATATTGTATCAGTGGGTCCTCAGAGTCCAGGTTGATAGCTGTAGTGGTAAGTGGTGCCTGCTGGATGTTTTGGGCAGCAGGTGGAGCCTCCACAATGCTGCTGGATCACCCCGCTTCCGGAGATGGGCTGCCTATGGAGTCGAGCAGCTCTTGGAGAGTGTCCTGGTCGATGGTTGTGAGCTCTTCCTCATCTTCATCGTTGAAAAGTGGGACAGGCTGCTGACCAGGAGGTGATATTACTTCCTCTGCAATGTAAAGGGCAGATACTGTTGTATGTGTATGTCCACTTTGGGTAGGCATTTTGACAGTTGACAATCAGAGTGCATAACACTTTCCATTCTCATTTGTTACATGATACACCTATTACATGCAACTTTTTATGTCGATTTACTAAGTCCCTAATGTTACATTTAGGTTGTTAATTGATTTGGACAGTTGCCCTGTATGCTAACAGTAAGGGGAATATTTATGGGCCCCTGCTGCACCTGTTACATCATCTGTTTCGACTTTCCTGTGGTGCAGGTTTATTCACCTTATTAAATATGCAGGATTAATCTACTTCATGTGGCTTAACACTGAATTGTGAATAAGTCACTGTTACATAGACAAGTTTGTGTATGGGTGTGGGTCAATAGGTTTGGATGAGGAGATTAGACTGCACCCCCCATTGATGTTGGCACTGCCACCTATTTTGTAGTGTGGCATGATGAGGAGGACACTCATGCACTTGAGATCTGGGATACAGTGATGTCCACGTTTACATGACAAATAGATTTGCTTGTGATAGAGCAGAGTAAATGAAAAAATGTAAACCCTAACAAATTTTATAAATAATTAATAAATATGTTCGTTTAAATGTATTAATCAACAATATACGTGAGGGAAGGGTAACACGCAAGTATGTGTGCTGAATAATCTATTTACAAATGTCTGTGTGTCTAATTATAACATAAAATAATTGCGTACTAAATAAATAATAAATGCATGATTCGTGCTTCATAGAATATAAAACGTGACGTTGCAAAAACAATAGTGATGGTAAGTAAGGAACAGCTTAAATGTTGCTTTCTGCTAGGTAATAACTAATTGGGGTACGTAGATGACGGGAGGGAAACGAAAAGGCTATGTTTCTCTATTTTAATTATGTTTTGTTTATTTCTAAATAGTGCTTCTAAGTCTAATCGAGTGGCGATATAAAATGGCTGCCGTTTATTAGAGTACGCATGCGCTGAGAAAACACATGACAAGGGAGAAAAAGTTGGAGAAAGACTGACCACGTGATGGTGCTGAAAGGCTAGGATGCAAGAATGGTCAAGGCTGATGTGACCTATTTGAACTGATAGTGTGCCGTGGTGATCAGCAGAGAATCGTGGGAAACAGTTTTAAGAGAAAGGACAATGCCTGCAGAGTTCTCGAATGTATCGAAAGAAGTTACAAATGTACTGATCGAAGCGGATGGAAACATGTCTTGAACTGTGAGAAAGGAAATGAACATATGCATTCCAGAAGAACAAGCTGGATCCGGGAGAATTTGATTAAAACTGAATAAATGAACTGAGTGGACCAATGAAAGAAAAGCGCGTTATTAATGTTGCAACAATTTAGTTGGCAAAGTTAGAATTAGGGTATAAGAAGGCCTACTCTTAGTGGGAGGGTGAGTTGGTGGCTTCCAGTGCTTGGTGTTCCAGATCGATCCATTTTACTGAGCGGGAGATGCTGAAAGACTGTTAGATGAGACGGGTTGCGGTAGCTGATGCTGACGAGCTGAAGTTTCTGTTGCTGTCTTATTTTTCCAGTTGAGTATGAGAATCAGGTTATTTTTCAACTTTAAACTTAAGTTAGAAATCATTAGGCTAAATTAGGAAGATAGGCAGGTTAATTAGGATTTTTCTTCATGACAAAATTTCCTTTCTGCAATAAAATTGATCTTGCTTAATAAATATTTGATTTAATAATGTATGAATAATTGAATAAAAAGTCTAAATTCTTTTCCATGCCTTTAAAATTATATAAATTTTGAGATTCTTAAATCAAACGACTCAGTGATTATTTACTAAATGGTTGTGAAATTAGTAATTAGTTATTGTGATTTAGCTGGTCTTGATCACTATCAACTGATTTTCACTAGATGATCCATCGACAAAACAATGAGCAGGAATATCTTAAGAAATAACTAAGAAAGCGATAGGTTAAGGTAAATAAGGTATTTCCGGCTCCTTCCAGCGGTACATCATGATGATTTTCATTTAGTTTTTCTTTCTCCTAGGAGTATAGATTCGTAAAGGTAGAGGAAATCCAGGTGTGTGTGTGTGTGTGTGTGATTGTTAGGCGATGTCATGGGCCCCATCGTCATGTGGATGTAAGAAAATATAAGTCGCGCCTGGATGACCGATAAGTGACCTAGGAGGAAATAGTTTTCATTGTATCCGCTGCATCAGATTTCTTGGTAGCAGAGTTATGGTTTCTATAGATTAGTTTGGTGATTATTGATTATTGATTATTTTGATGACTAATACTATATGTTGAGTTGCGTTATGTTATATGGGAGTTTTCACGCTTCTGGGATGTAGGAAGTGGAACACGTGTGGCAAGAGAAGTCACATGGAATTTGGTACATGGTCTGAATTCATTTTTTTGGTAATAACACAGGTTGTGTTATGTTAGGGATTTCTGTACGAAAGGTGTGTAACTGAGATAGCAAATCACGTTTTCTTGTGAAACTCTGGCCTTAATTCTCAGGAGCATAGTCTCCACATGTGTCTTATCCCCAGAGAAACGGGTTTACTGTTTGCTTGAAAGAAGGGTAAGGTAGAGGGAAGTGCTACTTTATCGGCAAAAGTTAATAATTCTGTGGTAGGGTAGAGGTAAGCGCTGCCTACTGGAAATACAGGATTCTTGTGGAAAAGGACAAAGCTGTCACTTTTGTTTAGCGAATCAGACTATGGAATTGTTTTAAATGTTGTAACTAACGAAGAAACATTGAAAAGAAAAATTGCCGATAATTTTTGTAAAGGAGGGGTAAAAGAGCAAGAGTGACATAGACAGTGCCGCGCTAGGATTGGATAGTGCGCTAGTCACGTGAACGCAAAGACAGGAGTGACGTAGAAAAGTGCCGCGCTAGGATTGGTTGGTCCGCGGAAGAAGGAAATCGTTCTGATTGGTGTGTTGGTGTGAGTCGCGCTGTGATTGGTTGAAGTTCCGTACACGGAACAGTGCTGGTTTTGAAGAGAAAAACCAATCGAAAACATGCCGTATTATGAGTATGAAAGGGAGAGAACGTCATGGACGACAAAAATTAAGAATTTCTTTAAGAGAGACAAAAAGGTTGTGACTAGAGAGGGACAAGTAATTCCTCCGCCGAAATCAGCAGCTTCACATATGATGCTGAAATATGGATATCATACATGCATATGGTTAGAAAATTGGGCAAAGTATACGAAGAATGATGGAGCATTAGCTTTCCCTGAGAATGGTTCATTTAGTGTAGCGGTTTTGCGGAATTTGAGAGAAAAGATGACAAATTTAGAACCTAGACCTAGACCGACACAGTTTGAAGCGTTGACGGAATGGGAAGATGAGATGTATGAGCGAGAGATATTCAGAGGTTTAAGGGATCATGAGTTTATGCCTGGAAGAATGTGGGGAATAAATCATGAGGATAGAATAAAACGATGGAGATGTGCTAACATGACAGGAGGTTTGTTTCCGGCTTTTACAGTTGAGGAAGAGACTAAGAGAAAACGTACTGAGAAAAAGAAACATATGGAGAGGGAAAAATATATGCATGAGAGTGAAACGGATGATGAATTGCTGGAAGAAATTCTGAATAGAAATCCCCCTCCGTATCAGCAGAGTTCTACAGTGGTGACACCTAATGCGCCGCAAATAGAGACTGTGCGAAATAAAAGTCCTGTAAAAAGAATTGAAATAAATAGGTCACAAGATCAAATAAGAACTTCACAAAATGAAGGAGTAGAAAGTGACAATGCAACTGAATTAGCAAGAACAACAAAAGAGCTGACTGAGAAAATTAGGGAATTAACGAAAAACATGGAAGCTGTGACTGTACCCGTAACAATAGGTCCAGTAATACCAGTTTTTGAGAATCCGAAAATTGATGAACGATCTTTAGTGATTCCTATGAATTCACAATTTCAGAGAGAAAAAGAAAGGATGGAACCAAGTACAAGTAATTTGGCTAGTACCTACAGACCAAGTCCACCTACAAATTTGACAGTGAATGAGTGTAATGGTAGGAAAATGCATATGGTAACAGAATCTGCAACAGTGACCCCTGAAAAGAGTGGTAATTGGATAGAACTAAATAATACGCCTATAGGTCCGACTCCTGATGAGTTAAATGAGTGGATGAAGGCATTTAAAATAAAAGAACCAGAAGAAAAACCATTAGATGTAATTAGGTTAAAGATTGACATGGAAGAATTAATTTTAGGGACGATTGGTACAGAAAAGCTGAAAAATTACCAGGATGATGAAATTATGTTTCTGTGCAAAAGTATTACATGGAGAGCTAGAAATTTATATGACAAACTAGAAGAGATAGCAAGTGAAATTGGAGTAGATTTTGCGAAAGTGAAAACATTGCAGAAACCGTACAGAGTAGACTTTTGTGAGAAAGATATTGAAAATTTGAACACAGCAGGAAGGCTGACACAGATAAAAGAGTTAATTGTTTTACTGAGAAAATGGGGTGATGTGGACAGATGGAAAGTCAGATGGACGAAAAAGTATGAGAAAACTGCAGACAAGGCTTCTTTGGCTTTTATGATAACTGAAAAAGAACCTGTTGCAAGAGAATACCCTATGAGAGAAACTCCAGGTGGTAGTTATGTGCATGTTCCCTGGACTAGACAAGATATACTGTCATTTACAAACGAATTCCCAAAGCTGAGAGAGAAACCAGTTGAATGGTATCGACAAGTGGAGAGGTTTGTGAAGGTTTCAAAGGTGTTGTGGATAGATTTAGATGGATTGTTTGACATAGTGGTGCCAACTGATTTGTGGTCTGAATGTAAAATTACAGTTGACTGGCCAACTACAGAATATCCAAGAGATCCTAAGACAGGAGCTCCAGGTCCTGAGGTGATGAGGAAATATGATAAGGTGATTACCTTTTTGAAAAATAAGATTCCTCCTAAAGAAACAGATTGGGTAAAAATCGACAGAACTACACAGGAAAGTAAGGAGTCCGTACATGCCTATTATGAAAGATTGTTGTTGGTTTTCAAGCAGTATAGTGGATATGAGGAGTTGAGTGAAAAGGATATGAGTCATTTTGTATATAGATTTGTGTTTGGACTGAAACCAGAGATTAGTGAAATGATTAAACAACATATGATTAACTGGCAAAATGGCACTGTAGATGAGGTACTAAGGTATGCTAAGTATTGTAGTGATGATATTGAGAGTAGACAGCGTAAATTGAAAGAGAAGGCAATGTGGGCACAGGTGAAAGTGGCAGAGAAACAAGAAGCTCAATTGGATAATAATGGGAATGAAACAGGGCAGAATAAATCCCGACCTAACATAGGTAAAGGGAAAGGTCAAATGAGTCTAGAAGAGGCAAAGAAAAAATGGCCATGTCATAATTGCGGAAAATTAGGGCATTGGAGAAACGAGTGTAAGTTCCCACCTAAACCTAATCCGGTAAATCAATCATTAAATCCACAGGTGCAGAATGAGGTAGTTGTTCAACAAGGTCAGGTGCCACAACCACCACTTCCCAACAATGTTAACCAGCAAAGATACAGTACAGAAACAGGATTCTACGGAGGAGAGCAGGTAACACAATTGCCGCGAGCAGCTAACATTTCTCAGTATTGGTTGCGTCAGAGTGAGGATGAGTCGGATGAAAGTTTCTGACGGTGCCTAGGAGAGGGAAAAGAGTGCGTACTTGGCGCAACTCTAGAGGTAGATCAGTCTGGTCCCTTTGTGGATGGAGAAGTGAATGGTGCAAATGTAACATTCCTTGTCGATACTGGAGCTACCCGTTCTACTGTTAGATCAGTGGAAATTTCAAACCTTCCTCTCTCAGGTCAATATATCCAAGTAGTTGGAGTAGCGAATCAGCAGATTAAAACACCACTTACTGAATTAGTGGAAGTAAAAATTGGTTCTTTTAGCAAAATGCATAGATTCGTAGTGTGCGATTGTAGTCCCGTAAATCTTTTAGGTCGTGACCTTTTGTGCAAGATGAACTGCACAATTTATTGTACGCCAGATGGAATTGAATTTCAGACCCCAGATGAAGATGTATTGTATAAAGTAACATTGATGAATCAGGAACCTGAAATGAATGGTTTGTTTCCTGCATTTGATGCAGAAAAACTTCCAAAAGAACTGAAAAATGCAGTGAAAGAGAATGTGTGGGATTTTACAGGAGAAGATATTGGGTTGATGAAAGAAGTAGATCCCGTAAAAGTAACAGTAAAAGAAGGAACAACTTACCCAAATACACCACAGTATAAATTGACTCCAGAAATAATTGAAGGAATAACTCCTGTAATAAATAAAATGATTGAACAGGGAATTGTAAAAGAAATAATGAGCAGTCCATGTAATTCACCTATAATGGGACTGAAAAGCCAAACGGAAAATATAGAATAGTACAGGATTTGAGAAAGGTCAATAAAATAGTTGTGCCTTGTTGTCCAATAGTGCCAAACCCTGCAGTAATTCTATATCAAATTCCACATGAAGCTGAGTGGTACACCGTGATAGATTTGTGTCACGCATTTTCTCTATTCCTTTACATCCAGATAGCCAGCCATTATTTGCGTTCCGGTTCGGAGAGCGTATTTTGGCATGGTGCCGAATTCCTCAGGGGTATACAGAAAGCCCTCAATCTTTAATCAGATTTTAAAGAAGTCCCTGGAAGATTTGAAAATGCCAGAAAAGTCAGTGATGGTGCAGTATATCGATGACCTATTGGTGGCATCGAAAACAAAAGAAGCATGTGTAAGCGATACAATTGCTTTACTGAACCATCTAGAGAAAAGAGGACATAAAGTGTCCCCTTCGAAATTGCAGTTTTGTCAAAAAGAAGTCCAATATTTAGGGCATAAAATTGAGAAAGGGGTGCGAAAGATAACGACTGAGAGAATAAAAATGATTCAAGGAATGAGAGCACCAATGACGCAAAGAGAGGTAAGAATGTTTCTGGGAATGGTTGGATATTGCCGACAATGGATAAGTGGTTTTTCCTTGATTGCTAAGCCATTACAAAAATTGACCAAGAAGGATGTAAAAGACCCTTTTGAATTGAATGACAAAGAAATGAAATCTTTCAAAGAGTTGAAAAAGAAATTGTGTGAGGCCCCTGCTTTAGGAATGCCTGACTATGAAAAGGATTTTGAATTGTACTGCAGTGAAAGAGATGGATGTGCATTTTCAGTACTGGTACAAAAACATGGAACAATGAAGAGACCAATTGCTTATTTTTCAGCTGTTTTAGATCCTATAGCAAAAGCGTTGCCTGGATGTCTGAAAGCTGTTGCTGCTACTTGTGTAAGTCTGGAACAAAGTGAAGGTATAGTGATGGGGTATCCACTGAGAGTATATGTTCCCCATTCAGTAGAGATTCTTTTGACAAGAACAAAACACAGTACATGACACATAGTCGGCTGACTAAGTACGAAAAAGTAATCTTGAGTGCAGAAAATGTGACCATAGATAGATGTATGAATGTGAATCCTTCAACATCATTGCCAGATGAAGAGAGTATAATTGAACAAGATGAAGTAGATCATGATTGTCTGAATGTGCTGGAATATTGCACAAAACCAAGAGCTGACATAAAGGATGAGCCTTTAAAAGAATCGGATTATGTCATGCTTGTGGATGACTCATGCTTGAGAACGAAAGAAGGAGTTTTAAGTGCAGCTTACGCAGTGTGCACAGTGGCAACTGTGATGGAAGCGTCCTGTCTGAAAGGAATAAGGTCTGCCC
This sequence comes from Calotriton arnoldi, assembly GCA_963921515.1. Lineage (NCBI taxonomy): Eukaryota > Metazoa > Chordata > Amphibia > Caudata > Salamandridae > Calotriton > Calotriton arnoldi. The sequence continues at coordinate 928,347 of CAWUFW010002850.1, forward strand.
AAGTTGCATAACTGATTGCTTTGATTCAAGCATGTAAGTTGGGAAGAAATGTACGAGTTACGATTGTGACCGATAGCCAGTACGGTTTCGGTATAGTGCATGATTTCGGTCAGATTTGGTCACAAAGAGGTTTCTTGACGTCTGCAGTAACACCTATCAGAAATGGAGATTTTGTAAAGAAACTGCTTGAGGCGATACAGCTGCCTAGGCAGATAGCTGTAGTGAAATGCAAAGCACATAAGAAAAATGAAGATTACATGACTGTCGGAAATAATTACGCCGACGAGATAGCCAAATATTGTGCAGAGAACATGGTATCCCTGAATAAGAATCGCGAAAGGGAGCATATCTCTTCTCCTTTGCTTTTTACTAACACTGTCGAGACATGGGATGAGGTGAGACAGTTACAGGAAGTTGCAAATGATGAGGAAAAAGATTACTGGATAAAAGCAGGATGTAGAAGACAAGAAAACAATGGTGTGTGGGTTTACAGAGATGAAAGACCAGTTATGCCTGATAGCATGATTTCAGACATGGCACGGATGTACCATGGACAAGCTCATATTGGGAGAGATGCAATGATCAGACTTTTTAGACAAACATGGTATAACCCAAAATTCAGAGCCATAGCTGAAAGTCTTTGTCAAAGATGTCTTATTTGTCAGCAGTTTAATCCAGGAAGAAAGACAATAGTGAGTCTAGGAACAATAGGATGAGAAGGAGGTCCGTTCACTAGAATGCAATTAGACTTCATTGAAATGCCCCCTTGTAACAGACTAAAATATGTTCTAGTGGTCGTCTGTTTGTTTTTTCGTTGGGTGGAGGCATACCCGACTAGAAGGAATGATGGAATAACGGTAGCAAAACTTATGCTGCGAGAGTTCATTCCAAGGTATGGTTTTCCAGTCACGGTTGAGACAGATAGAGGAACACATTTTCAAAATGAGTTGATTCAATTAATTTGTGAAGCATTAAGTATTAAACAAAAACTGCATTGTGCATACAGACCAGAGGCTTCTGGGGTAGTAGAGCAAATAAATGGAACAATTAAGAACAGGTTAGGAAAAATGTGTCAAGCTACAGGACTCAAATGGCCCGATGCACTGCCCCTTGTCCTGATGACCATCAGAAGTATTCCTGAAAAGAAAACTGGACTTAGTCCTCATGAAGTGATCATGGGACGAGCAATGAGACAAGCACAAGTATCTGTCAACAAGTTACTGACTATAACTGATGATCTAGTACTGGATTATTGCAAAGGACTGGCTGATGTGGTGCGTTCTGTGTTTCATCAGGTTGGACCGGATGCGACCACTCTTGAAAGAAAACCAGCCCACGACTTGAATCCAGGAGACTGGGTCCGCATAAAAGTCCACAGGAGAAGAAACTGTCTAGTTCCTCGCTGGGACGAGCCACGACAGGTAATCCTAGTGACAACGACTGCAGTCAAGTGTGCAGGAGTGAAAAACTGGGCCCATGCCAGCCACACAATCAGAGTTCCAGAACCTGCAGATCGACATGTGAGTCGACATCTGGAAGTGTGGAATGAGAGTTCAGCGACTGAGACAGAAAGAAGAAGAGAAAGGGTGCCAGAACTTGAAGATCGACCTGAAAGTCGACATCTGGAAACCCCAACTGCAAGCACCTCTATAGAGGAAGAGGAAGAAGAAGAAGAAGAAGAAGGAAAATTGCAGAAATTCCAGAACTTGAAGATCGACCTGTAAGTCGACATCTGGAAATATCCGACACGAGTTCAGGATCTGATGATTCAGTTGAAAACTGTGAAGAATTTCGAAGGAGAACTTGGAGATTTGAACCAATTAGAGAAGAGAATGAACAAGAAAATGATCTAAATGAGCAACCAAGTACAAGTTATGGTGGAAATCCTTCAAAAGTAATATTAATAGACAAAGAAGGGAAAGAGACAATTAAAAAGCTAGAAAATCGAGAAGAACCCCGAGGAGCAATAGGGACAGATAGTGAAACAAAAGAACAGGGAAAATTAGAAGCAGAGAGTGAGATAAATACCAATTCAGAAGAACATCGAGGAGGGACAGTAATAGGGGAACACAAGAAGGAGAAAATAGATCCACCAGTAAAAGAAAATGAGATCATAAGTTTCAAAATAAGAGACAATTGTGAGAAAATTGAAACAGAATCTGAAGAAAGCAGAGAAGAAGAGAAAACAAGAACTGAATCAAGAAAAAGAAACTGGAAATCAGAAAGAGGAGAAAAAGAAGGTGAAGCCAAAAGGCCAAGAAAAGGAGACAATTGGCCCAGCAACTATATAAGAAAATTGAGATACAGAATAATCAGAACAGGAGAAAAAAGTGCTGAACAGGTGAATGAAATAACAAGTCAAAAGGAACAAGAAAAGCCAAGTGGAAAACGATTGCAAAAGTCTAAAAGAATAAAGAAAGTGAATTCGAAATACAAGTCACCTGAGTGGTTGTACATCGCTCTAACTGATTACAAAGAAGAAAGAAACACTCACGAGAACCCGAGACTCAGAAACCGAATGGGTAAAGGTGAGGTGCAACAAACCTGAAGTGAAGACTTAAAGTGCTTCTGCCGGATGTGACAATTTTACTGGATGTGACAAATCACCGGATGTGACAACGAAAGAATTCTGAAAAGAATTAAAAGAAAGTACCAAGCAAAGACTTTTGAATGCAGAGTGGCATCTAAGTCATTTCTGAGGTGTAGTGACACAATTTTCTGAGATTTAACAAAAGATAAAAACAAAAATGGAGAATACTAGAGATAGAAGAGATAAATATGAGTTTTTAAAAAGATGGTGTAAAATGTGCTGCTTTTGTACAGGATTATTAATGACAGTATGGATAGTTTTAGCAATCACAATTCCTATTAGTATAGCTGTAGTAGAAGCAAAGAATGATACTAAACCAGAAAAAGAAACTAATATTAAAGAACCAGTTATTTTAAGAAGTAGTGCAGAATTACATAAGGATAAGTCAGTAACAGATTTTTCTAAAAATGTTTTTACAAAATTGTTGTACGAATATGTAGAGACAATGGACGTGAGAGATTGTTATGTTTGTATGCAGTTGCCTGCATCAGTGTCAGAAGGTGTGACTTATCATCACCTACCTCTAACTTATGGAATAACATGTAGTGTCATAGCAAGTTTATTTTATAAAACAGGTAGATTAGAGTTTTATTACACTGATGTAGATAAGATTTTTGCAAATGTTCCTGTAGTTCCAGAACTTAACAAAGTAAAACAAGCAAAAGTTTTAGGAGAATTCTTTTTAGAGCATAGAATTTTAACATTAGAAGAAATAGCTAAAAACAACCTTACCTGTGAGTTAAAGAAAGAAGAAAAGGTATTTTTAGAAATGGTTGAAGAAAGAAGAATGAAATTTCAAAGAGAAGCAATAAAAGAGAAAAGAACACATCTATGGATGTTTGAGGAAGAAAATCATGAAGGGAAAAAGATAAATGCAGCAATGACATTAGATTGGCCGCAAACAGGAAAGTTGTGTATTAGGAGAAATAAGACAGTCTATGACAATTATTTTGTAGGTTCCAGTATCTGCCATGACAATTATCAAATTTTGGGAGGTTGGGGATTCAAAGGTGGAAAAGATCCAATATTTCCAGGTATCTATTATATTTGTGGGAATAGAGCTTATTACAGGTTACCGGACCATTGGTATGGAACTTGTTATGTAGGCCTGGTCTTTCCAAAAATCTTTCATATGGACAGAGAAGAAAAAGGAACATACAAGATGATTAATAGCTTTACACGTAGAAAGAGGGAAAGTTTTTCAGAAATTGTAGGTGATATTTTTGGAGCATTAATACCAGCAGTGGGAATATCTTTGAATGCATTTAAAATTCGGAAATTATCCACAGTAGTAGATCGTTTGTCTACAGATACTGCGGGAGGGTTCTTGATGGTAAATACCGAAATGGTTGCCATGAGAGCTATGGTGATGCAAAATCGGCTTGCCCTTGATATTCTTTTGGCAAAAGAGGGTGGAGTTTGTGGAATGCTGAAAGTCCAACATTGTTGCACTTACATTCCTGATAAAAGTGAAAATATACAAAAGTATATTACAAATATTACAAATTTGCACAAAGAACTAGTTCCACTGGAGGTTGAAAGTGTCCTTGGAAAACTTGGTAGAGGGTTTTCTTCAGTAGCAAATTGGTTAACAAGAATGAGTAGACTAATGATAGGGAAAGTTATAATAATAGCAACTGTAGCAATATTGTTAGCCATGGTGTTGAAAATTGTAATAACGTGTATAAAAAGAAAAATAAGACAAAATAAGATAAAAAGAAATAACAGAATAATGAAAGAGAGAGAGAGAGAAATGGGTGAAATTGAGTTAGAGAAAATGAAAGAAAGTATGTATAAAGAAACAAGAAGACAAGATGAAATGGAAACAGATGTATAACTAACAAAAAGCAAAAGGATGAAAGACATATGCTGCCTGAAAAAGAAGTATAACTTGGTTTTATGTGGTGATTTAAAAATCACCAAAGGGGGAGTTGATGGAGCAGAGTAAATGAAAAAATTTAACCCCTAACAAATTTTATAAATAATTAATAAATATGTTCGTTTAAATGTATTAATCAACAATATACGTGAGGGAAGGGTAACACGCAAGTATGTGTGCTGAATAATCTATTTACAAATGTCTGTGTGTCTAATTATAACATAAAATAATTGCGTACTAAATAAATAATAAATGCATGATTCGTGCTTCATAGAATATAAAACGTGACGTTGCAAAAACAATAGTGATGGTAAGTAAGGAACAGCTTAAATGTTGCTTTCTGCTAGGTAATAACTAATTGGGGTACGTAGATGACGGGAGGGAAACGAAAAGGCTATGTTTCTCTATTTTAATTATGTTTTGTTTATTTCTAAATAGTGCTTCTAAGTCTAATTGAGTGGCGATATAAAATGGCTGCCGTTTATTAGAGTACGCATGCGCTGAGAAAACACATGACAAGGGAGAAAAAGTTGGAGAAAGACTGACCACGTGATGGTGCTGAAAGGCTAGGATGCAAGAATGGTCAAGGCTGATGTGACCTATTTGAACTGATAGTGTGCCGTGGTGATCAGCATAGAATCGTGGGAAACAGTTTTAAGAGAAAGGACAATGCCTGCAGAGTTCTCGAATGTATCGAAAGAAGTTACAAATGTACTGATCGAAGCGGATGGAAACATGTCTTGAACTGTGAGAAAGGAAATGAACATATGCATTCCAAGGGGAACAAGCTGGATCCGGGAGAATTTGATTAAAACTGAATAAATGAACTGAGTGGACCAATGAAAGAAAAGCGCGTTATTAATGTTGCAACAATTTAGTTAGCAAAGTTAGAATTAGGGTATAAGAAGGCCTACTCTTAGTGGGAGGGTGAGTTGGTGGCTTCCAGTGCTTGGTGTTCCAGATCGATCCATTTTACTGAGCGGGAGATGCTGAAAGACTGTTAGATGAGACGGGTTGCGGTAGCTGATGCTGACGAGCTGAAGTTTCTGTTGCTGTCTTATTTTTCCAGTTGAGTATGAGAATCAGGTTATTTTTCAACTTTAAACTTAGGTTAGAAATCATTAGGCTAAATTAGGAAGATAGGCAGGTTAATTAGGATTTTTCTTCATGACAAAATTTCCTTTCTGCAATAAAATTGATTTTGCTTAATAAATATTTGATTTAATAATGTATGAATAATTGAATAAAAAGTCTAAATTCTTTTCCATGCCTTTAAAATTATATAAATTTTGAGATTCTTAAATCAAACGACTCAGTGATTATTTACTAAATGGTTGTGAAATTAGTAATTAGTTATTGTGATTTAGCTGGTCTTGATCACTATCAACTGATTTTCACTAGATGATCCATCGACAAAACAATGAGCAGGAATATCTTAAGAAATAACTAAGAAAGCGATAGGTTAAGGTAAATAAGGTATTTCCGGCTCCTTCCAGCGGTACATCATGATGATTTTCATTTAGTTTTTCTTTCTCCTAGGAGTATAGATTCGTAAAGGTAGAGGAAATCCAGGTGTGTGTGTGTGTGTGATTGTTAGGCGATGTCATGGGCCCCATCGTCATGTGGATGTAAGAAAATATAAGTCGCGCCTGGATGACCGATAAGTGACCTAGGAGGAAATAGTTTTCATTGTATCCGCTGCATCACTTGAATTCCCCTAATCTAAGAAGTATCTATGTGTTTCAAGGGGGGCTACACACATTGACACAGGTCAATCCCATGAATGGACGTTAATGTTCAGGGAGGAACACTTTCCTGTTAATTAACAATCATTCCCTCTATCCAGATACCCTTGCACTTTAGTGCAAGGGTGCCTGTGTTGATGCAAGGTAGCTTCAATACCCCCAGGCACAATAGCAAACACAAGGGTGCATTTAGAATTTGGGTTGGTACTGGAACATGAGTTATAATGTAGGTGAAGCATTCTGTTTGCAATTGTTACTTGAACACACAATTTGCCTTTCTGTGGTTCAGCCACATATGAAGTCACTACCTTCTAAATATTTGGTCATGTGTGTATCACTGACATCCTTTGTGTAGCATTGTTTTTGTTGTATGTGTGGAGCATGATGTGAGTCAGCTTAGGTATGTCTGCTGAACACATGTATGTGTCCTGTGATCCCTCTGTGTGTTTAAGACTGAGGTCAGGACAGAAAACTGAGTGCCACACAGTTATGTGAGCATGTTGACAATTTTTTTTCATGTGGTTACCACTCTTGCTTATTGGGTAGCTTGCAACAACTGAAAGATGTTGCAATGTGTTAGACGGTGACACGTATCATGCAGCACACCACGGAATGCCTTTCTTGTCTTGATGGTGTGATTTCAGTACATATACTTCTTAGACCAGATTTTGAACGGACATAGTGCTGCAACAACTTAAAGTGTTCAAGGAAGCTTGTGTCTACAGACACAGGACTGGGCCAGAGTTGATATGTGTGTGCCCTCCCCTTGTGTTCTCCACAGCAGTGACAATAATCACTTAATGGAAGCAGGAGGAGATAGGACTTTGAGGCAGGCTTCTAAGATTAGCGCATTAGTGCACAGCAGATCTTTGTGGGACATCACAGGGATGGCCAAATGGATGATACTTACTGTTGGGCTCAGGGAAATTAGATGCATTTGTTACTGGAAGGATTTTTACAGACATAAATAGCTATGTATTTGTTCTCTGACACTGTTAACTTTACCTAAGAGCCAGTTTCCATCCATGCCAAGTGTCTTGGACCTCCAAACCCAGGACCATGATGACAATGACACACTGCAAACTAATAAACACAAGAAGATACTTTAATGTGGATGATTGCATTTTGAGGAATAATGTCAAGGCAACGTGTAGCCAAATGACATGCATTGTTACAACCTTGTGAATGAGGCCCATTCTCACCCTTCACTTATCATGCACGGAACGGGGAATGTGTGGTTCTAGGAGCATAGCAACAGGAACAGGCATGTTGTTATTTCATGGTACACATTCCTACAATGCTGAGGGTCTTACAATGTACCTTGAAATGCAGATCCCTTTTACTTGGAGGTAAACATCACCTTGGCCCTCCAGTATGTGTTTTTGTGACAATATGGAATTGGCCCATCATTGACACAAGGTGCTTGCAAGAGAAGTGCAGCTTTTCATGTGGGCAACAAGGTTGAGTCAATTTTAAAAAGTGCTCTCCAACATTTTTAGATGTGGTTATGTGTGCTGCATTCAGCTGCAGAGATAAAAGCAGCAGTTAAGCCATTACAATTGCTCAGGCATATTTCCAAGGCACTATAGCAACTGGACCATCCACAATTTTTGTTCACTGAGGGAAAGCATGCTTCACAATATTTACATGGCAGTGTTGACCTACTTAATGTGGAATGGCAACACCTTGTGAAGGAAGTACACTTTCATTATGTACTTGGGGTCATATGTACAGGCCTGTAACATAATGCAGCATTTGCCCTCTTGGATTGACACAGCACTCAGCCACTTCTGAAAATCAGGGTTCAGACGTATTTACTACACTATGTTGAAGCATGGCATTTCAGCATGCACATGCAATAAATGGAGCTGGCTAGCCCCAACGCAGACACTCTTGCACCATTGTGCATGAGTGCCTGCATTTGCACTAGGCAGCTACATTATCACCAGTGCATGTTGTGACACAGGACTGAGGCATATTGTTGTGCATACAGTTCAGTGCTGCATTTCAAAAGTTGTAGAGAGCTGCGTTGAGCCAAGTGGGCTAACCCAACGCCCAGTCACTTTGCTTGTTAATATGGCCCAGAGTTAGAGGACACAAGAGTGGTCAATTGTCATTATACATATGAATGTGTGCTGGATTGCAAGTCACTTACACCACCATTATGTGTCATTCTATGTATTTGTTAATAATGCCAACAGCTCAAGGGACATGTGAATGGAACCCCAAGTACCTGTGTATCTGGTATTTGATCTGCACACAGTGTGGGTGGATACTGAGACATATTTAGATGGACAGAAGCAACATTATTTCCCCACTCCCACACCCCACCCCCATGTCCCTGGTTGTTACTTACCTTGTCGCTGATGTAGCTGGTCATAGTCAGCACTATCCTGTCCCTCGATTCCAACCACCGACTCCTCACAGATGACTGCAGACACCTGTTCCTCCAAGGCATCTAGCTCCTCCTGTAGCGCTGGACTCCCACCTCTGGTCTGCAGTGCTGTCTGTCGATTGTTGGCCAGTTTCGGCTTAGTCTTGCACTTGGCATCATGCCAGCACTTCTTACAGTCGGCCACTGCCCTCTTAACTTCTGCTACTGCGTTCACCTTGGTCACAATGGACTGCCAGATGGCATTTTTGGTCCCCAATGACACCTTGAAGCTGACGAAGAGCTGGTGTTGATTCTCCATCACCTCTGCAATCAGGATCTCATTTTCCTCCTGACTGAAACATATTTTCCTCTTCCCCTGAGACTCTGGATGGTCATCCTGGCTGTTAGGGGGCTAGGGGATTGTTGTCTGCTGCTGAACTGGGTCCTGGCTGCTCCATTTTACTTTCATGTAGTAGGTTTTTTTTGTCTTTCGCTGGCTTTTTGTGTTTTTTTCCCTGCAAAGCTTAAAGAATAGTGACGTGCAGCTGAGTAACATGAGTTTTCTGGCCGCTAATTGGGTTGGCCATCACTTTTTTCTCGCTAGTGTCAATATTTTTATCGCTGTGACGCTAGTATTTGCGGCAACAATGGCCGCTGCAAGCTGATCCCATCGCCATGTACCAATGTATTGTAAATACATCGCTAACATGGCGATAGTTTTCTGTGATACACGGCGTTAAGACAATTGCCGCTAAGCAACGCTAACTTTGCTTAGCGGCAATTCTTATAAATATACCCCGAAGTGTCTCACTTAGAGGAGAGCATTGAAATGTCTGTTGTGTAGCATGAGCAAGCTGGATTGTAGCCAGGGGCTCGAAGGCTTCCCATTGGAAGTTCTGAACCCTGGGTTGCCCCCAATGTGGTGCAACCTGTTTTGCCTGCCTTTAGTGGTGTTGCAGGATGTAAAGTAAATACAGAGACCTTTTGGCCTATCAATTTCTTCCAGCTCTTTATTGATGATGTGTTTCGGATGATGCATTGAGTAGACCAATTTGTATACAGAACAGTTTTTGAGGGACAATAGTGCCACACTTAAGATACACTCTGGAGCTAACCGGTGGACTCCTACAATTCTCCTTGAGATTAAGCAGTTCTGGGGTTTAACTTTTTTTGATGGGATTGCTAAGGAAGCCATCATTGTCTTTATATTGGTGTACTAGTCCCTAGTTATTTTTCAGCAACTATGAGTAGAGATCAGTATTTTCTTCTGCAATGGATGCTGTACTTTGTGGATAATGCTACGGTGTTGCCACAAGATCTGCCTGATTGTGACCGTCTCTTCAAGATTCAGCGTGTCTTTGACCATTTAGTTGATGGTTTCTCAAAGATCTATGTAGGTCAAGATATACCTGTGGACTAATCTCTGGTCTGGTCCTGTTCAAGGGCATTTTGGTTTTCAGACAGCACATTATGGGTTTTAAGTTGTATATATTGTGTGAAAGTGCCACTGGATATACGTATAATTTCAGGGTGTACATTGGTAAGGATTATTCAATTGAGCCGCCCGGTTGTCCTTTCACTTTTGGAGTCAGTGAAAAAATTGTGCGGAAACTTGCCAGAACACTTCTTCACAAAGGTCACGATTTACACGCTGACAATTTCTATACAGAAGTGCAATATTTTAAGGACTGATCAATGTGGGCACTGTATGTAGGGCCAAGCTAATGAATGTAGCTGGGACAAGGCGTGCGCAACTTCAAAATATATCTGAATAACATAACAATATATACTATTGATTAATAAACAGACAACCATTAGTATTCCAGAATTTCAAAAATCATTTCTCTTTTGCAAAAAAAGGTGTTTTTTTTCATCAAAACTAATCATTACAACACGAATATCATATTCCATCATTCTTCATCACAAAGCAAATAATGACATTCCATAAATCTTTATGTCAAGTTTCAGTAATTGTGCCCAATGCATTTCGGGACAGAAGCCCCTTCTTCAGGGGAAAATCTAAAATTGATAATGATACAGTTTTTGCTTCAGCATCAGAGTGGTTTTTAGTAACCAAAATTGAACAGTGATAAAATTATTTACAAAGTGTGTCATGATAACTGTTACTCTATATGTGCGACATCAACATTATTGTTGCCTTTCTGACTACTGATACATATCACTAAGTTTCAGAACAGTGCCATTAGTAATTGTAACCGAGAAGTGTGCCAAAACATAAATATGGCGAAAGAACCAGAAAGTGCTCGAGCAAAATCTGTTGCTGTTCATTTGAATAATTTGGCATGCAGCGTAAACCTATATATAACTAACAAAAGACTTCTCCTGATGCAAATCAATAGTACCTCAGTAACCATGCCGTAAGCACCCTGGAACCGAGGGAATCTCTGCAACATAAAAACATCCGCACCTTTTGTCCAAAAAATTATTATCAACACATAGGGGCCGATTCCGATCTCGGTCGGAGGCGCACCCAATACCATTCGGTCGGGAAAAAAGCCATGCGAAAGCCTGTTACCCGACCGAACCGTACGCGGGTCCGGCCGAGCGAGTACGATGCGACTCGCCGACCGACTCGTCCGGGCGACCCGACCGCTCCGACCGACTCGTACCCGGACCGTACCGCTCCGACCGACTCGGTCGGACCCGATTCGCACCGCGCAATGGAGACGTTTTCCGGCCGGGTAAGTACGATGCGCACCTCGACCGCTCCGACCGACTCGCGCCGTCCGACTCGAACTCGCTGTCGGAGCCGCACTTTGGGGGTCCGTGTCGGACCCCCTGTACGCGTACCCGTGCGAGGCGCACACAGGGGGGACCCATGGGTCCCCCTACCTGTGCGTGTACGCCGCGGAGCGCTCGCGGCGTACTCGCTGTAGGGGCGCCCTTGTCCGCCTCGCACCCATTGGAGGCAATGGGAGCCCGCGTACGCGTTGTACGACCGGCTCCCATTGAGTTCAATGGGAGTCCGACCGACTCGTGTCCGATAACATACGGACGCATCGGACTCGTTCGGTCGGACTGCACGGGTCCGATTCGGTCGGAAATCTCTCCGGGTCCGGCTCGGTCGGGGAAATTTCCGGCCCGAATCGGAATCGACCCCATAGTGTGATATTTTAACTTAATGCATATGCAGATATCCATACCTCTTGACAACCCAAGCTGTACGATGTTCAACGTTTCCTTCGAGGCAAAACACCAATCTGCCAAAAACATAACGTGTTCATCAAACACATGAAAAAAATCTTTAGGACCAATTCCCTGTTAGAAACAAGAAATCAAAGCACCCCGCATACCTGTATTTACACGGAATCTAGATCCTCAAAAACGGCTGGTGAAGGAAAGCCGCAATGGGACGAACGCGAACAAGAAATAGCCGGAAATACGTAATAGATGACGTTCCGTTTTCGACCGTGCTCTTGCTACCATCAGCTAGATACGCCATATTGAAAAGGCATATTCTCGTATGAAAACAAATATTGTGCAAATCAAAACATTGCTACAAATAAACTCGATGCGCAATGAAAGCAACCAATCTAAGTATGACCTTTAATACTAAATAAGCGAACACAATAAACGTGCGATGTCACTTGAACGCAACACGTGAGTGCAAAATAATAACAGAAGAAGTTTGTTGTTCGGTGATTAAAAGCAAAGAAAGACAACTGAATGTTCATTTCAAGGCAATTAAACTAGATTGCAAACACTTGAGACATCATTAAATATTTTTGAAGGTGACATAATCATACATTTATCTTTTAGTGAATGTTACCTGGGCTAATAACCTGTGTATGCAAAGTGTTTTAAAGCCCTCTTACTTACAAGAAACCCATGTAGATGTAAATTTTGAGGATACTCGAATGCTAAGCCTATAAAAAACATGCCATCTCTATTTTATCATTGAGGCCTTTCGGATTTAAAGTATCCAAACTTTTTATCCAATAAATTTCACGCTGTAATAACTTTTTTGTGTTGTCCATTCCTGTATTTCTCGGTACTACCTCAACTATTTGAAATTTCTTTTGGGCAATTGTATGTCTATATTCTATCCAATGTGCTGCAAGATTTGAATTAACATACTTATTTTGGATTATACTCTTGTGTTCTGTAAGTCTGATTTTTATTTTTATTTCTGTTTTTCCTATGTGTAGTAGGCCACATGGGCATTTGATTGCATATATCAAATTACTAGAGTTACAGTCTGCTGAATGTAATAACTTAATTGATTTTCCAGTTCGCGGGTGTGTGAGGATGGTACCAGAAGTTACATTATTGCAATGAATGCAGTTCAAACATTTTTTCGTTCCTTCATGTTTATGGTTTACAGTTTGTGTTTTATTTTGTTAAAATCTCCTTGAGGTTATGGGATCTTTTGTATGCAAATAAAGGTTTCAAATTGAAAAGACCATGGAAATCGGGTTCTTGTTGCAACATTTCCCACCGATTGAGAATAATGCGTTTAGTCTTTGATGACTGCGTTGAATACGTAGAACTAAATACCATCCTATTAGTGGTCACTTTAGTTTTTTTTGTCAATAGTTGCTCACGTACAGTAGATAGTGCTCTGTGTTCATGAGCATCTAGGAGCTGTGAAGGATATCCTCTATTTATGTATCTCTTTTTCTGTCCAGTCAATGTAATTTTGCACATGCTTTCATCAGAAGTAATTAGTCTGATTCTTAGGAATTGGGAATATGGTAGATTGTGCACTAACCTTGGTGGATGAAAACTTTGGAACAGAAGGGTGTTATTTCTATCTGTAGGCTTCTTGTAAACAGAATTTTGGAAACCATGTTCTGTTAATTCAATACAAACGTCCAAAAATAATAGACTTGTCTTGATCATAGTATATGTGAATTGTATCCTAGGATTCTTAGTATTTGGTTTTGCAATGTTTTCTTTTAACATTGTTTCAGTGTTCTTCCATTGAAGAAAAATGTCATTGATATACCAGCATAGAAATACCAGGTTGTTGGACCACTCTGGATTATTGAAAATGTTTTCTTGTTCGAATTTAGCCATGAAAGTATTCAAGTATTCAGGGGCCCCTGCAAGCCCATGGAAGTACAATGTGGGCACTGTGCCATGTGGCACAATCACCTCTAACTGGAAAGGTTACCCTAAAGAGCTTGTGTGTAAAAAAACTTCAAAGGTGCCAGAGCTGCCCCTTACATAGCGTTAAACTACTTGCTTTGAAATTTTCAGAAAGAAGAGATGTCCATCTGTTCGTAACTATTCACGCTGATAGCACTTCACCTGTAACTGTTTGGGGTTAGGTAACAGAGGTGCACAAACCAGTGTGCACTCAAGATTGCAATAAGCACATGGGATGTGTAGATAGAGTAGATCAAAGGTTGTAGTCTTACAATGATGCTCAAAAATCATACACCTGGTACAGGAAATTGGCTGGTTATTTGTTTCATTTGGTATCCTTCAATGCTTACATTGTTTTTAAAAGTCGTTCTCCTGATTCCAAGATGACTTTTGTACAGTTTCAGCAGCCTGTAATAGGCAGCCTGGTTGAAGTAGAGCAAGCGAGTGTTCCTAGAATCGGAGTGGTTGAGGATGTGACTAGAAAGAAACCCCGCTTTCCGGAATACATTCCGCCAGCACCCAAAAAAAGACTTTCCTTGTGGGAGATGTAGCGCCTGTGTCCTGAAGAAGAGTATGAAAGGAGAGTTGTATGTACGGCCCAAGAGCCCTTCTAATCCTGGCCTATGTGTGTTTTAAACTGTACTATACACAACGCAAGCATTGGGAGCAACCATGAGAGTAAAAAAGGCAACTGATACTATGTATATATTGCTATATTCTCTGTTTTGAAACCAGGTTGCCAATTGATTGATGTGCTTACTAAGACCTGCTGTACATGCAAACATAGTTGGTTTTTCATTTTCTACTAATAGATTTCACATTTAAAAAAGTTAAAGCTGATGTGCTATTTTTAGTTAAATGCTTAATTTTTTTCTGTATGTGTTTTGTGTGTGCAATCTGTTCATTCTGGAAGTGTTTTAGAAATGAAAGTGGCATGGAGTTTCATTGTGATGTCTTAGTGGCAGTTGGCTGGCCGTGTATGAACTTGTGGTTGACAGGCAGTGTGTGTGTAGTGACGCTTACTGGCAGGGTGTGTGTGTAGTGGTGGTTGACTGGCAGTCTGTATGTATGTATAGTGGTGGCTGGATGGCAGTGTGTATAGTGACTTGCTGGTGGGGTGTGTGTGTAAGTTGGCTGATGTCTGAGTGATTGGTGGTGTGACTGGTGGGATACTCCTGAGGGTGTATGAAAATGAATAGCCCTTGAATGGCACCATTTGTTGATGTTAGTGTTGTATTGTGTTAGGCCCGCAGCTGGCGGTGTGAACGGCTTTCTGTGTGTGAAGCATGGATGGCGCGTGAATAAACCTGTAAAGCGGTTTGTGCTCGAGGTGGCTTTAAGCTCACGAGCTGTGAGCCATAGGTTAAGTATTCTGAAAATACAATTTTTATTGGCGGTGAATTATACATTTTCATTTTTGTGAAATCATTTGTTAATAAAATTTACATTTTGAACTTTTCACTCACCATCGTGCAAAATCCAACTAGTATGGTGTGCACAAGAGTATTGGAGGGTGTTCAGTAATATTTGTCTTTTCTAGCTTTCACTCCCAGTGTGTATGTTGTCTGTGGGAAAAACTGACTAACCGCAGATATTTTTTAAACAAGACACCACGGGACCCCAGGGTAGCGTGTCTTGTGACGATCACACAACTATTTCTTACCCACAATTCCCTGTAAACTTCAAACTTTGCCTAAAATCATGCATTTTCATTCCATTTCTGTGACGTAAACTTCTGAAATCTGCAGGGATCAACAAAATTCCTACCACGCAGCGTTCATCCACTTGTCCCGATAAAAACGCTACCCCACTTGTGTGGCTGGGCCTAGTGGCTGCAACAGGAATATATAAAACCAGGGTCAGTGGGAGTCTTCACAAGGTGACGTACCATTTTTATTGGGAGACGTGGGCAAACGCTGGGTGATGGGAAATTTGTGGCTCTTCACAGATTCCACACCTTTCCCTCATAGAAATGTGAGTAAAACTTGTGTTTTTAGTCAATGTTTGAGCCTTGCGGGGGCTTCTGACTAAGAAAAGTGTGTGGGAGCCACACAAGGCACACCACCCTGGCCTTCCATGGATGTCTAGTTTTCAGAAATGTCTGGATTTGGTATGATTCTCTGGGTGGTGGCTAAGGTAGGGCCCAAAATCCACAGCTACACAAATTGCAAAAAGGGCGTGTTTTTAGTGGAAATATTTGACATGTCTAAGTTGCATTTTGGGCCCTTTTCTGTCACAGGCGCTAGGCCCCCCCACACAAGTGTATCAGATTCTATCAATAAATGTGGGGAAATGCTGGGTGACCAGAAATTTGGGGACCCCAGCAGGTTCCATAAGTTGCCATCTCAGGAATGTGAGGAAAATGTGGTCTTAGCCAAAATTTGAGGTTTGCAGGGACTTCTGGTTGAAGAAACCAAGTGAGAGTGACACAAGTCACATCACCCTAGACTCCCCCGGGCATCTAGTTTTCAGACATGTGTGGGTTTGATAAGTTTCCCATGGAGCTGGCTGAGCTAAGTACCAATATCCACAGCTACACAAATTGCTATACAAACTGCAAAAAAAAATTAAAAAACTGGTTTCCAGTGGAAACATTTGACATGCACTTGTTGCCTTTTGAGCCCTTTTCCATGTCCAGCCCTAGGCCTACCCACACAAGAGAAGGTCCGTTTTCTACCAGGTGATGTGGAGGGACATTGGATAGCAGGACATTTGTGGCTCCCTGCAGAATCCGGATGTTTCCCTCACAGAAATGAGCGGAAAATGTGAATTGTTTTCTTATGTTTGAGGTTTCCAAGGGCTTCTGGGTGAAAAAACTTGGTGAGGACTACACAGGACACGCAAACCTGGACTACCCCTTTCCTGTAGCGGTTGGCTAGGCCTGCCCACATAAGTGAGATGTCATTTTTACCAGGAGACGTGGATGAACGCTGGATGGCAGGAAATGTGTGGCTACCCTAAGATTCTAGAAGTCTCCTTCACAAAAATGTGAGGAAAATGTGTGTTTTTACCCAAGGTTTGAGATTTGCAAGGGCTTCTGGGTACAAAAACGTTGTGAGAACCACACAGGTTACACCACCCTGGACACCCATAGATGTCTAGTTTTCAGAAATGTCTATGAGTATGGTAGGTTTCCCTGGATGGCAGCTGAGCTATAGCCCAAAATCCGCAACTACCCACATTTTTAAAAATGGGTGGATTCTGCTGGGCGAAATATGATGCCACCCAGTCGCATTTTGGGGTGTTTTGTGTCGCAGGTGCAAGGTCCAGCCACATAAGTGGAGTACCGTTTTTGGCAGCAGACGTTTGGGAACATAGGATACAGAACACTTATTCCTAATTGGATTTCTCTCCATTTGCGGTGTCAAAATGTGAGCAAGTGTGCAAGAAAGAAGACATTTTGGAAAATGTCCTCTGAATCACAATAGTATGGGTGACCCCGAATACAGAGGTGGACAAATAACCACTGGAGGAAATGGGTTACTGGTTGAGAGAGGTGAATCCCTACTCAAGCAGCAACCACAATTCTTGTCAGGATGAAACACAAGCAAACCCCAAATTAGTGTGTGTTCAACCCTCTGGTAGTTTGGCCCAAAAGCAGTCAGGCTTAACTTATAGGCAATGTGTAAAGCATTTATGCACACACAAACAGTAATAAAGTGAAAACACAAAACAAGAAACATCCCACGACAATTTAGAAATGCAGAGTAAAATGTAATTAATTTTTATACATCAAAACTACAAAAATCCAATTAGTATAACCAGAGATATGCAATTTTAAAGATTTGAGTAAAAATAGTGCTTAAACACACAAAGCATAAGCTATGGTTAGGTTATCACGCTGGACAAAGTCACCAGTTCAGGCTGACCGTGGTGAAGCGTGGGTCGGATACAGGGACCAAGTTAGCCCCGCTGAACAAAGTACCTTAAATCCTGGTTGCAGAGCGTTGCGAGATCCTGTGTTGATGATGCGTCGTGCAGCAGCAGTTCCAAGGCTCTGTGAGGTCCTACACCGAGGATGTATCACACAGCAGCGGTTCGGAGGAATTGCAGGGTCCTGCATCTTGAATGAGTCACGCAGCAGCGGTTCCAATGCGAAGATGCGAGGAAATTGATTGTGCTGCATCAGTTCTGCCCAAAAGACCACAGCTGGGCTGGCAGGGCACCTTCAGGCCCACATCCAAGGGTCCAGGACTGTGGTGGCATCACATGGGGGGGGGGAGACTCACAGCAGGCAGATTCCAGGTGCAGGGTTCAAGGTGGTTGGAGCCCTTTTTGTCCCTGAGGCTCTGATCAAGAGGACAGCCAACTAGTCCATAAAGTCACCCTGGTGGTCCTGGGTTCAAGATGCAGGTCCAGTCCTTCTCACTCAGGAAGTAGGGCAGCAGACTAGCAGGGCAGCAGGGTTGGAGTCCTTTTTGCAGCACAGCAGTCCTTCTGAATCTTCCACAGGTTCAGAGATATACCAAAGAGTTCGGTCTGAAGGTCAAATATTTATACCTGGTGCCCACTTTGTAGCAGGAGAAAAGTCTAGAGTCCTCCCCCTACAGAGGTGCCTGGAATTTACTGCCTCCCTGCTCTGGCCTCAGCTTGTCTGGGGCCACAACAGATTAGTTTGAAACCCTTTGTGAGTATGCTGAGGCAGAGTCTTTGTGATGTGCAAGTAGGGTAGGTGACAACTCCGGCCCACTTTCAAGTCAGAGATGGCCCATCCTGCCAGCACTTTTCCCCCTTTGTCTCACTCTCTGAGAGTAATACACAAAGACCACCAGCCAGCTGCACCTTGTCATTTGGCCCAGGCTGAAGGCGCCAAATGGTTAGAACAAGAAACAGCAGCTCTCTATAAGTGGCATTTTCAGAATTGTGATTTAAAATCCAACTTTACCATTAAATAGAGTTTTAAATTACAATTCTTTAGAGCCTACCCTCGACTTTCCTACCTGCTCCCAATTGAAAGTTATTGCTTAATAAATGTAATAAGTTAGGCCAATGCTATCCTATGGGAGAGGTAGGCCTCACAGTAGTGAAAAACAAATGTTTTTCACTACTAGGACATGTAATAGTTAAAAGTACATGCCAACCTTTTAAATACACTGCAGCCTTCCCTATGGGCTGTTTAGGGCCTTCCCTGGGGTGACTTATATGTATTAAAAAGGAAGGTTTAGGACTGGCAAAAGGTTTATTTTGGAAGGTCAAAATGGCAGTTTAGAACTTCACATACAGGCTGCAATGGCAGGGCTGGGACATTTTTAAAGGGCTACTTAAGTGGGTGGCACAGTTTGCGCTGCAGGCCCATCAGTAGCATTTAATTTACAGGCCTTGGGTACATGTAGTACCGCTTTACTAGGGACTTACAAGTATATTAAATGTGCCAATTGGGTGTAAGCCAATTTTCTACCATGTTCAAAGGAGAGAACACAAGCACTTTAGCACTGTTTAGCAGTGGTATAGTGTGCAGAGTCCTAAAGCCAACAAAAACAAATTCAGCAAAAACAGGCGAAGTAAGGCAAAAGGTTTGGTGAAAGACCACCCTAAGGCTGACAGGTCTAATAACCACTGTTCCTAAGCTCAGTATCTTGTATACATTTCCGAAATACATAGGTTTCCTTCACAGCCATGTTTCCGTCTTTATATTCTACCATATGAATTGCTGTATGGTTGGTAGACACTGAAAAATCATTGTAAGGTGCAGCTCAGTTGTTGGCTCTGGGTATTGTGTGTTTTTAGGAATCTACAAATCATATATGTCTCTGCAACCAGAAGGGTCTGTCGGACATAATGGTGTAATGCTTTTGCAAATCAGCCATTGTCACTTATATATTACTGTATTATTTGATTAATGAAAATCATTACAATGATGGACATACAACAATAAAAACGTATATCAGTCAATTTCTAAAATATTTACACATGCAGGACAATAAAGAAGAACATTAACTGAGTTTCTGTGTCTTTGCTTACATTATTGCCTCACACTCTTTTAAAACCAAGTCTGAATACAGCCCTCTAATTCATTAATAGCGTCATGTATAAGTAGCAGGTAATAGAGGATTATAATATTTAACAATAAATAATTGTTTAAAACCTAATCAGTACCCGTTAAGAATTACATAACTTCTCTGGGTTTAGGCTGCTTAAATTTGGACAGAAATTAAATCAGGGGTCCTTGTGGTTAAGACACCGTTAAAACAGTAATAATTAATTTTGGTTTTAACGTCATGCTAAAAAGAGGGGGCAGGCACTAATCATTACTAGCAAACTACTAACGATTCTACTGATGGGGCAGTTCTATTTATAAGTGGGAAAAGCGCTGCAAGAGGTGGTAAAAACTTTGAGATCTCACAGGATAGGGAACAGTAAAAAGGAGCAATGTGCAAAGTACAGGATAAGGCCACTATCAAGTAGTTCAATATAGTAGCAAGTTAACAATGCAGCGTGCTGAGTGCTGCTCAGTGCAAATTAACGATCGTAGACTCACTAGCTCTCACAGATTGTAAGCCTTTTTACTGCCTTTGTGACAAACTTAGTGAACTGTATGTTAAGCATTGGATTGTCTGGGTTCATAGAGGTAAGGATGGCTTGTCGGCAGAAGTGGACGCCAAGTTTCTTCCATTCGCCCCCTAGCAAAATCTTTCGATCGTTAAGAAGTGCAGGGCAAAGGCATACCATTGTGTTCAATCGTTTCCTTGCTACTCCCGCACCCCCTGCACGTTATATTGTTGTTTACACAGCACCAGCCTGGTAGATGATACAGGAAGGGCCATTCTCCCATTATGAGGGCCAAAAATATTTTTTTACAGTGAACTGCGTAGGTGCACAACAAGTGTGGCGCCACAACCCCTGCGTTGAACCCTGATATAACTGTGCAGGCATGCTTATGTTGAGCCAGTTGTGCTCTGTCCGAGTGGAAGGACCAGGAACAGACATTCCTTTTATAAACATTTTGAGGGTCTTCTGGGATGGGTTAGAACTCCAGATTTCTTCTACTTCCAGGAGTTTTAAAGAGTCTTGTAGATAACGTCGGTATGATCGCCCAAGCTGACCGGTTGATATTTCCTGCCACAATATAGCCTCCAAGCTTCCTACTCTGGACATGTGCAGCTTGTTACACAACTTAATGAATGCTCCAGCCCCCACAGCTCGATGATCTTGGAGACCAAACTGAAGTCGTATTTGGGCAGAGGATGAGGTTTTCGGAATGCTCAACACTTGCTTAAACATTCTTGTTGTTATTTTGTTCACAAGACTGTTATCTTCCCCTGCATAATCTCCTGACCATAGGAGAGATAATTGAGGATTTTTGCCTTCATGACGCTTATTAGAGGGGACAAGCTTGGGCCGGATAGCTGCCTTGCGAGGTTAGTGAGGGCTACCTGGATTGTCAGAGCTTTGGCTTCTACCTCATCTCTGTGGTTTAAGAATGAGCCCCTTCCATCCATGTGGACCCCTAGATATTTGAATGAAGCGGCCCTATCGATACTTTTACCATTGTACTGCCATCCACCGCCTTGATATTTCCTTGACCCATATGTGATTGCCCTTGTCTTTTTTTTTTTTTTTGTTAAACATTTTTTATTAACATTTCGTTCAATGTTACAATGACAGTATATTTCACATGGTGCACAGACATAAACAGAATATTGTACATAGATCAATCCCATCGTGTTGCACATCAGAGACTCGTCAGTCCACGCCAGTGGCTCCAAGAGAACCGCCAAAGTGCGTCTAATACGCATCATATGTTACAGTGTGTCTATTCACTACTATCCGACTCGGACTCATCCAATGGGGGGGGCTCACAAATATTTCCCCGATAGGCGTTCCACCCTCCCCAAATCTTTGTCCATTTTTTGGGGCACCCTCGGTGAATATACACAGACTTTTCCACCATCATCGCCAGATCCATGTCCCTGCACCATTGATTAAGAGTAGGGCTAAGGCTGGACCCCCGACGTTGTGCAATGTTTCATTTTGCCACTGTCATTCCTAGAGTAACCCAGTCCTGAGCAGTAGTATTTAAATCCGTAGGATCCCAGATGTTGAGGAGACAGCATCTCGGGTCTGGTAGAACTGTGACATTCGTGACCTGGGAGAGCGTACGCATCACCGCCCTCCAATAGCGCGCTATCTCTGGACAGAGCCACATAGTGTGGTAAAATGTACCTGTTTCTCCACAGTTCCTAAGACAAAGCGGCGTAACTGCTCGGTGTATTGTGTGTAATAGTGTCCTGGTATAGTACGTGCGATGTAGGACTTTTAATTGCACTAGTCTAAGTCTCAATGGTATTGCAGCCTCTCTAGGGGACGCTAGTGCCTCCTGCCAGTCAGCCTCATCTCTGTCTCCCAGTTCTAGTTCCCATTTGGCCTTCAATGCTGTCGTGGGGTCTGGGCGGTTATTTACTATTTTCCGATATGTTTGTGAGATTGCCTTTTTTTGGAGATGGGTCGTTAAAAGCCTATCTTCTAGTGGGGAGGATTCTTCAGGCCGTGCTCCCGGTGGTATCAGGGACTGAAGTGCGTGTCTGACCTGTGTGTAGCGAAATAGCTCTGTCTGCGCTAATCCGTAGGTGGCCTGTAAATGGGCAAACGTGACTACTTGCCCCTTCTTCCACAGATCTCCGACTTTTGATATCCCTATCAAGTCCCAGTTGTTAAAGCCTTTGGTGTTGCGTAACATACCTAACCTCTTTGTGTCCCATAAAGGCATGGCTTGTGTAACTACTCCTTCCCAACCTAGTACTCTCTGTGCCTCAAACCATACGTGTATCGTGTGTGCCGTTGGGCCCGTGAGGTTATGTCTTCTCATTTTGTTGTAAAGCGCCCCCATGATCCCTTACGGGGCCAACAGGTGTCTATCCATTCGATACGCTGGGTCCTCTTGGGGGACATGGAGCCATTGGTTAATTGCCACCAACTGGGAAGCCCAATAGTAGATTCTTACATCGGGGAGGGCAATACCACCGTCATACCAGCTTCTAGTGAGTTTGTGCATAGCTATACGGGGAGTTTTCCCGTCCCAGAGCAATGTCGTCACTTCCGCATTTATCGCTGTGAAGTATGCCAAGGGGACAGGGAATGGTGTGTTCTGCAGTGCGTAGAGAAATCTGGGAAGTGCCATCATTTTGAAGAGGGCAGCCCTTCCTAGTAATGTCAATGGTAGCGTGCGCCAGTGCCTGACATCTCTTTTGAATCTCTTCAATGGCTGTGTCAAGTTTTGTGCAGTGAATTGTGCGTGGTCATGCGTTATGAATACCCCAAGGTACTTAAGGCCATTAGTTGCCACCTGAAGAGTACATCCCCGTGGGAGCCGCGGCAGGGAGCCGTGTAAAATATAGAGAAGTGACTTTTCCCAGTTGATGGTGTAACCTGATACTCGCCCATAGGCCGCACATATATCTAAAAGGCGGTTAATGGAGCGCGCTGGGGACGTTAAGTATAATAATATGTCGTCCGCATACAGCGATATACGGTCTTCCCAGTCAAGTGCCCATTGTAAGCCACGTATCACTGGGTCCAACCTGATCCATGCTGCCAGAGGCTCAAGCACTATTGCGAACAGGAGTGGCGACAATGGACAGCCCTGCCTTGTCCCTCTTCCCAGTGGGAATTCAGTCGATATATGGCCGTTCACCACTAACTGCGCCATTGGTCGAGTATATAATAATTGGACCCATGCGCAAAATTTTGGCCCGAAATTCAGATGTTCAAGGACTGCAAAAAAGAAGGGCCACTCAACTAAGTCGAATGCCATTCGTGCATCGAGCGATAATATCACTGCGTCCTCTGCTATGGTCGATCTGCGCTCCATCACACCATGTAGTCTTCGTAGATTTAGCGCTGTATTGCGGTTGGGCATAAATCCGGACTGATCCGGATGGATCACCGTGGACAGATGAGGTTGCAGTCTTGTAGCCAGCGTCTTAGCAAGTATTTTTGCTTCCGCGTTGATCAGGGAGATCGGTCTGTAGGACGCACACTCCTGTGTCGGTTTGCCTGGTTTATGTATCGCAACTATAGTTGCGAGGCGCTGGTCTCTGGGCAGGATCCCTGTTTCTAAGCTATCCATGTACATGGCCAATAGGTGTGGCACAAGTTGGGGAGCTGCGTGCTTGTAGAATTCGACCGGATTCCCGTTGAGTCCTACCGCCTTCCCTGTATGTAATGCTCTAATTGCCTGTGTGAGCTCCTCCGGTGTGATGTCCTCTTCCAGAGCTGTTATTGCATCTGGAGCTAAAGTGGGCATGTGTATGTCATGAAGAAATGCGAGATTATCTTAGCTAGTCGCAGTGGCAATTGGTGTATACACTGTCTTATAATGTGTCACCAGCGCTTCTGCGATTTGCTGCGGTGCGGTTACTAAACGTCCGTCACCTAATCTAATCTGTGTTACCCAGTTACTTGCTCTTTCCTTCTTTCCCAACCAGGCAAGCAGCCGACCCGCTTTATCGCCCTGTTCGTAGACAGTGTGTTGCGTGTTGGTTAACGCACTAATGGCCTCCTCCCTTGTGTAAACCCTATACTCCTGTTGTGCCAGGTGTAGTCTGTGCGTCGTCTCTTCAGCGGTGTCCGCCACATGTGCAGCCTCCGCCAAAGAGACTTCCTGTTCTAACTTATCTATGTGGCTTTGTCGTTCCCTCCTCTGTCCCACTATTAAGGAGATCGCATGCCCGCGAAGTACTGTCTTGTATGCCTCCCATAAAGTCGTTGGGGAGGGAACCGAGTATTGATTTTCCTCAAAATTGCACTTCGTCGCCTTAATGAGGCCTTGTCGTATTTTACGATTTTTGAGATACCCTGGGCGAATTGGAAACATTCTTTGGTTCCGTGGGGCAAAGGGTGTATACGCAATGAGTATCGGTGAGTGGTCCGATATACCTCTGGATAAATGCGCGATCTCTGTCATTCCTAGCATTCCTGTGGCTAAGGTAAAGATATAGTCTATTCTGGAGAGACTATTCTGTACTCTAGAGTGGAATGTGTATTGCCGTCCTGTCGGGTGTCTGGTTCTCCAGACATCTAATAAGCCAAGCGCGTCCACAAATTCTTTTAATTTGTGGTTGGCCCCACTTGGGTCTCTAGGGGGCTGTCGGTCTATGGATGCATCTACGGTGGCATTAAAGTCGCCCCCCATAATTAGTTCTCCACCGGGGAGCGTAAGTAGAAATTTTCCCAGCTCTGGAAAGGCATTCTGGTGTAGCATCGGCGGTATATATACTGACACAATATTATATATTCTACCATCCCATTGGCATGTTATTGCGGCAAATCTTCCCTGATCATCCTTGTGCGTCCCGGTTACCATCAAAGGGAAACGTCTATTTATTAGGATCCCTACCCCTCTGGAACCGGAGGTAAAATTGGAGTGGACTATCATTTTGAACCCCCACCTGTCCAGAGCCTTAACGGTCGTTCCCTGCAGGTGAGATTCCTGGAGGAGTGCAACCGCAGGATTTTTACGTCTAAGGTAGTGCAATACCAAACTTCGTTTTATTTTGTCCCCCAAGCCGTTAACATTCCATGAGATCACTTTCAATGGAGGGCCAGACCCATGGGAGGTCTGTGCCTGGAGACCGGCGTCACTGTCTTCTAGATTCGTGTTTGTCATAGTTATCATTAATGGTCAGCCTTTCGTGGGCAATTAGGAACTCGTCTCCTGCGCTGTCACCTGTTTTGACCTGATCTGTTGCACCTGGCATTAAAATTGC
This sequence comes from Calotriton arnoldi, assembly GCA_963921515.1. Lineage (NCBI taxonomy): Eukaryota > Metazoa > Chordata > Amphibia > Caudata > Salamandridae > Calotriton > Calotriton arnoldi. The sequence goes on from CAWUFW010002850.1 coordinate 953,752, forward strand.
AATCATAACTAAAAAGAACTCAATTAACTGAACCCGTCCCTCCACCCTCCTCCCTGCCTCCCTGCACAGCGGATTCAAACCTACCCGCCTCCCCAACTCAGCAGAGTGCTTTAATCCCATAACTGTGTACTAATGTAAGGAGGGAGAGTCACTCCGTGCCCCCCGCACATCCCCGAGTGTGTCCTCATTGTCAGAAGCGTACAATCTGCACCTTACATCCTTTCGATCCGGGCCATATTTTTCAGACAGAGCATCATACGGCCGCTACTATGTTTGTCTTTAAGTCCATAGGGTCACAGATCAACCTGCCGATCGGGCTTCTTGTCTGCAGATCGTTATTCCCTTGGCATGACGTAAAGTTGTTTCCAAGCGTGGCGATGCCGCCCTGGGATGATCTCTTGGCTCAGAGCATGCCATCAAAAATGTCATTCTGTGTCACTTCCAGCCTCCGCCCCGATGTTTGTTCCTGTCGAGATCCCTGTCTCTTTGGGTTGGGCTGTTTGAGAGTGTTGCTGTCTTTGTTTTGCCCCTTGCCTGTTGTTTCCTTTGGCTGGACGCCATCCTTCCAGCCAATCGTGGGCCTCCTCCGGCGTAGTGAAGAACCAGCTTTTACCTTCTGCTTCAACTCTTAGCTTCGCTGGGAAGAGCATTGCATATTTAATTTCTCTGTTACGTAGCTCTCGTTTGACATCTAAAAAATTCCGTCGCTGCCTAGTGACTGCCGCAGTATAATCCGGGTATAATGTCACGTCACTGTTGTCTATCCGCAAGGGGGGTCCGACTCGGGCCGCCTGTAGAATCGCATCCCGGTCTCTGGAGTTGAAAATTCGTGCCAGAATAGGCCGTGGGGGGGGGTTCCTGGCTTGGGTCGCCCGCCCGGTACTCTGTGGGCTCTTTCCACCGAAAAGAATTTCGAGAGTCCGCGAGGTTGTAGCTGTGTTTGGCCCAGTTCTTCCACGAAGAGATCCAGAGCTGGCCCCCTGACGCTCTCCGGTACCCCCACTAAGCGGATGTTGTTGCGCCGCGAGCGCCCTTCCTGATCATCCAGTTTCTCTGCCATCTGCTTGGTCACTTGCTCTAGGTGTCGTACTTGCCGTTGCAGCGCCGCCGTGTCCGTCGAGAGGGCCGCCGTGGTGGTTTCAACCTCCGTCACTCTTGTGTTCATTTTGGAAATATCCGCTCTGAGCAGTGTTATGTCGCAAGATATAGTACCTATGGAGGTTTGCATTTGCTGAAGGGTGGTCATCACATCCTGCAGAGTGATCTCTTTTATTTTCTCTGACTGTTGGCCGTTAGCAGAGCTCGGGGCCACGCCTGATGTATCCTGCTGCTCTTTGGCAAAAGCGTACTTGTCTATTCGGTTGCTCTGTACTGATCGCTGTCCTCTTCCTCCCATGGCGCCTCTAGACTCGGAAGGGTACACCCCACCCAATTTGCGCAGGGGGGTTCAGTGTCCGGTACCGCCTATTAGCGTTAAGTTAGGATTGGGTGTGATCTGCCAGCTGTGCCCCCTAATGATTAGCATCTAATGTTTACTTCTGAGAAGGTGAGGTGGGGCACTACGATTGTGCGCTCTTGTATCGCGTAGGCCGTAGTTACCTTTTCTCCTGCTGGGTTGAGGGGGTTTTAATGTTTGGCAGGCTAGTTCGGTTGTTTAGTCTGCTTCAGAGGGCTGTTCCGGTGGCCCCGCCGCCGATTTTTAACCTAGTAGGCCGTCTCTTTTTCTTTGCGAATAAAAGGTTGGTCTTGCCACGTATGGTAGTGCTGGCCTTTGTATGGGGCCCCCGCGGCCTTCCCACTTCGTCTACCGCTTTTGCTCTGGGGCGATCTGATACTGCCGGGGCGCCCTCTCTGCACCTCTGCCCTTCGGCGTCTAAATGGCCCCTCCGCTGTTCCAGCCGACAGGCACTGCGTCTGCGGACCACTCTGATGACGCTGCGGCCGATATTGGTGCCCAAGCGCCGTCTCCACAAAGCTGTGCGGGGAAGCACGCATAGACCGCCCACCGCAGCGCCTATCTCAATGTGCGGCCCCAACTCTCACCTCCTCACAGCCGCTGCCGTGTCTCGATGGGCTCGGACACCTCCGGGGCGCCCACGATGTTGCACTGCCTCTCGGCGTCTCCACGGATCCCGCTACTGCGCTGGCAGTTAATCGTGCTCCCCGGGCGGCTCTGATATCGTTCTTCCTTTCACCGGACTGCTCGCTCACGCTTCGCCCAAGGTCCCCGCACAGCCAGGAAATCCCGCCTCCACCGCGGGCGACCACTCAATGCACGCGAGGTCCCGGCTCAGCCGCAAGGTCTAGGCCTCGGCTCCACCCCCAGGGCTTCGGCGGCTCTGGTCGCGTTCTTTTCTCCAAAACTTCGGCAGCCGCTGCTCGAGTCCTGACTTTGCCCCCGTCTTCGTGTTTCGGTGGTGCAGGTGCCGGATAAGTGCCAGGATTTTTGGGGAATGTCGGGTGGTCACCGGAGCTCCCTTAGGCTGCGGCCATCTTTGCCGGTCGCTAGCCACGCCCCCGCCCTTGTCTTTAATAGGTTTAATTCCAACACATTTTTGGTGGTGTAAAGAGATAGCTGATCAAGTAGTCTCGGCAGGCCAACCCTGGTGTGACTGAGCAGGACAAGATCGTCTGCGTACAATTGGTTGCTGATTCTGGTCCCGGTGAGTTTTGGAGGATGAGAGTTGACATCTTCAAGTACATGTGATAAATCTGAAATGAAGAGGTTGAAAAGGAGAGGCGCCAGCACACAACCTTGTTTTATTCCACGCGAGGTCTGTATCTTTCTGGAGATGTAGGATCCGTCTCCAAGTTTTATACAGATTCATGTGTTTGTGTGTAGCTGGATTATAGCTTGTAGGAGCGCAGGTGGGATCCCCCATTTCTGCAGTTTGGACCATAATTGGCCCCTGGGCACACGATTGAAAGCGGACTTGAAGTTGACGAAACAACAGTGAATTAGCATTCCTGAGGCCACCGCTTTGTCCAACAGGACCGAAATTGCAAGTAGGTTCGTGACGGTTCCTGATTTTGCCACAAATCCTGTCTGATTGAAGGGTAGAAGATGATTTTCTGTGGCCCAAAACAACAGATCTTGAAGGAGCAACTTAGCGTAGTATTTAGATTCAACATCTAAAAGGGTACTCATCCTGTAGTTTTTAGGGTCTGACCACTTGCCACCTTTATAGATTGGGTGTATAACAGCTCCGCGCCAAGATTCCGGTATGAGCTGATTTGTCCAGAAGTAACTGAATAAGGGTGCCAGATATTTGGCCAAATGTCAGCGTATTGTTTGTACAAAGCCTGCGGTAGACCATTTGGCCCAGGAGCTCCGTCTGAGCGGCCCTTGGTTATGATTCGAGCTGTTCTGGACGTTAGGGCTTCTAGTGTGTTGGGTATCTGTTGAGGAGACACTTCGTGCTGGGAGGGTGATTTAATGGCGGTTGCCGATGGCATCATGGTGTTCAATTCTGTGTATTGTTCAGTTGTCCCAGCGTCGATTGTATCTAAGGTGAACCTGGATTTGACTTACATGATTTTGAAGAGCCAAAGTTGGAAGTTTAACCAGTGAACCTTCTTCCATTTCCGTTTTTTTGAAGTGGGTCGTTAAAAAAGATACCCATTCGTCTTCACAAATGTTTGCACTACTTTGTCCTCCATGGTTATATGTTTTACAATTGACAAGGGACCAAAAAGACTTGGAATTAGGATTTTACTCGCATATACCAATTTTGTCCAGAACTGCTTGGAGCATTTTTTATTCTCTAGAAAGATTGCTTGACTGAGTTCCTTTTGGGCATGCTTATATCTATTGAATAGATGGTCATTCCCTGGGTGCCTCCGTGCTTGTCTAAGTGCGGAAGTACGTAGGGATTTTAATTTCTTAATTTCCGCAGTTGTTATTGTTGTATTACCTTTATTGTTTTTTCGTGGAATACATGAAAAGTTTTTAAGCAGTTGACAGGTGAAAAACTCCCATGATGTAGTGAGTGGGGTGTCGTCAACACTCCTTACGCCACGCAGCGCTCTACGGGGCATATTCTCAAGGAGCTATCGCCGAGTTAACGGCACTTTAACGCATCCAAAGTCGTGCTAACTTTATCGCCCCATTCACAAGCTGCTGCTAACAGCCTATATCACCACATTACCCGCGATAGGACCCGCAAAAAACATCGCCACAGATGATCCCGGCAACTAACGCTAATGATATGCAGAGTAGGCGTACCCGTTCAAAAAGCCGCAACAACACCACTCCACAACATTCTCAACGACCAGCCAGATCTGCGATAAGATCACAAAACATGCGATAAGGCGCGTTAGCAGCAGGAAATAACACCTGCTCTTACCTGGTGTAAAGTCGGACAACAACCGGCACCATACAAGGGAGCACAGCCCATAGCCACACATGAAGAACAACAGATGCCATGGAGCCACCCACCATGCATCCCCGAGCCCCAAGAGGGCAACAACACCCACCGCCACCACCACACCCAGCCCCCCCACCGGGGCCCCCACACCCGGCACCCCCCACCCACCCCCGGACAAAGAGATGGCCCATCAACTGTACAAAACCATAAACAAAACAATGTGCCAGATGTCGCACAATCACAACACCCAACATACATGTGCCGTCAGACAAATGCGAATTAGACATTCATCTTAGATCTAGCAAATAATTCACCCAATACAGAATAAACACAAAACAACTATTTTGAACAGTCCTGGCGGGTCCCCCAGGACAGGCTGTAAGTCACAGCCTGCAAAACGAAATGACAGATAAGAAGGTGTGTCATGCGCTCACCAAAGGACAGAGAGAGCGAGCGAAAGAGAGATAGAGAGATAGAGAGAGTGAGAGAAAGAGAAAGAGAGGGGGAGGGATGAGGGAGAGGGAGTGAGAGAGAGAAAGAGAGAGAATGTACAAGGAGCGCAAAGACAATCGGGCTCCTGGCTCATACATGCCAAATGTTGTGTGTGTATCGCCATTGGTGCACACCAAGTCAAAGGCCCGGCATCAATAGCAATGCGAAGGAAACATCACATCTCAAAAATGCAAGCAGTAGTCAGACCAACATTAGGAATGAAATGCACAGCCTCATTTGGCAACGTCACAAAATCGGAGACACTGCTGGGGGGAGAGTACACACATGGCAACGTAGCACGACATGTGACCTTGTAGGATCCGTTCACCTGCTCACTGTCAGCAGAGCACACAGTCAGCGCAGTACGGCGTGACAGCACCATGCAGATCCCATGGGCTGTGAGTCGTGCCCCCTGACACGGACCAATGAGCAGACGCCAAACATCACATGACTCGTCCAGCACGGCAAGGTGGGTCGGGACCGTTGACATCCGTGATGAGCGGTGTTTATTCCTGCCACCCCATTACTTGCACCTCGACATGTCCCTAAGCTGCCTGTAAGTGTCTTAAACATTGCTCTGCATGTTGTGGCCCTTGCCTTGCCCGTACTGACACGCACATGCCAATAAAGCCCACGCCACTGCACCTGTGTACAACTGTGATGAGTGTTCATTATAATGACAAATCGTGTGCCCACATGTGCATTGTCCGTATACAGGGAGGGATTGACTGACGCTTGTGGACTGTGTGTGGGTCCCCATTGACAGCTCCACCTCTGTGGGACAGACATTGTGGCTGGGATAGTTTCTGGCAGACCTGTGCTCTTACGTGTCACCAGCAATGTGCGTATGGTGTCCAACTACTTGCCATGTAGATCAAGGTCATCCATCAAAACAGACTGTGTCCACACAGATGTGTGTGAGTAGGAATGCGAAGAGACGTTCTTTTGTCACATGTGATGGGGGACACCACTTCCGGACTGCTACCGATCATGAGATTTCTACACACAGCCCGATTTGACACATGGATGTGGGGCTCCGTTGGGGGGTAACGAGATTGTCGTTAATGTGCAATGAGGCCACAGCTAGTTCATACCTTCACAGTCATCTAACTGGCCATGTGGGTCAGGCTCAAACATGCGCATTGAGGACATTTCCCAGGGTGTACCTTTTGGTGCGATCAATGTCCCTGCATTCATCCAAACATTAATACGTGAGGGAACATAGACATGACACATCTGTGTGATTTGGAATGTTTTATTCACATTCTGGGGGGTGTCAGAGCAGGAGCAGTACATGACCACTTCAGGCCCACATAACATGGTTGACCAGTGGTGGGCCAACCAGAGTCCTTGGGGGAATGCAAGGTGAATCTGAAGAGGTAGAGTTCAGTCCGCCGCAGGATTGCTGTGTCATTGGTACCAGAGCAGATATGGCAGTCCATGTCAGGGTCCAGGTGTATGTCGCAGAGTGTTTCGGGGGACATTGGGAGGTGTTGTTCCAGGGCATGATGCAGAGAGCACAACCAGGCAGGGACAGGCCATGTGGCGGGACGGAGGCTACTGCCTCCTTCCTCACACAGTCATTACCCTCAACATCTTACTCCTCTGAGACGTCTTCTGTGTCCGGTGTGTCAGGTGTGTGTGGTGGTGTTATGTCTGTGTGCCACTGACACATCAGGGGGCGAAGGTGATAGGGCTGCATCACTGTGTGCCACTGACACATCAGGAGGCGGAGATGTGTGTGTCGAGCTTCCTGCAGCAGTCATCTGGTACAGGCTCAGTGGCAGCAATGGCAAGATGAGGATCCGCAAGGCATGGAAGACCGCAGCTACATCTCCCTGGTGTTCAGCAGTGGCAGCCATACTTCCAGCCTGCATCTGCTCCATGGTCTCCATTGTCCGCCGCATCTGTGCCGACTCTGTGCTGTCATCACTGGAGCCTGTCTGCCTAGACAGGTCTCGTATCCGGGTAATGGACCCAGCGAGGTCAGCCAAGGATTGTTGTTGAGCATGGTGCGGACAGTGGGCGTCCATTCGGGGCTGTAGGTGCTCCCTGATGGGACTCAGTCACCCACGTATGGCATCAAGTTTGGCTGCCATGAGGTCGAAACCCATCCGCAGCTGATTTGCCACCTTCTCCTGGCACCTTAACACATGGCGTTGGAATTCCATGTGTTGGTCGTGGGGGTCCTGGGAGCCAGCCGTGGTGGTGTGTGCTTCCTGCTGTGTGGGCTGTGCAGGTGGTGGGGTGACCGAGATGCAGCTGGGCTGCCCTGCTCCTGGAGGTGGGGTGCGGAGGCTGTCCACGAGCCGTTGGAGGGTGGTCTGTGCAAATATGCAGGGTGTCCTCTTCATCATCACTGAAGAGCTGTGTGGTCTGCTCTGCAGGAGGTGTTGATTGTCCTTCTGCAATGTAAAGGGGAGATGCAGGTTAACAGTGTGTTCCATGTATGTTGACGCATTGTAGATGTTTACATCCAGACTGCATGACGATGTACATTGTGACTGTTTTGGTGAAGCTGGCTATTTGATGGGAGACAGTGTAGATTTCGACTACATGACGGATGTGTGGTTGTACTCGTACATTGCCATCTCACAGTGTCATGCATTGCCGGATGTGATTGGCCAGTTTCTACGCATGGGCGGCACCATTTGTGTCCTCTGTCCTGTGGTGTGGGTGTTGCACTCTGTGCCACATTGTCGTCAGTGTTGAGGTACTGTGATTGCCATGTGTGTGTGCTGCATTGTTGCCTTATCACCCCGGCAGCTCTGCTTTGGCGGACCCTTATCCCTTGGAGTCGGTGTGCATGTGACTTGTGTGCTTTTCGGGTGATGGGATGTTTGCGACTTGGGTCATTTGTGCGACTGTGGTAATTTTGTACTCTTGTGCATTGTGTGTCTGCTGCTGTGTTTTTGACGTCATGGGTCGTAGGTACACGTGGATGTGTCAGGGTGTGACTTGCTCCTTTACGGATGTGGTCCACACTCAGCCACCTCAATGTCGTGACGTGCGCCATGTCATGTCTTGTGACTTCAGCCATGCTATTGGTCATGCAGTGTCACTTGCATTGTCAGGGTGGCTCACAGAGCCGCTGATTTTATGGATTCGGCACATGTGCATGGGTGGGGTGTGGCATTGGTGATATGGAGAGTGGACCATTTGTGCACATTGTGGACGGGGGCCTACTTGGTGTTTCTATGTGTGCTGCGGTGTGCCAAGGGTATCAGGGACATGTTCCGCACTCATTGTGGGTGTGCAGTGTGCTGCACATGTTTGTGCATGTGTGCCATTGTGCCCATCTCCCCCTGTCCCCCCAGTCCCTGGTCGTTACTCTCCCTGTTGCTGTTGGGTCCGGTCATATCGTGCTGTGTCCAGACCCCCGACTCCTTGCACCGTCTCCACACTGATGACTGTGGCCACCATTTCCTCCAGCTCATCCAGCTCCTCCAGTGGCGCCGGACTCCCACCTCCAGTCGCCTTTGCTGCCTTCATGTTGGCAGCGAGTTTCTGTTTGGTTTGGCTGTGCACTTCATGCCAGCGCCTCTTGACCTCCTCCATTGACCTCCTCGACACTCCGACTGCATTCACGTTGGTGACGGTGGACTGACATATATCCGTTTGTGTTGCCAATGACGCAGTGGAGGTGACGAACAGTTGTTGATACTGTTCTATCACCTCCGTGACGTGATCTGGTCTTCCTGCGGACGGAACCCCGTCTTCCTCTTCCTCTTCTCCTTGCCCTTCCGATGGCACAGGGTTGCTGGCTGGTCCTCCGTGGGGCTTGTGGGGTTCGGGTTGTCCTCTGCACTCGGTCCGGGTGCATCCATGGTGCTACACAGTTTGATTTGGTTATGTCTTTTTTTTTTGGGTTTGCTTTTATAGTGCTTTTTCACGCATGACGCGTGGGAATTTCAGGCCTGTAGCTGGTTGTTGCTGATTTTTGTAGCGCGTTTGGGGCATTGCAGGTTTTTTCACGTTCGTGTTTCGCATTTTTTCTGCGCCGCGTTAATTTTTGGGCGCTCATTTGGCACGTTATCCTGCTACTATCGCATGGTGCCGCCGGGTTGGGAATACCACGTTAACACAGTGTTAGTTTCACGCGATGGACTGCGATGTGAAGGGTTGCGTTAAGCAACTTTTGCTGAAGTTATCACACGTTCTTGCGAATATGCCCCTACATTTTGTCATAATTGTCGGTATCGTGGAGTCAGACCATTTTAACCTTTTGAGGTTCTCTGTGTAGATTCCTCTTGTTGTCCGGCTTGTCACGGCATGACATGCTACTTCGAATATTATGGTAATCACTTGGGGTCGGTGATCGATGTCTCTTCGTGCAGTAATGGTGTAGTTTTCGATCAAGGGGAGATGGTGTAATCAAGAAAGGAATGAGTGCGGCCATTTGTTCTTGTCCAGTTTGGAGGACTGTCCATGGAAAAGCGACCATTCAGATTTGACTAACCCAAAATGCTAAGTTGTAGCACCATGTATTCGCCGAGTTTGCTGTATTTGTTACTGGTGGGCTTTACTTGCTCCAAGATGTGTGAGCTTATTACATCATGCTCTTCAGGGAATCAGCCATTGAGACAAGAAGTTACAAATGAAAATATTGTCACAAATGGCTGTTCATTCCTACCTATTTTCATTACTTTTTTAATCTCAAGAGTTAATGTTTTTGGCAAACATTAAGGGATCTACACCAAATACCCTTTGCTGAATTCACAATTGTATCCACCTTTCAGAAAGATATAGCTTTTCAGAATCACCCATGGGTTTCGCATCTGTTTCCACCACAAATCACAACATTAGGAAAAATGGGCTATTTCTATGAAGAATCCAAAAACTGTGGTAAAAAAATTGCTTTTTTGATAGAACTGTGCTTGTTCCTGAAACTGGGAAGACAGTGATCCTAGCATAGCAAACCTTTTGTTCAAGCCATTTTTTAGAAAAAAAAAAACCATATGCTTTCTTGTGCAGCCTTTTCTTAAATTTTCGCAAAAAAAACAAAATTTAGCTAAATTTTGACCATTTTCTCCAGGGAATCCACATACTCTGGATACCATTAGAATACACAGGATGTTGGAAAAAAGGACCGAAATTTGGTCAGGATACTTTATGTATCAAAATTATGAAGGCATAAGCCCAAAGTTCACCACATAGCAAAAAAATGCTTAGCATTCTACAGGGAAAAGGCTTAACAGTGGAGGGGTTAAGGTATGCTTTAATTTTGATTAGTTTCTTCAAGTGTATTTACCTTATGTTTTGAACCCGTCTTGCTATGCAGGCGGGGTGTGTTACAGCACTGTTCCTCAGTGGGTATGTGTCGGTTGAGGCTGCTACTGACTGTGTTCTCGCCCCGGTTGTGTCTTAATTATAGTGCGCACAATCAAGGAAGGCAGCCTAATTTGTTTGGTGGCCAGAATCTCATGTGACAAAATCTGGTCTCCAGTCAAAACTATAAAAACAAGTATTACCAGTGCTGTAGCGAGGTCCTGTTATCCTGCTAAGATTGAGCCTCATAAGGCAACCAATAAGTAGTGTAATTTGGGTACTCCCCAGGGGACCTGGAGTCTCTTATGACACAGGCAGTGAACTCAGGTCTAAATGAACTTCAGGCTAACAGAAGCAGAGCAGATTTAGATGAGCAGTTTAATCAAAATCATCCAACACGTTGGGTCAAACATACTCCATTGCCAAGAGATCCAGTTAGAATAGACTCAATGCTCCAAGGTATCTGAGATCTTGTTTACAAGGGAGTAGTAGTTCAGGTACTGCTGAACCAATGGGCTCAAGAATTCAGTTTTTAGTACCAAAGTAGGATGGGACTTTTCAATCAGTTATTGATCTCAAAGATTTGAACAAGTTTCTGCTCCTCAAAACTTTCAGGATGGGGACTCTGCAGACCATTATCCCCTTACTATCAAAAGATGACTTAGTAACTCTGGATTTACAGGACACTGATTTTCATGTGAACATTCATCTGGAGAGCCAGAGTTATCTGAGATTTGCAATCCGGAGAATCATTATCAATTTCAAGCACTCCCTGTCGGCCTCTGCACGTCACCCAGAGTATTCACAAAGCTATTATTGCCGGTGGTGGCAGCATCACACTTGAAGAGGATATCTATATCTTGATGTGATTGCAATTTGAAGCTTTCTTCACCGGTTGGGTCTGATAGTCAACCAGAAGACGTTCAGGGTGAAGCCGGCGCAGCGAGTGACATTCATAGGCGCCATTTAGGACACATAAGAGGGTTAAGCTTATCTCCTGCAAAAGAGGATATCTTCTCTTCAGATAAATCTGCTCCAATTGCTCTCATGACCACAAGCTCTGGCCAGGACTTGGTGAAAAGTCCATGGTTTCATGGCAGCACCAAATGTGATAGTTCCCTGGGCTTGATTCCACCTACGATCTCTTCTAAATCCCCTCCTAGGTCATTGGAATCATGCATCTCAAGATTTCAGTTGCTTGGTGGCCGCCCCTCCTCAAATATCCCTAGACCTTCAATGGTGTTTCATGGAGGAGAATTTGTTGAAAAGGGTGACGCTTCATCTTCCCACTCCATGTGCAAGCCTTTGGAGCTGGGGAGCGATTTTTCAACAGCAAGCGGTGAAGGGTCAATGGTCCAAGATGGAGAGGGTCAATCATCCAACTGAAGGGAGGTAGCAGCTGTATGTAAAGCAATGCAAGTATTCCAGTGTCAGATGGAGGGAGTAAACATTGTAGTATGGACATATACACACGTTGCAAGGTTTTACCTTAAACATTAAGGACAGAGAGCTGGAAGCTCAACAGGTTAGCAAAGAAGATCTTTTCTTGGGCAGGGCATTATCTGGTTGCATCGTTGATGGTTTATGTTCAAGAGAGACTGCATTTTCAGGCAGACTCTCTCAGTTGCAATCTCACCATTATCAGTAACCGTCCATATTTCCCAGCTCCACTTCAATTAGATATGCATCTGCTTTTGGGTTCCCGAAATAGATCTGTCTGCATCTCGTCAGGAAGCAATGCTACCTCTGTTCTGCACGGAAGCCTTGTATCCTCCGACATATGCAGTGGATGCCTTATCAATCCCATGGCCCAACAAAACACTGAATGCCTTTCCTTTGATTCCCCTCTTCCCGAGGGTGTTGCAGAAGATTTGGGAGGAGAGGCTGACATTAATTTTTGTGCCTCCTTTGTGGCAGACATGGCCTTGGTTTCCTCTAATAATGCAGTTGTCAGTTGAGAAGCGATTTTACCTTCTTTTGGATCCCTCACCTCTTTTATCTCCCAACTTAGCAGAGGAGTATTTTCAGCAATTAAGCCTAGCAGCTTGGAAATTAAAAAGGGATTGATTACAGTATCTAGGGCCGTATTATGCATTGTGATTGTTTGCGCCCTATTATGATGTATGCACTGCCCCCAGGGCAGCCGCGAACTCGGATTGCCCTGGGGGCAGCGCATTCATGTGAAAACACGGAGCAGCTGCTCCGTGTTTTCACAGTGCAGGCGGCACCCGCCTGCACTTTTACAGAGTAATAGAGATCCCCTTGCAGGCGGGTGCAGTCAGTGACTGCACCCTGCTGCATGGGGATGTCTGGGGGGTCCATGGGACCCCCTTTACCTCCTGCAGAGGGTTGCTGTCAGGAGGCGCACTAACAATGCGCCACCTTTTAAATGGCGCACTGTCAGTGCGCCTCCTGAGGGCTTCTTTGACTCTGCGCCTGCGTCTGTAATTTGGCGCAGGTGCTGAGTCGAAGGAATTCCCTCATTTGCATAGGGCACGACCCTATGCAAATGAGGGAACACCCTCTGTTGATAACACTGGCCCTTTAAGTGCGCCAGCGCTATCGGTATTATAGAACGGGACGCACAAGCGTCTGCGCCCCCTTCTATAATACCAAAGTGCCCCGGGGGCGCAAAGCAGGAGCAAAAGCCCGCTGTGCCCCCAGGGCACTTATTGTAATATGGCTCATGGGCTGTTCAAAACAAGTAGCTCTAGAGATCCAAGCATCAGGAAAAACATCTATATTAGCATCTAAAAGAAACTTGGGGGATCATTCCAGTCTTGGTGTGCAGAAAAGATCTCAAACCTTACATCTATAGATCTCTTTCGAATAGTGGATTCTTTAAGGGATGCTTTCTTTAAAGGTTTGACCCCAGTCACTTTATTATCTCAGTGGGTGACAATAAAAGCCTTCAAGGGGTTCTTCTGATGATTTCTGATAAATCTTTCCGTTAAAGCCATCACTTAGAACCTTTAGGCTTAAAAACAGTAGTTTCAAACCCGGTTCCTATGTAAGATCTGGCTATAGTCTTGAAAGGGCTCAAAGAACCACCTTTAGAGCCTTTGGAGTTGGCTAAGTTTTCATGGTTATCATCAAAAGTAGCATTCCTGATAGCCATTACCTCAGCAAACAGACTGGGGGAATTAAGTGCTTTAGTGGTATCTTATCGTTATCTAATTAGGGTGACCAGGTGTCACATATTTGCCGAAACAGTCCTATTTTTTCCCTGGCTGTCCCGGCAGATTTCAGCACATTTTTGGCTCATGTCCTGGTTTTTAGAGGGGGTCGACTGAAAACAGTGACAGGCACTTTTTTAGGTTTTCGAAAGCTGTGCTAGATAGCAGCTGCTAGATCCTATGTTAATGAGAGCTGTCATTCTGCAGTGCTCCGTTGATGTAAAATTGTAGTACTTCTTCTATGTTTGCAAAATGTCCCAGTTTTTGGTTCTCAAGATCTAGCTACCCTATGTCTAAGGTTTCTCCCTGACCCGATGGTCATAAAACCGACCCCAACTTTCTTCCGAAGACCAATTCCAAATTCCATCTATCCCAGGAGATAGTTCTTCCATTTATAGAATCCTTTTCAGATCTGATAACCCTTCATTGATGGGTATAAGAAGATCTTTATTAATTTATTTAGAATGCACAAAACCCTTTAGGATCCCCAACTCTTTATTTCATTTGGAACGGCCAGCAAAATTAAAAAGGCATCAACCCCTTTGTTGAGTAGCTTGGTGAAACATGGCAATAGTTCAGGCTTATAAAGCAGCAAACACATATCCTACAGAAAATATTCAAGGATGTTCTACAAGATCCGTTTCAGCTTCATGGGCCGAAGCGAGAACACTTACTTAATTTGGAGGGTGGCGACCTAGTCAACCCCACAAACTATTGCTACTTATTATAGACTTGAATTGGCTCAATCTTCAGAAGCAAATTTTGGTTCAGTTATCGTTGATCCAGCAATGAAGTAATTGTTGAATTCATGAATAATTCTTATTTTCTCATCAGCATCCATGCTTGTAAATGTCTATACCTGGTATTTCCTAAAATATGTCAGGACTGTGGCAAAGAGAGCAGATGATGGCTAATGAAATGCATTACTTACTGGTAATCTTCATTATCCTGAGTCATTGTCCTCCTGTCCCAGTCAAGTTCCCTCCCACCTCCCTAATTGTGTGTTCTTTGTTCTTGTTATTCCCAGGGGGTTGGGACAGCCCTGTCAAGTACCACCCATCAGGGGTTCCGACTGATGCATTTAAGTGCCGGTGGCCGAAGCACTGCACAAAAATGCATTAAACATGCATTTTTAGAGCTCCTGGAACCATGGAACCAACATTCTGAGCGGTGCTGCATTCCTATAAGGCATTCAGAATGCTTCGCTTTGCTTGCCAGGCCACAGTTATCATTATCAGATCATCAGTGACTCAGTCAGGCTGGGAGGGTTCATTTTGTGTCGTTTTTGGCGCCTCCTATTTTGCCAAACTTTAAATTGCCGTTTTCAACAAACTGCTATTAAAAGGTATAATTCAATCAATCAATCAGGTGTTTGTTAAGCGCGACTACTCACCCGTAGGAGTCTCAAAGCGCTGGGGGGGTTCGCAGGTTCCAGTCCATCAAGGAGGGGGTCTGTCGAAGAGCCAGGTTTTGAGGTTTCTTGCGAAGATGGGGAGCGATGTTGTCTGTCTGAGGTGGAGCGGAAGGTCGTTCCAGGCTCTGGCCGTGTTGGGCGTCTGAGCGTGTTGCAGTGTTGTTCAAAATCTAAATGTTCCTTTGTTTATACATGGGTTGTTTGTAGCTGACTATGCCCTCACTTCAGTCAGTTCCTGCTAAAGCTACAGGCGGTTTCTGTCTTTACAAGTAGTAGATTGAGGGAGCGGGGGCCCAGCACAGACCACTGACACAGCCTTTGTGTGAAAAAGGCCGCTTTATTGAAACAGGTGCACATCACATATAAACCCTGGGCCTTTTGCCTAACAAAGCTAAAACCTCACTATACAAAGATGTTCACCTATGTTAATCTACCCCAACCCCTAAATGTCCCTCCTCCCAACAAAACTTAAACCTGCAAGTCTCAACCTCCTCCTGGGCTGATCTTCGGCAATTGAGGCCTTTAACCTCCCATCCAGTTTTACTGCAACTATTAACCTCTAACTTAACTTCCTAATGAACCTTAAACTTCCTACCTCGTCCAGACGTGAGCTTGTCCAGCCGTTCCCTTTCAGACTGGATTACCACTATCAAAAATAATAAAATGTTCGGTGTGGTGGCCAAAACCTCTCTAAGTTGCAACAGGTATAACTACATACCATAATGTGACAGGTAAACCCCGTCCCCCTGACAAACTCGACATTGTCATATCGCAGATCGGCATGCCTCATCCTACTAATTGCACAATCCTTACAAAAGGCCCTAATTTCCTTGACAATTTTCCTCTTGGCCTTATCAATCGCTGCCGGCCTGATCGCCCCCGCCAAGCTCTCCTAGGAATAAATTCCGTCCACAGAACGTAACACCCTGACCACTGTCGCTTTATCTATTTTAAGTCCTCCTTCATGGCCCTCATCAATGTTAACCCCTTCTCTCACCAACATGCAGGACTAATACATCCAGACACTTCCCTCTTACTAGCAGTTTGTTAAGGCAGGACCACAATTCTGTCCAACGTATGTCTCCCTTAACATGCCAACGCACTTTGAACAGGTTAGAATCCAGCCCCAAGTTCGTTCCGTGACTCCGCTGGCCCGCTTGCCTCTCTGCCCATTTAAAGAATGTGGCCATTACTATCCAGAAGGAATGCATTTCATAGCCTCTTGCCTCAACCCCTCAATGAGTAAGCGCCTTGTGCAGGACAGCTAAAAGCTGAAATGTTGTCTCTGACTTCCCAACCTCATGTATGAAAACTGGCCGTGTAGCAGCCCAGGTCCTCCCCTGTAGGGAGAAGCCCCACTTTACCAGGCAAAACCTGTCAACTGGATACTCTTGAAGCAAAACTGTCCTAACCTTCCCCTTCTGATCTGTTTTTGACCTGTGTAACCAGACTTCAAGCCATGCACCTGATCACCTCACTTCCTCCCATAGCAAACTCCTAGTGCCCAACAGCTCTGAAACTAGAAAAGCAGCAAAGAACATCCATATCATCTACGGTAAAAACAACACAGTTTTGTCATCCCCCCACAGATCACTGGCAGGCAGAGAAGTACGTCACAAAACATAACCCAAGTCTGTCTTCCTCTTCGGCCCTCGCATCCTGCTTCCCTGGCCCAACCTTCTAGCAACCTTCTTCCCAGCTCGCCTGCTGATGGCGCGTAACTCCACTAAAGCTTCCCCATGAACGTGTTGCCTGCCAGTTTTCCTTATATCGTGACCCTTGAGTGCCCTTTTTCAATTAGTGACAAAATTAACTGCACCACATCCTCTGTCACACCACCGTCCAAAAATTTCATCCAGGCCTGCGCACAAGTTTTCCGAGTAGACTCAGCCAATGATACTACCACTAGCTGGAGCATCCTCTGTCGCCTACTGTCCAAAGCTCCTGTGGCATCCGAGTCCTGTCCCTGTCCGTCTCCTTGGCCAGCCCACTAATCTCTCCCAATTTGAACGAGATGAGGCATCGGCATTGTCGTTGTCCACTCCTGGCACATGTTTCCCCCGAAACAAAATATTGTACTTCAGGCACCTCAATAGAAAGTCGCTCAGCAGCTTCAATACCTGCGCATTTCTTGCAGACTACCTGTTCACCACCTGCACCACTGCACTATTGTCAATTTGAAACAGCACCCTCCTGTGTGCCAACAACACCCATCCATAGGGTTACTGCCACCACCAGGGGAAAGAACTACAGAAAGGCAATCCTCCTCCCCCTGCTTCCACACCTGTGGCCATTGTTCTGCGCACTACTTCCCCTGCCAATACATCCCGAAACTACCCTCCCAGTGGCATCTGAGTAGATCTGTGCATCCCACTCCACATCTTCAGGAACCCTCAGTGGCACTCCATTGAACAATTCCAAGAAAAAAACACTACATGCGTAAGTCCTCTCGCACCCCTGCTGTCAGTCGCACATGGTGATGCGGCAACAGTAAACCAGAGATGGACAGACCCAGACACCTACAGAAAATCCTCCCTGCTCTCACTACTCTACAGGCAAAGTTCAAATGTTCTAGCAACACCTGTACCTCTTTGACCATCACCTTGGCCTTAGCCAACATGGAATCCAAAAGCAAATGCATTGTTATTTTCTTATCTGCCAGAAGGCTTGTTCCATGGCCACTGAATCGATCTCAATTCCTAAGAAATACAGCACTGTAGTGGTTCCCACTGTCTTCTCCGGCACCAATGGCACCCCTGATCCCCCATGAGCTCCTGAAAACTTACCAGCAGCTGCTGGAAGTCCGTGGACCCGGGTTGCTCAAGAAAAAGAAATCTTCCAGGTAGTGTGTTACGCCTACATGTCCCATGCACCAAGAGAATAGCCACTGTAAGAACGTACTAAAACGCTCAAAGAGGGTACAAGAGATAAAACACCCAATTGGTAGGAACCTTGTCCACATACCATTTTCCTACAACCTGTATGCCCAACTGCTGAAAACCTTCCGGGTGTACTGGCAGTAATCGAAAAGCTGACTTGATGTCACTTTTTTCCATGTGTGCCCCTTTTCCCGCCTTTTCCACCAGGGAGAGCGCCACATCCACCAAGAAGTATGTCACTGAGACTTTATCTTTCATAATAAAATCATTCACTGAGGCTCCCTCCAGCCACGATAAATGTTGTATGAGCCTGAACTGCCCCTTTTCGTTTTTGGGAACAACACCAGTTGGGGACACAAACAAATTAGGCATGGGCAACTCACCAAATGGTCCAGCCATCCTGCCGTCTTGTATTTCTTTAAGTAACTTGTCCGTCACCACCGGCCTGTGTGCACTCACTGATTTCAGATTGTTTGCCCATCTACGGCCCTCAGGCCTCATACCCCAGCCAGAATCCCCTGCAGAACCTCCCTCAGTAACTTCGAGTCCTCCTTTTGGTTCTATTGTTGCAGCCAGAAATCTAACCATTCCAAGTTAACTGGTGTACAAGCCCTTGCTTCCAGATCCTTGTGTCCCCCTACCTCCCCTGAAACCTGATGTTTGCCCGTGCTGCTGGGCCCCTGTGTGCCACTGCTGCTGCTGCCACTGCCCTGTGTATGAGCCTGTTTGTCCCCCTGCCCCATAACAATGTATAGGGGCATGTCTTCCTGAGTATTTGGAACATTTATGATGGAATTTGCAGTATTCCTTTGTACACAAGCCTTTATTGAATTCACAACAGGCTTCCATCTGACTATCTTGTCCCTTGCCTGTTGCCCCCACCCCTCCCCGGGTTTGGTGCCCCTGAAAGGGCTATTACACTATCAGCAGCCCACTTGAGGGGAATATAGTTTTCCCGAACTTGGATGGCCACATTGAATGTTGCCATAAATCAGAGTCTGTCTCCCCTCATTAAGTTATGGGATCCAGTGCCATGTGCACGCGAAACTCATCGTCATATTGGGCGCAGGCATATCCCCCATAATTGATCTGCACCTTCCCTATTACATCCATATACTTGAAATGTGACAAGCATCTCTCTGGGCACTTTTCACAATACACACTAGCGCATATTGAAAAAAGCCATCGTCCAGTTTTCTATGGTCAGAGGCACTTTAGGCCTCTTGCATAACTCGTACTCTTCTTCCTTTGACCCCTCTTTGACCCTCAACTTCCTGTGCAAGAGTTTGAGCATCGCTACATATTTTCCTTTCCATATCTTTTCTTGGGTGACCAGCATTAGATGTGCGCCGAAAGGCTTGGACAGCCCCATATAAGGGAGCTTTTTGACCTTCAACTCTTTTCTCTCAAGCCCATCGGTCTTACCTTCTGCTTTACCCTCCCCTGCGCCCCTACCAGTGCTCTTTTCCGTGTCTTTGCTCGCTCCATGCTGCCCTATAGAAGGCCCTTTTGTTGCCCCTTACAGGCGTACTAACGCCCTGTTTACTATCCTCATGCCCCGCAGATTCTCCTTTGACTTTCTCGCTGTGTTCCTTTGGGCCCACACTGGTATCGTTCACATAAAGGCCCCTCCTCAGTTGAGTGTCCCTGCTCTCCAGTGCCTCTTTTGCATCAACACCAATTGAAACCATCCTAGAGGTCTTCACCCCATCCTCCAATTCCTTACCTGGTGCCACGGTCAGTGCCCACTCCGGAGCCTGCCGCCTCGCAAGCTGTCCCCTTTTTTCCCGCACACTGGGTCCTCCATACTGATGCTGACTGGCACCTGATCCTGAAAGATACTATGCGCATGCTGGTTAGATTCCCCCTCCTTGCCTAACCCGCCCCCTGCTGCCACCACCTATACTCCTCAGTCTGAGGATCCTCATCCAACAATTCACCCTCCTCCAAACTCTCCTCATCATAATCCAGCATTCTGTCTTCCAATCCCTCCATTCCCCCAACACATTGTTCCTCTGGCACTGCCTGCCAATGTCGTTGTACGTCATGCCTTACCTATGCTCGTTGCTCCGTGGTGTGCTGGGGGGGCATACCATGCCCTCCCAAACGTTCGGCAATGCGGGATGCTGCTTCCCGTACTAAGCCTGGCCTGGAGTTGCTCCAAACCCTCTCACTGGTTGCACTGACAATGCCACCCTGGACCTTCTTTGGTCAGTGGTCGTGTGGTCCATCGTCTTTGTCCGACTGCCACACCAAGCCCTGCCTTCACTTCTCTTCAGGGCACTGGAGCCACACTGTGCTCTCCTGAGTCTGCCCTCCTGCCACCTGGTCTCACCTGCAAAAAGGAAGAATATAAGCCTGGTGTGCTGGTCCCTATAGCTCGTGAAGCCTGAGTTGCCCCCAACCTCCAGTAATCAACGCCATCTGTTGCGCTCCTCCCTCTGCGCCAACTGAGACCCCCACTCTGAACCCTGCTTTTCACTTATGCTAACCGGCTGCACCTCCCTGTTACCTGTGCCTGCCAACATAGTCCTCGCATCCTTACCCCGCCCTATCATCGAGTACAACTTCACAGGCTTTTTGCCTCTGCTTCTACTGCCTGGCCTCTCCCCCTTCCGCCAGTTACTCCTCTGACTCTCCTTTGCCGGCTTCTTCCTCACCCTCGCTCTACTCCAGTAAAGCTGCCACTAGGGCATAGGCCGGCCCCTAGGGGTGGTCTGTTCCTGTGCCTTCCCCATCCTTGCCCCAGATCCCTTCTTTTCCTACTCCCCTCGCTGTTCCACCCTCGCCTAGCCCCTCTCCTTTGATACCCCTTTTTGCCACAGAGCTCTTACCCCTTCTGGGACTCTCTCTAGCCACCCTCTCTGCTCTAAAGATATGGTAGTTCAGCGGGCCCATCCCCCATTATTGCCCTGCCCCTTTCTGTCCATGTGCCCTCCCCGTGAGGAGGGAGCAGCCACCTCTTCTGCTGAGCTCAATGCTAACCATCCTGCCTCTCTCTCCAGACTTGCCGCCTCACTCTGGGACAGTTCCCCTCCTACTCCTGCAATGGGGGCAACCCCCTTCCCTCCAAATTCATTGAGGTTCCTCTTTGCAGCACCGCACCCAACGCGGCCTGCCTGTATCAACCCTTCAATCAATCAATCAATCAATCAATCAGGTGTTTGTTAAGCGCGACTACTCACCCGTAAGGGTCTCAAGGCGCTAGGGGTAGGGGTAGGGGGGTGCAGGTTCCATTCCATCAAGGAGGGGGTCTGTCAACGAGCCAGGTTTTGAGGTTTGTTGCAAAGATGGTGAGCGATGTTGTCTGTCTGAGGTGGAGCGGAAGGGCGTTCCAGGCTTTGGCCACGAGGAAGGAGAAGGAGCGGCCTCCCGATCTGGTCTTTCTGGTGCGGGGGACCACGGCGTAGGAGAGCTGGGCTGATCGTAGGGTCCTTTGGGGTGCGTGGAATTTGAGTCGGCTGTTCAGGTATGCTGGTCTGGTGCCGTGAAGGGCCTTGTGTGCGTGGGTGGGTATCTTGAAGGTGATGCTCGCCTCGACAGGGAGCCAGTGGAGTGTGCGCAGGTGCTGGGAGATGTGGCAGTGTTTTGGCAGGTTGAGGACCAGTCTTGCGGCGGCGTTCTGGATGTTCTGTAGCTTGCGGGTGAGGTTTTTGTTTATTCCGGCGTAGAGTGCGTTGCAGTAGTCGAGTCTGCTGGTGACCAGGGCGTGAGTGACGGTCTTTCTGTGTTCGAGGGGGATCCATTTGAAGGTCTTATGAAGGAGGCGGAGGGTGTGGAAGCAGGAAGACGAGACGGAGTTGATCTGGCGGTCCATTTTGAGCTCGGAGTCCAGGATGATTCCCAGGTTGCGTGCGTGGTCTGTGGGGGTTGGTGGGTTTCCGAGGGCGGGGGGCCACCAGGTGTCGCTCCAGGCGTCGGGGTTTGGGCCCATGATGAGTACTTCTGTTTTGTTGGTGTTTAGTTGTAGGCAGCTGTTTCAACCCCCTCCCCTTACTGATGGCGCCTGTGCATTCCGGATTCCCCCGGCCGCCGCCTCTACCCGCGGGGCCTCCCGGCTGCTCATTCCCTCACTGCCACTTGATGCGGCCGGCTTCACAGGCTTATGCTCTGCAACCCGCATCAATCAATTTAGGGGCTGCTCTCCTCCCTCTTGGGTGGCCATTGTAGCTCACATTTTCTTGCTTCGTGGAAGGGGTGCGACGTGGTGGTGCACATCCCAGCAGCGCACCTGCACCCCCCTCCAACGTCCGGCGCACCGGACGGCTGTTTCTTGCTGACACGCTGTCAGCCAGCAGATCGAGCAGCCCTGCCTCCTGCAACAGCCTAATCATGTGGGCCACCTTGTCTGCCATACCGCCTAAGTCTGTAGATAAGAAGCTAAACTGCTGCACTATAAAATGCACTACCTGACTAATACAAAAAGCACACTTACTGACAAAATGGTGGCTGGTAGATAAAATGGCCGGTTTTATGCGGGCTACAAAATAACCCAAACTGGCCCAAAAACCCAGTAGTAGTCGTTGAACTGGACCAACTCCCCCAGTCCTCCCGGGGGGCTAACCTCCTGACGATCGGCTGTTCCCCAATTAGCGGCGATCTGAATATATTTCTGAGAACACTTTGAAATATGGTTCTTGCAGAGTGGTAATGTATTGGCAATTTCAGAGAGTAAAATGTATTTTGCTATGCTAGGCAGGCCTAGAATAAACATAGCCAACACTGTACTGGTGAGTTTCCCTCTTCCCTAAAGACCTGGCGCACAGGTTTTTCAGCGCATTTTGTTTCATAGCTATTAGGACCAACATTAGAAGTGGTGCTACATTTACATAATGCAGTCAGTGAGCTTCATGTTCCTGCTTGTTCAGCCGCAATTATTCTCAGGTCATCACTGATTCAGCCCGGCTGGGACCGGTGAACCTTTCTGGGCTAGTAACTGATTGTTAAACAGCTTCATCATGTGGCTGGTGCCTTGTTATCTGGTATGCAACACCTTATGATTGGGTCAGGCAGGGAGTTTGTTTTGCAGCTGCGCCCGCTGTCCCTGACATGGTGGTGCTGAACGACTCCTGTGCTCTGTGTGGCACTAGTGCAGGTAATCATACTAGTGGGCAGTTGGGGGCAGCACAGGATGATTTCTTCAACAGCTACCAGATATGGTTTCTCTTCTCTAATTCTAGCCAGTCACTAAAGGCCTTTGGGCAGCCCGCCCGCCAGATACTGTTAACATTAAAACCAGCAAGTTGTAGGCCTCATCTGCCCTCCTGTCTCCAGTCTCGTGTGTGGGGTCCCTCTAATCAGGTCAGATGCCAGTGGCCGAGTGCTCACTTTAAAAGTGCTAGCCAGCCTGCCCTAGGCTTCCCCTCCAAGCAGTGCTGATGGTAGCATGACTGTGATCCCACCACAGCCTATCTGCAGCATGTGCTGCACTGAGCGAAGTATAACCATCAAGGGCAGCACAAAGCCTGAATTCTAGTGGCCTCCCAGCACAGTTCCAGATTGGGGAACAGGGGGAGCAGCACAGACCTCTGACACCAGGTTTGTGTGAAAAAGGCAGCTTTATTGAAACAGGAGCACATCACATAAACAACTCGGGCCTTTCACCATACAAAAATAAAACCTCACTATACAAAAATTAGTCGCCTATGTAAAGTACCCCCGCCCCTAAATGTCCCTCCCCTCCAGAAAATGTAATTCTGTAAATATCTATTTCCTCCTGTGCCGATCTTCTGCACTGAGACTTTTAAACTCCCCTCCAGCTTTACTGCAACTATTAACCTCTAACTAACTTAACTTCCTAATGAACCTTTAACTTCCTGCCTCATCCAGGTGTGAGCTTGTCTACCAGTTCCCTTTCAGCTTGGATTGCCACCGGCTACCGGCCCCCACCCAGCGGCCCACCGGGGAAATGCCCGGTGCCCGCTACGGCCAGTCCGGCCCTGCTGAGCACCTGTTCCAGACAAAGTCTGCCCCAATCTGAAGCACAACTGCAACAATTCCAGCCCCCAAACCAACTAATTCAAGAAGTGGGAGGGTGGGCAAAAAAGCGAATGTCTCCTAATACCAACCACCGTGTCACCGTGGTTGGACCAAAAAAATGGTTCGTTTTTGTACCCTGGGCTATCTAATAGCCCAATCCATCCCAAACTACAAGCAAGTCATTGGACTGCTCCATTCCCCCAATATTCCTGGGGGGCAGACCTACCTGTGGCCGGCTGCCCCCCAAAACCCCTGTTGGACCTGGACCTTTTTTGCAGGGTTATCCCCAAATGTTTTGCCTTCCTTTGCCTATTTTTCTGACCTTCTTTTTGTTGGCTTTAGGACTCTGGACACTTTACCACTGCTAATTAGTGCTAAAGTGCAAATGCTCTCTCCTCGAAAACATGATATGATTGGTTTCTCCATGATTGGCATATTTGATTTACTAAAAAGTCCCTAGTACAATGCACTACATGTGCCCAGGGCCAGTAAATCAAAAGCTACTACTGGGCCTGCAGCACTGACTGTGACACCCACATAAGTAGCTCTTCAAACTGGTCTCAGGCCTGCCACTGCCAAGCCTGTGTGTTTAGTTTTTAACTGCCATGTCGGCCTGGCAAGTTCATCTACTTGCCAGGCCCAAACCTTCCTTTTTACTACATGTAAGGCACCCCTAAGGTAGGCCCTAGGTAGCCCCATGGGCAGGGTGCAATGTATTTAAAAGGTAGGACATGTAGTTGAAAACTGCTAAATTTGTTTTCCACTATAGCAAGGCCTTTCTTTTCCATAAGTTAGCATTGGAGCTGCCTTGTAACACTTTGCAAGTGTATCTCCCAATTGGGAGCAGATAGAAAATTGGAGTTTGGTGTCTCTGGACTCACAATTTTAAAACACATCTTTTAGTGAAGTTGGTTTTTAAAGTGCAGGTCTGAAAATGCTACTTTTAGAAAGTTGGCATTTTCTTACTTAACCATTCTGTGCCTTTGCCTGTGCCTAGAATATACGTCTGAGTTGGATGACAGTTGGCCTTTGTGAATTCACTCTAGACAGTCAC
The DNA here is from genome assembly GCA_963921515.1 of Calotriton arnoldi. Classification (NCBI taxonomy): domain Eukaryota; kingdom Metazoa; phylum Chordata; class Amphibia; order Caudata; family Salamandridae; genus Calotriton; species Calotriton arnoldi. The sequence continues at coordinate 978,381 of CAWUFW010002850.1, forward strand.
ACACAAAGGGAGCTGAGGTGTGACCTGCATATCCTGATGGCCCATCACCAGGCTGATAAGCCTTCCTGAGTTAGAGTGGTGAGAGGAGTTGACACTGGTACCTGAATAGGGCTGTGACTGTCCCAACACAAAGAGCTGCATACCCCCTTGCAGTGTGTCTGAAGCCAGGGCCAGGAAGGGCAGGGTCCTATACACTACAAAAACCTTTCTTTGAAGTCTTCATACTTCAAAGGTGAAAATTGATATAAGTACTGGATCTCTGACACCATATACTCAGAACACTTCTGGACTGAGGACATTCTGCAAGGAAGAAGAGCTGTTGTGCCACCAGGAGGGACTGCCACTTTGCTGCTTGCTTTTCTGTGTTGGCCTGCTGCCTGCTGCTTCTGTCCTGGGAGTGAGAGGACTGGACTTTGCTCTCTCTGCATCCTGTATTCTAAAGTTTCTCCAAGGGCTTGAGTTGAGCCTGCCTCCTGTTGGAAGTCTTAGGGCCATCAAAGACTTCACCTGCTGCACCTGGGCTCCTCTGCTGAGAGGCCTACTCTGCCCAGTGGTGCCAACTCCAGTTCCTGGGCCCTTTGAAGTGAGTTCGCAGCTGAAAACAGAAGAAATCAACACCTTGAATTTGAGCGCCTCTTCGGAACCGGTGCCGCACTTCGACACCGTGCCACTGCCTGCACCGATGCCATGGTCCCCACTGAGCGCAACGACCGTGACTTACAAGGCAAGCCCCAGTGCTACCGCAGTGCCTACGAAGAACCACCACAGAGGGAGTCCCAAGTACCGCATCACTAAAGCCCGTGACGGCCGGCTTCAACGCCGCACCGGTGGCCCCGTGGTGGGACAGCCATGCTGCAAAATTGACGCCTCGCAGCTTAACCCTCGATGCTTCATCGACACCGCATAATCAACATCATTGTACCGTGAGTCAGAATGCTCAATTCTACCAATTCCCAAATCCCTGCAAAATGACCGAATCTCCTTGTTGAGTTTCCTTCTAGCCTTATCTATAGCTGCCAGCTTGATGGTCCCACGTCATACTCTGCTGGAAATGAACTTCGTCCACATCATGTGGCAACCTGTCCACTGATACTGTTTCTCCTTTAAATCCTCCATCATGGCTCTCATCAATGCCAACCCTTTTTCTACGACCAGATCGTTCTCACCAAAATGCAATAACAACACATCTGGGCATTTCCCTCCTACCAACAGCTTGTTCAAACAGGACATAGTTCCCTATAATGATGCATGCCCCCTTTGCCATGCCACTGCATGTGATACATGTGGAGTCGAGACCGAGATTTGGGCCATGGCTGCTCTGTCTCGCCTTCTTTCCACTCACTTAACTAACAAATTAACCACGATCCATAATGACAGGCCTACAGCCGCCGGACCAGGAACGGAACCTGAAAAACAACAATAAATGAGAGCTAGCAGTACTTCAACATTCTCCCGCTCCCCCCATCATAGCACTAGAAACAATCAGAAACTATCTACCCACACCCATGATGTTTTCCCTACTCCAACCTCTCCAACCCCCTTCTGTCGCCATTCCGATGTGGAACAAATGCGTCCCATAGCCTCTCGCATCAACTCCCACTCAAGCCAGCGCTTTGTGCAACACATCCAACAGCTGGAATGCTGTCACTGGCCTGCCATCCATATGACGGAAAACTGTACCCACCACGAAGTGGGTCAGTGCACAGATGGAGGTATCCCATTTTACCAGGCAAAACCAGTCTACTGGGTTAGCCCGAAGGAAGACAGTCTTACCCTGCCCCCTCTGATCTGTCTTTGACCTATATAGCCAAACTGTGAGACCCTAGGCACACCAGTGCACCTCTTCCCATAGTACCCCTAACCCCTCCCCCATCCCCTAAGAGCTCTGATACTCAAATCACCCCAAATAACATCCAGTCATCAGTGTAGTGAACAACACAGTCTCATCCTCCTCCCGGCAGATCCTGGGCAAAATCAAAAGCACTTTGCACAACAGACCCCAGTGGCATCCTCTTCGGCCCTCCTTGACCTGCCTCCCTGGCCCAACCGTCCAGCATCCATCTCCCCAATTCGCTGGCCGATGGCACGTAACCCCAAAGTAGTTTTCCCATAAAAGCTATGACTGCCAGCTTTCCTGAAATCATGACCCTTGACTGCCCTTTTTCTATTAAAGACAGCGTGAATTGTACGACATCCTCAATCCTGGCCCAGTCCTCCTTTCTCCTCTGTGCCCCACTTTATAAGAACTCTGCCCAAGCCTGACCATATTTTCCCTTGTAGACAAGGCCAACAAATCTACCACCAACTGAAGCAGTCCAAAGCTCCCATGGCATCTGGTTCCTGACTCTGTCCACATCTGTGACCAGTCCCTGGAATCTTTCCCAATGTGAACGAGACAAAGCATCGGCAATGTCATTGTCCACCCCAGGTACATGGCGAGCTCTAAACATAATGTATTACTTCAGATACCTCAGCACAAAAACCTGCAGCAATTTCAGCACCTGTGCATCTCTGGCTAACTGTCTATTTACCACATGAACCACAGACATATTGTCAATTCGAAACAAGACTCTCCTTTGTGCCAACTGTTTCCCCAAGGGGTCATCACCACCACCACCAAGGAAAAGAATTCAAAAAGGCAATACTTAACCCACCTCGCTTCAACTCCAGTGGCTACTCTTCCGCACACCATTAGCTCGGCCAGTACAGCCCAAAGCCAATCCATCCTGCAGCATCTGAAAATATCTTTGCATCCGAGTCCACATCCTTCAATGCCACCAGCGGCACTCCGTTGAATTATTCCAGGAAAAAACGGCACATCCTTAAATCCTCCCTGACTCCTGTCGACAATTGCATGTGGTGATGCGGCAACGGCAAGACAGACTGGGGCATCCTCAGCCTCCTACAGAACGTCCTCCCTGCTATCACTACCCTACGGGCAAAGTTCAGATGTCCCAGTAGTACCTGTACATCCTTAACCGTGGCCTTGGCTTTAGCCAACATGGCAGCCAAAAGCAAATACATTGTACATTTCTTATCTTTTGGCAAGCGGCATTCCATGGCCCCCGAATCAGTTTCATTACCTAAGAATGACAGCTCCGTACTGGATCCTACTGTCTTTTCCAGAGCTAAAGGATCCCCTATGTCCCCCATGAGCTCCTGAAAATTTACCAGCAGCTACTGGCAGTCCATGGAACCAGGTTTATCCACAAAAAAATAAGTCGTCCAGATAGTGTGTGACATGCTCATGTCCTGTACACCAAGAGAACAGCCATTGCAGGAATGTACTAAAACACTCAAAGAGAGCACAAGATATCGAACATCCCTTAGGGAGCGCCTTATGAACATACTATTGCCCTTCAAATTAGATGCCCAAAAGCTGAAAATCGTCATGTCGTACTGGCAACAAGGGGAAAGCTGGCTTGATGTCGCTCTTAGCCATTTGTGCTCTCTATCCCAACCTTTCCACCAATGTAGAGATCCACATCCACTGATGAACACGACACTGAAACCTGATACTCTGGGATGAAGTCCTAAAAGAAGTTCCCTCAGGCCACGATAAGTGATGTATTAACCTGAATTGCCCTTTCTCTTTTATCAGAACCATCCCGATAGGGGACAAAATCAAGTTCTGGATGGGCCAATCGCCACAGGAGCCCGCCATCCTGCTGTCCTGTATCCCTTTTAACCAGTGGTGACTCCTCTGCTAATGCGGAGGAGCATCGCCCCACTGCTTTTCAGCAGTGTAAAAAAGGAAAAATAAAATGATAATAACACAATGTTATTATCATTTTATTTTTCCCTGCTGAAGCAGTTTTGCGGGGCGGGCTGGGCTGCTCTGCTCAGAGAGCAGGGTGAGGAGTGGTGAGTGCACTCTGTCAGTGCACATGACTGTTTGCCGGCCGCCTTGGTGCCTTGATGCATGTGCCCCTAAGGGCCTTATTCCGAATTCCTCATTACCTCTGCAGGGAGATACCAGAGAAAGAATTTACAACACAGATTGGTATCTCCCCTGCGATAATGAGGATTACACGTTTTTCCCCTGGAATGCAGAATAACATGCACATCTAGTAATAACGGATACAATTCTGGAAGTTTTTCTCCCCCTTTAAAGGATACAAAAACTTGCTCAAATCTGCAGACATTTACCACCTGCTTCCATCAGGTGGTAAATGTTAGGGGTCCTTTCTTTTGGCCCAAGGGTGGTTCAGGGGCAGGGGTTACATGAGGCACAGTTTAATAAACTTCAGCTGCAGGTAGGTTCTTCTGCTATCCCATACTGACATATGAGAGCTAGCGGGGGCCAGACACAACAGCTGCCCATAGTTACTCAGATGTGTCTAAGTCTGGTGTTTCTGAGTTAGAATGTTTGAGAAATCGATTATTCCGGGTCTGGAGACACTGAAAACTTGGTCTAAGTGTACCTGCACCATTTGTGTTATCTTTCAGGATTTCTGGATTTTTGGTGAACAGGTACTTGGTATGTTAAGACTAGACATTTATGTTTTTTTAACACGACAAAATAAACCTCAAAACACAGAAAACAAAGTCCTGCTGTCTACACCTTTATCATATGCCCGCTTTCACTACATTCTTGATCATGTTGCAATAGTGAGCAAACATTCTTTATCTACAGTCTCAAGCCACCAGTCAGCTCAAGTCCCAAAGAAAAGGTGTTATTGTCCCTGGGTCACTCATCATAACATTGCTGGATGGATGTGGCAGTAGACAATCTGTGTTTGGATAAAAGATGCTATGGGGTGGTGAAGTGTGAGTGTTGCCAAGACTTACCACAATAGTGGTTGAAATGCTGTCACACAGAATAAAGGATATTCACAGGGACATATCTTCATGGGAACATTAGCAGACACCCCTTAATAAATAAATCAGTTTTATGGGCGGGTTAAGGGCTCTGCACCATGCTGGGCAATGTTTGTGCTGGGATTTCCCCTGAGATCAGCATGACTCTAGGGACACCAGCCTGTCACCGTAACCCTCTGAAATGTTCCTTCAGACCAATCATCACTCCCCCACTCTGCATGCAATATGAAAGTAGTGCACTGAGACCAAATGACTCTGTAAGAGTTGATGCAGGAAAAATGTCCACATTTAAAACCATGCTTCTTACCTTTCTTCCCTAAGAGAAGGTGTTTCACTTGTTTTCTGTTACTTTGATGATTCTAGCAAAGGCGGAGAGGCAACTATGACCACCACCCTATCCCCCATTGCCATCTCGATGATCGATTGCTCGAGTCTGGATCGCAGAGCGCACAGAGGAACAGAGGAGCAGAGGACCAGGGGGAGTAGCGGCATGCGGAGCTGTTGGCGTCCGGTCCCTAGCCAGTGGCGGTGCGTCCATTGGGGCGCTGGGGCAGTGCCCCACTAGCCACATCGCCCTAAATTCGTGCAAGCAAATGAAGCAATTCTCAACTCCTCCACTCTCGCGCTGCCGCTGAAAAAAGACGCTACTAAGTTTGGTTGACGTTGTGTAATGTGTATGGGACGCGCGCGCGGCAATCGGCCGATGAAGGTGGTGGGAGCGGGGCTGCGGCAGCAGTCAAAGCGATTTGAGTGACAGTCAGACTGTCACTGACAGCGGCGCATAGTGCGCATGTTCGGGTTTGGGCTGGTCATTTTTATGACCAGCCCGAACATACGCACTGTCAGCCACTACTATACCTTCAGTAGGAGAGCGAGGGAGGGGGGACCCGAGAGGCCGCCGCACACCCCCGGTCTCCTAGTGGGCGGGCCGTATCTGTGCCCTAGCCAATCCTGGCGCTGCTAATGCAGCGTCTGGATTGGCTGAGAGTGAGACACCGGCCGTGCAGTCTGAAGTTGTTCCTGCTCCGGGCCGGCCCAGACCTGTTCCTGCTCCGGAGTCCGGACCGGCCCAGGAACTGGACGCAGAGGCGGCGCGGGATCGGGATCAGGTAAGTTTTTATGTTACCCCCCGCCCCCGAGAATTGCGAGCCGCGACTGGAAAAGAGACGTAATGTATCTTTGAGAGCTGATGTAATGAACAAAATGTACATGCAGCAAATCATGCATTTTCCTGCAGGGGACTAGTTTTAACGAAATCGTAGAATAGTGACACTGTAGTCCGACAGACCACGTCATATAAAGACGGCAATATCGCAAGACCTTTGACCGCCACGGTATCATTGGATTTTTTAATTAAAAGCTGTATGGTGAAGTATGGTAATAAACCGTGATAATTATCTTACGTTAGAGGGTTTCTTTGTATTTACAGGCTAGTCGGCACATTGGTTATGGGGGAATGCTGGGAATGTCAGTGTCATGTTGCATTCCATGCTGACTTGTAAAGCTTTGGCTGATGCCGGCAGAGAAGCAGTCGCGTTTTGCAGGAAGGAATACATCCCTGTCTCTGTTTCATACAATCCATAGAGCGCCAAACATGCAAGTTATTTTGAATTTTCAGTTTATAGATTCTCAGCGCATCAACCACTCGTCAATCACTTTTCTGTGCTTTACAACCGGGTTTCAATAGGAAGCTTTTTATGTTCCTGCTTGGGAAAGTGACTTTTTCAGTTCTCTGAATATAAATGGAAATACGTCTTGGTGAATAGGCGCTATATCCCTAATAATGCATTTCATCGGATTGGTTTAGAAGAGATGGCTCAAGCACCTCAGCAGCGGAGGTTGCCACAGATGAGGCTGTGGGTGGTGAGCAGTCACTAATGCTGAGGCCACACCACATGGAGCACGCCTTGCAGTAGAGGGTGTTGTAAATAGACTCGTGCAGGTTGTTTTAGGTCCCTGCATTCATTCACCGTGAGCTTGTGCCGGCAGGACACTGTCTTTGTGTCGCGTGTTTGTCCTGTTTCCCTTACTTATGCGCTACTAGCATTAGGATGAATAAAACACAATCGTTAAACACTGAAATTGCCCAGCGTAGCCAGTTTAAGATTTGTAAATCCAACATAATGCCGTTCATAATTGGCTGGTGAGAGGCGGAAAGGCATCGTCCGAAAATGAATGTAACTCAGGGCTAACGGCTTTCTTCATTAAGCTTTCCTTTCTCTGCTTGTGCGACTCGCAGCGAGAGATTTTTAATGAATTCCCTTCACACTTCAGCAGTCAGTCCGTGGCAGAAATAAACCGTAAATGGATATTACAAGTTGCATGCTCAGGGCATTTCTCACTGGCAGGCTTGATCAGCTACTATGGGAAAATTACAGACATTCTTTTTTTCCCGCAAGAACACGAATGGTGCTTTCGAGACAGGGAGAGAGAGTGAGTCTCAGAGTCAGCCCAGTTGGTATCTGGTAACGAAATTCCGTCATTAGATCTAAGAAATGCGTGTTTAGCACCGTGTGAGCCCTTCATGCTCGACTGAATGCATTTCTGGAACATGGTAGCTTAAAGGTTCCTTTGTGTGCGTGTTGTTTTGATCGTAAAAGCGGCGTGAGCGCCTCCAGCCAGCTAGCCTCGCCATCCCACTTTGTGCATCCGCGGTCAGCGTGTTTCCTGCAACTGCACCCCCTCCTCACACCCTGTGATCCTCTGCAACCGCATACTCCATCCGTGAATCCTGTCTTCACCCTCCTTCTGGGTATTCTCTAATCCTGCAGCCTCCATCTGTGCATCCTCTACCAATGCATTCTTCCTCCGTGTATCCTCTATCCCTGCACCCTCCATCTGTGCTTTCTCTAACCCTGCATCCTCCATCTGTGCATCCTCTCTACCAATGCATTCTCCCTCACTGTATCCTCTCTCCCTGCAACCGCCTTCTGTGCATTCTCTAACCCTGCACCCCCTCTCCGTGTATCCTCTCTCCCTGCACCCTCCTTCGTGCATTTTCTAATCCTGCATCCCCCCGTGTTTGCTCTCTCCCTACACGCTCCTTCTGGTCATCTTCTAGCGCTGCATTCCCCTTCTCTGTACCGTCCGGCGTCCGCCACTGCTTGCAAACTATACGTTCCCACTGCTTCATAAGCCTTGCTTTATCGCTGCATTCATTTGCTTTAAAATGCACCATTTGCCAATCTTTTTTTTAATTCTTTCTCAGGAGAGGGACCCTCCCTAGACCCCAGGTTTGTCCATTGAACTTGTTCACATCGCTAACTAGTGTTTTCTATTGGAAAGGGTAGAGCCAAAGCAGTCTTGCTTAGTACCCTAGCCCTCTTCAGAAGTCAGACTTGTTGGCAACCCAGAAATTCTCTGAAATAATGTATGAGTTTTTTCTTTTATGACTGCCTAGAAGAACTGAATTTTTAGTACATTTATCACACAAATAGTGCTGAAAATCGCACCAAAAAGATGCCAATTTTAAAAAAAAATCTTCACGGGGGGAGAACCACCCCGAACCCCGCTTATTGCCGTCAGGCTCGCTCGCTGCGCTCACTCTCATACGTTGATTTGTTCTGCATACGCCCACCAGTTTCAAATTCCACCAGCCGCCACTGTCCCTAGCTGATGCTCAGCCCGCCAAGCTGATCCGTGCAAGGCGTGAAGGAGGTACGGCTGAGGAGGTACATGTACGGACCGGACCGTGCTAAGTTCCCGGTTATTCCCTGGCCCACAAAAGGTTTTTTTTTAAGGCGACCCGACTCGAGTCGCTAAGTGTGCACTGTCCGATGCTGCTGCTGCTAGTACGGGGGCCGTACTCGGCTCCTGTGGAGAGTGAGCCCTGGGGTGCCTCCCACCTTGCCAAGGTATTTACACCAGCATTTCATGAGGCTCCATTTTTGCTCCAGGTGCACTTTTCGCCCTAATGTTAGTTAAGCGTGCTTGATAACTCTTCATGTCAGTTAAGCGTGCTTGATAACTCCTGACCCTGCCTTTCGTAATCGAAATGTTCATGTTCACGATATTACACAGCAGCAGAGTTTAGACAAGTGTGGAATGGAAGAAAAAAGAAACTTCAAGTTTCTACAACTTTAAAAAAAGTTAAAACAAAAGTCACAGGAGGAAACCAATCCCTAATTTCGCCGATAAGTCGCATGTTTGAAAAATCATCGAAAATTCCTCATAAATTTGACTTTATGAAAGATCCTATTGGAGCTATGTTAACAAAAGAAACGGAGGGAAAATCAACTAACCTTCAATCTCCGATTAAACCAGAACTTAAGATCCACGTAGCACGTCAAATGCATGACTCACAAAGTATGACTACTCAAAATCAACAGATGATAGAGGAAAAAGAAGGTGATCAAGGGGGGCATATTACTGATATGGAAATGCTAACAATAGCATCAACAATAGAAATGTTACAAGAATATCTAGACCTTCCCGAAGTACCTGTAACCAAACCTCAGAAAACCCTGTTATTGGGGGTACCACTCCCCATGGAAGTTAATGTGGAAATCAAAAAGTACAAAATAGAGACGGATTTAATGCCCGCCTCCCCCATAATAAATCAGATTAATTATAACCCATCACCAGCAGGCACTCAGGAAAATCACCGCAAGGAAATAAGTGGAATCATGAACCCTTATGGTTTAAAATCAGGGAGTTGTTTAGATATGGAGAACAGCTTACATATTTATGAGATCTTTGAGGAAGTAAAACAACGGCAAGAACAAGAAAGCAAACCTAAATCAATCATGGATGACATACAGCTTTGGAGTACACCATGTAACAATCACAATAAAAAATCTTTGAATATGGAAAAATAGAAAGGTGAGGAACAACTAAACCCTCCAACTGGTTCCATAGACACATCGCAATGTAATGCAGATCGCTTTCAAAGCCAAAACTCATCAACTTCTGGGAAACAAGATCTAGGGGCCGTGTGGGACATATTCTACAGAACTTCACACTGACATTGGAAGCTCTTACGTATCAATCAAACAAAATGGAGGTACAAATTAATCTGCTAAATGTCATGGCAAATTCAGTGGTTGGTATAGACCAGAAATTAGCCACATTAAATAACTTGATATTGCGAGCGCAAACACAAGCTACAGCTTCATATTTAGATTGTACATGTGTCCCACTAATCAATAAATTGCCCACTTTTCCGGAGATGATGAGCACTATAGTCGAGGACCTAAAATTGAACCTACAAACCCTAAGGTCAAATAAACAACTGAAAAAGGGATATAATGGGGGTGTGCAACCAATCGATAACACAAAATCACAACTAAACATGAGTCAGCTGCAGGGGCGGTTCCTGCCTTAGGGTGCTGGGGCATTGCCCCACTGATAATTGCCCCCATTACATGTGAATATACAACAGTAAGCAGTAATAAACTAAACTTAGAATAATTGAAAGCACCAGATTCAATTAGCGCGACTCGCAGAGTCAGCCTTCAGCCTCGGGCATGACTGTGGCTCTGAAGGAGGTGGGGCTTCAGGTTCATAGGCAGGCACACATGGGTAGCAGTGAGGAGCGAGCGCATGGCGCACTTTGCCACAAAGTGCGCATGTTGAGTTGGACAACTGCCTTTGGCCGGCCAACCCAACATGCGCACTAGAGGCTTCTCTCTACTGCACATGAGTGAGTGGGGGTTGTGCGAAGCCGCAGACCCCCAGTTTCCTAATGAGCAGTGAGTTTGCCCGCTCAAGCCAATCCTGACGCTGCTGTGTGGGAGCAGCGTCATGATTGGCTGAGAGATGCAGCCTCTGGTGCACGTAGCGCGGCGGTGTGGGAGGTTCTGCCCAGGGAGCATGACCAATCACTGTAATGGCTTATTGACAAGCCATGCAGTGATTGGCCATTTCTGCAGTTACTGGAGTGCTGCTCGGCCAGCCTGTCTACTCTTCTCCCCCTTCCCCGCGAGCGAGCAGGACGGCTGCTGGCATGAAGCTACGACTCCGAAATTGAGTGGAGAGTCAGTGGACAATGGGACTAGGAAAGGTAAACTTAAAAAAGTAACTTCCAGGTGTGTGTCTGTGTGTAAGCAAACCGATTGTGTATTTTATTTTTTTACCTGTATTGTGTGAAGAAACGGTAGCCTGCTGGGACAACAAGGATGCATGGCATGAACACATTTAATAACTTCTTCACAGGAGACCTTGCTTTGTGCTTTTGTTTTCATGTTTTTGCTGTCTTTCATTGCTGTCGTGCAACCAGTTTTCCTACAACATATTTGACATTCCTCTGTCGAAGTTACTACAATGAGGACAGTAAAATGATGTTATGTGTTTTTATTTGTGAAAGTAGGGAACCAGAGTGAGGTTGGCGAAATGGATTCAATTTTGTTAGGATGTCGTAGTATCTAGCTCTCTCCCTCTCCCCCTCCCCCCCTCCTTCTTCCTCTCTCTCTCTCTCCCTCTCTCTCTCGCTTGCTTTCCCTCCCTCTCTCTCTCTTGTGTTCTTTCCACCCTTTTGCAGAATATTGTTGCGTGGGAATGTGAACGGGGAACTGACCGACCTTGTAAGACAGGAGTGAAGGCAAGCCAAGAGTCGGTGAATCAGATCACAGTGGGTTATAGCACTAATTGGAGACGTGTGTACAACTGCACGTATTTTAACATCATCAGTTTAAAATCCTGATTGACTGACTCGGTGTCCCATCCTTCTTCACAGGTTCCTTGCTTATGTAATTGCACTATTTGCGTCACGCATGGCATACAAGCAGCCAGCAGGGTAATATGTACAAAAAGGCCAGGTTGCAGCTGAGCACAGTCCTAGTGGTTTACAAAGCACCTTCCATCGCACAGAGGCAGATTAATTAATCTGTCAGTGCCCAAGGACTCCATGAGAAAGCAAAAGACACACAATTGATGGACGGAATGCAGACCAATCAAAACATTCACCCCCAGTCAAGAGATCTGGGTAAAATCCATCATTCTTTTGCTCACCATGCCACCCCAGTTTAGACCTGGCCATATGCAAATCAGTCTTGACCCTGTGCCTCATGGGAACAGTCCAGCCCGAACTGCCAAGCCAGGTCCTCCCTGGACCGGAGACAAGCATCCTAGGACCGGTATCGGGGTTTCACCCCTCATCAGTCAGGATAGCTTGATTCCAGTGGCACAGTGAGCCCGGGACCCACGTCTGGGCATACCCGGCGCACTCAGGGCGAGAAAGCAAAAGACACACAATTGATGGACGGAATGCAGAACAAATCAAAACATTCACCCCCAGTCAAGAGATCTGGGTAAAATCCATCATTCTTTTGCTCACCATGCCACCCCAGTTTAGACCTGGCCATATACAAATCAGTCTTGACCCTGTGCCTCATGGGAACAGTCCAGCCCGAACTGCCAAGCCAGGTCCTCCCTGGACCGGAAACAAGCATCCTAAGACCGGTTTCGGGGTTTCACCCCTCATCAGCCAGGATAGCTTGATTCCAGTGGCACAGTGAGCCCGGGACCCACGTCTGGGCATACCCGGCGCACTCAGGGCGAGAAAGCAAAAGACACAATTGATGGACGGAATGCAGAACAAATCAAAACATTCACCCCCAGTCAAGAGATCTGGGTAAAATCCATCATTCTTTTGCTCACCATGCCACCCCAGTTTAGACCTGGCCATATGCAAATCAGTCTTGACTCTGTGCCTCATGGGAACAGTCCAGCCCGAACTGCCAAGCCAGGTCCTCCCTGGACCGGAAACAAGCATCCTAAGACCGGTTTCGGGGTTTCACCCCTCATCAGCCAGGATAGCTTGATTCCAGTGGCACAGTGAGCCCGGGATTTTGAAGGGTCAAGACTGATTTGCATATGGCTGGGTCCAAACTGGAATGGCATGGTGAGCAAAAAAACGATGGATTTAGGCCCAGATCTCTGTAAAGGGGTGAATGTATGACATTGTTCTGCATTCTGTCCATCAATTGTTCTTTTTGCATTTGTCACCCCGAGTGGGACGGGTATGCCCAGACGTGGGTCCCGTGCTCTCCATGCCACTGGAGTCAAGCTATCCTGGCTGATGAGGGGTGAAACCCCGAAACCGGTCCTAGGATGCTTGGTTCCAGTCTAGGGAGGACCTGGCTTGGCAGTTCGGGCTGGACTGTTCCCTTTGGGTGCAGGGTCAAGACTGATTTGCATATGGCTGGGTCCAAACTGGAATGGCATGGTGAGCAAAAAAACGATGGATTTAGGCCCAGATCTCTGTACTGGGGTGAATGTATGACATTGTTCTGCATTCTGTCCATCAATTGTTCTTTTTGCATTTGTCACCCCGAGTGGGACGGGTATGCCCAGACGTGGGTCCCGTGCTCTCCATGCCACTGGAGTCAAGCTATCCTGGCTGATGAGGGGTGAAACCCTGAAACCGGTCCTAGGATGCTTGGTTCCAGTCTAGGGAGGACCTGGCTTGGCAGTTCGGGCTGGACTGTTCCCATTGGGTGCAGGGTCAAGACTGATTTGCATATGGCTGGGTCCAAACTGGAATGGCATGGTGAGCAAAAAAACGATGGATTTAGGACCAGATCTCTGTACTGGGGTGAATGTATGACATTGTTCTGCATTCTGTCCATCAATTGTTCTTTTTGCAAGGACTCCAGGAGGCTCTCCATAAAGTACTATATACACACAGCTCTCTTCATCACTCTGGATAATGTGGGTATTTCCTGTGCAGAGTGCACTTCACAATATTGCAATGCTATAGTTAATAGCACATAGTCACAAGTCTGGACACATTGAGATTGGCAGCAGCTGTCTTCTTTTTGCCTCTGCTAAAATAGGGCAGTAGTGATGCTTATGTTTGTCTCTCTCTGGGAACTGAAGGCAGCAATTATATTATCCTGCGCGGTGGTCTTGTTATATATTGGTTTCAGAATAAATTAAGAAAATATTATGTTTTGACTATTTCACTTTCAGTCACGCGTGAGCATAATATTCTTGCAGTCTGCAGAGCACTAATATTAGCTGCATATACGTTAGCCTGAGAATGCAGTAAATGGAGTGTGGGTGGTTCTGGGTGGAATGAGGTGGCTGGGTATCGTGATGGGACAGGCGGCCTGGAACAGTCTGCACGTCTTCCATCTCTTTACCACAGGACAGGAAACGCAGACAAACGATAGCCCTGGTAGACGTCTTTCTTTCTATGGAGTTAATGTTAATTGAGCAACATTTTATTGTCCCCTCATTATCCCGCTGGGCAGTAAATCAGCCCAGGCCCAGCGTGTGTAACCCAAAGCAGCTGAGTGTCAGTCACCACTCCTCACTACTGGACACTGACACGGCCCGGCCCTGCGACATCCGAGAATACAGTGTCGGAAAGTAGTGCGCCAAAGATGAACGTGCGCCACATTGGTTGTCAGGATCTGTTTTCAAATTGCACCATGTGAAAGGGCCCAGCAGGCAGTAACAAACATAATGGGATCTGAGCAGAAGTTGCTCAGCATTGTTATCTCAAAGTCTGTTATGAAGTTCTCCAGTTATACTGAATAAGCAGCTACCTATATTATTATCATATAAAATCTCTTTATGGATGTCGTAACTATACTTTCACAACTACCTTATTAACCTTCTTGCTCTCTCAAATTTGCTTGAAAATACACCATTTGCCCACTCTTTTTTCACAATTTTCTCGGAGGGAGAACCCCCCGTACCTCCTTTATGACAGTTGGGCTCGCTCGCTACGCTCGCTCGTTCCCCACAGGTCACTCATCCAGAACTTTTACACCCTATCACTTTCACATGTCACCAGCTGCCACTGGTCAGCTGAACCCACATACATTACAGTATGAAATGTCGAACAGGCAAAAGGGAATAACTGAGAAATGTCTTGACCAGCAGCAAGAAAGGGAAATTTCTAATAATAATCAAAAATGAATGACACTGCCAATAGAAGAAAAAACTGTAGATCAAGGAGAAAAGTAAACAATTTCTCCTCTCTTCAGTATGACAAAGAAACAGAGGAAAAAACTAAGAAAAGCAAGGAATAAGACTAAAAGTATAATCAATACACAAAACCAAACAATAGGACAAAAGTAGAATAGTATAGACAGTCTGAAACCAGATAATGATATATTTGGGTAACCAGAAGAGCAAAACTAAAGAAAAAAATCAAAAAATATTTCCCTTTCATATATAATCGTTTATTTCGGGCATAGCCCATAAAACACATCAAATCAATACAATAAATATACATTTTAGGTAGGTTAATAGTTATACAAGATAAAAACAGGTGAGTTCAAAGTGCAATTGCGTTACTATGGGAACAATAAAAACGTTCGATTTAAAAAGGGAGAATAATAATAAAAACGGGACGTCATCCTGAGACAAATTGAGGACCTATCGTACTAACCAATAATACATCAAGATGGGGAGTGTCCCAGTCAATCATAAAGTGCTCAAAGGGTCCAGTGGGAGTGTTGTGCAAAATAGCAGACATGGGAACAATGCAGTGTGAAAAGGTTAGCAGAAGTAATATGTACAACAATTCATAAACACTGAGTAGATGAGATTGAGGATAAAACGGTTCTCTGTCGAAGTTCGGATTTGTGAATAGCCTTCTTTCTTAGGGCTCAAGCGGTATACAATTACTTAGGGACTGCAAAAGCTAAAGGTTCACTAGTGTCAGTTTTAAATAGTCTCTCCGCTTCCCAATAATGTCTCACACCCATGTTTTTGCAAGCGACCACAAGCCAATTTTTCCGGGTCTTCTTATAGGAATGGCAGAATAGAATAAAATGAGACTCTGTTTCGACTACGCTCAGGCAGTTTGGGCAGCAATCGGCCTGACAGGTAGAGTTGACCCATTTTGAGCTGTATGATCTCAGGTGAAGAACCCCGCACCTGTATTGTACATAGAGGCATTTTAACGAATGTGGGTGCATTCTATTCAGGTAGGGTTCAAGCCTGGGGATGCTTTTGTGGTTTTGAAATTCACTTGTAGTAGAGCTGGACTGGTAAGTTTCCCACGTTTGTAATAGGACTGCCTCCCAGTAAGACTGTTTTATTTTTGGAACAATACCTTTTTCTATTGTCTCCGGGGCAGTCCATAAGTCGCTCATTCCTATTCTGTGCGTTAGTACTTTAATGTGTTTCAACCAGGGTGTTCTCAGATTTCTGTCAAGAACCATGAGTTCTTTCACAGACTCTCTGTAGGTTGTCAGTTCATTGGGGGTCCATAATCTGACCCAGTAAAGAAGTGTTCTTAGTACCACTATTAGGTGAATAGGATTAAGAGCCAGATCAAGACGTAGTGGTGTAGTAGGAAAACTTGAGGGAAGCCTAAAAAGTGATTTAATAAACCTATTTTCAATTTTTGTTAAGCCCTCGGCATTAGCGTTACCCCAGATCTCAGCGCCATATATCGCTGAAACTACAGCTGAGGAGTTATATACAGTGATAACTGGAGAGACTGCCCAACTAGATGCTGCTTTATACCGTCTTGCTATTGTGAAGGCTTTCTGATGGAGAGTGATTTTGCTTTTTTCCAACTTAAAGCCCCATGCTTGGGTGTCACTTAGCCTCACACCGAGATAGTCGAAATGGTGAACTACCTCTAGTGGAAGCCCCTCAACAGTCACACTGCCTCTGTATCCTTTGTGTGGGTTTATTGACATGACTTTAGATTTTGACGAGTTCAACTCTAGGCCCCTTTCTGCACAAAAGGTTACACAGCATTTAGTACGGATTGGAGGCCCATAGGGGTACGGGAGATCAACAGGGTGTCATCAGCAAACATTAATATAGGGGTTGGTGTTCCTGCCAATCTCGGGCGTCATGTTTGCAATCCATCAGCCTCTTCACTGCTCCAGTGATGTATAAACTGAACAGTGTTGGGGCGAGGACGCACCCCTGTCTGACCCCCTTCGAGATCTCAATCCTATCAGTCATATTCCCTTTATTCTATAAAGAAGAGAGAGAAAAAATTCATATGGAGCAAAGCAAAGAAAATAGTGTGCTAGGTGAATGACAAAAAAACCTACCTCTGTCAGCGGAAAAAAGTGGAACACAATCCTACGAAACAGACATAGAAGGGACAAATTTGAATGAAATAAAGAGAGAAGTTCGGTTGCATAAAGATTATAAACCAATACAGGGGATGATTGCCCCTTAAATCTGTGTATCACTCCAAAAAACAGATAAACAAATAAAAACGTATGACTCTGACAAAATGGTTGAAAGAGATGAATATTCTACCATAGCAATACAAAGAACAATTATGGTCCAACAAAGTCCAAAGCAGTTGCATAATAGATCGAAAAGGAATGCACAGCAGGTTCCAAAGAGCTTGACAGCGTCAATAAATGTACAATGAAAGAAAGATCATACACCATTGAAATGGACAGAAACAAGAAAACAACAAAAGTGGGTAACACCCAACTTATCTTTAAAACAGAATACCAGTCCAGGGGTAGACAAGATATTTTAAATCGAGGAAATATCTTACGACTTTTTAAAGCAATTCCCTCATTAGAAAAAAATAACAAGCGAAAATATAGAAGCCACTGAATTTCTCCCAAATAAAGAAGATAAACATGAAATAACATTAATAAAATTGAATTCCGCATACTTATCCGAATTAATCCTTAATGAGAATGAAACCTTTATAAAATGGGGAATAACAATTAGCAGGCCCCCTCAACCAGTGTACCCAAGTCTGTTCACCTCACAAGAGAGAACAGAATATCAACAGAATACAAAGCACCAGGTATTCTCAATATTGAAGAACCCTATTGGAAAAAGAGTTAACTCACTAACAACAACGAAACAAATGGAAGAAGAAATGCCGATAAAACTGAATGAAGGATGGATTACAGCAGCCCTTCACGGGGTAACTCAACCTTGACAAAATAACGTAAAGGGATACAAAGAGGAAATACACAATCACAGAAAAAACATTAAGACTATGCTCTTGGAATATAAATGGGGTACGCTCAAAAATAAAAAATGAGTACCTATCTTCGATGTCAATTAACTTTCATAGAAAACTTGGGCGACTAAATCAGTAAAACTGGAAGGTTTTAAAGGATACTTTGAGCCGGCAATTAAACATAGTAAATATGGGCGCCCTATTGGGGGCCTAGTAACATTCATTGCGATAGATTTTAAACTGGAGCATGAACTAGTAGTTGTCAACGACAATAACATTTTAATAGTAAAATCGCGGTATATGGAAAAAACCAAAGTGAAAAAACTACTAGTTATAAATGTATATATCCATCCGAATTTAAGATCAAGCAAAATCATGGCTAGTAATCTCACAAACTTTGTATTTCAGCAAATGATTGTGGACCCATACACTGAATATATTATCTCGGGGGATTTTAATTTAAATCTGCTATCGCCCTATTCAAGAGACGACTCAATTGAACAACAAGATCATCTATGGGCAATACCCCAACAATCAACACATACAGTAATAAGTATTCCAGGAATGTAAAGTCAAAATAAATTTCTTAAAGGATATAGAATCGCTGGGATTGAGAATTTTAAATGGAAGGTTTCCCCAAGATACTCCACCAGCATGGACATACCAATCACATGCCAATAAATCAATAATTGATTACACTATAGCATCCTTGAATCTATTCAATAAGATTTCATCTTTTCAAATTGACAAAACTAATGGTAGCGACCACGGTCAGCAAATATTGGTCACGAGGCTGCAATGTACACAATATAAAAAACTTGCAGCTATACCTGGAATGATTGAAACAGCTAATTATAGAGACTGTATTGGAGATAAAACTCCAAATTATCTACCAACATATTAGCGCTAAGATTGGTTAAGGAAAATTTTGATGAGGAGTCTATGACTGTAATTGAAAGTTGGGAGTTCTTCATAAAAAAACAAATCGCTACATATACCTCAAAACCCTACCACAAACAGCAATCAATGTATCAAGAGAAAGCGAGAAACAAAATCAAGCTTACACACACAACTCGTATTATAAAAAGAAGCCACAATAGGCTACGGAGACAGTCAAAGAAGCGTCCAGACGATACGGTAATACAATCAAAATTAGAAAACATTAATCATGACTTACAGAAATTAATTTGGGAAGAAAAAAAATCAAGTAAAACAAACACTCTGGGCTAAGGTGCTGTACGTGAGTAAAAAGAATAACTATAGAGATTTCTGGAAATTGATAAATGGCCTATCATGATTGACCAACACAACGGTCTCATCTACATTAGGCGAAGCTGACTGGATAGGATTCCTAACAACGCACCTAAATAGTAATTGGGAGATTATACAAAAGGTCACCAGGCCTATCGATATAAGAATGGAAACTAAGAACTTGGAATACGTAATGGATATTACGGAGAATCAAGTGTGTAAATGAATTCAAAAACAAAAAACGGTGCCCCCGGCCGCAATGGGATTCCTTTCGCTTTATATAAAGAAAATCCCGCTTTATGGGCAGAATACCTCATGAAAGTATTCAAATAGCAGTCGAAACAACGTATATACCAGAAACATGGAAGGGTTAGTTAATTGTGCCCATATACAAAAAAGGAGATTGGGATCAACCTTGCAATTACCGACTAATCACCCTACAAGATACAGATGCCAAACTTTTTGCAGGAGTTTTACTCTCAAAACTATCCTCATGGGCAACGGAGAACCATATAATTCCATCTAACCAAACGGGTTTCATACAAGTATTGGGAACTGCGACGAATATTTTAGCTTTATCAGTGCTAATAGATAAATATTCACAAAAAAAGCAACCACTATATCTCTGTTTTGTTGACTTTAAATCAGCATTCGATTGTGTGCATAGACAGCTCCTCTGGGAAAAGTTGAAAGGGCAAGGGATACTATCGTCCCTCCTGAAACCAATCCAGCTACTCTACTCAGATACCTGGGTTAGAGTTCAATTAGGTGATGGTTCCTGTGTTTCAAAAAAAATCTTAACTTCCAGGGGTCTCAAGCAAAGGTGCATTCTTGCCCCACTGCTTTTCAATCTGTTTTTATCGGATCTAACACAAGCCATGAATGAGGTGAATGCCTATCCACCAAAATTAGCCAGTACCCACATATCAAACCTATTATATGCAGATGATGTTATACTATTAGGTCAAACTAAGGTGGGGTTACAACGGCTGATAAATAGATTATCAAGGTACTCCCAAGCAAATGGCATGGTCATAAATGATATTAAGACAAAAATAATGGAAGTTAGCATCAACCCAGGTATAAAGAATAAGTTTAAATGGTACCTTGATGATTTGCAGCTAGAGCAAGTTAGATCGTACAAATACCTTGGAGTTCATTTTGATGATAAAGGATCATTCAATCTACACCAAGCGGATATGCAAAGTAAAACTAACACTCTATTATCAGCGTTTAGAATCTTGCAGAAATCACTGGGCGGACCGAGTTACCTTCCATTGCTAAAAGTAATACCGGCAAAATTATTACCACTATTAACATATGGCAGTGAAGTTTTGTGCGGGAAAGACTCTATAACCATTAATAATGCTGTGACAAAAACCTTTAAATCACTTTTCCACCTTCCACACAATGCATCGCCTGCCCAAAATAGGTTAGAATTTGGGCTCCCTAATCAGCTAATTGCAAGGAAAAGTCAATTCATGAAAGTGTGGAAAAGAATAAAAACGGATAAGTCTAAAAAATGTCCAATTGGTTATGGCAGGATATACAAAGAAATCAGAAATCTCAATTCTGGAAATATTTACAAGCGGCCTTGGATGAATTCTCGGCGCATGAGATCTGGGACATGCCTATTACGATAGAATTGTTTAAAAAAACTATTAATAAAATAACAAACCATCTATCACTGTATAAAGACAAGGATATCTTTGTAAAAAGATCCCATGCATGGCCACTAATGAAGGAATATACATTAATGAAAGTACAATCATATATAGAGACTCCTTGGTCTTTGAACCTAAAAAATAGTTTTTTTTAAAACACGTTTTGGCCTTTTCCCGTGCTCTAGTCATGTTATGCCATGGCTACAAACAGCAGATCCGAATCCATGCCGTCTTTATAAAACGGGAGAAGAAAACATTATCCATTTGCTGTGCATCTGCCCAAATTTGAAGGAAGAAAGAAAAATTGCACTTAAGTGGCATTTAAACACCCGTGGAATTCGGTCATGTAGACAAGAGCTTATAAGATGTCTACAATCAAATGACATAGTTTTGAACTTGGCTTTTGCAAAGTTTATATTATCGATAAGAAAGAAATTTGATCCATAAGACTGGTCGGAAAAGATTGCATATGATATTAATTAATAATTAATCTGTACTATGAGGTTTGCGTTTTTAAGTGTTACTATATTTTATAATATGGATTATTAAGAGTAATTTAATAATGCATATTTTTTTATCCTAAAGATGGATTTTTATCAAAAAATATATTGTTGTAATATGAATTGTCGTTTTTTAAAAATATTGTAAAATTTTCAATAATCAAACAATAAATTTATACAAGACAATACGTTGCCATCTCGTTGCACATAGGTGCCACTTTTATTGACAGCAAACCACAAAGTCACCAGGATATTTCAATTAAAGTAATGTAAAAAATGCTGACATTGCAACAGGTCTACTCTCAGGGGCATATTCTCAAGGACTTATCGCCGATTTATTGGCAGTTTAGCGCCACAAAAGTGGCGATAGATTTATCGCCCAATTCTCAAGCTGGTGCAAACTGCCTATATCGCCAGTTTTCCAGCTATAGCTTCCGCAAAAAACATCGCCACGGATGAGAGCGACAACTAACACTAATGATATGCAGAGTAGGCGTTCCCGTGCAAAAACACACGAAAACACCACTTCGCGATATTCTCAACGACCAGCCAGATCTGCGATGCGATCCAAAAACAGTCGATAAGGCGCGTTAGCAGCAGGGATTTAACACCTGCCTTTTACTGGTGTAAAGCAGAACGACAACCTGCAGTATGAAAGGGATCCCAGCCCAGAGCCACATCTGAAGACCAACACATGTCATGGAGCTACTGATCATGCAGCTCGGAGACCCAAGAGGTCCACAACACCCACCGCCACCACCCCCAGGCCCCCCCCCCCCTGACCCCCCCCGGACTACCACCGAGGCAGCGCAGAACAAGACAGCTGACCTTCCGAAAACGGCATGGCCCCTCAGCCACACAATTGCAGAATGTGGGGAGAGGTGGGAACCAAGTATGGGAAGTATGGGTGAAGGAGGCAAGTCACCCATGAATAAGAATGCACACAATGCCAATTGTGGCGGTGATGTGCTGGACAGACTTCAGTATGCAGAGCACAGACATGTCCATGTGGACATATACTGCTGGTGTTTGTAGTGTTGTGGACAGTGGACGCAACCATGTTACCTCAGGCAGTGGGGAAGACCTCTGTCATGTAGCTGTGTCGTCCCCCCCTGTAAGGGTAAGCGGAGTGGGCTTGTCCAGCGTACGCCAGTCCAGCGTAGGAGTGTGAATGAATAGGCCGGGCACTGGGCGTGGTTCACATCCAAGATGGCCAAGGCGTCTGCCAGGGCGGCGCCCCTCACCCTGCCACGAGTCCGCCGCCGTGACCTCCAGCCTCCTCAGCCGATCGTTGGCTTCCGCGACACAGGCCCCCAGCGCACCCAGACGCACAGCACCGCGGAGTCATGTGTGTGCGGACTACTGCCTTCGGCCTACACTGCGGTCACCAGGTCCCCCAATTCAAATTGAGTCTTGATTTATTTATGGCGCAGTCCAGTAGGCAAAAACAACAGTTGATGGACAGAATGCAGAACAATGTCATACATTCACCCCAGTACAGAGATCTGGGCCTAAATCCATCGTTTTTTGCTCACCATGCCATTCCAGTTTGAACCCAGCCATATGCAAATCAGTCTTGACCCTGTGCCTCATGGGAACAGTCCAGCCCGAACTGCCAAGCCAGGTCCTCCCTGGACTGGAAACAAGCATCCTAGGACCGGTTTCAGGGTTTCACCCCTCTTCAGCCAGGATAGCTTGATTCCAGTGGCATGGAGAGCACGGGACCCACGTCTGGGCATACCCGTCCCACTCGGGGTGACAAATGCAAAAACAACAGTTGATGGACAGAATGCAGAACAATGTCATACATTCACCCCAGTACAGAGATCTGGGCCTAAATCCATCGTTTTTTGCTCACCATGCCATTCCAGTTTGAACCCAGCCATATGCAAATCAGTCTTGACCCTGTGCCTCATGGGAACAGTCCAGCCCGAACTGCCAAGCCAGGTCCTCCCTGGACTGGAAACAAGCATCCTAGGACCGGTTTCGGGGTTTCACCCCTCTTCAGCCAGGATAGCTTGTTTCCAGTGGCATGGAGAGCACGGGACCCACGTCTGGGCATACCCGTCCGACTCGGGGTGACAAATGCAAAAACAACAGTTGATGGACAGAATGCAGAACAATGTCATACATTCACCCCAGTACAGAGATCTGGGCCTAAATCCATCGTTTTTTTGCTCACCATGCCATTCCAGTTTGAACCCAGCCATATGCAAATCAGTCTTGACCCTGTGCCTCATGGGAACAGTCCAGCCCAAACTGCCAAGCCAGGTCCTCCCTGGACTGGAAACAAGCATCCTAGGACCGGTTTCGGGGTTTCACCCCTCTTCAGCCAGGATAGCTTGATTCCAGTGGCATGGAGAGCACGGGACCCACATCTGGGCATACCCGTCCCACTCGCGGTGACAAATGCAAAAACAACAGTTGATGGACAGAATGCAGAACAATGTCATACATTCACCCCAGTACAGAGATCTGGGCTTAAATCCATCGTTTTTTTGCTCACCATGCCATTCCAGTTTGAACCCAGCCATATGCAAATCAGTCTTGACCCTGTGCCTCATGGGAACAGTCCAGCCCGAAACGCCAAGCCAGGTCCTCCCTGGACTGGAAACAAGCATCCTAGGACCGGTTTCGGGGTTTCACCCCTCTTCAGCCAGGATAGCCTGATTCCAGTGGCATGGAGAGCACGGGACCCACGTCTGGGCATACCCGTCCCCCTCGGGGTGACAAATGCAAAAACAACAGTTGATGGACAGAATGCAGAACAATGTCATACATTCTCCCCAGTACAGAGATCTGGGCCTAAATCCATCGTTTTTTGCTCACCATGCCATTCCAGTTTGAACCCAGCCATATGCAAATCAGTCTTGACCCTGTGCCTCATGGGAACAGTCCAGCCCGAACTGCCAAGCCAGGTCCTCCCTGGACTGGAAACAAGCATCCTAGGACCGGTTTCGGGGTTTCACCCCTCTTCAGCCAGGATAGCTTGATTCCAGTGGCATGGAGAGCACGGGACCCACGTCTGGGCATACCCGTCACACTCGGGGTGACAAATGCAAAAACAACAGTTGATGGACAGAATGCAGATCAATGTCATACATTCACCCCAGTACAGAGATCTGGGCCTAAATCCATCGTTTTTTTGCTCACCATGCCATTCCAGTTTGAACCCAGCCATATGCAAATCAGTCTTGACCCTGTGCCTCATGGGAACAGTCCAGCCCGAACTGCCAAGCCAGGTCCTCCCTGGACTGGAAACAAGCATCCTAGGACCGGTTTCGGGGTTTCACCCCTCTTCAGCCAGGATAGCTTGATTCCAGTGGCATGGAGAGCACGGGACCCACGTCTGGGCATACCCGTCCCACTCGGGGTGACAAATGCAAAAACAACAGTTGATGGACAGAATGCAGAACAATGTCATACATTCACCCCAGTACAGAGATCTGGGCCTAAATCCATCGTTTTTGCTCACCATGCCATTCCAGTTTGAACCCAGCCATATGCAAATCAGTCTTGACCCTGTGCCTCATGGGAACAGTCCAGCCCGAACTGCCAAGCCAGGTCCTCCCTGGACTGGAAACAAGCATCCTAGGACCGGTTTCGGGGTTTCACCTCTTCACCCTCTTCAGCCAGGATAGCTTGATTCCAGTGGCAGTCCAGTAGGCAACAGACATTGCTTCCAGTGCGGCCCGCCCGGACGACGCATCATCGCAGGCTGCGCACCCGCTGAGCGCTTCAGGTGCCACTAACTGTGCAGCTCAAGTCAACGCCACGTGGCTGTGGGCCCTTGCTGACCGCTGCCTCCTGCCTACACTGCGGTCAGCAGTGCTCACACATTTCAAATCCAATCCTGAC
Organism: Calotriton arnoldi; assembly: GCA_963921515.1. Taxonomy (NCBI): domain Eukaryota; kingdom Metazoa; phylum Chordata; class Amphibia; order Caudata; family Salamandridae; genus Calotriton; species Calotriton arnoldi. The sequence goes on from CAWUFW010002850.1 coordinate 1,003,334, forward strand.
CTGCAAGGACACGCCATCATCGCTGGCTGCACACCACAAGTCATGGACCCTTTATGTTTGAATCTTGTATGTGTGATTCCAGATCTGGTGCCCCTACCTCAGTGCACTGTAAGTCATGGACCCTTCATGAATGAATCTTGTGTGTGTGATGTCAGATCTGGTGCCCCTACCTCAGTGCACTGCAAGTCATGGACCCTTTATGATTGAATCTGTGTGTGTGATCCGATGATCACTGTTCTAGTTGTTGCCAGCACCAACCACTCCCTGAAGGCTGGCTTACACTCACCCCACACCCATTCAGCACAGGCGTCACTGGACATGTGACCCTGGTAATAAAAAGGGGCCGGGCGCACGTGCCTGTAGCCAGTTCCACTATCTATCTAAGTTTGTCCGTGTGGTCATTATGTATGCATGATGGCCCCAGGCCCTACCACATTACATTGTGCTGTGGACATCGGACGCAACCATGTCACCTTAGGCAGTGGGTAAGACCTTGGACACGTAGCTTTGTCCCCCCCCCTGTAAGTGTAAGCGGAGTGGGCTGGGCCGGCGTACGCCGGTCCTGCGTAGGGGTGTGAAGAATTTGCCCGGGGCTCTGGGCGTGATTCAGTTCTGGCCTGGACAAGGAAGTAACTAATGCTTGTGTCACTGTTGTAGTGTCGGCGCCACCCGGCCCGCAATCGACAATGTTGCAATGTAGCATGCACCCAGAGGGCGGGTTCGCACGAACGGAGAAATGAAGGAGCGCAAGACCACTCGGGGTCTTGGCTCATACATGCCAAGTGTTGTGTGTATCTGTATTGCCGCAGCATGAGCCAAATGCCTAGCCTTAATCGCAGTGCGAGTTCAGCCAGGCATGAAGTCTACATCTGTGTCCGCCCTATCCTTACCATAGGCCTACACTCACGTGGCCGCCCACCTTCAACGGCCAACATCACAGTGTCGTTGTCAGGCTTGTTGACATGCGCAGGCAGGCATGACAATGGTGTGCCGTAGGAGTGCAAGTGATGCAACCGCGCAGCGCACACAAGTAAATAGGCTCAGGGGAGGGAGGAGCAGCTGTGAGGCAACGTAACACACAGTGATGCTGCTCATTTGCCACATGCAAGACATGTCAAACATGAATCCCAAAGTCGCACACATCCCACCCCACCCCCAACAAGGCACATCACATTTCCTGAATGCAAGCAGATGACAAACTAACATTAGGGATGAAAGCTCCTTTGTCTGAACTATCAGGCGGAAGCACATCTGCACCTCCGACCTCGGAATTGCATGTGCCCGGCACCCCCTGACAGATACCATAGCTGCTGATGACGACTCCCACACTAAGCACAGCCCGACGAAAGACCAACGTATACACACACCACACACAGAAGTCCTTGCTTGAAGTTATCTTGCATGGAATGGCCTTCATACTTACTCCCACACCATCCCAGGCGTACAACCGTTGCACACTAAAACAACTCATTGATCCGAGCTGTGGCATTTCATCCACAGAACTGGCGCAGGTCAGAACAGTGTCGCTTCAACCAGAGCCACTAACGCAATGGCAGAACATCCCAGACACATGCACGTATGCTGCGTTTACTGGGGGCACTGCCATTGGCAGTGCTGCGGATCAGTTACCGGCTAAGCTTCCGCCTTGCCAACGTCACCTGCGTTCAGCCTGTGTTGCATTGTCGATCGTGCATATTCGAGTGGTCCATGGATGTCTGCCTATCCAACAGGACGGTAGCTGAACTGGATTTTGACATGTGTGTGCGCCCCCTGTTGGCCCACGACCAGGAGTGTCACCGTGATACACGTTTATGGGATGCCTTGATTCTTGGAATACATGCTGGCAGCTGGACCTGGGAAATTGCACAACTCCTCGTGTGCAGTGACCACATTGAACCGCTCCCCTATTGGGCTGTAGTGCTAATTGGTGAAAGGCGGTGGACGCAGCACATCTGTCCGGACCTGCTAATGGATTGCCTCGCCGTCCTGTTTGATGAAGTCGACAACGACCTCATGTTGGAAATGATAGCCTACGAAGCTGCAATCGCTTTCATGGACGAGTAACTACGTACCTGCAGCCACAACAGATTGGAACCCATTGCACATGTCCCAACACCTTGCTGCATCTTGGAGATCTGGTCACATGTCCCACGACAACAGTGGACATGGCTGCATTCGCCTGGACTCCGAATACATGAGCGGACAACAACACGGGTTAACACACACCTGTGAAAGGTGAGGCACTCCCCCGGAGTGGACAGCGGCGCTTGGCAACGTTCCTCATCCTGACATATTGCTGCATTGGTCTGCATGTTGTGGCACTTATCTTGCCCGTACTTATACGCATATGCTAATAAAGTCTACGCACTTTCACTTGTATTCAACTGTGATGAGTGTTGATTTGAATGACAATGTGTGTCTCACTGCCTATCTGGGTCACGGCCACACATGCGCATTGATAGCATTACCCAGGGAGTACCTTTTTGTGGAATCACTGTCCCTACATTCATCCATACTTTCATACCTGATTGCTCACAGCCATGACACATCTGTGTGAATTAGAATGTTTTATTCACATTCAGTGGAGTGTTGAAGCTGGACCAGTACAGGGCCATGCAAACCCCACTTTACATTGTTGCCCCGTGGAGGGCCAGCCACAGTCCTTTAGGGATTGACAAGTTCATCGGAAGAGGAAGACTTCAGTCCGCAGTGTGATTGCTGTGTCATTGGTAACCAAACAAGATATGGCAGTCCATGTCGAGGTCCAAGGTGAGTGTCGCTGAGTGTATCGGGGGACAGTGGAAGGTGTTATTCCAGGGCATGATGCAGAGGGCAGAACCAAGCTGAAACAGGCCATATGGCGGAGATGAATGCTACCACTTCATTCTTACCACAAAGCCAGATTCATCATCATCTTCGTCCTCTGATGTGTCAGGTGCCTCACATGTGGGTGGTGGTGTTTAGTCTGCATCACTGTGTGGCACTGACACATCAGGGGCGGGAGGTGGAATGTCTGCCGCACTGTGTGGCACTGACACTTCAGGGGGCGGAGATGTGGATGGAGTAGTAGCAGCAGCATTCATCCGCCCCAGGCCTTGTGGCGGCAATGCCATGACGAGGGTCTGGAGGGCATGGAAGATCACAGCTACATCTCGCTGGTGTGCAGCCATGGCAAACATTCTTTGCGCCTGCATCCACTCCAAGCTCTCCATCATTCTCCTTATGTGTCCCAACTTCCGGCTGACATCGCTGGAGCCACTCTGACTAGACAGTTGTTCTTGGCTCAGAGTCATGACTCCAGCGATGTCAGCCATGGATTGTTGGTGAGCATGGAGCGGACAGTGGGTGTCCGTTAGGGACTGTAAGTGGTCCCTGATGGGACTTAGACACCCACGTATGGCATCTAGTTTGGCTGCCATGAGGTAGAACCCCACCCGCAGCTGATCAGCCATCTTCTCCTGGCACCCTAACACACTGCGTTGGAATGCCATGTGTTGGTAGTGGGGGTCCTGGGAGACAGCTGTGGTGGTAGGTGCTTCCTGCTGTGTGGTCTGTGCAGGGGGTGGGGTCTCCTCGATGCAGCTGGGCTGCCCTGCTCCTGGAGGTGGGGTGCCGAAGCTGTCCATGAGCTATTGGAGGGCGTCGGTGTCGATGTTGGGGAGGTCCTCTTCATCATCAGTGCTGAGTTGTTGGGTCTGCTCTGCAGGAGGTGTTGATTCTCCCTCTGCAATGTGAAGGGGAGATGCAGATTGACATTGTGTTCTCATGTATGTTCACGCATTGTACAGGTTTACTAACAGACTGCATGACAATGTACATTGTGACTGTTTGTGAGGAGATGCCTATTTGATGCGGGACAGTTGACATTTCTACACCATCAGGGATGTGAGGTTGTACTTGTACATTGTCATCTCACAGTTTCCTGCTATGCCAAATGCGAATGGGCATTTTCTACACACAAGAGGCAGCAGTTGTGTCCTCTGTTCTGTTGTGAAAGTGTTGCAGTTGTACCACATTGTTGTCAATGTTGAGGTGCTCTGTTTCTTATGTGTGTGTGCTGCATTGTGGGTGTGTTGCCCCTTCAGCTCTGATTTGGCTGGCCCTTATCCCTTTCAGGCGGTGTGCCTTTCACTTCTGTGCTTATACAGTGCTGAGATGTTGCAGACTTGGGTAAATTGGGCTTTGGTCGGAGTTGTGACTCTTGGGCATGGTTTGTCCGCAGATGTTCTATACTTAATTGTGCATGTGTGCCATTGTGCCCATCTCCCCCCGTCCCCCAAGTCCCTGGTCGTTACTCACCCTGTTGCTGTTGGCTCAGGTCATGTTGTGCAGTGTCCGGTCCCCCAACTCCTGCCACCGTCTCCCCAATGATGACTCGGGTCACCATTTCCTCCATCTCATCCAGCTCCTGGTGTGTCGCTGGACTCACACCTCCAGTCTGCATTGCTGCTTTCAGGTTGGCTGCGACTTTAAGCTTGGTTTTGCGCTTCACATCAGTCCAGCGCTTCTTGCAGTCGTCCACTTCCCTTCTCTTCACTCCGACTGCATTCACCTTGGCCAAGATGGACTGCCATATTGTATTTTTAGTTGCCAATGACGCAGTGGAGGTGATGAACAGTTGGTGGTGGTGTTCTATCACCTCCGTAATGAGGATCTGGTTTTCCTGCGTACTGAAACGCGGGTTCCTCTTCTTCTTCTCCTTGCCCTTGCCAGACCCCGAGGTCCCAGGCTGGTCCTCCGTGGGGCTTGTGGGGTTCTGGTTGTACTCTGTACTTGCTCCGGCTACCTCCATGGTGCTTCGCAGTTGTTTGTGTTTTGTTTGTGTTTTTTGTTGCTGCTTTTATAGTGGTTTTTCCCGCCTGACTTGTGGGACTTGCAGGCCTGGCGCTGCTTAACGCTGGATTTTTTATCGCAGTTGGGCCCATCGCAACTTTTTTCACGTTCGGGTTTAGATTTTTATCGCCATCCCGGTAATTTTATCGCGGACATTTGACGCGTTATCGGGATACTATCGCATGTTACCGCCGTGTTGAGAATACGACGTTAACATGGAGTTATTTTCCCGCGATAGACAGCGATATGTCGGCCTTACCGCTGCCGTGAGGGGAACGGCCAACACTGCCACATTCAAGCCGTGAGGGGAACGGCCAACACCAGAGACTACAGCTCCCAGCAGCCCTGAGCCACTGACGCTGCACCCGCGCCCGGAGGCGCGTTAAGAGCATCACCGACCTCCCGCAGCGCGGGACGCTCCTAAGTCGGCCTTACCGCTGCCGTGAGGGGAACGGCCAACACTGCCACATTCATGCCGTGAGGGGAACGGCCAACACCAGAGACTACAGCTCCCAGCAGCCCTTAGCCACTGACGCTGCACCCGTGCCCGGAGGCGCGTTAAGAGCATCACCGACCTCCCGCAGCGCTGGACGCTCCTAAGTCGCCTTACCGCTGCCGTGAGGGGAACGGCCAACACTGCCACATTCAAGCCGTGAGGGGAACGGCCAACACCAGAGACTACAGCTCCCAGCAGCCCTGAGCCACTGACGCTGCACCCACGCCCGGAGGCGCGTTAAGAGCATCACCGACCTCCCGCAGCGCGGGACGCGCGGGCGGGCCCGTCTGCGCCCATCAGCGACCGGAAGAGGCTGGGCTGGGCCTCCTCTCTAAGAGCCATCTTATTTCCAGATCGTGCGGTAAGACTTTTAGACACTGCTCTAGGCTTTTATGCCATCTGATTGGGATTTATAAATTTCAAAGTTTGAATTGCTGTTAGTTTACATATCAAAGAGCATGAGCAAGAGTAAAGGTGTTGCAGGCACCCTAGATGCCTTTATTATCAGGGCAGAATCCCTATTGACGCATGAAATGCAAATGGCAGAGAGGCGCTTGTCATTTGACCCCTCAAACCTCCCAACGCACAAACAAACATGCCCTCTTAATCTGAGTGATTCATCACAACTGCTTCCATCAAGTCCAACAACAACAGTTCAAAATAAGCGACACCTGCTCCGCTAAATTCACCTTCTTCATCTTCAACTACATCATTAGACGATCTTAGTAGACCGGGCATAGCATCCAGACTACGTGCTCCGAAAGTATTAGAAGAGCCTAAGGGGAAAGATCTCCGAGCGAAGCAGAAGCGAGTTCCTGGTCACCCAAAATCTAAAACAAAGAGCGCAGGGGGATCTCGGCCCACGGTCCAATCAACTCTTTATACAGATGACCAAATTGTAATGTTGAAAAATCCGTTAGTACACAGACAGAAGCAGATTCTCCTTTTCTTCCATCAACAATGAAAGAGAGCTCTGGGGATTTAGATCGTGTCTTAACATTGACACTAGAATCGGTTTTTGGATCAATGTTAGCCCAGATCAATGAATTAATGGACAAAAAATTTGGTTTAGTGGATAAAAAATTAGAACAGTTGTATACTATTGTAGGAAACTTGAGAGGTAGTAATGGTATTATCCACTCTGATGCTGTAGAAGGGGCGAGCCAATCAACGCAAAAAGAAGGTCCATTAACTATTAGTCCAGTTGAAATGAGTACTAGGGGAAAGATATGTCTGCGATAAATCCCATGACAAAATTAAGCAATAGGGAGAGAAGCACACGGGGTAGGGCCTGGGAATCCAATGACAAACAAGGGGAGATGCATGACATACGCCCTGTACATGTAGCTTCTAACTTATTGGTAAATTGCATTGGTTCGACTGTAATAAACGGCCCACAAGCTACCAACCCGAAACCAAATATTGATGTTTTGGGCTTGCCACCTGCTTCATGTCCCTATGTATTGATTTTAGCTGGGGTCCCCGCTCTTAAAACCGAGCAGAATGAATCCTGGTCCAGTTTACGGAACAAGACCGTTGATTGGTTGACCAGATTCAAAAATTTTAACCCACGGAATATTAAGGACATTCTCATGGTTCGCAGAGTAGGGTGGGTTGGTGAATCCCCCAAGAATATAGATGGCGATTGTGTAGTAATAAATTTTCGTCGACCTCAGATGGTTCGAAGTTTATTAAATACTCAAGAGAAGATATCTTCCCAAAGTACTTGTATTTGCGCTCTTCCTCTAGGCTATTTTTACAAACCCCCACTTAGGAACACTGTCCATGATGGTGCCTCGATTTTACTTTCAAATAGGTTCCAGGCACTATCTGTTCTAGATGCTTTAGACTGACAACCAACCCCCGTAGAATATGAAATACACCTTCCTGCTATCATCCAGACTAATTGTAGTACGGATCAGACATGTTCTTTAAACATACAGGGCCTAGATGAGATCCAGGGCGCTTTAAACGCTCGTGAGACATTAGAGTCTAATGAACAACTGGGGGCAGATGAGCTAAATGTTCTCCCACTTATTTTTCCAGAGTCCTCCCCTGATTTGACGATTAAATCCTATATGACAAATATAACCAAGCTTAAAAGGGTCAATAGTTTAGACTCAGATACAGAAGTAAAAAAGCAGTCGGAAATACGACTTACTTCGTGGAATATTGCGGGACTTAATAGGAATCTCAGGGACACTGAATGGCTGGAATATATAGAACAAAGTGATATTTGCCTCTTGCAAGAGACTTGGGCACTAGAAACCCCTCATAAAGTTGGGTTTAAGACATTCAGTGTCAATGCTATTCCATCGGCAAGAGGTAGGCCATCAGGGGGGCTTGTCATATGGGTAAGAATTACTCTTGAAATTAACACAACCCAGTTGCATATACCGTCCCAGGACATGGTTGGTGTGAAAATTACCACACAGGATAAAAAAGAAATATACTTAATTAACATTTATAATAGACCAAGCCCAGCTACGAAAGAATCCTTAGTAATAGAGCAACTCGACTCTTTTTTAAACTCAATAGAGCCGAGGGCAATGGTAATTGTAGGGGGTGACTTAAATTGTAAATTCGAACCAGTGGCGGGTTTTGACAACCTCTTTGAAGATGAAGACACAGCAAATAATATCCCCGCTCTAGAAAGTAGCCCGATAGTGCCTTGCACCGTAGCGGTTGCACAAATTATGAAGTTAACATCAGGGCAGGGACTTAGAGCTTGTAATGGCCGCTTACCCTCGGATAGACCAAATGCTTCTACATTTTGTAGAGGTAATTGTCAGAGTAATATAGATTACATACTGGTATCCATTGAGTTCTGGCCTAATGTACATGATTTAATAGTAGATACCAGAACCTAGAGTGATCATCGCCCCCTACACTTGACACTAGTAACTCACCTTTTTTCTGCCACTACCTTGAGTAATGGAGGAAATAACATCTTCATGGATGACATCCTTGTGAGCAATAACCGTCGAGCCCTAAAATGGCCTCACATTTTAGGAAATGACCAGTTTATGACGCAGATCTATAATACTTTTGCAGATATTATCTCCCCCTATATAGACTTACCAGCTGTTGAGTTTCCCCCTACTGGTCGTACACCATGCCCTGGTAGATGCTTTAGCACCGATTGTGAGTAGAATACCTAAGGAGTGTAGCGGAAGAAGAAATGACTTAAATGTAGGAGCTAACCCCTGGTATAATAAGGAGTGCCGTGAAGCAAAAGCTGAACTTATATTGGCAATAAAAAATAATAACATAATGGTCATAAGGGAGAATAGAATTAAATACAAGAGAATTCTTGCCTATGCAAAAAAAACCTGGGATGATAATATTTGGACGGACCTAATTAGTGCAGCTAAGTCCAAAGATCAAGCAGGCTTTTGGCGACTAATAACAAAAGGCAATATGACAGGTAGGGATATTAAGGATCTTTTTCTTGATGCTAATACTTGGGTCGACCACTTCTCCCGCCTTTACGCGGCAGTTGAAACTGAAAAAACATTTACTATTGTAGATTTTGTAACTAGTCCAAATGTTAATTATCTACATTTTAGTTTGGAAGAAACACTGACGGCAGTTGATGCAGTCAAGCCTGGGAAGGCGCCCGGCCCCGACAAAATACCGGGAGATTTGCTGAGGCACGACAGCAGTGTCTGGGGCCCATACATAAATTGCTTATGCAATGCAATAGCCTTAGGTGCACCAATACCTGAATCTTGGAAAGGGGCAGAAATTACTACGATCTTTAAGAAAGGTAATCGTTATGACCCCGCAAACTATCGACCAATTAGCTTAATTGACATTTTACAAAAAAAGTTTGCTAGGCACATTTTAATCAGATTGAACGATTGGCTTGAAGAGAATAGCGTGCACTCAAAATTCCAGGCGGGATTTAGGATTAAAACTAGCACAATCGACCAGGTTTTTAGATTCATATGCTTATGCTGGAAATATATAAATTTAAAAAAGGGCCATTTGTATATTGCTTTCGTAGACCTAAATGCTGCATTCGATCTTATATCTCGAAATTTACTTTGGGAATCGTTGAAATGTCAAGGGGTGCCAGACGAATTACTCGTGCAAATAATAAGATTACACGAGGATAATTTCGCAAAGGTAAGATGGGGCCCGAGGGGCGAACTTACCAAGGCAATCCCTGTGAGAAGGGGTGTACACCAGGGGTGTTTCCTGGCGCCCACCTTATTTTCATTATATGTTAATGATATCCCAAGGTATTTGCTCGGGTGCACACATGATTCGCCTAAGTTGGGGGGGGACCTGGTGCCAGCTCTTTTATTTGCTGACGACACCATACTGATATCACAAACCCCCAAAGGACTACAATGCTTAATGGATTCTTTCCACACATATTGCAATATGAAGGGCCTAAATTCCAGCAAAACTAAGTATATGGCAATAAACCCACATAGATCTTTTAAAAAGAATTTAGCGATTAACAACCAAAAGTTAGAGTATGTGCAAAATTTTAATTATTTGGGTATAACCCTAGACACAAAATTGTCTTGGAAACCACAATTGGAAAAAACAAGATTACCTTGTTTCAAAATTCATTACCGATAATAAAGAGACACGGGAGTAGTATCTTGAAAGCGGTGTCCCCGCCTTGGAGGTATTTAAACATAGAGCACAATCAGCTCTCTCTATGGGGCTGAAATATGGGGGCCCTATTGTAAAAAGAGTTTTGAACTAGGAGAAAACAAATTTTTCAGAAGATTATTAAACCTACCTGTACGAACACCCTTAATTCCCATTGTTATGGACCTAAATGTCAAACGTACAGACCACCACGCTATATTAAGACCTTTACTATTTTGGGTGCGACTCTGGTCAACCATAGAACTGACACACTATAAGGAAGGCCTAGAGGAGATCCTAAAGATTGATCAGAGCAGGAGCATCCCGTGGCTTAAGCATGTTTCTTCTTGGTTTGGGAAATTAGGTCTACTTCATTTTTGGGAAGAACCAACTCAGTTGACATTACTTTCCAGGAAATTGTTAAAATCCACTTTCTGGGCTTATATTCAAAATAGTGTGCTACATAGCTCGGATACTGGTACACTAACAACTAAGTTCCTTCTTTTTAAAGAAGTAGCAAGCTTTGAGTCTTTCATGGATGAAGTACGCCCACAACTAGCCAAATCTTTATATATGAAGTTTAGATATGGTGTGCTACAAATTAATGTGAACACATCAAAATGGGCTAGTAATTGTGATGGAAATAACAACGAGTTCTGTGTATTATGTAAAAATGAAACTAAGGAAAACAACTTACATGTATTAGTCTTCTGTCCTGCATATGGCAAACCCAGGAACAAATGGATCAAACCCATTTGTAGAATCATGAATACTAGGTTTTGCCTAGAGGCGGAAAGAATACTGAAAATAGATACATCCCAAAAATCTTTTTCAGTGTTAGCAGATATTTATTTAATGTGAGTTTCATAAGAGTAAAAGCTGGGTTGAAGTTTTAACGATTTACGAATAGGCGTACTCAAGCCTATGGTTTTAAGTAAGCTATGCACATGCACTTTATGACTTAATGGTGTTACAAGGTAATTTTGTGACATCGTCACTTGCACTAAAATGTATCTGTAGTTTTTAGAAGATCAAGTAAAGAATTGTATTGAAAGGTATAAATAATGGAGGATGAGGCTATCATTGAGTAATGGATACCGATCCAAGTGCCCAATACAAAGATTTTATAAAACAACCAATGCCTAGTTTTTATGTATTTATTATAATATTTATTTTAATTGTCATATTGAGGTTAGGTCATTTTATTGTTTATCCTTACTATTGCCCCTTACCTTGATGAAGTGTTACTGTTAGACCTGGCATCATTGGCACGGGTCTCCCTTCCTCTTTTAGCTTCCTATCTTTTATGTTGGCTGGATTTAGATGCTTTGGGCGCTGTGCCACTGCCAATCAGTGCCACAGCGCGAATGCTCCCTGTGTAAAGATAACTGTATGAATTGGGATAACCACAATTGGCTCGGTTGGTTTACCTGTCAGTCCCTAGTATAAGTGCACTGTGTGTACCCAGAGCTGGTAGACCAAATACTGCTGGTGGGCCTGCAGCGCTGACTTGCGCTACCCACCGAAGCAGCTTTTAAAGTATGTCTGTGTAGCATGTTCTAATAGCGAGTTACCCTCCATTTCCCTGTTTACTATTGTGAGGCTATCCGTTCTCATAGGCCAGAATGGGCAGGCTGAGTATTACATCCCATAATCCTTCCTGCCCCCAGGAACCTGATAGGAAATTCGAATTTGATATGTTTAACCTCAGGACATTGAGATACATCTTTTAGTAAGGATCATTTGCATAGCCCGTGTTCGAAAATGCCTCTGCTAGAAACGAGGTATTTTCTTGCCTAAACTTTCCTGTAGGCTTTGCTAGTGTGTGTATTGGCCGTCTGGTTTTGGAACAGCAGGGCCAGCTGGGTCAGACCTGGCTGGAGAGAGAGATCGGCATTTAGAGTATGGAGAGGGGTGACTCTTTGATCTGAGCAGGGCCGGGCCTGGCAAGGTGAATGATGGCTCCACCTCCCACTGGGTGTCTGATAGCAGACCCCTGGATTCTCAAAGGGCAGGATGTCGCCTCGTAAACCAAGTGCTCCCCGACCCCACCGAACTTGTTCTGGCTGGATTCAGTGATTTGTGACTGTAGAGAACAAAGACTTTTTAGGTATAAAACGCTGCACTGAAACCTTTTTCAAGTGTGTTCCTTCTGGATGTCAAGACGAAACTCTGTCCGAGTGAACAGAGGAAAGGACTTTGAAACTTTCACCAAGCTTGCTGAAGAAACTACCCGAGGGCCTGAATTGAGAGCGCCTCCTGCTGAAGTCTCAGGGACATTAGACTTCACCCCGCCAGCCGTCTGAATTCCTGTGCTAGGGATTCTACTTGCAGGTGAGGCCTCCGTCGAGTAATCCGGAACCTCTAGTTCTACTGTAAGGAACGCGGACTGGTAACCCTTGTTAACTCTGTGTGGGCCGCCGCAGCTAAGAGAGAGCTGCCGCCGCTGAGCGTCCGCCTTAATTTGAACCTTCGGAACCTTCGCTGAATCTGTGTGGGCTGCCGCAGTTAAGAGAGAGCTGTAGACGCTGAGTGCCCGCCATTGTGCCAGCCTGGTCGAGATCATCCTTTGTCCTGTGGGCCGCCGCAGCTAAGAGAGAGCTGTTGCCGCTGAGTGCCCGCACTTGTGTCAGCTGTGCATCATTGTGATTTGTCCTGTGGGCCGCCGCAGCTAAGAGAGAGCTGTGGCCGCTGAGTGCCCGCACTTGTGTCAGCTGTGCATCATCGTGATTCGTCCTGTGGGCCGCCGCAGCTGAGAAAGAGCTGTTGCCGCTGAGTGCCCGCACTTGTGTCAGCTGTGCATCATCGTGATTTGTCCTGTGGGCCGCCGCAGCTAAGAGAGAGCTGCTGCCGCTGAGTGGCCGCACCTTTGCCAACTTTGCCTCATCGTGATTTGTCCTGTGGGCCGCCGCAGCTGCTGCCGCTGAGTGCTCGCACCTTTGCCAACTTTGCATCATCGTGATTTGTCCTGTGGGCCGCCGCAGCTAAGAGAGAGCTGCTGCCGCTGAGTGCCCGCACCTTTGCCAACTTTGCATCATCGTGAGACGTACTGTGGGCCGCCGCAGCTAAGAGAGAGCTGCTGCCGCTGTGAGCCCACCACGGAGCTGCATGACGAGAGTCATCGCCACCACCAGCCCGGGCCGCCGCAGCCGCGTGTTGCTGCCGCTGAGAGCCCGCCTGTCCCCGAGTGCCCGAATCATTGTGAGTGCACGTTGCGGACCACTGCAGTCAAGAGTTGTGGTCACTGGGAGTCCGCCTGTCACCGTCTCCGCTTCTTCGAGAAGCTACGTGCTGTGTCCCCGTCCAACGGCAGGTATCTGGTGCGCAATGGGTCGCGTAGACCCAGGCCTTGAACTCAGTCAGTGCCACGTTCTGGTGAATACGTTATTGCCTTTTTAAGTCCCTACTGATTTACGTGCATTGTGACTGGTTAAAACGCTTTTGAGAGTCTCGTGCTAAACCTTAGACAAAGATACTATTTTTCTATACCTACTTGAGTTGTGTCCTTTTGTGGTGTCATTACTGCATTATTGTGCATGGTCATAAATGCTTCACACACTGCCTCTGAGATAGGCCTAACTGCTCGTGCTACGTTACCACAGGGTTGAGCAGGGGTTATCAAAGGGGGTAGCCCACTTGCCCTGACTTAGGAAGAAGGGTCCCTATTTGGACACTGGCGCCAGCCATTGCCAACTAGAGACCCCCATTTCTAACATTGGCGGTCAGCGGTGAGGATCAGGACTTGCATTTATGATCCACGTACAATAACTGGTAGACACCACTAGTGAGTACAGACCAAAGCGCAGCCACGCACGGGTTTTTTTTCCCTCTTCGAATTTCTTTTTGGTTGGTTGTTCTAGTATTGAATTGTTGATCGCAGCCATGAGTACTGCTAATATGGAAAGGCCAACATCCAATGCTTCGGAGGATCTCACCTTTTGCCAACTTTGCATCATCGTGAGTCGTCCTGTGGACCACCGCAGCTAAGAGAGAGCTGCTGCCGCTGTGAGCCCACCACGGATCTGCACGACGAGAGTCATCGCCACCACCAGCCAGGGCCGCCGCAGCCGCGTGCTGCTGCCGCTGAGAGCCCGCCTGTCCCAGAGTACCCGAATCATTGTGAGTGCACGTTGCGGACCACTGCAGTCAAGAGTTGTGGTCGCTGGGAGTCCGCCTGTCACCGTCTCCGCTTCTTCGGGAAGCTACGTGCTGTGTCCCCGTCCAACGGCAGGTATCTGGTGTGCAACGGGTCGCGTAGACACAGGCCTTGAACTCAGTCAGTGCCACGTTCTGGTGAATACGTTATTGCCTTTTTAAGTCCCTACTGATTTACGTGCATTGTGACTGGTTAAAACGCTTTTGAGAGTCTCGTGCTAAACCTTAGACAAAGATACTATTTTTCTATACCTACTTGAGTTGTGTCCTTTTGTGGTGTCATTACTGCATTATTGTGCATGGTCATAAATGCTTCACACACTGCCTCTGAGATAGGCCTAACTGCTCGTGCTACGTTACCACAGGGTTGAGCAGGGGTTATCAAAGGGGTAGCCCACTTGCCCTGACTTAGGAAGAAGGGTCCCTATTTGGACACTGGCGCCAGCCATTGCCAACTAGAGACCCCCATTTCTAACATTGGCGGTCAGCGGTGAGGATCAGGACTTGCATTTATGATCCACGTACAATAACTGGTAGACACCACTAGTGAGTACAGACCAAAGCGCAGCCACGCACGGGTTTTTTTTCCCTCTTCGAATTTCTTTTTGGTTGGTTGTTCTAGTATTGAATTGTTGATCGCAGCCATGAGTACTGCTAATATGGAAAGGCCAACATCCAATGCTTCGGAGGATCTCACCTTTGAGGAGGAAAGATTAGATACCTATACTGCCAGACAGCTGAAGTCATTTTGTAAGCAATTCGCAGTCCCCGTGATAGGTCTCTCTAGGAAGGAGGAGTACCAGAAGGCGCTGAAAGCCTGGTGGGAAGCGAGAGAGTCCGCTGGGGATGAGGAAGAGAATGCTGGAGGGCAGCAGGATGATGCAGTAGAGGGGGGGAGATAGAACACCCTCCAATCCAGGTACTAGTTTATCCCAAAGGAGCCTGACCCCAGAAGAGCTGGAGGACAGGGAGAGAGATAGGAGGCATAGTTTGGAGATGGCTAAATTGGAAGTTCAGAAGGACCTTGAGAGTAAGAAGTTAGACATTGAGAAGAATCGATTGTCAATTGAACTTGAGAAAATGAGAATGGAGCATGAGAGAATGTTGAGGGAGATAGAGATCAGGGCGAGGAGTGTCCCGGTCTCCCCCTTTGGTGGCAGCATACCTTTAGTAACTCCTGAGAGTAGAGTTTATATTCCTAAGGATGTCATTAAGGATTTTCACGAGAGTGAGGATATTGGGCAATGGTTTGCCGCATATGAGATAGCAATGGTGTCCCACCGGGTCCCTGAGAAGGATTGGGGAGCGGGATTGTGGGGGCGCTTTGTGAGTGATGGTAGGGATACCCTGTTGGACCTGCCTGAGGAGAGCAGGATGGTGTATGCCCATATGAAAGAAGCTTTGATGACCCGTTATGGTTTGACCCCAGAAATGTAAAGGCAGAGGTTTAGGACCTGTAAGAAGTTAGAGGGTACCACCTGGGTTGAATATGTGTCTTTTTTCTGCAGAGCAATGGATCGCTGGGTAAAGGGTAGCAAAGTGGAAACTTTCGAGCAATTGTATGATTTGTTTGCGTGGGAGCATTTTTCTAGTAACTGTTTTCCAGAGCTACGCCAGCACCTGATTGATAGCAAGCTGACTAACCCTAGGAAGCTTGCTGAGGAGACGGACCGCTGGGTGAACACCCAGGTCCGCAAAGGTTTTGTGGGAGACTTCGCCAGAGGTGGGCAGGGTCCCCAGCAAAGAAGTGGGGGGGACAAGGGTAAGCCGAGGGAGTTCCAGAGAGGGCCCCAAAGTAATTCCCAAGGGAACCAAGCAGTGGTGTCCCAGCCTCCCCTGAGAAGAAGCCAGTGTCCCCGACAGGTAGGCCTGTTCAGAGGGGGCCACTCACTTGTTTCAGGTGTGGTCAAGTGGGCCACCGGTATTATGATCCCCAGTGTCCCCAGAGGGACCCCAATGCATCCCCTCGTGCACCACCCCGTGCACCATCCCGCCAGATAGCCAGTGTAGCCCTGGGGGGGGGGAGGTAGAGGTCCAAGGTGGTTGGGATCCCGTAGAGTTAACCCTTGTCTCGCTAGGAGACTTTGAGAAGGTCCCTAACCCCACACTGCCTAATAACACTAAGAAGTACCGGCAGTGGGTGACCATCAATGGCCATAGGGTGGAGGCTCTCAGGGACACCGGAGCTATTGTGACTGCTGTCAGCTCCCGGTTGGTGTCCAAAGAGCAGGTTGTCCCCCATGCATTCTGCCCCGTAGTGTCAGCAGACAACTCAGAGAGCCAGTGTGAAGTGGCTCAGGTTCCCTTCGAGTGGGGGGGGGGGTCTCAGGAACTCTTCAAGTGGCTGTGAGGCCCGCCATGCCTGTAGACTGTCTGTTGGGCAATGATCTAGAGAACTCCCCGTGGGCTACGGTGGAGAGAAAGTCTCATTTGGAAATGTTGGGTCTGCCTGAGTGGGTGTGTGCGACTACTCGGTCCATGACAGCTCAGAAGGATGTTCAGGAGGGTCTGGAGCCTGAAAGTATGACCCAGGCCCCTGCCTTAAAAAGAAGGGGTAGGGGGCACGGGAAACCGGCCCCCGCGGTTCCCATGGTCTCGGAGGGAGCAGACCTTGAGGGGGATGCCCTGGAACCTACAGGGGAACAAGTGGCTGAACTGGGGGACCTACTGGAGCTGACCCATTGGCAGCAGGAAGGGGGGCCCTTCAGGGAGGAATTTTGCGAGCAACAGAGAACCTGCCCTTCTCTTGAGGGGGTGCGGCGACAGGCCACCGCCCAGGCAGCAGGTGATCAGACAGGGTCACATTGGATCTATTGGGAGAATGACCTCCTTTACAGTGAGCCTAAGGTTGCTGAGCCTGGGTCAGCCCGTGTGCTGGTGGTACCCCAGCGCTTCAGGACCTTCCTACTGGGGTTGGCTCATGATGTGCCACTGGCCGGACATCTGGGGCAGACCAAGACCTTTGAGAGGCTGGTCACCCACTTCTATTGGCCCCAGATGCGCAGGAGCTCAGATGCTCACTGCAGGACGTGTGAGACTTGCCAGGCAAGTGGGAAGAGTGGGGGGAAGATTAAGGCCCCACTACAGCCCTTTCCCGTTGTGAGCACCCCATTCGAGAGAGTGGGCATTGATATTGTGGGGCCTCTGGATCCCAAGACAGCCATGGGCAACAGGTTCATCCTGGTCTTGGTGGACCATGCCACCAGGTACCCTGAGGCCATCCCGCTCAGGACAGTGACGGCCCCCGTGGTGGGACGGGCACTAATGGGGATTTTCTCCCGTGTGGTATTCCCCAGAGAGGTGGTGTCCGATAGGGGAACTAACTTCATCTCCAAATACATGAAGTCTCTGTGGGAGGAGTGTGGGGTAACATATAAGTTCACCACTCCTTACCACCCCCAGGGTAATGGGCTGGTTGAGAGATTCAACCGGACCCTTAAGGGCATGATTATGGGCCTAGGTGAGCCCATGAGGCGTAAGTGGGATGTCCTCTTGCCATGCCTGTTGTTTGCTTACCGTGAGGTGCCACAGAAGTCCTTAGGGTTCAGTCCCTCTGAGCTGCTCTATGGTCACCCGTTAAGAGGGCCTCTGAGTCTGGTCAAGGAAGGCTGGGAGCAATCTCCCAGGAAACCTCCCCAGGATGTGTTTAGTTACATGCTGGCCTTCAGGAACCAGACTCGGCGTTTCAGGAAACTTGCTGAGGCAAACCTGGAAGCCAGCCAGGAAGAGATGAAACGCTGGCACGATCAGAATGCCACTCTGATCGAGTTTCAGCCTGGACAGAAGGTTTGGGTCATGGCCCCGGTGGAGCCCTGTGTGCTCCAGGATAGGTGGACCGGCCCTTTGAGGTGGTGGAGCGCAAGAGTCCTGTTACCTACGTGGTGGACTTGCAGTCTCCCAGGAACCCCTTGCGGGTCCTGCATGTTAACCGCCTGAAGCCCCACTTTGAGAGGTCTGAAGTGGGCATGCCTCTGGCCACAGATGCTGGGATGGAGGAGGAGAGCGAGCCCCTTCCTGACCTCCTGTGTGCAATGGAGCGAGATGGGTCAGTGGAGGGTGTGGTCCTCTCCACCACACTGACCCCTGAGCAGCAGGGTGATTGTCGCCAACTGTTGGGGCAATTCAGTGATCTGTTCTCCCTGGTACCTAGTGTCACTGATTGGTGTGTCCATGACGTGGACACTGGGGACAGTCCTCCCATTAAGCACAAGGCTTACTGAGTGACTGACCGGGTAAGGGCCTACATTAAGGATGAGGTTACCAAAATGTTTGCCCTTGGGGTGATTGAGTCCTCTAGCAGCCCTTGGTCCAGCCCAGTGGTCCTGGTACCAAAAGCTGCAGCACCTGGTACCACCCCAGAACTTCGGTTCTGCGTGGACTATCGGGGCCTCAATTCAGTCACGAAGACTGACGCGCACCCCATCCCCAGAGCTGATGAGCTCGTAGATCGGTTAGGGGCTGCAAAATACCTCAGCACATTTGATTTGACGTCTGGGTATTGGCAGATCGTTTGACCGAGGGAGCAAAGGAGAGGTCAGCATTCTCCACACCCGACGGGCACTACCAGTTCCGGGTGATGCCCTTTGGAATGAAGAATGCCCCTGCCACCTTTCAGAGGCTGGTCAACAGGGTGTTGGTTGGGCTGGAAGACTTCAGTGCCGCCTACCTGGACGACATTGCGGTGTTTAGTTCCTCTTGGACGGACCACCTGCGCCACCTCTGGGAGGTATTGATGGCACTGCGGAAGGCAGGCCTCACAATCAAAGCCAGTAAGTGCCAGATTGGGCAGGGTTCTGTAGTGTATTTGGGGCACCAGGTGGGGAGCGGCCAGGAGGCGCCCCTTCTGCCCAAAATTGAAACTATCCTGGCGTGGGAACCCCCCAAGACTCAGACGCAGGTGAGAGCCTTCTTAGGACTCACGGGGTACTACAGGAGGTTTGTCAAGGGATATGGCAACATTGTTGCACCCTTGACTGAGCTGACTTCTAAGAAGTAGCCCAAGAAGGTAAACTGGACTGACACCTGTCAGAACGCTTTTGACGCCCTGAAGACTGCCTTCTGCACCGCACCCGTGCTTCAGGTGCCCGACTTTTCAAAGGAATTTGTTGTCCAGACAGACGCCTCAGAGCATGGTATAGGGGCTGTTCTGTCACAGATCAATGAGGAGGGACTAGACCAACCGGTAGCCTTCCTGAGCAGGAGGTTACTTCCCCGGGAACAGAGGTGGAGTGCAATTGAGCGTGAGGCATTTGCTGTGATCTGGGCGCTGAAGAAGCTGAGACCATATCTGTTTGGGACTCACTTCCGGGTTCAGACAGACCACAGGCCCCTTAGATGGTTGATGCATATGAGGGGTGAGAATCCCAAGTTGTTGAGGTGGTCCATTTCCTACAGGGTATGGATTTCACGGTGGAACACCGCCCTGGTACAGAACACGCCAGTGCTGACGGTCTGTCCAGATTTTTCCGCCTTAGTGATGAGAACTCCCAAGGGGATGGTTAGTTCTCCCCACAATTCAGCTGGAGGGACGCGTGTTAGACCTGGCATCATTGGCACGGGTCTCCCTTCCTCTTTTAGCTTCCTATCTTTTATGTTGGCTGGATTTAGATAGCTCTGGGCGCTGTGCCACTGCCAATCAGTGCCACAGCGCGAATGCTCCCTGTGTAAAGATAACTGTATGAATTGGGATAACCATAATTGGCTCGGTTGATTTACCTGTCAGTCCCTAGTATAAGTGCACTGTGTGTACCCAGGGCTGGTAGACCAAATACTGCTGGTGGGCCTGCAGCGCTGACTTGCGCTACCCACCGAAGCAGCTTTTAAAGTATGTCTGTGTAGCATGTTCTAATAGCGAGTTACCCTCCATTTCCCTGTTTACTATTGTGAGGCTATCCGTTCTCATAGGCCAGAATGGGCAGGCTGAGTATTACATCCCATAATCCTACCTGCCCCCAGGAACCTGATAGGAAATTGAATTTGATATGTTTAAGCTCAGGACATTGAGATACATCTTTTAGTAAGGATCATTTGCATAGCTCCGTGTTCGAAAATGCCTCTGCTAGAAACGAGGTATTTTCTTGCCTTAACTTTCCTGTAGGCTTTGCTAGTGTGTGTATTGGCTGTCTGGTTTTGGAACAGCAGGGCCAGCTGGGTCAGACCTGGCTGGAGAGAGAGATCGGTATTTAGAGTATGGGGAGGGGTGACTCTTTGATCTGAGCAGGGCCGTGCCTGGCAAGGTGAATGATGGCTCCACCTCCCACTGGGCGTCTGATAGCAGACCCCCGGATTCTCAAAGGGCAGGATGTCGCCTCGTAAACCAAGTGCTCGCCGACCCCACCGAACTGGTTCTGGCTGGATTCAGTGATTTGTGACTGTAGAGAACAAAGACTTTTTAGGTATAAAACGCTGCACTGAAACCTTTTTCAAGTGTGTTCCTTCTGGATGTCAAGACGAAACGCTGTCCGAGTGAACAGAGGAAAGGAC
Source organism: Calotriton arnoldi (assembly GCA_963921515.1). NCBI lineage: Eukaryota > Metazoa > Chordata > Amphibia > Caudata > Salamandridae > Calotriton > Calotriton arnoldi. The sequence goes on from CAWUFW010002850.1 coordinate 1,023,912, forward strand.
TTTGAAACTTTCACCAAGCTTGCTGAAGAAACTAACCGAGGGCCTGAATTGAGAGCGCCTCCTGCTGAAGTCTCAGGGACATTAGACTTCACCCCGTCAGCCGTCTGAATTCCTGTGCTAGGGATTCTACTTGCAGGTGAGGCCTCCGTCGAGTAATCCGGAACCTTTAGTTCTACTGTGAGGAACGCGGACTGGTAACCCTTGTTAACTCTGTGTGGGCCGCCGCAGCTAAGAGAGAGCTGCCGCCTCTGAGCGCCCGCCTTAATTTGAACCTTCTGAACCTTCGCTGAATCTGTGTGGGCCGCCGCAGTTAAGAGAGAGCTGTAGCCGCTGAGTGCCCGCCGTTGTGCCAGCCTGGTCGAGATCATCCTTTGTCCTGTGGGCCGCCGCAGCTAAGAGAGAGCTGTTGCCGCTGAGTGCCCACACTTGTGTCAGCTGTGCATCATCGTGATTCGTCCTGTGGGCCGCCGCAGCTAAGAGAGAGCTGTGGCCGCTGAGTGCCCGCACTTGTGTCAGCTGTGCATCATCGTGATTTGTCCTGTGGGCCGCCGCAGCTAAGAGAGAGCTGCTGCCGCTGAGTGCCCGCACCTTTGCCAACTTTGCATCATCGTGAGTCGTCCTGTGGACCACCGCAGCTAAGAGAGAGCTGCTGCCGCTGTGAGCCCACCACGGATCTGCACGACGAGAGTCATCGCCACCACCAGCCAGGGCCGCCGCAGCCGCGTGCTGCTGCCGCTGAGAGCCCGCCTGTCCCAGAGTACCCGAATCATTGTGAGTGCACGTTGCGGACCACTGCAGTCAAGAGTTGTGGTCGCTGGGAGTCCGCCTGTCACCGTCTCCGCTTCTTCGAGAAGCTACGTGCTGTGTCCCCGTCCAACGGCAGGTATCTGGTGTGCAACGGGTCGCGTAGACACAGGCCTTGAACTCAGTCAGTGCCACGTTCAGGTGAATACGTTATTGCCTTTTTAAATCCCTACTGATTTACGTGCATTGTGACTGGTTAAAACGCTTTTGAGAGTCTCGTGCTAAACCTTAGATAAAGATACTATTTTTCTATAACTTCTTGAGTTGTGTCCTTTTGTGGTGTTGTTACTGCCTTATTGTGCATGGTCATAAATGCTTCACACACTGCCTCTGAGATAGGCCTAACTGCTCGTGCTACGTTACCACAGGGTTGAGCAGGGGTTATCAAAGGGGGTAGCCCACTTGCCCTGACTTAGGAAGAAGGGTCCCTATTTGGACATTGGCGCCAGCCATTGCCAACTAGAGACCCCCATTTCTAACAGTTACTAATTGAGGCGAAGCTGTATCAACTGTATTTAAATAATTTGTATGTATGTATGTATGTATCTTTTATGGTTTTATCTGAACCGAAATAAAGAAATTTGAACTTTGTTCTCAGTATTTCAAGCTCTGTCATGCAGATGAAGGGCTGGAAGGTAATACCATCTTCCTTTCAGCATTTTCCCTGTTTGGGCCTCTAAAGACATAGTAGGTCCCATGGCCAGACCCCTGACTTCTTTTTATCCCTCCTGCCCTAAATTTCAATTTCCCCTTCATATTATCTAACCTACAAATCATATTACTTACATTCGTACACCACCCTGCCATATTATCAATACTAGTATCGTGTGTAGCACCAAATAGCCACCATCCTGTTATCACCTGGGTGCTCACTGGCTGACTCCATAGAGTTCCCACCATGGCTACCTGCATCCAGTGCACACCTGTTGTTGCTCCTCGGCAATCCTGGGTATATTCTAAAGGGCAAACACTCTGGCCGCTGGTATTCGATGCTTGAGTATGAATTGCTTGCCTGTTGCGCCTGGGTGGTCTCTAAAAAAATACTTGCACATTTGGGTACATACTGAAACCTGCATGATGCTGTTCATTGATTATGATAACAGACAGTACATGACTTGTAGGAGCTGGGCATTAGGCCTATTTTGTTGTGCGGTGAATTGCCACATTTGTTTGTCTCCTTTGTTTGCCTACACGTCTGATTCTGACCTAGGAGCATGTAACCAAAACATTCAGTGGTGAACTCTTCAGATCATATACCATGGCTGCAAGTACAGAGCAACACCTCTGACTGAGTGTTAGTTAGCATTTACCATGCATGTGTTCCTCCTGTGAATTCCTGTAGATAACTCCTTTGGCCCCCCCAGGGGAGACCATATACATCACTATAGTTGTTTGTGCGGTGCTCCTTCTTACTTCTGAGAGGACTCTTTAAGTAAATTGCCATGCTGCCTGTACCTGGTGTATGCCTGGGTTCTCCCTATTTTCCTTATGGGTAGACTTGAATAAGCACTTACCATTACTGCCTGTAAACTGGGGCCTTACTCTGTTTTCTTCTATGTCACTTCTAAGTTGACTTTTCAGGCCATTTCCTTTAATTACCTGTCTCCAGTACATGCCATTTAGGTTGCCCTCTGTTGCTTTTAGGTAGATTAGAAAAGACATTTACTATGTCTGTACTGTAATCCACTGCATTGCTTTGGGTTTCTGCTGCTGCTGAAATCCAACCAAGAACTGTATCCTTTGCTCTGACTAGGAAGGCAGCACAGTCCATATGTGCTTCTATGTTTGACACTACTTTGTTCCACTTCATGCATAAGCACAACAACACGAGGAAGGCTTTCAATGACTCATCACACACAGCACCAAATCACTTCCAAGGTCACACTCAACCTTAACACAGTGGCGGCCGGCACGGATCGGTCGGGGCGGGGTGGGGAGGCGGAGGGAGGGACAAGGGGTAAATGAGAAATAAAATGAAACTTACCTCCTCGCCACGACCTCCCTCACCACGTCCTTCTCGTCGCGTCTCTCCTCCGGCCGAAACACAGAACAGGAAGCACCCAGGCTGAGTCTCCCCTGAGCTAATCACAATGCTGCAATGCAGCTTGTGATTGGTTTGACCGCCCTGGTACAGCGCTCAGACAGGGACAGGGAGCATGGATATGCAGCCTGGGTGGAGAACATGCTAACATGTTCTCCTAGAGGGCCGGTCAAACATTCATGCGCACTTAGGGAGTGAAAACCACTCCTCCCCTCACCTGCTCTGTCAGCAGAGCAGCCCCACCCGCCCCGCCTCGCAAAGCTGCCACACCCGGAACAGGAAAAAATAAAATGATAATAACTTTCAGTTATTATCATCTTATTTTTCCTTACACGGCTGAAAAGCAGTGGGGCAACGCTCCTCCGCCTTAGCGGAGGAGCAGCCACTGCCTAAATACATTCAAACAGCTAAAGCTATAAATTAATGTAAACCACATGCGTACCATCTCTCAGTTGTCGCTCCTCCACTACACAATTAGGTGCTGCAACCTACATCAGATTAAGAGCACTAATTTGGTCACTCATGCACAAAACTAAAGCACTTCCCACATGGAAGACACTGCAATTCAACAAGCTTCCACCCAACCAAGCCATCTCCAATCATGTACCGTCCAGTCTGTTGGCTGATATGCTTTGGTAACCAACCAATGGTGTGAAGCGCTATATAAAAGCAATTTAAGACAGTTGCAAAATATATTTGCCATGGTGTTGCGGTTGAGATGCTCCTACTATCATTAAAATGGTCTCTCAAGGGACCGAGCCTGGTGGTGTGCTGAGCTGTTGCTGCTTTTTGAGCTCCTTACGGTCATTCCCATTGCTTGACTACGAGCACCTCTACAGCGATAACAGTTGCCACATAGAGTGGTCGGTTCTACGCTACTGAATATGTAGCATTGGAAGTGCTCTTGCTTGAAGTTGGAGAGGATGGCAAGGTGGAACCTGAGTGAAATGGATGTGTAGGAGACACTGGTAGTACCTGTGAAAGAGAAGGGCAGGTGCAGCCTCAGGTGTAGACGCACTGCCAGCAGCCAATGGAGGAAGGGGTAATTCCTAAAATGGCTACTGGATATAGCTTTAAGTGGGATCGGTGCAAACCTGTACAGCTTGACGGGCTGAAGGTGGGAGTGAACAAGGAGTTTTCTGATGCCTTTTTAACAGCAGTATACATCATCTTCAGTGACATAATGTAGACAAAAGTCCAAGTAAGAAGAAAAGGCCCCTTTTCCCAAATTTTCTCTTGCAGGAATATCAGTAAGACAACTGTCAGTGTGATCTGATAGAGGGACAGCCACTATCTTAAACAAACTGGACAAAGTTGAAAAACACTTTCATGTATGACTGCTTAGGCATCACTTGAATATGTTGAGACTAAAATGAAAGGTATGGATATCACAATGAAAGATGTGCGAGCAAAACACATCAAACAGAGGGACAGATGTACAGGCTATATGAAGACATGTCATATAGGCTAAGTTTGAAATATGCAACTGATGTGATGTCAGTGGTAGAAGTAAGTTTCGAGGAACTGGAAAATCAGGCACCCATTTAGCATTAGGGTTTTGGGATACCAGGCTGGTGGGTTTGTGAGAGAAAACAAGGAAGTATTTTTCTGAGTGCCTTCCCACTCGGAGTACTTTGGTAGTACTCTAATCAAGAGTGTGTATTGACTTCTATCTCAGTGACAGGTCTCCCCAGGCAATGTGAATGCAGGTCTGTGATTGTGTTCCATTGTGACATGGACATTCATGACCGTATTCTTAAAAAAGTGGTTCAGATAAAAGCTTTGCAAGTGAAAGGTAGGAGGAGCCTCTTTTTCCCATTTAACAGTTTGGAGATACAGGCTAATACTAAGGCACTCCAGACTGTTGCATTAGAACTACTTGCTTAGGGGTCACATCCTCCCTAATGTAACTGGCAAGGCTAAAGTTGGTAAACAACAACAGAGAGTATCCATAAAGCTACTGGAGTGGTGAACTCTGACTTCTATTTTGTAGTAGCGGTTCCACTATTGAGTTAGGCAATACCATTTGATTCCCCTTCTAGGTATATGGGGCTATTTTGGGGAAGAGGTGGCTTTGCAACACTGGTATAGTGTTGGTATTTTGATGTGGTTTATCCTGTCAATTACACCTCCTGCATTCCTGCAAGACACAGAACTGTATTATTTCTTCATGGCTTTCCCCCTTTCACTTGGATTTTATGTTTCTCTCTTCCCACCCTTTCCTGCCTCTTGTTCCTGTTCCAAAATTAATTTCTAAGTAGGCTTTCTTGGTAATTGAGTAGGCATGTGGCATACTGTTTAATTGCTCATCTGCTTCAGTTCTGGGTTTGTTCAAAACTGCAGAACTGCTGTGTCAGGTTGTATGAGATCTATATCTTGGGCACATTGGGGTGATTATTGTATAATGCCCTGTTCTATTCAAAATTCAAATAAAAATGACTTTACACTGAAACTCCTTTCTGTAGTGCTCCACCTCTCCTTGGAACTGGCTTCACACTGTATAAAATACATATCATAAATAAAAGAGACCTTGATATTCCAAATAGTCAAATCTATGCAACAGGTGCATTAACCCACTGAAAGACATTGCTGGGATTGTAAACCGTGACCTGTATGTTACTCACAGATTACAGACAGGCAGATCCCAGATTCCAGACAGACAGATTACAGACACTAAACCCAAGCAACACAATGATATCATTAGACAGATGCGAGGGACTTCCAAAAAATAAATATTTTTTCTTTTCATTATTCCTTCCTACCTCTCATGGCACTCCCACTCCATCCCTGAAAAACGTTCCTTTCACTCTATAACCAGTGCCTCGTATATAGGTCACTGTTAGTTTAGAAATAATCTTAGATTCATCTTAGATTAACATTTAACCTTTCTGTGTGCATTAGTGTTTCTTTCAGGCTGTCCAGAGATTGTTACAAGGACAGGCTATGGCCGCAGCTTTACTCCGACTCCCATCAATTACTGCTGCCATGCCAGGTCAGGCAAAAGAAGATAAGGCAAACCAACCGACACAGTGCTCCACAGATACACCGTGCACGCTGTGCTTCTCCCGCTCCAGTGCAGTCTTGAGTGAGGCAATGGGCTGTGAACTGGATGTAACTAGCACCAAACGCAGCTGAACAGAGCTCCTCAGCTACTGTGATACTACCCTATCTATCCTCATTGCCTGTGGGGAGGCGGTGCGCCATAGTGTCTAGAACACTAAGGAAACAGCAATAGACACCACGTGCAGGGTACACACTCTGAAAAGATTCAAGCAATGTCAACCCCCAGAGTAAAATTTAAACCGTAAACATGCCAGAACAAACGGCTGGCTAATACATAAGGACACATTTAAACTCGTATAAAGGTTCATATAGCAATATACTGGCCCCAGATTTAGGGGGGGGGGCCAGGCACAACTATAGGGGAACCGGACCCTGCTGCCCCCCCCACCCCACCTCGCATGGCTACAGCTGTGCATCCGCCCCATAGCAATGGATAAGGGCATGTCTGCCAGTGCATTTCGAGCATTCGTGCTGGAATTTGCAATATTCTCTGGCGCAGAGACCTTTAATAAAGTCACAGTAGGTTTCTGCCTGACTACCCTGGCCTTTGCCGTATGCCACCCCCTCTTCTCGGGTGAGGCACCCCTGAAACGGCCGATATACTATAGGTAACCTGTTGGCAGTGACAATCATTTTACAGAACTTGGAAGACCTCATCGTGTGTTGCCAAAGGTCAGAGTCGAATTCCCCCCATTGTGCCTCTGGGTCTAGGGTCATGCAAGCAGGAAAATCATTATCCTCCTGGGCCCAAGTATAGCCCCCATAATTGATCTTCCCTTTTCTGATAACATCCATATACTTAAAAAGCAGCACATACCTTTCTGGTTATTTTTCGCAATATACACTGGCATGATACCAGAAAGGCCGCCGTCCAGTTTTCTGTGGTCAACAGCACTTTTTGGCTGCCTCAATACTTCATATTCTTCCCCCTTTGGCCCTCACCTCTCTATGCAGCAGCTTTAGCATCTCAATGTACTCTCCTTTCCATATTCTTTCTTTAGTAGGGAGCATGAGATGCAGTGGCGGCTGGTGACATTTGAAAGTGGTGGGCGTAAAACAATTGTGGTACAGCACTGTAGCGAGCGAGCGTAGCGAGCCAGCCTGAACCATCTACGGGGGCTTTGGGGGGGTTCTCCCCCCAAGAAAATTTTGAAAAAAGAGTGGGCAAATGGTGCATTTTCAAGCAAATTTGAGAAAGCAGGAAGGTTAACAAAGCAATTGTGAATCTGTTCTAACAAAGACAGTGACTGTGACTGCAAAAGGTACAATTCCATAACACAGAAAGGCTGTGTGTAAGGCACTTTGGCTATAAGTGCACCCCAGACTGTTAGGCGCAAAAACAGTTCCTTTTCGTAGAAGGGAGATGAAGTCATTAACATCAGAAAGGGCCCTTGCACACATGCAGGGCTGTCGCACTGTCACGTTTTTGCATACTTAACCAGGTAGCACCCTTTACCTACTACTGCACAAAGCACCAACCCTTCAACACTAATGCACACAGAGCCAGAGCAGGCACTCGGCACTACTCCCGCCCTGTTTTACACAGCGAGTATGGAAATACGCAACTCCCGCTGCTTCACAGATCAGGGGACACCTAAAACTAATGCACACAGGAGGACCAAGGCATTCACTTCAATGTTTTCTATGCACAGGTGTAGAAGCAACGAACGATGCAAAAGCATGTACGCACAGGTAAACAGAGCAGGCAGAACCACACCGACACACGCCTGTACGGACACCCAGAGCATCCACAAAGACAAGGAACCGGAAGACAGGGTACTTCCATGTTTAAACCGGAACGGTGTTCTTAAATATACAAAATACAAGTGCAACTGTGATAGAGTTTGGTTATTTGACTTAAAATGTAAGACATTGGTTACAGCCAGTAGGGCTCATGCGTGTAGCGGTAGGAAACGGAGGGAGATTTGTAGGTGGGAGAGTGAGGAGGCACAGCCACGGAGATATGTAGGTGGGAGAGTGAGGACTGAAGACCATGCTTAAGGCAGCTGTGAGGGACACAGCGCAGTATAGGCTCCCTTCCCCTCCTGTCCCCTCTCTGTCTGCAGCCCCTAGAGGGCCTCAGGTCAACCATCGCCCGCTGTGCCTCTGAATGTACTAGTACTTGCCAACCATAGATTACAGAGTCAGAGATGCTGAGATTCCAGAACAAAACAAAAATGACCCCATCTGCATGGTAAAGAATGGCAACAAAGTCAATAGATCTGGCTTCTGTATACTCGAATGGGCTTTACCTAGATTAAGTAACAGGGAGCACAGCAGCAGACAAAGCTTGGCCAACAGCAAGGAACAGTGCAAGCAGACGCCATTGTGCAAGCTGCGCTCGCTTGCGCTCTCTCTCTCTCTCTCTCTCTCTCACACACACACACACACACACACACACACACACACACACACACACACACACACACACACACACACACACACACACATAAACATACAACAGGTTTAGCATATTCTTCCCTAACACATAGATCGGGGTTACACACACACTACAAGTGACCTAAATTCTTAACAGCAGAAGTGCCTGCAATAGCAGTAAGGGTGCACCATAGGCCTCTGCCAATATACCATATTGTCTCTTATGGTACTCTAAGTAATATCATGATTGGAACACTATACAGCCGACCAATACACCTGCCTTCTAAAAATGCAAAACCCCTTGTTTTCTTTAAATAAGAAAGACCTGTTGAATTTCCACAACAACTATTCGGCTAAGGCTCGCACAATTTTGTTTCAGCTACAGATTAGCCGACAAAAATACAAACATATCTAGTGGTGCCACTCTCTAACTCTGAAGCAAAAAAGATATCTTGAGACAGTTAAACTCAAACTACCTGTGCTTAAAAACTGCTGTGTTCATTCAGCACGCACAGATCAGCACTTTGAGGCCTTCATGTGGAAATGTGTGAGAAAGCCCGGTCTCGGAGCGCTGGAAGATGAAACACTATGATAATGATCGTAAATTATCATAAAATGAAACTGTTCTTGCATCAGGTTGGAACATCGAGTGTTTGCAGGTTTCAGAAAGAGTCTGAAGAGCACGAGGCGGGGAATACACAACATAAAATTGCAGGTGGCTGCTATTACGGAAGATAGGTATTATTAATAATAATATTTTCATAATGCCTAAATAATCAATTCACCAACATTACAACCTACAAATATTGTTTACCAGTTTAAAAAGAAATGAGAGACTCGAACACCCACTCCCTTAAAAATAATCCTAATTTACCACTGTTTATGTTCGTCTTTAGCTGACTAGCTCATCTCTTGGCAAAATACACGAAGACATGTGCAAATCTCAGCTGGCAAACGGTCCAAACACCCCAAATCACCAGTATCACTGCACTAAAAATAAAGTTGTTTACGGTGAGGAGAAAGCCGCCAGTGGTGGAAGTACAGGAGAATGCAGGGGGCAGTGCAAGACTAGATGGCGGAATATACAAGGTATGCAGGAGTGCAAGGTGAGAAAACACTGAATGTACAGTGAGGTTAAAAATACAGGAGAATATAGGAGAGTGAGCACTGATGGCGCGACGAACACTCAGTACAGGGGCGAGTGCACTCAGAGTGAAGGGAGGGATGGTGCAATGCAGGGAATGAGACCATGGACTGATTACGAAATGCACAGTCTTAAGGCAGCTGTGAGGGACACAGCGCAGTATAGGCTCCCTTCCCCTCCTGTCCCCTCTCTGTCTGCAGCCCCTAGAGGGCCTCAGGTCAACCATCGCCCGCTGTGCCTCTGAATGTACTAGTACTTGCCAACCATAGATTACAGAGTCAGAGATGCTGAGATTCCAGAACAAAACAAAAATGACCCCATCTGCATGGTAAAGAATGGCAACAAAGTCAATAGATCTGGCTTCTGTATACTCGAATGGGCTTTACCTAGATTAAGTAACAGGGAGCACAGCAGCAGACAAAGCTTGGCCAACAGCAAGGAACAGTGCAAGCAGACGCCATTGTGCAAGCTGCGCTCGCTTGCGCTCTCTCTCTCTCTCTCTCACACACACACACACACACACACACACACACACACACACACACACACACACACACACACACACACACACACACACACACACACACACACACACACACACACACACACACACACACACACACACAAACATACAACAGGTTTAGCATATTCTTCCCTAACACATAGATCGGGGTTACACACACACTACAAGTGACCTAAATTCTTAACAGCAGAAGTGCCTGCAATAGCAGTAAGGGGGCACCATAGGCCTCTGCCAATATACCATATTGTCTCTTATGGTACTCTAAGTAATATCATGATTGGAACACTATACAGCCGACCAATACACCTGCCTTCTAAAAATGCAAAACCCTATGTTTTCTTTAAATAAGAAAGACCTGTTGAATTTCCACAACAACTATTCGGCTAAGGCTCGCACAATTTTGTTTCAGCTACAGATTAGCCGACAAAAATACAAACATATCTAGTGGTGCCACTCTCTAACTCTGAAGCAAAAAAGATATCTTGAGACAGTTAAACTCAAACTACCTGTGCTTAAAAACTGCTGTGTTCATTCAGCACGCACAGATCAGCACTTTGAGGCCTTCATGTGGAAATGTGTGAGAAAGCCCGGTCTCGGAGCGCTGGAAGATGAAACACTATGATAATGATCGTGAAATTATCATAAAATGAAACTGTTCTTGCATCAGGTTGGAACATCGAGTGTTTGCAGGTTTCAGAAAGAGTCTGAAGAGCACGAGGCGGGGAATACACAACATAAAATTGCAGGTGGCTGCTATTTCGGAAGATAGGTATTATTAATAATAATATTTTCATAATGCCTAAATAATCAATTCACCAACATTACAACCTACAAATATTGTTTACCAGTTTAAAAAGAAATGAGAGACTCGAACTCCCTTAAAAATAATCCTAATTTACCACTGTTTATGTTCGTCTTTAGCTGACTAGCTCATCTCTTGGCAAAATACACGAAGACATGTGCAAATCTCAGCTGGCAAACGGTCCAAACACCCCAAATCACCAGTATCACTGCACTAAAAATAAAGTTGTTTACGGTGAGGAGAAAGCCGCCAGTGGTGGAAGTACAGGAGAATGCAGGGGGGCAGTGCAAGACTAGATGGCGGAATATACAAGGTATGCAGGAGTGCAAGGTGAGAAAACACTGAATGTACAGTGAGGTTAAAAATACAGGAGAATATAGGAGAGTGAGCACTGATGGCGCGACGAACACTCAGTACAGGGGCGAGTGCACTCAGAGTGAAGGGAGGGATGGTGCAATGCAGGGAATGAGACCATGGACTGATTACGAAATGCACAGTCTGTATAGAAGTGCAGGGAAGAGTGCACGGGACCAGGGGTGGGGTTGACGACGGAATGTGCAGCGTTACAAAGGTACAGGAGAGTGCAGGGAGTGATGGGGGAGTACGTAATCTGCACAAAAGTAAAGGATAGTGTAGGAGGGCGAGTGCAGGGACTAGTGAATGAATGCATAGCGTGTACAAAAGGACAGGACAGTACAGGCGGGCGAGTCCAGGGGCCGATGGAGTAATGATGGAGTCATGCATCATCTGTACAGAAGGACAGGACAGTGCAGAAGGGAGAGTGCAGGGCGGAAGTTTGCATGCACAGTATGTCTAGGAGTACAGGAGGGCGTGCACGAGGGTCAGTACAGTGGTGACGGTGGAATGCACAGTGTGAGCATAAGTAGGGGAGAATGCAGGGGGTGAGGGGGAGGGAGTGGTGGAGGGGTGCACGGTGTGTACAGGAGTGCATAGTAAATGCAGGGGTGAGAACAGGGATAGATGGCGGGAGTGAGTAAGTACCATGTGGCAAATCAAGCGACGAAGAAGCATGGCTTGAGTGTGTGAAAACTGAAAAGTTCAGTACCCGAAGGGCTGTGTATCTTTTACGCCTCCCGAGGCAGCACTTTTACCAGCGTAGACAAAACACACGTGGGCGCAGTCAGTGTGGATGTTAAGTATAACAGAACTATGATGACCCTTTGACCGACACGACACAGCCTGTCTGTCACCAAGCTCTACAGACTGGTACCGTCAAGACGACTGGCCTGCCACATGTGATTAAAAAAAACAGACCGAATCAGGCTCGCGTATGGACGGTATGCATGAAGAAATATAGACAAAAATAGTGAACTTACATTAGTGACGAGCAGCGGTGATTCTCTCTCTTCGGTACTGCAGTCTCTGGCCAAAGACGGATGCAGTTGCGGCCTTGTGTGCGCAGCGAGGTGGACTGTGATCCGAGCCACGACGAGCAGTAGGCTGCAGAAATGGCCAATCACTGTGCATGGCTTCACATAAGCCACACAGTGATTGGCCTTCAAGTGCGGCAGTGCTGTGCCACCCACGCGCGGCACTCTCAGCCAATCCAGACGCTGCATTAGCAGTGCCAGGATTGGCTAGAGCAGAGATGCCCCCTGCCCATTAGGAGACCGGGGGACCGGGGGCTGCTGCATGAAGGAAGCAACCCTCGGTCCATCGGCCCTCGCTCTCCTAAGGGGAAGGCAGTAGTGCGCATGTTCGGGCTGGACGTAAAAATGACCATGCCCAAAACCGAACATGCGCACTATTGCTGCGCTCACTGCTTGTTGTCTCCTGTCAGTCACCACCACTGGTAAGTGGGCGTGGCCCGGTCAGGTGCCGGCCCGCCGGAACAGCCGCGCGGCGCGAGTGCGACTCACTCGATTTACTAACTGAACACAACAATCATCAGACATTAGTACTGTACTGTGTAGAGCGAGAACGATGGGCCCTGGGGGCATGTGGCATTAGTGGCAGGTGGGGCAACGCCCCAGCGCCCAAATGGACGCACCGCCACTGATGAGATGCACCCCCAAAGGCGTATACACCCCCATGTAAGGCAGCTTCTTAATCTTCAATTCTTTGCTTTCGGAGTCATCTGCTTTCCCTTAATTTTTCCCCCATGCACTTATGAGTCGCCTTCCTTGGAGCCCCATGTTGCTCCGCTTCTTTCTCTTTGCCTCCTACCGCAGTTGCAGAGACCCCTTGCTTACTATCCTCATGGCCAGCTACTGAGTCAACCTTCTCACCTGCACTGTGGTCCTTCTTGCCTACGCCTGTATCCTTTACATATAAACCTTTCCTCAGGCGGGCCTCCCACTCTCTTGAGGTTCCCTCGCATCTATGCCAATGGACACCATTCTGGCGGTGTTTGCTCCACCTTGCACTTCCTGACCTGGCGCCAAGGTCGGTGCCCGCTCCAGAACCCGCCGCCTCATCAGCTATCCCCTTCGTTCCACTACACCATGTCTATCATGTTGATGCAGAGCACCTGAACTCTGGAAGACACTAAGTACAGACTGATTAACTACCCCCGCCCCAAGTTTCCACCACTTTGACTCCTCCACCTGACGGTCATCATCCTCAAGCAATTCACCTTCTTCCAGACTTTCTTCCTCATAGTCTAACATTGTCAGATCTAATACCTCTGTACCCTCAGCGATTTCGGCATCCTGTCGCCCACCACTGTGCAAGTTGTGCTCTGCTCTAATCTGTGCTGAGGAGCTGTACCTTGCCCTTCCAATCTCTCCGCCGATGAGAGATGACACATCCCATGCTTCCTGCTTCCGGGGGTGCACTGGACCCTCTCGCTGGTTGCACCACCACTGTGCAAGCTGTGCTCTGCTCCAATCTGTGCTGAGGAGCTGTACCTTGCCCTTCCAATCTCTCCGCCGATGAGAGATGACACATCCCATGCTTCCTGCTTCCGGGGGTGCACTGGAACCTCTCGCTGGTTGCACCACCAAGGCCACTCTAGAACTTCTTGAGGCAGTGATCGTGCTGTCCAAAGCTGACATCCAGCTGGCTGCACTGGGCCTTGCCTTTTGTTCTCCTTGGGGCAGTGAAGCCGCACTGTGCTCTTCCGAGTCTGCCACGTCGGTTGAGTGCCCTCCCTGCAAGAAACAAAACAGACCTGGTGTGGTAACTCCCTCCTGCCTCGCGTGGGCTGCTCCCAGATCCGGCAAACAATGCCAACTGACCTGCCCTTCTCTCTGCCTTTTTTGTACTTCGCCTGTCATGACCTGCGCCCCGTCCTGCTAAGGGGCCGTGCCCCTTGAGGTAACCCACCTGCTTCCTTTACACCCGAGGGCACTTGTATCCCCCACTCCAATCTGCTCTGGCATATACCCTCAGAGAGTGTCTCCCTTCCTCGCCTCCCAATCTGCTTCTACCCCAGTCTAACTGATCCTCTCCGGACTCACTCTTCTGTCCCTCTTCCTCCTTGTCGCTCCATTCCAGCATTGCCACCACTAATGATGAGGCCGGGCCCCTAGTGGCCCCCTGTATGGAAGCCTCTGCTGCCCCCTCTTCTTCCCCCACCTTGTCACTAGCCTCCAGGCACCCCCGGCTGCTTTGTCACCTTCCTTGGCATTCTCCTGTTCCCATTTTTCCCTCACCCCTGCAGGCACCCTCTCCAGCCATCCCTTGTCATCTAGGGATACTGGGGTCCAGCGGTCCCCTTCCCACTCACCTGTTCCCTGTCCTGCCACTGTTGTTGCTCCTCTGTGCAGGGGCCTGACCCCTTTCTATTAACTGGGGCTCCTGTATCCCCAAAACTCGGTCCCCCCTCCCCTCTGTCTGCCTCCCAGCTTGCACCTGCTGTCATATGTAGCCCCTCTCCCCAACTAACTACCCTCACCACTTTTTTTTCTGTAATATGCTGCCTCCACGGCCAGCCCATAGCGCCTCCAATCCCCCTCCAAACTGCAGTACGTGCATTTAATGCAGCCACGCCCACCGCCCTCGAGGGCTCTCTCTGGTTCAGAGATGGCTTGCGCTCCAAGCTGGCAGCCCCGGCCTCTTCCCCTTTCCCCGGGGTCTCACACCGGCACATTTTTATTGTGGTCTCATCCCCAGTGGGCCGGTCGGGCTCAGCCTCTGCCCCGTGGCCACATCTTGCTTCCTCAGGTCTCTCTTCTCACTCGTGGCAGCCCCTTTAGCTTACCTTTTTAAGGGCACAGCACGGGAGTCTGGCACGGTGGTGAGCATGTAAATACTGTGGCCGCGACCCACTCAAACGCCCTACGAAACTGGCGGCCTCCTCTCAGCTGGACACCCACCGCTAGGAGATCTAGGTGCCCTGTCTCCAGCAGCCTCATCACAATAAATCCAAAACACAAAACACACCCAAAAAGGCTAATGTCTCCTAATACCAGCCACCATGTCACCAAGACAAAATGGTGGCTGGACTAAGAAAATGGTTGGGTTTATACCCTAGGCTGTCTAATAGCCCATACCACAAGCAGTCGTCAGATAGCTCCTTTTCCCCAATATTAACAGGGGGCAGACCTCCCTGTGGTAAGCTGCCCCCCAAGGCCCCATTCAAGACGCTCTCTGCTGGCTGGGTCTCTGCCTGCCCTGTTAGTCACTTCTGAGTGACACACATAAGTCCAGCAGCAGCACCAGCAGAGCACTAAACTCAGTGCAAAGAGGCAGTGTTAGAGTGTGGGGATGGGTGAGGCAAAACGTGGTTAACAAAGGACTAAATAATTCTCTATGTATTTTTGTTGGTCTTTCACCTTAAGGTAACTACAGATAATAAAAAAAACTCTTTAAATGAACAATGCAAGTTCAAGTTATGGGGTGGGAAATGCACTCTTTTGCATTGAAATTGCTGAACAGTGTTTAACTAGCGAGAAACAGAAGAAAATCTTGGTTGGCAGAGTATGAATAGTGAATGTCTACATAGGGTGCTACGAGGTCCAGTCCTTCAGCAGAGAAAGCAATAAACTAACTGTGCAAATCATTAATTGTATTACAGACAGTAAAAGAAAAGTGCCACACAAAGTGTTAACCATTTTGCTGTAGAAAGTTACTCTTACGTTCATAGAAATCATGGAAATGTGACACAAAAGCAATTTAAAAACTTGGCAGCTCTGTTGGAAGAGGAAGTATGAGAGTCTTATAATACTACTCGTAGCTAGTAATAGAGCTAGGTTTAAGGCCTCTTTCTGATTTCTTTAGTAAACTCCTGTGTGGGAGACGGGACTCCTCAAATATGTCAGGACTACTAGTACGATGGACAATGTGATTCAGGGTAATGAGGATAACTGAGAAATAATTATGTTTGCAGGAAAGTAGGATCTGCTTTCATGGTCACCCCCACTTTTTGCTGGTGTCATTAGGTTTTTCTGACTAGTCTGACTGGGACCCTGCTAATCAGGACCCCAGTCTCTGTGCTTCTTCCCTAAATTAGACACGGTGAGTTCTGAGGTACACTCCAGATTGGCTACTGGTGTACCCTTGTAAGTCCCTAGTATATGGCACTAAGGTAACCAGAGCACAGGTACACCAAGGGTCTCCCATGGGCTGAAGCATGTATTATGCCACCCATGAGAGACCACTCAAATTGTGACTACAGGCCTGCCATTGCAGCCTGTGTAAGCTGGTGCTAGCAGCACTTATGACAGATATGTTTCCTTATATCTGAGGTCACTGCACTTAAAACCTATAAGTCACCCCTAAGGCAGGCCTTTCAATCCTGAAGGCAGGGTGCTCGGTTCTAAATGTGAGGGTGCCCCTGCATGAGCTGGACACCCCTAAAACCTTCGGAGTCCATTCTCCTGGGTTGTAAGTGCATCAGCCATTACGATACATAGAGTGGTCATGCGTCATTACACGATGACCATCTCTAAATTGGCTGTAACAAACCCTGTCGTGTTTGGTATCAAACATGTTGGAATCGTACCCCCACACCATAAACGGTGTGGGAGGTATGATTCCATGCACAGTAAAGCTGCTCCGGGAGGCCCTCAGTGCTTCAGGTACCAGTCTTCTAGACCCAGACAGCTAATTATAGCTGCTGCCAACCAGAGACATGATTCTGCCCTCCTGCGGCTGAGCCAAGCTCGAGCAGAGGAAGGCAGGACAATAGGTATCCTGTCACAGGGAGATGTGACCACCTCCCAGACAGGACATAGTCTACTGTGTACAGGGTGGGGGCACTTGCCAGCACCACTGCGATTGCTAGAAGGGCACATTTGGTGCCCTCCTTTTTTTCTTTGCAGATTTATATAGCGCGAACTCGACATGAAGGTATTGGAGCGCTATACATGAGCACCAGTTACGTTACACAAGGACACATTCATGTTTTTGGTAGGCACAGGGAGATTAAGTGATTTGCCCAGAATCATAGGATGCGGAGTCGACCCCGAGGCTTGAACCTTGGTTTCCCAGCACCAAAGTCGTCAGTCTAGCCGTAAGACCACATCCTCTTCTTGGTGCCCTCCTTGCATATTCCAGTCCAAACCAGTTCAGGGAGCCGTTGGCTCCTGCTCTGGCGCGAAACTTGCACGAAACTGGACAAAGGACATGGGAGTAACCTCCCCACTGTCAAGCCCCTCCTCTGGGAGGGACACCGGAATCGTTCCAACCTGTTCCTTAGGGTACTTAAGGGCTTACCTGTGGGTGGGTCGCTAGATTCGTCGTGGGACAACATTCAGATCACATACCACTTCAAATTCAACCATCTGGGCACTCTGGACCTCACTGGACTTCACGTTGGGAACTGAGACTGCAACTGGGAAGACTCCTGCTGCTCCTGGTCTCGTTGCCCTGCAAGTCTGATGCAACGTCTGTGCCTGTGCAGCTTCTTCACAGGGCTTATGGACTTCCAAGACACTGGAAGGAATCTCCCTTGGAGTGAAGGAGTCACTCCCCTGCATCTGCAGGCACAGCAACGCAGCTGACCGGTCTGCTGATCCTGGGCTCCCACGGACTCTGAAAGGCTTAGCAACACAGGTGGTGGTTCTGCAACTCCCCCAAAGCCTGCAGTGTCTTTTTACCGAGTTTGAAGCCAGTATTCCTCATCAGAACCGCGGGAACAGAACCACGTTGACTTGTCGTTGCCAACGCTCGTTGACTCTCTCCTCCAGAGATCTTCGGGCTCCAAGAAGCTCCAACCTCAAGCATCTCCTGCAGCCAAGATCTTCGCCTGCATCACACCCTTTGCACTGTGGGCTTTGCTTCTTTGGTGAGCTGCTCGAGGTCCTCTTGCGACTCCTGTGCATTCGGCCCATGGGTCCTCTCGAGGGTCTTCTTTGGCTTCGGTGGGCTCCCCTGCTTGCTTGGGGCCTGCTCTGACTTACCTGCTCGTGGTGACTTGGACCTTGTGGGTCCCGACACTGCACCTTTTTCATCAACTACGTTAGTTGCCATTGCCAAGGCTTGTGGGTGCCCCTGCCGGACACTGACCCCTTGGCTCCTGGCATCCGACGTGGGACAGCTTGTGCATGGCTCCTGGTCCTCCTCTGAGTTGCCTGGTCCGTACAGCTGCAACTTCAAGGACACTGTCAACTCTCCTGCATCTCCAACATCGGTGGGCATTTGTCTTCCGTGCCTCCTGGTCACTCCTGAGTGGCATAAACTCTGTCCCCGCTGCTTGCAGGTACTTCTCACCTTGAATCCAACTTTGGGTTCCACCAGAAACTTTCACCTTCTTCGCCAGCGGCATCTTCCTGAAATCCTCCATTGTTGTCTACGGCGGTTTCCGACATCACTTTGCACCTATGCACCGGGCTTCCCTGGTGTAGGTATCCTGGTTCCTGGGGTATCCACGGGTGGGGTGACTCTCCAGCCTTCCATCTTCCACAGGGTTTCTTCAGACCCGCTGGGAAGGGTCCTTCTTTAAAATTGCAACCCGACTTACCTATTGACTAACATTGAGCACGCAGTCGTGTTCCCACTCTGCACACGACCTCTGTGGGGTTCCTAGATACTCACCTTGAGTGGTTCCTTGGGTCCCCGGTTCTTCTACGTCTTCTGGAACCATTCTTGACTTATGTCGTGGTTCACATTCCACTATTTTAGTATATGGTTTGTTCTCCCCCTGGAGACCACTGTGTATTCTGTGCTATTTAGGAATTCTATTGCCAAAGTATTGTGTGCATTGTGCATATATCTCCGGGTAGGAGATATTGTATTGTGTTAGTGAGTGTTAATAATAAATACATATTTTTATAACTACACTGTGTGGTTCTTTTTCACTTAACCTATACTATAAGATTAAGTACTGGTAAAACAAGCTGCATTACACTCCTTCTGTACTAAGCCTGAAGGCTGCTCTCCAAAGCTACCACTTAGAGAGCTTTCTAATGTTGCCTAAGACCACTAAAATCACTACAAGGGTGTGGATTAGTGCAGGGTGCTACACTTACATAAGTGAGCCCCAATATACTAAGCGAGCCTGCCATAAAGTTCATTACTTAGGGTTCAGAGATGATTTGGGGGTAAGAGCAGAGGCATCACTGCCTTCTTTGTAAAGCAACAGACCGTTGTTTCAAATACATCTCTGTGTGGATTATTGGCACCAGGCAAAAGTGTACACAAACCCAAACTTCTAAATAATGCACGCCAAGTCATGTTAAGGAGTTTGTGAAGGTAGCACAGAAAAGGCAAAATATGAAAAGAACATTATTTTTGTGTTCTCGCCAGACGCCAGGTTGCATCGTTGCTACTCACACACTCCGGTCTAGCTGAAGCTGCTGCTCTCTCGACCATGTTACCATCTGTCGTTAGATCCTCGGTACAAACACTAAGCGAATCTTTCTCCGTCCTGCCGACGACCATTGATGTGATTCCACATAATTTTGCACAAATGTTCATTATGGAGGAATTGGGTCACTTGCAGGTGCATTCACTCCTTGTATCTAAGAGCAGCTAATTATGTCTATAGATCTGGCAGGGGATGGAAAGTCACACCCTGAGCCCCAGGTTCATAGGAATGTGCCTCAAAGAGGCAAATAGTAATTACCTCCTCGTCCGTCTTTCCATCCCATCCCTTAACAATGAGCAACTTGTCTGCTCTTCAAAAGCCTATTACCTAGCAAAGTTGAATACTTCCCCCAATATGGCACCGAATACCTGGCCCAGCATGCATAAAGAGGGAAGTGCGTCATCCCCACATCCTGTTCTTTTTTTCTGCATGCTGCAGACCGGTTGCTTAATTGAGTGGGGTAAGTTCTTTTTTATTGTATATGTTTAGCGGCTTGCTTTAGCAGCCGCACTGTTTTTCTTCTGTTTGGCATGTACGCCCTGCTCAGCGGGCGTTTGCTCTTGCCGGCGGGTGGCGGCACTGAGCATCCTGGTGCCCGTTCTCATCCCCCACAGCCAGGAGTTGTAGCTCAGAGGCAGCGTCGGGGACGGTGTCTTGTTTGGTGTGGCAGACCCCTCCTTTGCAAAGGATCGAGTCCCGCCACCGGCAGCAAAGTGTTGGTTTGTCTTTTGCCTCGGTCTTGATAACTCCTTATAGGCAGGGGTTCAAGTCGCACTCTTGGATTCAGCAGTGTTCTTATTGCGGCCACTGTGGACAGGCTTGCTCAGTAAGTTAACAGCTCACCTGAGGACATTGTGATGGGACTTGTCACGAGTTCATTTCCTAGCGAGGCCTCACTAGTAGGCCTGGGCGGAAAACTACGCTACGCTCGCGTAGTTTGCGCAACTACGCGCTACGCGAATTGCACGTAGCACAGTGCAAAAACGCGTAGCGGGCATTTTTTGCTTGCTCGCGGTCCTCAACGTCAAGTTGGCGACCGCAAGCGAGCAAAATGACATCCCGGCGATACTTTTTCCTCGTTCGCGATCAGCAACATCAAGTTGCCGATCGCGAGCGTGGAAAATAAACCTCCCGGCGAGATTCTCAACGCGGGGAGGTCAGGTTTCTCATTGCGAGTGGTCGCGTATGCTCGCGACCGCTCGCACTGGCAGAAAACGACCGCTTGCACTGTGCAAGATGCCGTTTGCAATGATTGCACAATGCGGACAAGCATTCGGCACTGTGCAATCATTGCGAACAGCATTTCCTACCGCACTACGCAGTTCTCGTAGTGCTACCCGTAGCTCGCGTAGTGCGAAGTGCACTTCGCGTAGCTACACGTAGCGCTACTACGCGAACTACGCCCAGGGTTACTCACTAGGAAGCTGATGCCTTTGAACACATTTCAGTGCACTATATAAATACAAGCAATTACCACTATTTGAACGTTAGGAGTCCACCCAGGTTGATTTGGTTTCTGGCTCCTTTCCTGCCAGGGCTCCTTGTTTGGTGATTTTTCAATACAGGAGCTGATTGTCTCTCTCTGCTAGGGCATTGCCACTGTTGTGCCCTTCGCCCTGCGATAGCGGGCAGGGCTTGCTGGTTGGAGTCCTCTGTGGGCAAGCGCTTTTTTGTGCGCTACTTTTTCCTGATCGTTCCTGCCCGCGTCAACCTGCCTCGGTGGGAGGGGCTGGCACCCACGCATTCTTACACAGTGTTTTAGCGATATGTTTGGTGTCCCCGCCCCCTGTTGCTCTGCATAAGAGAGCATGGCTTGGGGTCTCCGGGTTTGGCTCCTTCGCGTACCTCGCCCGCACCGCTTGGCGTTTGTGGGCAGGGCTTGGGGGGTCTCTGCATACTATTTGCCCTGCTGTAGTGGGCATGTTGGTTGTTTGCTTCTCGCCGGGGCTCGCACTACAGTCTTGTGGCGAGGGGGCTGCGTTTGCTCAGGCCTGATTTGTTTATCCCGCATGTTGTATGGGGGTTACATTGGGTTGGCTCCGCCCCTGGTCTGACCTCTCCGGGTGCCTTGTTGTGGTACGGGAGGTCGCCTTTGCTACCTCGTATTTTTGGCACACCGCTTCGACTCTCTGCATGTCCTGTGTTCTTCTGGGAGAATCTGGTCTCCATTTCAACTATTACTGTGTTCAGAATGTTCAAGAGGGCCTTCCTGAGCACTTGCTGATGAGATAAGGAAGAATTGTGTGCACATTGTCCAACCGTAGAAAGTACCAATGAATCTGTAAATTGGCAGTTGAGAGCTCTCCTTCTTTTTGGTCCATGGTTAACATGCACAGCTTCATTTAACACATTATAAACAGAAGGGCAATACTGCATGCATTATTTTCAGGGCACTAAGTGTGGACTGCAGAACTTCCATTGCAGAAGACAAATGTGTTTGTTGAGTCTTGATAATTAAAATAAACAAGATCAGAAAGGGCATGTTTAAAATGAAAACAAACGATTTTACATTAGGTTTTATTCATGGGTCGCATCCGAGGACTCACAGCACAATCCGATAAAAAAGTAGCTGCAGGGATCAGGCAAGGTGCACGGCTGCAGCAGGATTCATTCTGTCCTCAGGGGTTGGAAAGCAAAGGTGAGGTCCACAGAGAAGCAGTCGCAGCAGGATGGAGCCCCCAAATGTCAGTAAAGGTTGATCTGGAGCTGTAACAACCAGAGCAACTGGAAATCCAATTCACCTGATGTGAAGGGGTGAAAGGATTTAGTCCCCTCGCCTTGCCCCTAATGTATCTGCACTAGTGAGTGGAGATAAAGCCCACCTCTCTAAAAAGGAGATGCTTGATTGAATCTCCTTCAAGACAGAGACCCCGAGACCCAATTACACAACTACAGTAATAGTAAACAGGAATTGGAAAAACACCACAACGTTCGTCCTATTACACAGAAGAAGCTGGAGGAATTTAACAGATGCATTTTGTATTGGCTTTCTTGTTGTAACTGGAAGGCCAAGGGTCATGTTTTCGTGGTCCTGGCCCACCCACTGAACCGGGCCTAGTATAGCTTAGAGTACTGAATTTTAATCTTGCTAATTCTGTCCCCACCCACAAAGCAGGACATCTGTTGGACCCAATCTTTTCTAATTTAAAATCATTGGAATGGGCTCCTCCTGTGCCATTAATATGGTCAAATCACTATGCGGTTCCGTTTTTGGTCCGTATAGGTCATGTCTCGGCCAGAGCAGGGGAGGGGGGGGGTCTTACACTAAGTCTAGGGCATGGGCGTGACTAGATACCTCAGGTCTCAATAGGCAACTGAGGAACACATTGCCTAGACTACATTAACTGGTTGAGTTAGACCAGCCAATGACTGAGACCTGGATGAGGGAGGCGCTGGATATAGTCTTGCCAGCCAGAGTTAGTTGCCTAGTTAAGTCTCACCCTCCAGCAACTTGGTTCACAGGGGCTTTCCAGGTGGAGAAGTCAAGGTGTAAAGGTCTGGAGAGATCACTATGAGGATAAGAAGATCATACATAAAATTGCCTTGAGAAATTACTATGGTCTTTGCAGAGCAGTGCCTGCTAAATTTTACTCACATCAAATTACTGCTGCCCAAAATTGCCCAAAAACTCTTTTTAGAGTGGTGAAGGAACTTTTTGATCCCAATAAGATCATACTACAGCCGGTCATACCTCAGTCTCAGTGTGGGGAATTGTCATGGTTCTTCATAAAAAAGGTGGCAGATATCCAGGCTTCTGTTACCAAGAACCAGACTGGGTCAATCTCGGTACTAGTTGGCCCTAAATTGAATTGCTGGGACACTTTGGACCTATCCACGTTTCTGTCATTATTGATGTTCATTAGATCAGGCTCTCCAGAAGATCTTTTTCCCAAAGTCAAGCTTAGTTCCCAAGAGCTGTACATTTTGCAAGTATTAGTGGGACTTCTGAACACATCCCTCATTCAAGGGAAGATCCCTCAGACATGGAAACATGCCTTGGTTTGGCCCCTCTTGACGAAAAAGAATCTAGACTGTAAGAATTGGTCTAATTATAGACCAATTTCAATGCTCCCCATCATGGCAAAATTAATGGAGAAGCATGTCAATAGGCAACTCTCCAATTTTATGGAGACACATGGATACCTCCACCTCTCTCAATCGGGGATTAGGATAGGACACAGCACCGAATCCGCCCCTCTAGGAGTCACAGAACATCTTAGAAGTCTCCTGGGCAAGGGTGAGATGGCCATGCTGATTCTTCTTGATCTTAGTGCAGCATTTTATACTGTGTCTCATGCCTCTCTCGTAGAGAGGTTAGTCGAGATGGGCATACAGAGAATGGCCCTCACGTGGCTGATATCTTTCCTGGAAGACCGGTCTTTTCAGGTGATTTCAGCCTCAGCTTTCTTTGAGCAGCATACTCTTAATTCAGGAGTTCCTTACGGATCCTCCCCAAGTATTGAACATATATATGCGCCCGCTGGCAGACTTGATAGAGTTGTGGCCTTACGTTATTCTCATATGCTGATGACGCGCAAATCATCTTCTCTTTGTCATCTGCGCAGTACCACAACTCAGAAGCCCTGAACTTCTATCTGTGCATGGCCGCAGACTGGATTATTCACTAAGAATAAACTGAGATAAGATGGAGATATTAGTGTTGGGAAAGAACCTGTCCCTTTGGGGTCCCCAACATTGGCCCAAAATTCTGGGCTCCCAGATTCAGCCACCAAAGTCAAGAACTTGTGGGTTTTGTTGAACGACAAGCTGTCGATGAAGCCTCAGGTGATAAAGGTGGCAGTCACCTGTTTTGCTGTTTTGAAATAGTTGCGTAAAATCATCTGGTTACTATCATTTCCAGCTCAACGGACAGTGATACAGTCACTTACTATGTCAAGATCGGACTATGGTAATGTGCATTACTTGGGGCGTATAATTCTTCCATTAGACGGCTGCAGGTTAATCAGCTGTAGGTGGTTTCAAAATGTAGCAGGTGGTTCAAAATGCAGCGGCGAGGATGCTTTATAGACTCCCAAAACAGACATCTGCAGTGGGTCTTTTACGGGGGCTGCACTGGCTCTCAGTAGAGAAACGAATTTAGCTCATAACGATGTGGTATGTATACAGAGCAATATTGGGGGTGGGTCCACGTTACTTAAAGGAATTCGTCAAATCCTACCATCCGTTCCGCCTTCTTCACTCCAGTGGACTTTCCCTGTGCATTATTCTGACAGTGAAATGTTCTTGCATAGGAGGACGGTTGTTCATCTATCATGGTCCCAAGCTATGGAATGCCCTCCCAGAACAGTTGAACCGATGTCTCTCGCTGACAATCTTTCAAAGACAGTTGAAAACCTGGCTGTTCTGAGGTACTAGTTCTGACTGCACAAGACCTGATATTTAGCGCCGGGAAACCCCAAGCGGGTAGCTGAGTGCTTTATAAATTCCATTATTAATAATAACAATAGCTGGTCACTGTTTCTAGAGACCAGGAGTGGTCTTGGCATTGAACGATAACTCTTGCTTTTAACGGAAATCTGCGGGTATCAATGTTTTAAGGCAGAGCTTGGTGTCCCTCCATTACTCTCGGACTCTGTTTAGTACTCCCCAGGCCCCTCGTAGTCTATTGGCACTGTAGGGATGGCTGTTACTGGCATTTTTTCCAAACATTGCTCTCAGCTAGATTTTGGCATAGGGGTTCTTGATGTACAACTCTGAGCCTTGAGGCAGGACAGTCCCAGAACATGTGTGGTAGCTCATCCAGGAGGACGGCGACTGGACTGAGAGACGGCTCGCATTAACACTATCATGTACTCGTCCCCATCCCTAACCATTACCACCACGAGGCACATCTCATCCACGCTCCAGACCCTGTCCAATAAACTCTAACCACCCTCACAAGGGATACGCCCCTACTTCCCACGGATTACTACCCCCCAGCCCGGCCAACAGGTACTCACACACTTCACCTTGAATCATTACTGCCCTTGTGTACTGAGCCTCTTTCCAACTGCTATCACCCTGGATCACCCCTTCTTTGGGGATGCTGTGCAGTATGGCTAAACACCAGTGGCACAGCTGATAGGGCCCAAAGTCGAGCCAAGATCTATTGGCTTTGCCAATGCTTGTTTCGTTTAAAAAAATGTTTTTTATTGGTATTTGCAACTAAAAAGCAGAACAGGAAAGGCAAATACATTAGCATTTTAGTTGGTTCATGGCAACTCGAGTCTCCCCCAATACCTTCTGCTCCACATCCATCTCACAATGACATAGCAAACACATTACTTTTTGTTCACAAAAGTACGAATTCTGGTGTGCAAGTACCAATCAGCCTGCCGAAGAGGCTCAAATGCAATAGGTCTACACGGAGACCAATCACTCCAGATCTTTTGGTGTTTTTGAGGACATCCTTAGGCCATAAAGACTGGTCTTTCCAGGCTCATACAGTGACTGGTAATTTTCTTCCAGCCCTCTAGGTAGGGGTTTTGGATCCTTTTATCCCTTAGCAGTGTCTCTTTTGGCCACCAATAAACCAGTCCACAATAGTGGCAGTTTGAAAAGGTTGCTATCAAGATCTTTGGTAATATGTAACTGAGTCATTTTGGGGTCACGGAAAGTATCCAACAGAAGCACTGCCCCAAGTGTTGAAAGCACCCCCTCCTCAAATGTAGTCCCCACTGTGCAACTCCAAACCCTGTGCAGAAGGTCACGACTGTGAGACAAATGCCTAAGGTACAGCAGTGAAGCCACAGGCCTAATTTGCCACAGTCCTTGTCAAGCAAGTTACGTTTGGTGCAGGTAGTGTTTTTTGGGGTTCTTTTTTTAGTACTTTACAAGAGTGTGTTTTCCAGCTCTCTCCCTTGTGTACCCCCCGCTAATCTGTGTTGCTTTTTCACTGTCTGTGTGCTCTTTCCAGCCCTAATCCTCCCCCTGCATTGATTTTTTCACCCTGTGCTTTTCCCTCCAGCTCCACGTTGCACTCTCTCTCATCCATCTCTCCCCCATGTTCCGCTCTCTTTTCTTGATCTCCCCCAACAAGCACCCCCTACGCATACCTTCGCTTTAGCCTTTGGTTTTATCAGGGAATTTCTACTTTTTTTTTAAATGTAAAAGTCATATATTAATTACCCAGTGGCTCTTACCACTGGGTAGGTATAGTTAGGACCATGTTTTCATAGGAAAAGCATTTCTTTGGTTTGCTAATAACTTTGGCACCTTTTGATGAATCTTCATGAAAAAAAGTTCATCCAGCTCTGCTGCTTCCTGGAAAGTTTGGGGTGACCCGTCAAGCGGGAGTCGCCTGCCCTAGTATCAAAGTAAAAAAAAACAAAGCCAGGACCTGGGGGTCAATCAAAATATATATTGGGGAGGGGGTGTGCGAGGTGCCCTCCTCTAGAGCCGATTACAGCCCCAGGGACCCCATCCCTGGCATAATTAATAAAGGGAAGGGAGACATGCGGCCCTCTACTTGGGCCAATTACAGCTGAGGGGACGCAATCCCCCGGTGCCCCACCTAATAATGAAAGGGAATGGGGATGTGCAGCTCCCATCCCCTAGTATGGCCTCGAGGACCCCATCCCCTGGCACAATATTGAAAGGGGAGGGGGCATATGGCCCACCTGAGTTAAATAAAGCCCCGGTCCCCATCTCCCGGGACCCGGCGTAATTATTAAAGGGCAAGGGGGTGGCGTGGCCCCTGTCCCTGAGCCTGTTAATACCATAAGGCCAATTATTTTTTAAAAAAGGCAAGAGGCATGTGCCACACTCCTCCCCATGAGTCTCAAAAGGCCCCAGGGACCCCATCCCTTGGGGTCGGCTATGCTGTGGTGTTCTAGGTGGCACAATCCCAAGACAGAGTTTCCCCGCCTGCAAAAGTGTTGGAAGGGAAAACTTGTCTGCTCCTTTCCGGCGGGAGCTGCAAAAATGCTCCTGTCGGATGGGAGCAGACATATGTTTCCCTGTATGCACTCTTGCGGTCAGGGAAATTGAGGTTACTCCCGCCTGGCAGGAGCAGAGAAAGAACCTGCTTCTGAAGCACCCAGGATGGGTGCATGCAGGGATCAGGTGGGGTCACAGGGGCCCTGAGGATCACCCTGCGGCCCCCTTAGTTGTGGGTGCCCCGGGAAGGCAGCAATATTAGGCCCTGGCGATTGGGTCCCAAGGGCCTGTAAAGGCTTGGGGAGGGGGGCTGTGTGCCCTTCTCCCCTTTTAATGAATGTTGGCCCTGGGGGCTGAGGTCTCCAGGGCAATCCGAGGCTCAAGGAGGAAGGCCATACACCCCCTCTCCATAAAAAAAGAAATAATTTGCCTCAGGGGAAGGGGTCCCTGGGGCCAGCAATGGTTTTGGGAGTGCGGGGCCAAACACCCTCCTCCCGTTTAAATGAAGCTGGGCCCTGGGGAATGGGGTTCCATAGGCCGGTGTTGGCTTGGGGAAGGGGGGCACATGCCTGCTTCCTCTTTAAATGAAGTTCAGCCCCAGGGCATGGAGTCCCGGGGCCAGTATTGGCTATGGAAATGGGCCCACACACCCCCCTCCCCAGGTCATCTGGTCAGCTGTGTGCAGCGCAGGGTTGGCTGACTGTGAGGGGTTAGATGAAGGCCAGGCCCTGGGTCCAATTCCGCACTACAGACAGCTGAAGGCCGTGCGTAGCGCAGGGTTGGCTGCAGGACCTGGCGTGGGGGTTGAATTTACCTACGGTAATAACATTTTACTTTACGTTTAAAAAAAGCCCTGGAAATTCACTGAAAAAACAAAAGTTAAGATAACATTACAGTTCGGAATTGTAATTAAATCTCACTTGACAATAAAATTGTTTTTAGAAATTCACTGAAAAAAACAAAGGCTAAAAGGGCATTGTACTTAGATAAAATGTCAGTTAAAACATACTGTTTTAAACTAACAAAACCACTGACATTCACCAGTTATAGTTACCTCAAGTAACTATAACGTATGCCCTAAAGTAACTATAACTCATGCCCTAGCCATGCACTGCCAATTACCTCCCATATTACATCACTCTTGACATGTTCTATGAAATCACTGATAACATCACTGCAACATCTGAAATGACATAATTGATAACAACACCATGTGTGGCGAGCGCAGTTATAGTTTCTTTAGGGCACGAGTTGTAGTTACTCAAGGTAACTATAACTGATTAATTTTAATCAATCAGTTAGCACTTGTAGAGCATGGCTAATCAGTAATGAGGGTATCCAGGCACTGGGATCCTGCTGCTGTCAGTCGAAGAGCCATGTCTTGAGTCCCTTTCTGAATTCCGTGAGCAAGGATGCTGTTCGGAGGGAGAGGTCATTCCAAGACTTGGTGGTGAGGTAGAAGAAGGAGTGACCTCTGCCATGGCTTCGACACATGGGAGGAGTGTGTGTGTGTGTGTGTGTTAGGGCGGCAAAGCACGGGTATCCAGAGGGTTGGTGAAAGTTCAGGCAGTAATTGATGTATGCAGGTCCTTGATCGTGGAGGGCTTTGTAGGTGTGTCAGCATCTTGAACTGGCATATTTTCTGGACGGGGAGCCAGTGGAGGTTTCTGAGGTAGGGGGCTATGTGGTTCCTTTTGGGGCGGTCCAGGATGAGTCTTTTTGTTGAGTTATTAATGGTCTGGAGTCTCTTTAGGACTTGGGTGGTGATTCCTGCACAGAGTGCGTTGCCGTAGTTGAGTTGGCTGGTGACTAGGGCTTGGGTGACGGTTTTCCTGATGTCGGCAGAGAACCCTCTGAAGAGCTTTCTTAGCATGTGAAGGGTGTGGAAGCAGGCGTAGGCGACTGCGTTGATCTGGTGTTTCATGGTGATTTTGCTGTCTAGGATGATGCCAATGTGTCGGGCGTGATCTGTCGGTGAAGGTATGGGTTTGAGGGGGGGGGGGCATCAGGTGTTGTTCCATGGGGAGGTGTTGTTTACGAAGATCTGTACTTTGGTCTTGCCCGTGTTGAGCTTCAGGCAGTTGGTCTTCATCCAGTCGGCGATGCTCTTCATGCAGTTGTGGAAATTGGTCTTGGTGGAAGACAGATCTTCTAATAGTGGGAGGATGTGCGGGGTGTAGTCCGTGTTGGAGATTATGTTGATGCCATGGGTTCTGACAAGGATGGCCAGGGGCGTCATGTAGATGTTGAGCAGGGTGGGGCTGAGGGATAATCCTTGCGGGATGCAGCAGATGATGCTCTTGGATTCTGATGTGAATGGAGGTAGGCATTGGGTTCATCCTCTGAAGAAGGATGCAATCCATCTGAGGGCATTTCCCTGGATCCCAAGGTGCTGGAGCCTCCCGATGAGGGTGTGGTGGGATACTGTGTTGAACGCTGCTGAGAGGTCGGGAGGATCAGAGAGGCATTGTCACCCCGGTCGAGGAGGGATCTGATGTCATCAGTGGCGGCGATCAGGGTGGTTTCGGTGCTGCGGTTGGTGCGGAAGCCGGTCAGTGATGTGTCCAGCATGTTGTTGTTTTTTTAGGTGTGCAGTGAGTTGTTGGTTGATGGCCTTCTTGAGGACTTTGGCGGGGAAAGGGAGCAGGTAGATGGGTCTGTAGTTTTTTTTTAATATGCTTTCTTGGTTTACTGCAGTGTCAACAAAAACACCATAGCAAAGCTCACCCCACAGACAACAACACAAGATAAATCAAGTCCAGTTCAAGTTCATCTCTATACAGCATCATCTTCAAGCAGCCAGCACACCCATGGGTCTAGCCAAAGACATCCCTCGGTCCTACATCATGAACTCTACCCCAATCCACATGTAACGCACCATAGATCTGCCTTCAGTCAAACCCAGAGACCCAGCCACCCCAATGTATTTTATATTTACGTTCACAGCCTCGCCTCAAAAGACATCCCTCTCCATTATTCTACAATAATCCATACCGCCCAGCCATTCGTGATGTTGAGGAACGGTCCCTGAGCCCCATTTTTTGGCAATATCCTGTTTCACCACCATGCATCCTAGATTGACTAACAGCTTATGGTATCGCATATGATCTGTCTGTCCCCATACACCCAGCAGTGCAAGTCTAGGTTGAATCCCCAGGTGTATCCCCGTTGCTTCTTCCAACGTTTCCTGCACAGCCTCCCAAAAGTTCCCAATTTTAGGACATCCCCAGAGCGTATGGTAGAAAGTGCCCTCCTGGCCACACCCCCTGAGACAATCAGCATCTGTCACCTTGCCCAGTCTACAAAGCAGCATACGTGTGTAATAAATTATATGTAAAATTTTAAGTTGAATGAGGCCGAGAGATGCCGGAATTGCCACCTCCGCCGGAAACATGAGTGCCTCACACCAGTCTTCTTCATCAAGGGCACCACAATCATGCGACCATCAATCTTGCAGGCCTGTCAAAGGGGGTTGTGTATTTCTCATCAAAGTCCCATATGTGAAGGAAATCAGTATGTCTTCTACAGACCCATCCAGCAATCGCATCTCCAGCAGGGCATCCTCCTGCATCTCCATGTGAGAGGGGGGGTGCTGTGCCAAAGAGCCACTAGCATTTGGGCATATTTCAACCATTGCATGGCTGGCATCTGATATTCCACTTGCAAATGAGACCACCCCCATTAGCGTCCCAGACTTTTGCCAAGGGTGAAATAGCAATTTTGTTCTACCCACAAAGCCATTTAAGTCTGTCACTCTTGGGAGCCTGGATCCCTCCCACACTGGTGTTCTCGGGGTCAGTCGAGTGCGCCACTCCAGTCCCTCAGTTAATTTCCTCCAATTCTGAACCACCATTTCCGTAACTGGACACAACACCTGGATTTGTTTACCCCCATAGAGACAGTGTAGGTAGCTTCTATTTCTCATAGCCTGGTGATCCACCTAGAACTCCGGGTCTTATCAGTGGGCATGTGCCCAATGGTTAACCACATTGACCTGCACAGCCTCATAATGCTTACGAATATTCATCAACGGTATACCTCCTTCATATTTCGACCGCTGGAGGGTACCAAGGGCCACTCTCGGGTACCCACCCGCCCATAGCAAGGTACGCATGAGCACATCAAATCTGACAAAGGAGGTATTCTGGGATTCTGTATGGTGAGTTCTGAAGAATGCAGAGGAAATGAGGAAGACACCGCATTTTAAACAGTGCTGCCTTACCCAACAAAGAAATCGGCAAAGACTGCCAGTGTCTTACATCCTGGTCAAAGCGGTCTAGCCGGGGTGCCAAGTTTGCATCATCATATGATTCCAGACCTTTGGCGATTCATATCCTCAGATATTTAAAATTATCCATTTCCATTCTAAGTGCTAGGGCCAGTGGTTTGCCCCAGTCCCAGAAACAGCAATGATTTGTCCCAATTGAGGGCAAACCTGGATACCTCTCGGAAGACACGAAAAATGTCTTGCAGCCTACGAATTGTCGTAGGCACATGGGTCATATATAAAAAATATCATCCGCACACAGAGAAATTCTTTACTCCCTGCGTATCCACCCTTATCTATTCCGCAAGGCCCTCTATCGCCAGCACAAAGAACATCGGTGAAAAAAGGCAGCCCTTCTGCGTGCCTCTATAGAACCGAAATTTTCAGGAGGTGCAGCTATTTACCTTCACCCTCGCCCTGGGTCTATCATAAAGCAGCCCGACCCCTCTCCAGTATTTGGCGCCAAAACCCATTTTCTCCAGGACACCTAAAAAAAACGCCACTTTATGGTGTCGAAGGCCTTATTGGCATCTAGCGATACAATAGTACACCCAATGGGGGAGGAGGTCACCAAGGCCAGCTTGTTGTGGAGTCTACAAAGGTTCAGTGCCGATGAGCGACCAGGCATAAATCCATTCTGATCTAAATGCACCAGTCATCACCACCCTTCACGGTCTGCATCTAACAGGGATATTGGGTAGTAAGCTTTGCATCGGTGTCTGAGCTTACCTGGTTTGGTGACCAGAATTATTGCTTTTAAACGCATTTCTGGCAGGAGTTTCTCTGTCTTAAACGCCTCTTCAAAGGCCACACACAGGTGAGGGGCCGTCCACATACTAAGTTTGCAGAAAAACTCTACTGGAAACCTGTTAGGGCCTGGGGCCTTCCCTGCTTGCATTAGGCTCATAGCGAAAGACACTTCCCTCTCCATTATGACCGCCTCTAAATAAGTAATTTGGTGTGGGTCTAGTCTTCCCATAGGGGAATCTGCTATGAAGCTTAAAATTTCCTGCTCAATAACTATCAGCAGCGATTCTTAAAAACAAGCAAGTCGCAATGCCAGTTCCTCCGCTATATCAAGACTATCCTGTACTACCCCTCCGTCAGACATATGTAGTTCTCTAATAAACATTCTATCCTTTTCCCTGCTCCCTCTCTATGCAAGTAGCTTGCCAGCCTTGTTTCCAGCCTCATACAGGAGTTTCTGTTTCGCGAGATACATTGTCTTAACTAACAAACGATAATCCTCCTTTTTTTAGCTACTGCTCTACTCCCTTCAGAAGTCTGGGAAACCACGTAGACCCTTTCTAGTGCTAACAGGTCACCTTCCAGTGTAGCCAGTCACTGTTGCCTCTTCCTCCAGCCTCCTCTGATAGTAGCCTTATATGCCTCCCATAGGACCACGCTGCTTTGCACCGACTTCAAATTTTCAGCAAAGTAATGTTGGAAGGCCTGCTCCAGGCTCCCAACAGTTTCCGCGTTTGTGAAGCGCCAAGTCTCCATCCACCCCTGGAAGCACGTCCTTCCAAGTGCAACCTTGCTCTCAGTGGTGAGTGGTTGCTAATGCCCCAAGCTAAGTACTCTGCCTCTCCAAAGCTGGGCAAGAAATCGGTTGTTGTGAGAAGGTAATCCAACCATGAATGAACTCTGTGGGAGCCAGAGTAGGAGTAGTATCCCCTTTCCTGCCCATGTAGATCCCGCCAGACATCACACAAACTCAGTGCCTGCACAAAACCCTCCATCCTGTGCCTCATCATCGTCCGTGGAAACTTAGCCGGTGATTATAACCTGCAATGAAGGCGTGGGGTGATTCCAGCAGTGAATGCGGATTCACTGCGGCCATTGTCCTGCTCGCACAGAGATCGGATCTCTGTACCCCTGGATAGCTCTACCCCCGCACCCAGGACGTGGTTGCCCCCGGATCCTCAGAAACCCTGCTGGAATCGCCCTAAGCCTTCATTCCAGGTTATAATCACCGGCTAAGTTTCCACACCAGATCATTCACTGATCTCCCACAGGTTGACATAATTGCCCCTGGATCCCTTGGAACCCTGTTTGAATCACCCCATACTAACCTTCCAGGTTACTGATCAATCGCCTATTAAGTTTCCACGCCAGATCTTTGACCGATCACCCGCAGGTTTAAATCATTGCCCCTTGATCCTTTGGAATCCTGCCAGAATTGCCCCATGCTAACCTTCCAGGTTACGAATTCTTGATCACCCCCTGCGTTTCCACACCAGATCATCTACTGATCTCTGACAGTGGATTCTCCGCTATCTTCCACCTTGCTGGACCTTTAGGGCCGCCCCGAAAAACTCGTTTTTCTGCGTTACTACCCATCAGCACTACTATGACATTAGTGACCATTGCCCTGGTGATGACCTGGAATTGATCAGGTCGAAATGCCGTCGACTACCCAGCACAGAACTTCGGCGCTGTTGCGGTCAATCAATTCAGCCTGAATCATCGAAATACTGACTTTGTACATATCTGTATCATTGACCACTTAATTATTTGTTCTTTCCACCATTCACGCTGTTTTTCACCCCAGTGTCACTGCGCCGTTCACCGTCACTAGCATGTTCAGTGCACACTTGTGTGGTATGGTCACTGTATATAAAACTGTACTGTAGTGCTGTTATAACTACATACAAATAATACTTTACACCTTACAAAATCCCGTTGTGGTCTCCCTTCCGTTGTTCTTCCTTCCTGTGATTTATACTATCATCATAATTGTCCTCTCAAATGACTACCAGTTGAGACATTGTTGCTTTGTTACATACTCCACCCGGTCTCACCTGGGTTAACGGGTTTACTCCTGTATTTTGTTTTCTCACACCTAGCTAATCAGCAGGGATACATGGCTCAGATTCCAATAATCACATATTTAGATACTAGTGGGAGAACACTAGGGCAGCTTGGGTCAGAATGGCTAAGCGACTGAACAAACCCATTTTGTATTCACCAATGATTCCATTAACCTACCACTAAGCCTTCCCAGTGACACATGAAACGGCATGTAGAGCGATGCTTCTGAACTGGCATCAACACTCGGGGAGAGCTATGTTTGGAAAACACATTCATAGACTGGGACACCTTTTTTTCTGAAGCAACAGCATCACAGCTAGATATTTTTCATTACATAAGACTCCGGCATAAATGTTAGGGCTGCTACTCCTAACTTCCCATGTGAACCCCCCATTTTCAATACACTGAATACTCTGCTCTCGGCCACTGGCCCTCAACAACTGGTGT
Source organism: Calotriton arnoldi (assembly GCA_963921515.1). Taxonomy (NCBI): domain Eukaryota; kingdom Metazoa; phylum Chordata; class Amphibia; order Caudata; family Salamandridae; genus Calotriton; species Calotriton arnoldi. The sequence continues at coordinate 1,058,787 of CAWUFW010002850.1, forward strand.
CGATTCTTTGTCACTCAGCCCAGCTGAAGATGCCAGGACTCGCCAGACACGCTCAGCACGATGGGATGCGGAGCTTGAGAATCCCATTACTGACGAACAATGGCTGTACTGCTGTCATCAGACAGAGCATATCTCCTCCAGCAGCAGATTACAAATCATACATTTCAAGTTTTTACACTGTATGTATTAGAACCGGCCAGGTTTCGCCGTTATCGCTTAAAATTTGTTGATAGCTGTGCCCGTTGCGGGGCTGAGGGGGCAGATTTTCTTTATCTGGCCTGGGCTTGCAGGCCAATATGGGCCTTTTGGCAGGAAGTTGAGGATGACCTGGCCCACATGTTAGGACACTCACTTAACCTCCCACTACTTATAGCACTATTGGAATACACAAAAGCGATAGAGGCACACTTCAGGAAATACGTGTCATTCTGTCTCCTACTGGCTAAGCGCAAGGTTGCATGTAAATTGGGTAGAGGTCGTGCTCTGAAATTTAAGGAATGGTTGCATGATCTCACATATGGTAGAGTACAGCTTACCACATATGCAGAGCTACTGCCTCCTAGCTCTAGACCTCTGGATATTTGGGAACCTCTGCAGACCCATTTGATGACCCAAGCGCAGGACGGGATGGGGGCAGGCGTGACACAACCTGCAGGGAACGATCCTCCTGGTGGTGCGGTTTAACATTAAGCCTTGACATGAGCCACACCTGTTGCCCTGGCGGAAGATACTTGAGCTATTTGGGGGACATGAAGGGATGTCAGCAATGTTTTCTCTGATTAAATCTGTGATTTTCCATCACGCCAGTGGTGTTTCGCAGCATACTTATGAAACTGTACATGTATGATGTCCTCTTGGATAATATAATGTGGCACACTATCTAGCAAGAATTAGAATTGACTCACTTGGAACAACTGTACTGATGGACATGAAAAGTGCAAGAATGTCAAAGATTACTGTAATAATGATTGGTGCATGGTTACTGTAGCTATATTTTCTTGTATTTGCACATAAAAACTCAATAAAGTTTTTTTTTTTTTTAAATGTCTCTGTGGTTCTTGATGTCTAACGCCGATTTGATCTGTGCAGCTTTCATCTGTTCCTGGGTCCAAGCGTCCCTGTTACGTCTTCTGTTGTTTCTACGCTTGTTCACCGGGTTTTCCCAGCCATCTCCCATTTCAGAATCTAGCAAGAGGCCCAGACACAGACCCTGCTTTTAAGCCAATCCCAGGCCTCTTGAGGTGTAGCCATGAAATGACCTTTACCACTATGTTCTAGACTCAGTTTTGCTGGATATAGGAGCACATATTTCAGGTTTAGCGGTCGCAGAATCCTTTTCACTGGGACTTCCGCCCCTGTTTTCGGACAAGGGTGGTATAGTCTGGGTACAGGTTGACCTCTTGGCCTTCAATCATCCAGGGCCCATGTTTCCTCACTACTTGGAGTATCACGTACCTATCTCGGAAGGTCATCAGCCGTGCTATATTTGCATGAGGATTCACTTCAGGCAGAGCACGTCTGTCTCCATTGCGGATTGGCCATGCCCCTGGTTTGTAGTTTTTGAGTTTGCTGGGGTCAGCGGAGAGTTTCTTCAAGAGGGGGTCTGACTTCTGCATGTTTCCATTGCTCGAGGAATGTGGCCGAGGAGATGGATGCACTGAGGATGGGGGTGAGTTTGATGTTGATTTCCTTGCTCCTGACGTTGAACCTGTGGTGGGGACAAGGGTCCGTGGGTGCTCCTGAGTGGATGGAGTGCATAATTGCCATATTGTGTCCTGTATGGTGAGCTGTTTCCAAGTGGTGACCGGGGGATTGTCGGTGATGTCCGTTGTCGAGAAGAGGCTATGGTGGTCAGTGGGTTGGGCTTCGAAGTTGCAGTAGATGGTGGATATCTTGTTGTGGAAGTAGTCCGACAGGGTGTTGAAGTCTTCCTGGAATGGGGAGATTGCATTTTCGATGGCTGACAGGCAGAAGAACTCTATGATGATGTTGAAAAGTTCCTTGTAGTGGTTGGAGCTGGCCTCGATGCAGTCTGCCAGGGCCCTTTTATTGTGTCTTTCAGGAGTCTATGGTATTTGTTGAGGGCTGCTTTGAAAGTGGCTCGGTCTGTGGGATCTGTGCTGGTGCGCCATACTCTCTCAAGACTGCTGCCGTTGTGCATCGTGGTCCTGAGTTCTGGAGTGTACTAGCAGGCTTGTTTGGTGAATCTGATGGTTTTGGAGAGCTTGATCGGGGCAACTCTGTCGGCATCTTTGGCGATCCAGGTGGAGAGGTTCTTGACAGGCTGTTCGAGGTTGGTTGCGGAAGTTGGGATGGGTGGTGTTGAGGGCGCCTGTCCATTGAGTTTCTGTCACTTTGGTCCAGCTGCAGTGGGTGTAGCTTGTGGTCTTGGCGGTGGCGCATCGTGCTTACAATGATGAAGTGGCCAATGGCATGGTCGGTCCAGGTGAATTCTGTGACATGGCTGTACCTGATTCTGTCGCTGGCAGTGAAAATTAGGTTCAGCTTGTGGCCTGCGCTGTGGGGAGGTCAGTGACCAGGACGATGTTTCTCATGCTGTCTAGGAGGTTGGAGGTGTTGGCGTCTTGGAAGTCACTGAGGAAGATTATGTGTTTGGAGTCGATGGCGATTCAGTGTTTTTTGAAAGTTTAAAACAGTATGTTTTAACTGACATTTTCACCTAAATATAACGTCCTTTAATCTTTGTTTATTTCAGTGAAAATAAAATCTTTCTCATATATATATTAGGCCCAGTAGAAGGTGGGAAACCGAAATGCGTCGGCCTGGGAAACGTGTTTGTCTGCAGGTTTTTGCACCTAAAATTACTGTCTTATGGATTCTTTATTAAATTGTGGAAAAATAAAGAACTGTGCAACTCACTGAGGATCGTGTCTGGCAAGTTCTGTGCTGCCGTATTGCAGGTCACGAAGGACGACTACGCTTTCTATGTGTATATATATGTGACTATCAGGAGGCATTATGGGATTTGTAGTCCTTTCGGGGATATCAGTGAGCACCGGGCGGCAGGCATTTATGTCGGAATTGCACATAATGTGTGTTATTTAGCTCCCGGGATACTTTATAAATACATTACCACAGTACCTTCTGTTCCTTATTGTATATACTGACATGATCTACAACAGGGTGAACCTTAAGTCAATATTGTTCCCGTTGAAAAAGCCATATGTTAACAACCGGCGGATGTCTCCATTTGATTAATTAATAATGGGGTAATGTGGTCTCGATAGAATGCTTCGAGTGATGTACGCAGCACGTGTCTAATTCATTTTAATATATTTTTAATTTAACGAGGGCAGCATTTTTTTTAGGGTACTGGCGTCCCACTGAGGAATTATATAAATGCACTGTGATTTGTTTATATGACATGCTCTCGGCATAGGCCGGCAATATATCTGTTTTGTGCACAGTCTATAAGGCTCATTACGTACAACTCATGGCATTTGTAGGCTGGTATTGCATTTTGCTGTTATTTATACTATGATGGGCTACTTTACGCATCTTTTTATATACCATGGGATTGCATGTTTTACCAGCCACATTGCCGGTTTTGATATTGTGATGTCAGTTAAAAATAGTAATGGGTTTGCATCAACGTATTGCCAAAACGTAAAAGTATGTCTTTTATTTCTATGTATGCCTCAAAGTGGGAAGTGTTATAAATACTCACATGTGTATGGCGCCAGTTAGATTGACAAAGGCTGCTGCGCAGCCGAAACGCGTCTCTCCAGCCGCGGGGTCGAGGGAGACCTGAGAAAATAAAGAAGCCTTATCCATGCAGCCTCGAGTACATGCCTTCTTCTTCTTTTGGAGCAGGAGTGTTTGTTGGATATTATTGAGCGTCGGCGGTTGACACTATACACGTAACACCAGTCGTTTTGGGCTCGCCCTTCTGACCGCAATCGAAATTGGAGGAGCATGGGAGTGCTATGTGGTAGAGCCCCCAGGGAGTGCGCCGGGAGGATAGTGAGGATGACAGCATTTGGGAGTCAAGGATCCCGGAGCGAGGCGGTTTGTCGACTGCCAGCACGGGGTCTGCGTGTCCCCAGTCTAGAAAAGCCTTGCTCAGGAGACTGGCGCCCCTTGGTGACTGGGCACCGCGGATGCCTACGCAGAAACGGTGAGAACTGCTTGGCATACTGTATTTTTGTTTATTGATCTCCTTCGACCTCGCGATTTGTGCCCATCTTGAAGCTATTTCAGTGCTGCTTTCCTTGAAAGACATTGAGACATCATTTTCCCTTTACGAGATTTTGATTTTTCATCCTTTGGAAATGACTCTTATAGATTGCCGGCTAAGGGTATTCAGGGATCATTTACCATTTGGACACCCACATGGGTTGTGTGCCCAAGGACAGTGATAATTATGTGACTATCAGGAGGCATTATGGGATTTGTAGTCCTTTCGGGGATATCAGTGAGCACCGGGCGGCAGGCATTTATGTCGGAATTGCACATATTATGTGTTATTTAGCTCCCGGGATACTTCATAAATACATTACCATAGTACCTTCTGTTCCTTATTGTATATACTGACATGATCTACAACACGGTGAACCTTAAGTTAATATTGTTCCAGTTGAAAAAGCAATATGTTAACAACCGGCGGATTTGTCTCCATTTGATTCATTAATAATGGGGTAGTGTGGTCTCGATAGAATGCTCCGAGTGATGTACGCAGCACGTGTCTAATTCATTTTAATATATTTTTAATTTAACGAGGGCAGCATTTTTTGAGGGTACTGGCGTCCCACTGAGGAATTATATAAATGCACTGTGATTTGTTTATATGACATGCTCTCGGCATAGGCCGGCAATATATCTGTTTTGTGCACAGTCTATAAGGCTCATTACGTACAACTCATGGCATTTGTAGGCTGGTATTGCATTTTGCTGTTATTTATACTATGATGGGCTACTTTACGCATCTTTTTATATACCATGGGATTGCATGTTTTACCAGCCACATTGCCGGTTTTGATATTGTGATGTCAGTTAAAAATAGTAATGGGTTTGCATCAACGTATTGCCAAAACGTAAAAGTATGTCTTTTATTTCTATGTATGCCTCAAAGTGGGAAGTGTTATAAATACTCACATGTGTATGGCGCCAGTTAGATTGACAAAGGCTGCTGCGCAGCCGAAACGCGTCTCTCCAGCCGCGGGGTCGAGGGAGACCTGAGAAAATAAAGAAGCCTTATCCATGCAGCCTCGAGTACATGCCTTCTTCTTCTTTTGGAGCAGGAGTGATTGTTGGATATTATTGAGCGTCGGCGGTTGACACTATACACGTAACACCAGTCGTTTTGGGCTCGCCCTTCTGACCGCAATCGAAATTGGAGGAGCATGGGAGTGCTATGTGGTAGAGCCCCCAGGGAGTGCGCCGGGAGGAGAGTGAGGATGACAGCATTTGGGAGTCAAGGATCCTGGAGCGAGGCGGTTTGTCGACTGCCAGCACGGGGTCTGCGTGTCCCCAGTCTAGAAAAGCCTTGCTCAGGAGACTGGCGCCCCTTGGTGACTGGGCACCGTGGAGCCTACGCAGAAACGGTGAGGACTGCTTGGCATACTGTATTTTTGTTTATTGATCTCCTTCGACTTCGCGATTTGTGCCCATCTTGAAGCTATTTCAGTGCTGCTTTCCTTGAAAGACATTGAGACATCATTTTCCCTTTACGAGATTTTGATTTTTCATCCTTTGGAAATGACTCTTATAGATTGCCGGCTAAGGGTATGGAGGGATCATTTACCATTTGGACACCCACATGGGTTGTGTGCCCAAGGACAGTGATAATTATGTGACTATCAGGAGGCATTATGGGATTTGTAGTCCTTTCGGGGATATCAGTGAGCACCGGGCAGCAGGCATTTATGTCGGAATTGCACATAATAGGTGTTATTTAGCTCCCGGGATACTTTATAAATACATTACCATAGTACCTTCTGTTCCTTATTGTATATACTGACATGATCTACAACAGGGTGAACCTTAAGTTAATATTGTTCCAGTTGAAAAAGCCATATGTTAACAACCGGCGGATTTGTCTCCATTTGATTAATTAATAATGGGGTAGTGTGGTCTCGATAGAATGCTCCGAGTGATGTACGCAGCACGTGTCTAATTCATTTTAATATATTTTTAATTTAACGAGGGCAGCATTTTTTGAGGGTACTGGCGTCCCACTGAGGAATTATATAAATGCACTGTGATTTGTTTATATGACATGCTCTCGGCATAGGCCGGCAATATATCTGTTTTGTGCAAGTCTATAAGGCTCATTACGTACAACTCATGGCATTTGTAGGCTGGTATTGCATTTTGCTGTTATTTATACTATGATGGGCTACTTTACGCATCTTTTTATATACCATGGGATTGCATGTTTTACCAGCCACATTGCCGGTTTTGATATTGTGATGTCAGTTAAAAATAGTAATGGGTTTGCACCAACGTATTGCCAAAACGTAAAAGTATGTCTTTTATTTCTATGTTTGCCTCAAAGTGGGAAGTGTTATAAATACTCACATGTGAAAGGCGCCAGTTAGATTGACAAAGGCTGCTGCGCAGCCGAAACGCGTCTCTCCAGCCGCGGGGTCGAGGGAGACCTGAGAAAATAAAGAAACCTTATCCATGCAGCCTCAAGTACATGCCTTCTTCTTTTGGAGCAGGAGTGTTTGTTGTGTATATATGTGTATATATATGTGTATATATATATATATATATATATATATATATATATATATATATATATACACATATATACACATATATATACACACACATATATACATATATACACACATATATATATATATCACCCTGTAACCATCTTCTTTTTGTAGCATGCAGTGCTATAGATTCACATACTCTGCATACTCCTGTCATTTAGTGTTGAGCCTAGACATTTGCCAATTGTTTTTCTTCAAAGAAGTCTGAGTCAAAAGACCTTGGGATGGTCCACAATGCACTAGTACACTGGCTCCACCTCAGATTGCTTTCCACTCAGTGGGCGAGTACTGCAAGTGGAGGGCAGTGTCAAAAAGAGAGTGAGTTGTGCATAGTAAAGGGAGTAAGAGGATATAGCCATATCTGTGATAATCCCTGACTTCCGGGGAGGAGGGTGGGTGCATGTGAATTTACAGCAATAACATGCTACAAACAAATGGTTACCAGGTGAGTAACATTTACCGTTCACAGCCTGTATGGCTGTAGAAACACATGGTCTGCAAAGAATTTAAATAGAGTTTCCTGTTTTCAGTTTCTATTTGTTGTGAATTCCTGTTGGAAATGGCCCTTTTTGCAGGGTTATCCCCAAACTTTTTGCTTTTTCCTCCTATTTTTCCCTGACCTGTTTGTGTTGGTTCTAGGACTCTGGGCACTTTACCACTGCTAATCAGTGCTAAAGTGCATATGCTCTCTGTGTAAATTGTGTTATGAATTGGTGTTTCCATAATTGGATGCTTGATTTACTTGTTAGCCCCTAGTAAAGTGCACTGTGTGTGCCAGGGCCGGTGAATCAAATGCTACCCGGGGGCCTGCAGCACTGGTTGTGCCACCCCCATGAGTAGCCGTGAAAACGGTAATTCAGACCTGCCATTGCAGAGTCTGCGCGCAGTTTGTAACTGCCATGTCGACTTGGCCAGTGCACACACTGGCCGGTCCCTAACCTTCCCTTTTCTTACATGTCAGACATCCCTCAGGTAGGCCCAAGGTACCCCTGTGGGCAGGGTGCAATGTATGTGAAAGGTAGGACATGCCCTGATGCGTGTGGCATGTCCTAATAGTGAATTACAGCCAATTTCGCTTTTCACTATTGCAAGGCTACCAGTTCCCCATAGGACAGAATGGGAGGTTTGTTTATAACATCTTATAAACACAACTGGCCCAGGGAATTCGGTAAGAAAATAAAATTTAGTATGCCTGAACTCAGAATCTAAAGATGCATCTTTTAGTGAAGGTGATTTTTACATTCTGCGTTTGAAAATACAATTTTTAGAAAGTGGGTATTTTCTTGCTCAGTCATCCTGTGTGCCTCTGCTAGAATGTGGATTGCCTGTCTGGGTTTTGGATGACAGAAGGCTGGGGGGCCGGAGGGGCTCCAGATAGTCTAGGTGGGTCAGGAAAGGGCTGAATAGACCTGGGCTGCGATGGGGGAAGGGGGAGGAGATTTCCTTGCACCTCAAAGGGACTGGTCTGCCTCTGACAATGCCGTCTCCACCTCCTGCCAGGAAATCACACCAGAGAAGGCAGAACTGGTTCTGGCCGGGCACAGACACCCTCTGCCTGAAAGATCAAAGGATTTTTAGATACAAATACTGGGTCCCAGACCCCTGTACTTCAGAAATCATCTGGAAGAAGAAGACTGCCAAGAAGAAGAGCCGGAGAAGCTGCGAAAAGGAACGACTGCTTTGCTGGGTGCTTTGCTGGGCTGACCTGCAGTGGCTGCTTCTGTCTTGGGCAGTGAAAGGCCTGGACTGGACTTTCTGCAACCTAATTTGTGAGTCTCTCCAAGGGCTTGAGGTAGAGCTTGCCCCCTGTTCACGAAGTCTCAGGAACAGCAAAGACTTCAAGTTCTTCGACCCGCAGCACTGGGGACTGTGTGTTTTGTGCTGCCACCCGAAGAACACCAACTCGACGACGTCTACGACGCCACTGCCGACTCCGTGTCCTGAAGGCACTGCAGAGGGCACCGCCGCAACGCAACCCTGGTCTCACTGACGACGCCTGTTGACGTCACCACCGAGCCGCTGCTTGCACCGCGGCCTGTTGGCACTGCACTCCGCACCTCCTCGCTTCACGCCGAAGCTTTGGCACCGCAGAGGGCACAGCCGCAACGCCGCACCGCAACCCTGGTCTCACCGACGACGCCTGTTGAAGCCGCCACCGAGCCGCTGCTTGCACCGCGACCTGTGGGCACCGCACTCCGCACTGCCTCGCTTCACGCCGAAGCTTTGGCACCGCAGAGGGCACCGCCGCAACGCAACACTGGTCTCACTGACGATGCCTGTTGACGCCGCCACCGAGCCGCTGCTTGCACCGCGACTTGTGGGCACCGCACTCCGCACCGCTTCACGCCAAAGCTTTGGCACCGCCGCAACGCCGCACCGCAACCCTGGTCTCACTGACGATGCCTGTTGACGCCGCCACCGAGCCGCTGCTTGCACCACGACCTGTGGGCACCGCACTCCGCAACGCCTCGCTTCACGCCGAAGCTTTGGCACCGCAGAGGGCACCGCCGCAACGCAACCCTGGTCTCACCGACGCCGCCTGTTGATGCCGCCACCGAGCCGCTGCTTGCACCGCGACCTGTGGGCACCGCACTCCACACCGCCTCACTTCATGCCGAAGCTTGGGCACCGCCGCAACGCCGCACCGCAACCCGGGCCAACCGACGACGCCTGTTGACGCCGCTGCTTGCAAAGCGACCTGTGGGCACCGCCCTCCGCACCGCCTCGCTTCACGCCGAAGCTTCGGCACCGCAGAGGGCACCACTGCAACGCAACCCTGTTGACGCCGCCACCGAGCCGCTGCTCGCACCGCAACCTGTGGGCACCGCACTCCGCACCGCCTTGCTTCACGAGGACGCCTTGGCCTGCCTAACGCCGCCACTTCCCGCCAAAATCAACGCCGCTGCTTGCACCGTGGTTCGAGGGCACCGCTCGTAAATCACACGACGCACCGCCCTCATCTTGCAAGCAGCCATGGCCTGCCGGCGCCATCGACTCCAGCAATGACGACGACGCTGCTTGCACTGTGGCCTGCTAGCACCGTGGCGAGCACCGCCTTCATCTCGCACCGCGACCCTGGTCTCACCGACAATGCTATCTGACGCCACCACCGAGCCGCTGCTCGCACCACGACCTGGGGGGCACCGCACGCCGCACTTCGCACCGCAGCACCCGACGCCTGCCGGCGCCAGCGCTCCTGATTCCACCAGAGAGGAGCTCGACCTACAACGCGAGTGACTTCAAGGGCCTCAACGCCCTGCATTTCTCACAGGTACTGTTTTGCAGGTCTTCCCGACACCGTAGCTGGCCCACGACCCCGCGACCAGCCAGAACTGTTGGATTTGTTCTTCACGACGCCGTGGTAGCCCGGACGGAGCTATCCACATAAGGAACTCTTTTTAATTAGCGTATTTTTGGGACTGTGAACTTTTAAGTATAGTATTGTGGATTTTTATCATTTTTTTGGTCTTGTCTTAATTATATAAAAATATTGGATATTTTTCTAAACTGGTGTGGTGTCTTTTTGTAGTGCGTACACTGTATTACTGTTGGTTATGTGCAAATGCTTTACACACTGCCTCTAAGATAAGCCTGGCTGCTTGTGCCAAGCTACCAAGGGGGTGAGCAGGGGTTATTTTAGAAGTGTAACTCCCCTATCCTGACTAGAGTGGTGGTTTTTGCCTGGCTTTGGCCCACGCCCTAGCCTACCAAAAATCCCATTTCTAACATTGGTTGTCAGCGGTGAGGATAGGACTTGCGTTTGCACTTGACTTACAGTGATTGGTGGGCACTACTACCATATCGCAGACCAATACGTACCACATACTGTTTTTTTGGGTCTATTTTTGCCTTTCCATTGGTTTTGAACTTGAACTTTCCAGTACAACATGCCTGAATCAATTGCATCATCTGTTGCACCCTTGGAAGTGGCCTTCGAGGAGAGGTTAGAAACCTACAATGTGAAGGAATTGAAGGCGATCTGCAAAAACCTCAACATCCAAATCAGGGGCCTCACCAGAAGAGAGGAGCTACAAAAGGCGCTGAGGGCCTGGGTAGCAGACAGACATGCTAGTGAGCTGTCTGGGGATCTTGGCATGGAGGCAGAGGTGCCTATTCCAAGGGTGGATGTGCTTTTGGGAAGGGGGGCGCCCTCTAAACCAGGCAGCAGCCATTTGTCTGCAGAGGAGCTGGAGGACAGGCGGGAAGCAAGGAGAGTTGCTATGGAACTGGAGAAGCTTAAGTTAGCCATGGAGGAGAAAAGGATGATGTTAGACTATGAGTTTAAAATGAGAGAGCTGGACTGGGAAGCCAGTATGGCTAGGCCCAGCACAGATGGTGGCAGCAAAAGTGTTAGGTCCAGTACTGAGGATGAGGTACACACACACACACCCATTTGGGGCCCTGCTTCAAGGAGGGGATTGACATACACCCGGTGGTTCAGGATTATGAGATTACTCCAGTGGTGCGCAGTGTCCCTGAGGTGGATTGGGGAACGGGCACAGGGGATTCTTTTCCTGGTAGTGGGAGGGACACTCTACTGACTCTAGATGAGAGGTGCAGGGAGAGGGGTTCCCCCATGATAGAAGCCCTAGTAAGTGGTTATGGAGACCAGCCAGAAGAGTATGGGTTAAGAGACAGCACCAGTCAGACACTGTCTCGCCAGTCTTGTGAGAATGATGTGGGGTACTTTTCTGAGGCACTAGATGGTTGGGTGAAGGGTAGTTTGGATAACACCTGTGTGGGGCTGTGTGATTCAATTGTTGGAGAGCATATGTTAAGTCCCTGTTTTCCAGAGCTATGCCAACACCCAGTGGATTGTGAGTTCTCCGACCCCAGGGAGCTTGCACTGGAGGCAGACCTTTTGGTGGATTCCAGAGGGTCTGGTGAAGCATCTGGGGGTGACCCGGAAGGAAGTGGCTTAGGTATTTCCCAACCAAGGGTGGTGGGAAAGGTTTGTGGTAGCCCAGATAGGTCCCGGTGTCGTGGGAAGGGTGTAGGGACTCACGTCCTGTCTCTGCGGAGAAGGAGTGGGAATGGGCTGCGGCCCAAGGTGCCCGAAACCCGGTCCCAGAGCCTGGGTGGTTCCAGGAAGGAACATCCGATGGGGAGCCTAGGCTGTACTGGTAGGCCGTCTGTCGAGGGGGATCTCCTAGTGGCAGGAGAACGTGGAGTGTCTGTAAACAGAGCTCCAGCGGTTCAGGTGTCTGGCGGTGCCGCTCCTAAGTGGAGGGTGCAGACTGAGGGGTGAGAGGGGGATGCGTTCCCCAGTGGGAGAACCAGTGGGTCAGGGGCCAGCCAGAAGGGCTGAGCCTCCTAGGAGTGACCATGGTGACAACACTTCTGTCCTGGGGGATCTTCGCGCACTGTCAGATGGACAGGGGTCAGGAGATCTGCGCCAGGCAGACTGTCATACAACACATGAATCATGTGTTACCCTCAGGGGGGGCATGAGTGCTCCCAAGGAAGTCCTGGTGCGCCGGGCAGGTGCTCAGCCACAGGGGTTAGTCTCTGGGTTGGGAAGCCAGGTTCAGGTCCTGCCTGACCTGGGGAAAGGGAGACTGCTAACCGTGCCCCTACCAGTTTGTCTTTCGGGGGTGCCGCTCCAGGTGGGAGGGTACAGAGCCCCAGGGGGGAGGACCGGGTGTGGGAGAGCCCACCCCAGTTCCTGGTTCAGCCCCAGGGTACAGACCCTGGGCTGGTGTACCAGTTGCAGGATAGCACCCCTGAACTGGTGGGCGAATTGTGCAGGACACCTACCACAGGTGCCCTGACAATTCTGGAAGGGGGTACCGCTCCAGGTGGAAGGGTACAGAACCCCAGGGAAAATGAGAGGGTGTGGGAGAGCCCACCCCAGTCTCCTGTCCAGCCACAGGGTACAGACCCTGGACTGGTGGGCCAGTGTCAGGAGGCCGTACCTGACTTGGCGGGAGAGAGAGTGGAGAAAGGGTGCCAGGCACCTGGGGCCACCGCCCCCCACTCTCTGACGCCACAGCGGTTGGAGTGGCCTGAAAGGCATAAGGCCTGCCTCTCATCACTGACATTTGTCAGTGGCCACTGTGGCTGGCTGTCCTGGTGGACAGGAGTCACAACCTGGGGGTGGGCTGGGCCACACCATTGTGTTGGCCATGTGGGTACTGTCTGCCTGTTGGGACACATCTGTGAGCAAAGTAAGTTTAGGTGCTGCACAGATGGGGTCCACAGGTGAGGAGAAGGGTTCCCCATGGGTCAGCTTAGTGGGCCCTGAGAGTATGGATAGAGGGATCCAACTAGGTTCAGGAAGGCGTAGAACGGGAAGAAAACCCTGCTGTTGCGGGCCAGGTCCCATGTTCTACCGCCCCAAGCAGGGAAGTCCATCGAGGTATGGATTGGTCTCCCCTGGCTTTAGGCTGGAAGGGGTTGTGTTGGAAATGGCCCTTTTTGCAGGGTTATCCCTAAACCTTTTGCCTCCTATTTTTCCCTGACCTGTTTGTGTTGGTTCTAGGACTCTGGGCACTTTACCACTGCTAATCAGTGCTAAAGTGCATATGCTCTCTGTGTAAATTGTATTATGAATTGGTGTTTCCGTAATTGGATGCTTGATTTACTTGTTAGCCCCTAGCAAAGTGCACTGCGTGTGCCAGGGCCGGTGAATCAAATGCTACCCGGGGGCCTGCAGCACTGGTTGTGCCACCCCCATGAGTAGCCCTGAAAACGGTAACTCAGACCTGCCATTGCAGAGTCTGCGCGCAGTTTGTAACTGCCATGTCGACTTGGCCAGTGCACACACTGGCCGGTCCCTAACCTTCCCTTTTCTTACATGTCAGACATCCCTCAGGTAGGCCCAAGGTACCCCTGTGGGCAGGGTGCAATGTATGTGAAAGGTAGGACATGCCCTGGTGTGTGTGGCATGTCCTAATAGTGAATTACAGCCAATTTCGTTTTTCACTATTGCAAGGCTACCAGTTCCCCATAGGACAGAATGGGAGGTTTGTTTATAACATCTTATAAACACAACTGGCCCAGGGAATTCGGTAAGAAAATAAAATTTAGTATGCCTGAACTTAGAATCTAAAGATGCATCTTTTAGTGAAGGTGATTTTTACATTCTGCGTTTGAAAATACCACTTTTAGAAAGTGGGTATTTTCTTGCTCAGTCATCCCGTGTGCCTCTGCTGGAATGTGGATTGCCTGTCTGGGTTTTGGATGACAGAAGGCTGGCGGGCCGGAGGGGCTCCAGATAGTCTAGGTAGGTCAGGAAAGGGCTGAATAGACCTGGGCTGCGATGGGGGAAGGGGGAGGAGATTTCCTTGCACCTCAAAGGGCCTGGTCTGCGTCTGACAATGCCGTCTCCACCTCCTGCCAGGAAATCACACCAGAGAAGGCAGAACTGGTTCTGGCCGGGCACAGACACCCTCTGCCTGAAAGATCAAAGGATTTTTAGATACAAATACTGGGTCCCAGACCCCTGAACTTCAGAACTCATCTGGAACAAGAAGTCTGCCAAGAAGAAGAGCCGGAGAAGCTGCGAAAAGGAACGACTGCTTTGCTGGGTGCTTTGCTGGGCTAACCTGCAGTGGCTGCTTCTGTCTTGGGCAGTGAAAGGCCTGGACTGGACTTTCTGCAACCTAATTTGTGAGTCTCTCCAAGGGCTTGAGGTAGAGCTTGCCCCCTGTTCACAAAGTCTCAGGAACAGCAAAGTCTTCAAGTTCTTCGACCCGCAGCACTGGGGACTGTGTGTTTTGTGCTGCCACCAACTCGACGACGTCTACGACGCCACTGCTGACTCCGTGTCCTGAAGGCACTGCAGAGGGCACCGCCACAATGCCGCACCGCAACCCTGGTCTCACCGACGACACCTGTTGATGCCGCCACCGAGCCGCTGCTTGCACCGCGGCCTGTGGGCACGGCACTCCGCACCGCCTCGCTTCACGCCAAAGCTTTGGCACCGCAGAGGGCACTGCCGCAACGCTGCACCGCGACCCTGGTCTCACCAATGCCTCCGAGCCGCTGCTCGCACCGCGACCTGTGGGCACCGCAATCCGCACTACCTTGCTTCACGAGGACGCCTTGGCCTGCCTGACGCCGCCACTTCCCGCCAAAATCGACGCCGCTGCTTGCACCGTGGTTCGAGGGCACCGCTCGTAAATCACACGACGCACCGCCCTCATCCTGCACCGCAGCCTTGGCCTGCCAGCGCCATCGACTCCAGTTAGTCAGCCGACGACAGCGCTTCAGCAATGACAACGCCGCTGCTTGCACTGTGGCCTGCTAGCACCGTGGCGAGCACCGCCTTCATCTCGCACCGCGACCCTGGTCTCACCGACGACGCCATCTGACGCCGCCACCGAGCCGCTGCTCGCACCGCGACCTGGTGGCACCACACGCCGCACCGCAGCACTGGGGACTGTGTGTTTTGTGCTGCCACCCAAAGAACACCAACTCGACGACGTCTACGACGCCACTGCCGACTCCGTGACCTGAAGGCACTGCAGAGGGCACAGCCGCAACGCAACCCTGGTCTCACTGACGACACCTGTTGACGACGCCACCGAACCGCTGCTTGCACCGCGACCTGTGGGCACCGCACTCCACAACGCCTCGCTTCACGCCGAAGCTTTGGCACCGCAGAGGGCACCGCCGAAACACCGCAACCCTGGTCTCACCGACGACGCCTGTTGACGCCGCCACTGAGCCGCTGCTTGCACGCGACCTGTGGGCACCGCACTCCGCACCGCCTCGCTTCTCGCCGAAGCTTTGGCACCACAGAGGGCACCGTCGCAATGCCGCACCGCGACCCTGGTCTCACCGACGACGCCTGTTGACGCCGCCACAGAACGCTCTGCTCGCACCGCGACCTGTGGGCACCGCACTCTGCACCACCTTGCTTCACGAGGACGCCTTGGCCTGCCTGACGCCGCCACTTCCCGCCGAAATCGACGCCGCTGCTTGCACCGTGGTTCGAGGGCACCGCTCGTAAGTCACACGACGCACCACCCTCATCCTGCACCGCAGTCTTGGCCTGCCGGCGCCATCGACTCCAGTTCGTCAGCCGACGACAGCGCTTCAGCAACGATGACGCCGCTGCTTGCACTGTGGCCTGCTAGCACCGTGGCGAGCACCACCTTCATCTCGCACCGCGACCCTGGTCTCACCGACGACGCCATCTGACGACGCCACTGAGCCGCTGCTCGCACTGCGACCTGGGGGCACCGCACGCCGCACCGCTGCACTTCGCACCGCAGCACCCGACGCCTGCCGGCGCCAGCACTCCTGATTCCACCAGAGAGGAGCTCGACCTGCAAAGCGAGTGACTTCAAGGGCCTCAACGCCCTGCATTTCTCACAGGTACTGTTTTGCGGGTCTTCCCGACACCGTAGCTGGCCCGCGACCAGCCAGAATTGTTGGATTTGTTGTTCACAACGCCGTGGTAGCCCGGACGGAGCTATCCACACAAGGAACTCTTTTTAATTAGCGTATTTTTGGAACTGTGAACTTTTAAGTATAGTATTGTGGACTTTTATCGTTTTTTTGGTCTTGTCTTAATTATATAAAAATATTGGATATTTTTCTAAACTGGTGTGGTGTCCTTTTGTAGTGCGTACACTGTATTACTGTTGGTTATGTGCAAATGCTTTACACACTGCCTCTAAGATAAGCCTGGCTGCTCGTGCCAAGCTACCAAGGGGATGAGCAGGGTTATTTTAGAAGTGTAACTCCCTTATCCTGACTAGAGTGGTGGTTTTTGCCTGGCTTTGGCCCACGCCCTAGCCTACCAAAAATCCCATTTCTAACAATTCCCCACAGGGGCTTTCAGTGTTTTCTTCTATAAATATAATTGGGTATCAGTGTTTGCTCCTTTTCACTCCCAAAAACTCTTGACAACGGCATTCTTCCACTGCTTATAAAGAACTGTGCTTTTTACCTTGCCTGATTTTGCTCGTTCACTCTTATAGTCAATTCTACCTTACGTCTTTCTTTCTTGCTCTTAGCTTCCTACTCTGTACTCTACTTGAATTTGCTCTTTCAAGTAACTTTCCATTATTCCTCCAACCTCTCTCATTTCCCAGCACTCATACTCCTCTTTTCCATAGTGAAGTCTAAGTCCATGTCAAGTATGTGCTCGTACAGGAATATGTGTATACCTCAATAAGACTAGATTAGACCAGATTAAAGGTTAATAGTGGACTGCGATAAGCGCACTGTACACTTCAATGCTGTTCATCTTATTTATGCTTTTCTACTTACTTGTTGATAGAATATTATGTTCAGTAGCCCAGCTGCAACATTCCTCTTTTGGCAGTTGTGATCAACCTCAGTAGCTTGCTGGTCCCGTCTCCTGATCATGGGCTCTTTTCTAATAAATAAACTTCTTTGTCTTCACTGAAGCCTCCTGCTCCACACCTTAGCAACAATATGGGCATTTAAAAACTTCCTGCAGCAACCTTCTTCATGCAAATGGCAAAGATTGGATGAATTAATATTTTTTATTTAGGACAGGTGTACATTGCTGGGTGCTTCGTTATTGTCCTGTTCTTTGTCTTAAGATACGAAGGAAAGACTAGGCTAACAAATGCATTCTACGGTCTAATCTAGGTGATCCCTTCGCTATGTGGTCACAGACGAGAAAACAGCTAAGGAATTAATATGCATAGTGCTTGCGATAGGCCACTGGTGACAGCAAACTTTGGTGCTCTATAAAGAAGCAGCGAAGGTAGTAAAGAAGCTTCATTACATGCAGGGTGTGTTCGGTAATTTGCCTTTACAGTTCACTCCCAGTTGAAGTTTATTGTACAATGCTGGGCAATGCATGTGAGATTTTGTGTTTATTTCACAGACAAAGAAAGGACCTCTAAGCAATGATTTTTGCCCAACGTGTGGTCCTTTGTTTATTTGAAAGAAAATGGCATTATTCTTGTGCATTTGCAGTCTTGGGGGAAAGAACAAGAACAGCTCAGTATGTTCCCAATAAATGGGATCACAGTGTGGATTGTACAAATGATGTTGGCAAGTCTGTAGCCCCGTTTCGGCACCCTAGGTTTGAAGATTAATTTTGACATGGGCCAGTAGAAATGAAAGCTGAATACTGTTCTATATGGAAGGAGATTGAGACATCCTTATGAACAGTGATTTTTGTAGTCACAATCTTGATGCCAGAGCTTTGAATTGTGAACTTGCTGGCCACTACAAAGCAATGTGGAGTGAACAGTGGGCTGAAGCTTCCAAAGCAGGAGTGGAAATAGGGCTTCTGGGGCCAGGGACAAAAGGGCATAATAAGTAGTATGGAATCACAAAGGTTTTTGGGAGATACCCTAGTACTTAGAAAAGGGATGGGTATATATGTAAGAACACAAACAGAATTCCCTTTTCCTTTTGTTCTAAAAAAGGACATCTAGATCCTATTCATTTCATTAGTCAAGGCCATACACAGAAATTACATAAACCAAAGCAATTTTTCCCAGGTTGCTAAATATTACAGTCATGTGCAAAAAAACATCTATAATGAAAATTCAAACATAAAAATGAATATTCGAAGGAATGTATTTTCAATTATTTTTTATTCAAATAGTTGTATAGTTTATGTTATCAAATGTTTATGCAAAATAAATAAAACCATTTATATTTAAAAACATACATTCATCATTTAAAAAAGTACAATGTGTACAATAAAAGTTGTTCTTTTTATTGTACACATTGTACTTTTTTTAAATGATGAATGTATGTTTTTAAATATAAACATTTGATAACATAAACTATACAACTATTTGAATAAAAAATAATTGAAAATACATTCCTTCGAATATTCATTTTTATGTTTGAATTTTCATTATAGATGTTTTTTTGCACATGACTGTAATATTTAGCAACCTGGGAAAAATTGCTTTGGTTTATGTAATTTCTGTGTATGGCCTTGACTAATGAAATGAATAGGATCTAGATGTCCTTTTTTTAGAACAAAAGGAAAAGGGAATTCCGTTTGTGTTCTTACATAATAAGTAGTATACCATAGCCCGAGTGGTTCATAGTAGAAACATCAATCAGTAAAAAGTGCTTTGAGGTACAGACTGCACACACATACTGCTTTGGCACCACAAAGTGTAACAAAATCCAGTTTTTTTTCAGTGTAAGAAAGTGAATTATTATTTGGGCAGGGTGATAGACCACTTCACGGAATAATGACACTAACTTGTCAGGGTGAACCCCAAAACCTCTACATTAACCTGAGCTCAAACCCCTAGTAGCTATGGAACACAGCAGATAGGCTTAACTTGGGGCAATGTGTTAAGAATTTAGCAGCACTAAAAGAGTAATAAAGTCAAAACACTAAGCAATACAAAACCTAAACCAAATTAGAAAAACAGAGTAAAACTGAATAAACAAAATGACAACAAAACAGCAAAAATACAATAAAGGGAACCAGAGATAGGATTTTTTTAAAGTTTGAAGTAAAAACAGCTCCAAAAGGATTAAGCCCCAATGATAGCATATGGAAGTGGTAGACAGTCAGCTATGTGATATTTCAGACTTACTGCGATGGAACGTGGGTCCGATACACAAAGAGGGTTTGTCCTGGTCAAAGATTTTGCCAGGGGACAGGTTAATCCGTCACAACGGTGATGGATATCCATCTGCCAAAATATAAATCCCATAATATCCTAAGGGATTAATTTTTGGGCAGACAGGATATCCGTCACCGTTGTGATGGAGTAAACCGTCCACCAAAATCTAAATCAGGCCCTTAGTCATTTAGTCTCTTTTATGGAGCTCAAAATCCTTCAGCCTGAGGCTGTACCCAAGAAAAGATGCAGCAAAATCAGACATCTTTGCCGCAAAGTCCCCCCTAACAGCTCCAGAGGTCTTGGAAATCCGAAAGTATACCAAGTCCCCACCTTTCAGAGTTTCTAAAGCAGAGCTTCTGTGTCACTTCTAAGGCTCCCAGGACCCCAGGGAGAGCACTTAGGGGTCAGGACTCACTCCAGCAGAAGCACCAGTCAAGCTCCAGTTGGTACTGGTCAACTTGTTACTTCATTAAAAAGGCTTCTTACAGCTTATTGTGTCCCTGTAGACGCACAGGAAATCAGCCAACTGTTCCTTGGAGTCAACTTATTTGCCCTGGGTCAAGAGGGAGCAGGTCTAGTTGCTCAGGACTCCACTCAGGTAACAGAAAGCAGGGTCCAGTCCTGTACCAACCTTACACAGGTCCAGAATGGTTTCTTTAGAGGGTTCTTTGGGGTGCCACATTTGCACTAGCCAGTGGGAGTGAGCGGCGACTCAAACGTCCCTAAACAATGGGGGTAAAGATGCCCAGGGGTACCCCTACCCACTTTTTCAGCAGTTCCTGTTTGCCCTATTGTAAACAATCCCACAGGGTACCTTACCTCTAAAATCCAAGATGGAGGAACGTATAGTTTCTTACCCTTCTGTGTAGTTTTGAAGCTTGAAGAATTTCTGGATTCACATGCTGGGCATTATTTCGCCATCTGATGGTTACGTCCGGAGTTGTGTCCAAAATGTTTTGTCCTTCTACTATTTTTGTGTTTGTTGTTGGTGGGCATTGACATACCTACATTTGGTGCACCTTGTGACATCGTCGTACTTCCCTCAGGAAGCTCCCACCTTTGGTCGCCATCTTCAGATTCTTTTTTTTTTTTTTCTTTCCCTCTCTCATCTTCTTGGCAGAGGAGGGTAGGTTTGCATCTGAATCCAGAAATTCTTCAAGCTGCTAAACTACACCGACAGGTAAGAAACTATACGTTTTGCTGCATGCTGTGCATTGATTTTGTAGCAATTTTTACTACAGTGGTAGTTGTGTTGAAGATGAGCTTTGATTAGCAAAGAGATGTTGTAAAATTGTTTGTCCTACTTGTGCTTCCTTGTTCATCTGAATGTCCACACTGTAGTGTTTTGTGAATGCGTGCACTGATGACCATGTTGCTGCCATGCAAATGTCTTGAAGTGGAGCATTAGCTAGGAAAGCGATAGTGGCTCCCTCTTTTCTTGTTGAGTGTGCACAAGGATTTCTTTGTAGTGTCACACCTCCGTTTGTGGCATAATAGGATTGTTTGTGCAAGCGAGTTCTTTGTTACTGGTTTTCCTAGAAAACTGTTCGCAAATGACATGAAGAGTTGCTTTGTTTTCCTGAGTCTTTGTTCTCTCTATGTGATACATCACTGCTCGCTTTGCATTTAGGGTGTGTAATGTTCTTTCTGCATGCGTCTTTGGTTTCTGAAAGATGAGGGGCAAGGGGGGCTGGGGTGGGATCTTTACAACACATATACCTTTACCAATCATGCCTTTACAACGAAATCCGTTGTAAAGGCATGCGTGGTAAAGATGATGTCGTTGTAAAGACCGTGTGGTTAAAGCATGCGTGGTTTAGGCATGCATGGTTGTGTCATACAAACTTCTTGTGTTAGTTTTGACAGTGGCATTGACTTGGTCCCTCCTTGTTTGTTTATCTAAAATATGGTGGTTGTGCTGTCTTTTTTTAGATAAATATGGATTTCCCCCAGAGCTCTTTCTGAAAGGCTTTTAAGGCTAGGAATACTGACTTCAGTTGATGCATTGTACTGCATCCTGGTCCTTCCAGACCTCCCTGATCTTTAGGTTGCTCATGTGCGCCCCCCATCCTTTCTGCGAGGCACCCATTGCTATGGTCACTGTAGGAGTTGGCTGTGTAAACTTCCTTCCATGTAGTATAAGTGCTCCGTTCTACCACGCTATTTCTTTCTCTATTTTCTGCGTGACAACCACTAGATCTCCCCACTCCGTTGATTGTAACCATTGATTCTGCAACCATTCCTGAAATGGTCACATGTGAAGTTCCGTCTCAACGGGATGCAAGAGATCATCATTCCCATCAGCTTCCCCACCGGCCTCACTGTCAGAGCTTGCCCCTTCCGGTAGAGTTGTGTCTCCTTCAGAAGCACTCTCATTCACTTCTCGCTTGAGAAGGCTTTCCCGTATATAGTGTTTAATCTTGCACCCAGGAAGATCTTTCCCTGTTCTGGTTTAGGTGAGGACTTTGCTATGTGAATTGAGAACCCTAGTTGAAATAGTGTTATCACTCTATGCATATGCTGTTTCCATTTTCTGTATGAATTTGCTCTTTTAACAGCCAGTCATCCAGAGAGGGAGAGGCATGTATTCCCTTTCTCCATAGGTGTGCTGCTACTATTGCTAGCAAAAGACACTTAAATGATAGAATGCAGAACAAATGAAACATTCACCACCAGTCAAGAGATATGGGTTAAATCCATCATTATTTTGCTCACCATGTCACCCCAGTTTAGACCCAGCCATATGAGGATCAATCTTGACCCTGCTCCTTATGGGAACAGTCCAGCCTGAACTGCCAAGCCAGGTCCTCGCTGGACCAGAAACAAGCATCCATGGGTCCAGTTGCCGGGTAGCACCCATCATCAGCCAGGCTAGCTTGAATCGAGTGGCACAGTGAGACTGTGACCCATGTCTGGGCATAGCCAGCTCACTTAGGGCGAGAAAGCAAAAGACACACAGTTGATGGACGGAATGCAGAACAAATCAAAACATTCACCTACAGTCAAGAGATCTGGGTTAAATCCATCATTCTTTCGCTCACAATGCCACCCCAGTTTACCCCTGTCCATATGCAAATCAGTCTTGACCCTGTGCCTCATGGGAACAGTCCAGCCCGAACTGCACGCCAGGTCCTCACTGGACTGGAAACATGCATCCTAGGACCGGTTTCGGCGTTTCACCCCTCATCAGCCAGGATAGCTTGACTCCAGTGGCATACCCAGCACACTTAGGGCAAGAAAGCAAAAGACACACAAATGGTGGACGGAATGCAGAACAAGTCAAACATTCATCCCCAGTCAAGAGATCTGGGTTAAATCCATCGTTCTTTTGCTGGACTGTTGCCATGGAGAGCAGGGTCAAGACTGATGGCTGGGTATAAACTGGAATGGGGTGTTCAAAACAGCTATGGATTGAACCCAGATCTGTGACTGGGGGGTGAATGTTTGATTGGTTCAGTATTCCGTCCATCATCTGTTCTTTTTGCATTTGTTGCCTTAAATGGGAATGGTATGCCCAGACGTGGGTCCTATGCTCACTAAACCACCAGATTCAAGCTAGCCTGGCTGATGAGGGGTGAAACCCCAAAAGCGGCCCCAGGATGCTCATTTCTGGTCCAGGGAGGACCAGGCCTGGCAGTTCGGGCTGGACTGTTCTCATGGGCAGCAGTGTCAAGGCTGATTTGCACATGGCTGGGTCTAAACTGGAATGGCATGGCATGCAGAAAAGATTGATTTAACCGTGATCTGTGACTGGGGCTGAATGTTTGATTGGTTCAGCATTCTGTCCATCATCTGTTCTTTTTGCAGCTGCTACAATTGCTAGGCACTTTGTGAATACTCTTGGTGTTGAGTTTATCCCAAAAGCCAATACCTTGAACTGGTAGTGTTCCTTGTTCACAATGAATCTGAGAAATCTTTTGTGACTTGCATTCATGGATATGTGTAGACAAACGTCTTTTAGATCTATTGTGGCCATAAAATCCCCCATTTGAATTTGTGGTATTACCTCATGTAGTGTGGTTCTAATAAATTTGTTTAGAAATCTGAGGTTTAGAATTGGCCTGAGCAACCAATCTACCTTTGGAATTAAGAATTATGTTGAGTAGTTTCCCTTGTTTCTTTCCAGTCTTGGCACTAACTCGAGCCCCTTTTGTCCTAAACTCCTCTACTTCCTTGAGTAGGAGAGCTGTCTCCTGTCTTAAATGTCCCTTCTTCTTTGGGGCCTTGCTTAGAGGTACTTTTAGTAATTATATACAATATCCAAATTGTATTAGTTTGAGCACCCACTTGTTTGTGGTGATTTTCTTCCATTCTTTGAGATTTTTTTTGTAATTTGCCTCCTACTGGTGCTAAGTGTATAAGTTCTTATGCTTGCATCCTTGCTACCCCCTTTGTGGTTGTCCTCTTCCTCGTGGACGTCCGCAAAATGACTGCTTGCCCTGCTGGTACTGCCAGCTGTGGGTTTGCTGCCGTTGTTCTGACTGGTTACCTCCCTGAAATGACTGCTGGTATGTTTGATGGGATGTTGCTGGTTGGAAGGTTCCTCTTCCTGTCGGCCTTCTTGATGGAATTGATCTTCTGCGCATGTTGTCTCTGAGCTGCAGAGCTCCCATCGATTTTTCTGTCATCTTTTTTCAGTTGGTTCAGGGTGTCATCCACTGCACTCTCAAATAGCTGTTTTCCTTTGAAGGGCGCATTCAGTATATTGGCTTGCACCTCTGGTTTGAACCCTGAGATTCTTAGCCAGGCGTGGTGCCTCTCTGTGATCCCTAACCTCATTTGTCTTCCTGATGTTTCGGCTGCATCCAATACTGATGTCAGACAGGTATTGGTGATGTTTTTACCATCTTTCACCAAGGGAGATGCCCTCCTTTAGTATTGTTTAAGTCTGGGCGGTGAACTCCCCTCGTGAGTTTGTGGAGTTTTCCGCACTCCGCGTTACGCGGAGCTCGCAGAGTTCCGAAAAACTCATTTTTTTCCTCGCTCACGTTCGTCAACGTCAAGTTGCCGAGCGC
This sequence comes from Calotriton arnoldi, assembly GCA_963921515.1. Lineage (NCBI taxonomy): Eukaryota > Metazoa > Chordata > Amphibia > Caudata > Salamandridae > Calotriton > Calotriton arnoldi. The sequence goes on from CAWUFW010002850.1 coordinate 1,083,081, forward strand.
GAGCGAGGAAAATCCACCTCCCATTGAGATTTTTCCTCGTTCGCGATCGTCAACATCAAGTTGGCGAGCGCGAGCGTGGAAAATCAACCTCCCGGTGAGATTTCTCAACGCGGGCGGTCAGATTTCTCATTGCGAGTGGTCGCGTATGCTCGTGTTGAACAACAGTCCGTTCGCGTTGATAAAGCTGCCGCTGGAGTAAAAATCTACTCGAGCAGCAGAAAGGAAGCAGCGCAAGCTTGTGCTGTGCATGGTGCCATTCGCAATGATTGCACAGTGCGGACAAGCACCGGGCACTGAAAATCACCGCGAACGGCATTTATCTAACGCCCTCCGCTGCTTGCGTAGCTCTGCATAGCGCAGCAGAGTTTTTTTTGCACTTCGCGGGGTTCCGCATAGCGGAACTCCGCAAACTCCCCCCAGGCTTAGTATTGTTCCGGCAGGTGTTCCATCAGCTAGCCTATCTCCTACCAATGCTGGTAGGCATGGCGGTTTAGCAATGCGTTGGAGTTTGATATTCGCCACTGGATCGCCACACTTCTTTACACTTTCTGTCCCAAGAGGTCCATTCTCTTGCTCTCCTTATATGGAGGAGGTCCTGAGGTGCTTGGGACATTAACTCTTTTCCTGGCCGTAGATGTTATTATAGAGTCTACCGGAATGGTTCCCTTTATGTAGCTAGGGTCTTTGAAAGAATGTTTGTATTTCTTCTCAGCCCTAGGCGCCACCGCCTTACATGTAGCTGGTTCGTTGAAGACTGCTTTGCCATGGTCCAAAACACTTGGGAGCATTGGTAAGAACAGACTCCTTGACTGAGTTCGTAGAAGAGTTTCAAGCGCAAAACAGGATTGTGGCTTTTCTTCTGCCAGTTGTACTCCATATTTATCAGCTGCCTTTTGTTAGGTCAAGCGTGAGGCTGCTCTGCAAGCGCTGCTCTGCGAAGAGCTGTGGTAGTGGAGTACGGAGAGAAGCTTCGCCCACTCCCCCGCCCTTATTTTTCATTGGCCTGTGTGTTTGTCTTTTGTAAATGCTGGCTTCTAATTCATTATGAGGCTTGTTAGTCCCTCCTTAGTACAGCCATGTCGTCATTTGTATCCTCCCATGGCTACTGGCCCCTTTACTTGGTTGTTACACGGGGCATGTACTATTTCCTTCGTGCACACGTAGCGTCACGCAGCTTTATCCGTGCCTTCTCCTCTCCTCCCCCCGCCCTCCCGTTGTCCGTGCCTTCTGTTTGTGTGTGCTCAGCACGACAGCCCTGGCTGTGCTTTCTCAGCAGCACTGCCCGTACCCTCTGTGTACTCAGCAGCACTGCTCTGTACCGTGTTTGTTCTCAACAACATTGCCCCATACACTGTGGATTCTCAGCAGCACTGCTCTGTGCCCTGTGGGTTCTCAGCAGCACTGCTCCGTACCCTGTGCGTTCTCAGCAGCAGTGCTCCATATCTTGTGGGCTCTCAGCAGCACTGCCCCGTGTGTGCCCAGCAGCACTTTCCTGTACCTCGCGTGTGCTCACGGCATCGCCTCGCGGACAATGTGCGATCTCAAGTATTGCTTTACATGTTGTACATGCATCTTTTATGCTTACCACAAAGGGGCGTGGTTAAACCAGCAGTGGCCTCTGGTGTGTGCAGCCGTCTTAGGGGTTTATAACCAGTTCTCCGGAGTGCTTCAAAGTTTGAACCATAGCTTGACAAGACGGATAGAGGCACATCGGAGCCAGGTGATGTGTTTAAACTGCTAATGAGGTGAGCTGGGGAAAATGGGCTTACAGTTTTTGAGGACAAAGTTGGCAAATTGCATCTTTTTCCTTTGAGGCTTGTCTCGCGATTAAAGAACACATTTAATTTGACAATCCTAATCCTAGCACAACAAGGCATCTCACATTTGTTTCTCTCCAGTTTTATTTTCAAGCGTGTCCCTTTAAATTTGTGTCCGTTTTGCCTTGGGCTCCTAATTTGCTTCTGGCAAAACGCACGTTTTTTTGTTTACACCCCAGACATTTTGATTTACGATTTTTTCCTTATTCAAAGTGCCCGATATTGTTTAATTCAGATTTAGTGTGCCCCTTAAAATCTCTCCTGGAATTATGCTTAATTTGAAATTTCTATTCTTTCTTTTTTAAATGTTTTTCTTCAGGATTATGCTCGTTTCCATTCTGGTATTCTCATCATTATTTTACCACTATCTTTCCCCTAATGTGCAATTTTTTAATTATTTCCCCTTAATCCGGATTTTCTTGTTTAGAGTCTCTTTGGTGTGTTTTTAAGGGTGGGGGTTCCCCCTTAAGATCTCAACTGAAACCTTTATCATTTTTCCATTTTTTTACTTCTCGATTTCTCACCAGCAGTGTGTTCTGGTTCCTTCTGTTCATCATTCTTCCCTTGATTTTCTCCCGAACATAAATATTTTGTGTTTTTTTAAAATGTGATTTTCACTCAACGAGTGTTTATCCTGCAGTTATACTGGTTCTCTCCAAGTAGCGGTTCTTGTTCATTTAGATTTGCCCGGGAAGGAGGGCATCTGCTTTTTTTTTTTTTTTTTTTTTAACTCTCATGTTTCTTGTCAGTTTGTTTGTTTGCTGTTTCTCTCATGTTTTCCGACTTCAGTATATCTGGATTGTGATTTCCCACTTTTCACATTGCAATTTACCTTTTTGCTTTCCTGATTTACTCCTAAGGGATTTCACTGTTCAGAAATACTCATTTTTGCTTGAAGTGTGTGATCTTTTTTTACTCCTGTGTCCTAAACATTTCCCCAATCTAATCTTATGATGACGTACTGAGTGAAAACAGAAAAAAAGGAATACTGGGCAACAGCGTTTACCTGCAGTCAGACAATGCATCATTACGAGCCATTTTTGATCAGCTGAATTTCTGTTCAGAAACAAGTCGGGTTATTTTGCTCCGAAGTTAGACCTTTAAACCTTTTTCTTTTGGTTTAAAAATTCATGCGGTTTTGCTTAAGGCATGTCAGTTCCCTCCTGCGTTTGACCCAAACAGCCCCATGTCAGAGGGTGACTTTCATCCGGTCTTGTTTTTCGCCGGGACATGGCGCTTCACCAGTCCCATTCTAAGTAGACCCTACCAATGCCATCACAAGGCCGTTAAGTGGGATGAAAAAAGTGTGTGTGGTGGGGGCGGGTCTCTATAGTGGGCGTGGCTTACAACTGAGTCCTTTTCAAAAGGTGTGGCCTATCTAATTAAGGGCGTAGCTTACAACATATACATTAAAATCCCGTGCTTTCCATAGGGTATCACTCAATTAATATTTTGATGCCTCTCCAAGAGATTTTTAGGTCGTGCCTGGGCAGCGCATGCGGTGCTCTGCGAGGTATGCTGAATTCAAGCATGGACTTGAAGCTCCGCCCATATTTTTCATTGGCTTGTGTCAATGTCTACTTTAAACTGTGGCTTTTTAATGGTCAATAGGCTTAGTAGTCCCTCCTTAGTACCGCCTTGTCATTTTTTTAACCTCTCATGAGGACACCCCGTTATGTGTGTTGTTACTCGGTAGGCTTTAATTTACAGCCGCCTCTGAGCACTATTTTCTCAAATAGCTTTGTCCTGCCAGCTGTTGCACGCAGGACACGCTCTCATCTAATACTTTAAAAAAAATCTTTATAGCACGGGCACCGAACGCATTTGCAATGCAATAGCTCTCGCATTTGTGAGAGTTTAAGCTATTGGCATTGTAAATGACAATGACTTATTTATCTGTTTTAAAAACAACACATAAATAAAAGACATTGTCAGTTACAAGGTCAATAGCTCAAACTCTTGTAAACATGAGACCTATTGCATTGCAAATGCTTGTATTACTTGGTTATAGATACCAATATCATCTGGTGGTGGTGGTCTTAAAGGGTATGTGTCTACCCCTTCCTCTGGCGAATCTATTTCTAAGTCTTGCCTAACCGTGTCGTTCCAACTTAGACCTCTCCTGTTTTGATGCCGAAGCGTCCCTTCTTTGACCGTCCTTTGACGTCCTAGATCTTTCAGGGGTCTCTACCGCTGCGGTGTCCTTCTCGAAAGATTCAAGGGTGTTTTTCTCTTTGGATTTGCTTGCGGTCCCAGGTGTTTCAACGCCAACGCAGTCTTCGAGGTCTTAGCCTCCAATTTTTGGGTTTCAGCCACCAGTTTTATTGATGCTGGGTCCCTTACCTCTGTTTTCAACATCTTCTTGGTCCTTTTTTCGGCATCTATGATCGGTACCTTGGCCTCAGTTTCCCTTTCTGGACCTTCAGTGACATTCCCTTCCTCGTCGCAAGACAGGCCCAAATCTCAAAGAGATGGTGACGTATGTTGGCCCTGCATGATATAGTGGGCTATTCTCTGCCACAGTCTTACCCTCAGAGTCTTCAGGACAAATACTGTGCAGGCGTTACAATCTTCGCTGTGATGGTCCATCAGCAGGCAGAGGTTTCAGACTAGGTGTTGTTCATCCATTGCAAATTTAGGATGGCAGTTCTTGCAAAACTGGAATGGTGTCTTCTATATCACCAAGTACCGGGAGCCCCCTGCACACGCATTTTCAACGTCCATCAATGAAAATACCTTGTTCTGCTCCCGGTATCTTTCTTTGATGACTCCTCTCTGGTATAATTTTTGTGTTTCTTATCTGAATTTCGGTAACGTTCTTCTTCACGACGTTGGAGAACCTCATCCAGACCCAACAGCGGTAAAAAAGAATCTGAAGATGGCAACCAAAGGTGGAAGCTTCCGGAGGAAGCACGACGAAGTCACAAGGTGCACCAAATGGAGGGACATCGACGCCCACCAACAACAAACACAAAAATAGTAGGACAAAATGTTTTGGAGACAATTCCAGACCGAACCACTAGATGGCAGAATAATGCACAGCATATGAATCCCGAAAAGATTCACGCTGCAAAACCCTTCTTATCTTTTGCATAGCACTTGTGTCCACCCAGAGATGTAGCTAGGGAAATGAGTAATCCCCTTCCCTTCAAACTTGTTCTGAGGATAGCTTCTCTCCCACTAGACTCAGAGCCACCCTGGCCAGTGTGGGCCTGGGAAACAAAGGCTTTCCCTTCCTCAGGTCTCATCTTACACTTAACTAAAAATGAGCAGGCTTCACCTGTGTCCCTTTCAAGTTAATGACGTTTCTGGGCCCATTTCAACTGTCTTTCCTGAGAACATAGGGATCACACACCCTACACCTAGGCCATCCTGTCACAAGGCCTATGCTACTGTTCTGCTCTGGGGCAGTTTTCACACCACATTGAGGTCAAGTACTAGCTGGGCAGTGGCTGGCAGGGTATTGCAAATTAGCCTCCAGGGGCTTTAGGCAGGGAAAAAAACTTTCTAAAAGTTACTCTTACAAAATATTTATTAAAAATCAAACTAAACCAATGTATCTGAAAAACAGCCTTTGAACGACTATTTTAGCCATTTCTTGTCAAAAGTTACAGATAAAAGATATTATGTACTGTGTCATTTTCTAGGATTCAGCTACAGCCCTGTCAGTGAATATAGCTTTTGGGGGCTAGTTAATGGAGGAACATGCCAAATGTATTGCTGCACATGTTCCTCTTTTAAATAACAGAAACCCTACCCTGTGGGTGACAATTTGTACTTAGGGGTAACATAAAAAGGGTTATTTTATAGATTTGACAGCAGGTTTTTAGTCTTCTGCAGTCCGGCTACATAGGGTAGGCCTGAAGAACAAGTTACTTACCTTCGGTGATGGTATATCTGATAGAGACATAGTCTAGCTGCAGATTCCTTAACTTGTGAATTCTTCCCAGACATCAGGCTGGATCCTGAAACTTCTCAGCAGTACCTCTGTACGCCGGGGGCAGCACCGCACGGCTCCGCAATGACATCAACTCCTTTTGTGACGTCAGTGGAGTCATACAAGTCCCCTCCGGTGCAATGACGTCAGTTTCATCTGTGAAACTTTCCGCGCCAAAACATGGAGCCACCATAGAAACGGGCTGTGGAAACAGTGTGCCCAAAAAAAAAAAAAAAAAACATGAAAAATCTTTACAACAAGAGAAATAGGAAGAAAGGTATGAAAATACCAGATATGACTTTTAGGGAAAAGGCCAATAAATCAACAAAGCACAAGCCATGTCAAACACTGCGCAGTGGTGCATAATACAGCTTGCAAGGAAAACACCTCCCACTCCAATGAGCATGTACCAAAGGGAAATGGATGGTATGGCAAACCTAAACAAGAATTATGAGACTAGACCAGCAGGTCTGGTGAGTCCCCCCATAACATAAGGCAGAGATTACTGGAGTATAAAAACTGGTATGGAAAGGGAGGGCCACCGCCACACTATAGGTCACTCTCCAATGGAAATGAGTAGTATCGTAACAGCAAGACCAGACCTAGAAAGAAACACCAAGATGTCTGTAGAGTCACACCATTATGCGAGACTGAGAACAGTGGTGTAGAAACCCAGTATTGAAAAGGGAGTAAAACCCTTATCTCACCGGGGGTTCAGAGTGGGGAGGATGGGCGGGGCATTAAGGAATCTGCGGCTAGACTAGGTCTCTACCAGATACATTGTTACCAGAGGTAAGTAACTTGTTAATCTGATAGAGACATCCAGCTGCAGATTCCTTAACTTGTGAATTAGATACCATAGCCATACTCCCTAAGAGGAGGGTCTGCGAACCAGTCCCATAATAGGTCCAAAGAGGACCAGCTGGCTGAGAGTAAAGACCGACCATCCCCACTTGGGGGTACATAAAAGAGAGCTGGCTCTTTCATTGAAAGCATGGTAAAGACCACACAACAAATGCAAACAAAAAACATGTACATTGAGTAAAGCGCACATCCACCAATAGGCATAATGGCGCTGAAGTACAGATGTCCATGGTCACCCAACTCAATGGTACGTATTGCATGGATCCAAATGGATGAAAGGCTGAGTGGACCCACCTGAATCTTGACGTATGACCACGAGAAGGAGCATTGGTCCCCGCAACGCGCACACTAGAGGACTGAGCCAGCAGACCCGGCTAAGCAGAGGATGGCACAATGCACACACTAGAGGACTGAGCCACCAGTCCCGGCTAAGCAGAGGATGGCATCTATCTTGGAATAAAAAAACTTGTGGACCAGAGGAGCTAAAAGTGAAACTACTGTATGGGACTCGAAATTACTAAGAAAGTAAGAAAAATGCAAAGGGACCCCTACAAACACAACAAGATGAATTAACTCTTCCACCGAAAGGTTTGGAAGAAAAGACCAAGGACCGAAAAAGAGGAACAGATAACCCAGGCAAGGAAAACCGGGCCTGAAGAGGAGTAGGAAGAAATCCTATACAAAAACACCCAACAGTCAGAATGTAGTAGGAAAACCCCTAAGGTACACAAAAACGTGGGAACGAAAAGTAGTACATGAGAGCTCCTGCACTGAAAGAACAAAAGAAGAGGAAGAACCACCAGAATCAATCCATATAACCATGCATGGGAAGGTCCTATAGAAATGGAGCATACACCAAACGATGAAGAAGTAGTTCTTCCGTGAAGAAAAGCTCTCGTCCTATTCCCTTTTCTCCCTTTTTTTTTGGTACCGAAAAGAAATAGATCTGGAGACAGACAATGTAATCATACCAGACCAAAATGACTTAACACCACGCGGGTGTAGGGGCACGAGTAAACAATATATAGCCAAAAGGCAATAATATAAAAACTCAACACCGTCCTACTAATATATACACAGGTAAATTATGTCGCAGCCCAAAAAGACATGACAACGCCCAAAGGGCACTCCGTATACACAAACCAAAACACACAGAGCTAAAACCGGCTCCGAGTACAAGGTGATACAATAGTGAAAAAAGGGAATCACGCCTCCAAGAGTAGTGCGGGGGACTTGGCTGAAAAGACAACATTGTATGCTAGAAGAAACCCAACAGACACGGACTCCCCAAGGTAAACAGACATGAAAGAGAATGCGTGTTGACAAGCATGTACAAATACACCTAGAAGGTCAAGATGAAAAAACCAAATTGAATTCCGGGAACTACCCAACAGAGTATCCAGGTGGAAAAATCACCCACAAGACAGATGTAGGGAAAGCAATTCCCATCGAAAGGCCAACAAGGGCACATAAATATACAGACCGCAGGTGCATACACTGGTCTTGCAACGGCCATGAGGCATAGAGGATAACAGAACATGATAGAATGGGAACAGTACCAGGAAAGCCCAGGCTGCCTCCCATTCTATTCCCAACTAGACCGACCCTGCTGAGCTTCCGAATCGGACTTGAGCGGGCGCATTCAGGGAGGCATGGTCGTAGGCAACAAAAGTTTCCACAGAGACAGCCAGAATCAACCTTCAGCCAGAAGAGGTAGTATAATGCAATACTAGTGCACGCAACCAAAGGTCTCAAGATGGAAACATCCTGCACCCCACAGGAGAAGAGCGATCAACCGAAGGGAGGAATTAACCTGAGGTAATAAAGGAAATGCCTCAAGAAAAAGTACTTCGTGATTGTAACAATCCAACAATAAGTCTCTGCATGGAAGGATGCAGAAGGAAAAAGTTCCAAAGGAGTGTAAACCAAAAGCCATGTACAATTTCACCGGATGGATACACAAGGGTGAGACAAGAAGCAGGCATGGGTAAACCATAAACCACGAAACTGAGCTTCCAATGTAATAACAGGGCAGGATTAGCAGAATTCTGAGACACAGTCAAAGAACAGAACAAAGGGAAATAAGCCCAAGTGACCGATGTCACATAAGGATGAATTAAATCTCATGATAGAGGATTCCCATAACAGGGTGAAATCAAAAACCCCACCTACAGGTAGGAAAAGACCCCATGCAGGGTCTCAAGAAGGACAACTAGACACCAACACCAGGACAACTAGACACCAACACCAGGAGGACCTAACGAAGAAAGAAAAAAAAAAAAAAAAGGAGGGGGGGGTCATGCCAGGCAGGAACACCAGATCTGGTGACTGATATTCTAAAACGCCTATTACACATTGTAAGAACAAAGACAAAAAAGGGGGAAAACCTTAAAAAGGGACATCCCGTTCCGACTGTAGAATGAGATTAAAGAGAGTAGGGGCTAGGCTAAGGGCCTGAACTTCCCCGGCTATCCCTAAACCTACGAAAGGCAGCATATGCATGGGCACAAATTAGGTGAACTCCATCAAACGGCATGTCACTATCACTGAAAGGAGTCGCCGCCTTACCTCGTGACTGGAAAAGACTTCCCAACACTAGATGGCAGGAGTATGCAAAGCATGTGTATCTACAGCACACATTCCTCGAACATACATTTACTATATCTTGTTTCTACTGAGATGCAAATATTCCGCTCTATGGTGTTTTATTAGTTATAATTAGTTTGATCTGAAAACTGGAATCTTAACTATAAAGCAGTCAATGTCCTTAGTGGTGGTTAGTGAGCAGATTATGCATATGTTTGGAAAAAAATGTTCTTAGAAGAGCTTAGCCAACAAAAGCCTGTTGATGTGCTTAAACATCTACACAGTAATGCTTGGTGAGGGTATGTGGTGTTGAGTAAGTATCAACCTTGCAGATATTCTTTAAGGGGATGTTACCTATAAAGGCTAGTTTGGTGCCCTTTTTGGCGAGGAGGATGGGCTCTAGGGGGCAGGGAGAGTGTGCGCTTGACCTTGGTATAGCAAGTCTTGATGCACTTAACCATCCACCTAACAATGCCAGTTTTAGTGATTGCACTGCCACTGTGGGGTTTGTCAAAGATTACCAAAAGGTGATTAGCCTTTCTAAAAGGCTTAATTCTATTGAGGTAATACATGAACGCCTTCCTAATATCCAGAGTGTGAAGGACTTTTTTTCTGCGACAGACTCAATTTGTGGGAAGACAAATCCAGGCTCAAAGACAGGGTTCATGTGAAAAGGTGAAACAACCTTGGGCAGATATTTGAGGATGGCACGAAAAACTTCCCTATCTTCATGAAACTGGATGAATGATTCCTTTATTATAAGAGATTGTAGCTCACTAATGCATCTGAGGGAAGTGATTGCAACTAGGAAAGACAACTTTCAAGACATGAACTGTAGGACACGAGTATAGGGGCTTAAAGGGAGTGCCCATGAGTGGTGTGAGGACCACACTGACTGGTCCTCAAAATCCCCCTCCACAGCCACATCACGCACATCTCTGACCACTCCCCTGGCTCCTAGTCAACAAGAGAATCACCTACAAGCTCCTCACACATGCCTACGAAGCTCTCAACGATGAAGGACCAGCATACCTAAACCACAGCCTCACATTCGACGTGCCCTCCAGACAAAACCATTCTGCCCAGCTCGCCCTTGCCTCTGTCCCCAGGATCCAGAAGACCAGAACCGGAGGAAGATCCTTCTCCTACCTCGCCGCCAAGACCTGGAACATCCTGCCCCATCACCTCAGGCAATCCGCGTCACTAACCCAATTCAAGAAGGACCTCAAGACCTGGCTTTTTGAATAATTCTACCCTTAGAGGGATCAGCAGCCCCCCAGTCCCGCGAGATCCTCACAGATGAGTAGCCACGATTTATAAGCCCCAGATTGAAGAAATTGATTGATTCCACATATATACATTGTGTCACTTTGCAGGTACTACCCTCTTTAGACCGTCGACAGCTTAATTACTGGGATCTGAAAATGAGATGCGTTGTTTCTTTTGAAGATATGCTGCAGCTGCTAATAGATATAGAAGGGTGTGCAAGGCCTGCATTGTACAAGTATAGGAGGTAGGAAGCAATCTCCTGCCCAAAACGTCTAACTGTTTAGAGATGCAGTAATGCCAAACCTTTTCCACTTAGCCACGTAACAGATGCAAGCAGTGGTGTCTTTCGCACTTCCTGCAGAATAACCATGCATTCCTCTGGAAGATTGAAGTAGCCAAATCTTATGAATTAGAGTTCCAGATCGCAAGGTTCAGCTGTTTGGGACCTGGGTTTCTGAGCTGACTGATACTGAATGAGAATGTCCAGCTTCAGCAGGAGTTTCTCTTGGACATTGACGGACATCTCCAGGAACATTGATACCAGGGCTGTCTTGCCCAGGTTGGTGCCTCTAGAATGGCTGTCACAGATACCTCATCACATACACGTTGTGGGGGAGAAGCAGAAAAGTGTTGGCATTCATCCATAGTGCATTATTCATGGACTGTGAGTGTTGGTACCTGGAGATGAAGTTTTAGCATTTTGACAATGGCATACAGGTCTATTCCCGGAGTTCCGCATCTCTCAAAGTACTTGTGAGGACCTGCGAGTGGAATTCCCATTCATGGACTTGTTGAATGTTGTTGCGGGATGCCTAGTGTCAAATCTACTGCGTAACTGCAGAGCTGGGGGGAGTTTATGCCCACTCTGATTCTGGATATAGAACATGGTTGTCACGTTGTCTTTATTGGTACTGCTTTTCCCAAACAAGTGGTAGGAATGCTTTCAGGGCAAGTTTGATGGCAAGGAGCTCCAGGTTGCTTATATGGCGCTCCTGGTGTTGGTTATTCAAGGTTCCTTGGACATTCATCGTGCAGAGGTGAGAAATGATTAGTGGTGGTGGTCACCTGCTGAAAGGGCATTAGAAAGGGCCTGGGGTTCCACCAAAGCACAGAGCTCTAAGCCTGTGTTCTCAATAACACTACATCCTTCCAATGCCCCTCCCCCTGTGCCCACTGCCTTCAGAGGCACTCCTACAGTGGGCACATGTGAAGCCTGGCATATGGTACAATCCATATGCATGAAGCCATCATCCCCAACAGTTTCATCACAGTTCGAATAGAGAAGGGACTGTGTGTCTCTGAAAAAAGAGCTCACAGCTGTTGGAATGTCATTAACCTCTGTTCATTGGGGCATGCTTTGTCTGTTACCACATTTAGAACAGAGCTGAGGAAGGGCTGGACCTGTTGCAACTGAAGATGACACTTTTTTGCATTGATGGTGAAACCTACACTATGAAATAGGGACTCTGCTTTTTGAGAGTTTGCTAAGCACTGCCTCTTTCTGCTGCTCATTATCAGCGAATCGCCTAAGTATGAAAACAAAGGTAAGGCGTTTCTGCATAGGTGAGCTGCTAATACCACTAGGCACTCAACATGCTTGGAGCTGTAGTGACTCTCGAGGGTAACACCCTGAATTGGTAGTGTTTTCAACTTACCATGAACAGAAGGTACAGGTGATGCACTGGGTGGATTGGGATGTTAAACGAGTCTTACAAATCCAGTGCTCACATGAAGTCACACTGCCATAGCAGCAAGACTTCCTGTAAAGTGACCATGCAAAAGTATTCAGTCGGGATGAACTTGAACAATGGTCAGAGGTCAAGGATCAGCCGGAGGGAGCAGTCCTTTTCGGGAATCAAAATGTACAGGGAGCACACCACTGTCCTGTGCTGGTGTACAAGTACTAGTTGTCTGGTGCCCTTTTGCTAGAAGAACTTAAATCTCTTCCTCCAGTAGGTGAAGACAGTTTGAATTTAGTACATGGCGGGGTGGGATGTTGGGAGGGACTATAAGGAGTCTAAGGCAGTACCTTTCCCACACAATGGAGAGGACTCATAGGTCTGAGGTGATGTTTTCCCACTGAGCAAGAAAGTGCCTCAGTCTTCCCCCGAGAAGTGTGATGTGGTTGGAACAAAGGGATGCGGAGTTACTGTTTGCCTGCAGACGCCCCTTACAAAGCCATCTCTGCATTTACCACATTCATTTCCCCTACAGACCTCTCTTTAAGAAGGTCTCGAGTTGGTCGGTGTTCTGAAAGGACTGTTGCTACAGGTGTTTTTGATCTGTGCTTGCTGGTTTTGCATCGCAACAGATCTGCTGCCTGTGAAAAGCAGATTTGGGAATGGGGGACTGTCGGGCACCCATGGATTTAGAGCTATTGTTATAATTTTTGATTATTTTGTTTCAAGCATCTGGTCAACCTTGGGGCCAAACAGATACTATCCATCAAAGGGAACGTTCAAGAGGTGCTATTGCACGTCAGGCCTAAACCCTGACACCCTATGCTTGCAGAGGAGGATGTTAGTATTAACACCTCTTGCAGCTGCATACACCATATCAAGGGCACGTCTAAGGTTTGCATTGCTGAGGTTTTCTTCCCTCAGCAACTAACTACTGTCTGAGGATATGATGGGCCTCTAGGAAGTTGTTTACAAGTGCCTCCAATCACTCCCAATGGTACCATTCGCACCCAGAGGGGAGACCCACCAAGTTTGAAATCTGGCAATGAGTAGCTGCCCCAAGCACACGTTCACACTGTGTCAATCCACTTAGACTCCTTATCAGACAGAGGGGTGTCCCAAGTAGCCTACGCTGAAATCCTTTTATGGAAAGCATTAACAACTAGGGAGTCGGGCAGTCTGTCCACAAATATAAGCCAGATCGTCAGGGACAGGCTTATACTTTTTCTCAACTTGCAGAGCGACCACTCTGGCATTTATAGCATCCTTAAAGTTGTTGGTGGCCAACTTAAGCATTCACTTTAACATGGGAAGGTAATGCACCACAGGCTCCGTCTTGCATATAGTTTCAACCAAGAAGTGGCCCTCATCCTACACTGTACGCAGTTTGAACTGATGGTGCTGAGAAGCTTCTGGGGAGGGCTTGGCAGGGTAGGGTTTGAGGTTGGATTCATCTTGGAGTCTACTACATAATCCTCCAAGGCATCACCTCCCTCCAGTGGCCTAAAGGGCGCATCATACCGGTCCTGTAGGGAGTAAGCGCTGCAAGACTCCGAGTTGGCATCCTGTGAGTCAGGTGGATGAGAGTTCAAGGGCAGTGCTGGAGGAGGTGTGGGTGGCAATTGTGGGAACAGTGTAGGGCTAGTCACCTTATCCCTGACCCATTGCAGAGTTGGTGGCCTGGAAGGGTTGAGTCTTGGTTTCTCCTCGAAAGGAAGACTGTGCTTCTTTTGAATCCGATGAGTACTGGAGCCGAAGATTTGGAAAGAGGTTTGCCTGTGTCTGGGTGGATGACAAACTTTGTTTTGGTTTGCATCCAGCACCTCAAAGAGCTTCTCGAAGATCAACCACTCTGTGGTATCGGACGCTCCAGCTTCCATGCCTTTTGAGGATGAGCTTTCGGCATCGTTTTCAGCTGTGGCTTTGTGCAGCCTCGAGGTTGAGGCAGTGTTGAAGTGTAACATGATGCCTTTGGATGGGGGTCTACGCAGGTATCGATCCAGCCTCCCGAGTCTAGGGCATCCTGGGTTGGAGGACCGAGACCAGAACTTTGTGCCGTTTCCGGCTTGGCTCCAGGCTCAATGCCAGACTCCAGCGGGGTGATGCTCTACCATCACTGATGGGAGTTTTGAGGCTCAAGACTGACCTTGTGGCACTAGGGAGGCACGTGGAGTTGACTTGTTCTTCGGCCCGGAGGCTGGCATGTTTTGCGCCGCAGGCTCAAGGAACTAAACCTCTTCTTCAATGTCAAAACCTTTGAAGAAGATGGCAATCGCCTCTAGATTCTCTTATGCTTGTCCTACTGAAATGCCAGAGAGCCCTGCTTTTTCTTCCTCAGTGCCTGCCATATCTTTAGCTCCACAAACTTGAGGTGTTTCTAACAAGGCTTGTACCGGCAACTCGGATGGATGCTTTTATCAGCATGTTAGTGCTGTTCTCGTCACGGGATGCAAAGAGTGAACAGCTGGAACAGAGAAGGAAGAACCGGTGTGTTAACACGTTGATCCCTGAATCTGAGCTGCATTCCCGAATGTCTGAGTTCGCAGGAGGAAGAAAACAATCTACGGTGAAGCGAGTGTGCTGGTGCATTTTGGACCAAGTATTGAATCACAACAGGTCTTGTGACTCAGACTTCTTTGAGGAAAAACAAGTTGCAAATGTTTGGGCCCAACACTATGTGGCAGGTGTATGCAGGGCTTGTGAGCCACACATGCTACAAACAAAATATATACAAGTGCCACAAAATGTTGCTTGGAGAAAGGCCAAATGGAGTATCACTGACATACAGGACCCATTTCCCCTCTCAATCTCCCAGTAGGTTGTGTCGAAGTAAAATTAATCTGACTTGAGGCAATTCTAAAGCATCCTACTCAAAGATTTCTAACAATGTACGACTGTAAATCCAAGATGGAGCAGAGGCAAAGCACTATGAGAGTAAAACATATACCCCATACCATCGCCTGTGTTTAAGCAAGACAATCAGACCTTTTAAAACTCAATGAAATATAACAAATATCAACAATTTTATTACTTTAAAAACACATTTGCCAAACATACCAAAGCCTAAAATAACCCAGGAAGGGATTTCCTAGGTGCTAGACAGAAAATGGAGCTGTACAGAAGGCAAGTCATGTACAGGTCATTTAGAGAAAGACTGGTCAAAATAGATCCAAAGAAGAATGCACAGGAAACAGAAGGGGAAAATAAGTAGCAGTTTCGAGAATATAGGGAACAGATGATAGAAAGAAGGGACTATTGACAGGACTGGCTGGGCTAGAACCTTAGTGGACAGGCTGGCCGTGCCGACCATACAGGACAACTAGTGACCTGCTGACAGGCAGGAATTCAGCAGCTTTCCCTTTCCAAAATAATGCATTTGTAAATGTCAAGAGCATCTTAATCATACCACATTCAGTCACAGTGGCAAACACACACACGCGCACACACACTCTTACTTCTTGCCTCCACACAGAAAGTTCTTGGTGATGTGGATAAATGAGTTTATACATCAAGAATTCTAGTCATCTCTGAAGTCTTAGCAGAACAGGTCAAAAAAACAAATCAGTCCTATCCACAAATCAAAGTACGCTCAAGAACTTGTGAGTTGTTGATTAATATCAAAAGATCACCGCCTTGATGAAAACTGTTTCTCTGAAACCTAACATTACTTTGCTTTGGAAATGTCACGCACTAATCTAGAGGTTTCTTTTGCACCTCAATTATAAAAAGGCAATTTAAATTGTAGCAGCCCCAGGACATATCCCACATTTTAGCGCCATTTCTGAACTGTTGAATCAGGGAGTTAAGGGAATCGAATCTACTTCTGAGGTAAGGCTCACCTTACAGATTACTGTGCTATTAGTGCACATGTCCTAAGGTTTTCGGTGTGACTGGACACAGTGATCATAGGGTCATCTGGAAGCCTCTAGATATTTTGGGCGCCAAAGAGGAAATGTAATCAGAAGACTAGGGCCTATCATTGACCCTGGGCTTACAAGACTTGATGTAGGTCATTCTCACTACAAACATACAGAAGTTTTTTCAACTGAACAGAGCCTCTGAAGGGCCTTCAGGATGGGGACATCAGGCTACAGCCATTTCAAACTCACATTTTCTTCCCATACTCTGTTGGCAACTGAAAACTCACTTAAGAACTCTTTGTTAAACACACAAGTAATATCTGTATACAGCATAACATTAGTGCTCAAAATTTACCTCCGATTTAGAGTTGTGGTATAATAGCTTTCTGCATTTACTAGCACTTTGTTACCACAAGCTGCTTGTTGGTAGTAACCCCTCAAGAAAATTCTATGCGAGTGCCACTAATGTCAGGAATGTACGATAATTTGATTAACTCACATTTCATGCACTGATTTGGGACTTTTACTCAGCACCCTATTGTATTGTACCCTGAAGGCTCAGCTATTCAGAAGCTACGTAAACATCTGTAAGTAGACTGCATAGTAGCAAAATGGTACCACTAGGCTGCTCCTTGGTCTTCAGTTCAGGAATGCGTAACCATTGGTCTGAAGGCATTGCAGTGGCTTTCCTGCTCTCTCATTTGTGGTTGTCAAATGACAATAACAACTGTCCACATGTCTTTCTATTAGAGTGGGGCTATAGATTTGAGCAATACATCACTCAACCTTCATTAGGAGAATGCACTCAATGTTTCCTGTTTGTCAACCAGCCTCTTGTGTGCACAGATATTTTTTTGATTGCTAGAAAAGAATTCTTCTAACTCAGTTGAGATCATTGGACGTTTTGAAACACTATGTGCAGCATCATTTTAACAAACTATTCAATCAGCCAACTAAACAAACAATAATTCCCTATATGCGCACACACACACACACACGCACGCACACACACACACACACACACACACACACACACACACACACACACCAAAACAGACATGGCACACTCATCCTCAACTAGACTTCATATAAACACAATACTACACAACCTCCACTCCATAACATACAGATGCTGCAGACACAAATATGTGGTGCAGCTGTCAGATCCATTGTGTGGGCAGTCCATGTTCTTTCACTTTCTTTAAGCACTTTGGACACATTTTTTTTAAATGATTATTTTGTAATCCATAAAGTGCAAAACTTAAATCCAGTTTTCAGTCCAATGTCCTTGAAGCCAGGTATGGAGGGAGGATGTCATTTTTGGAGGAACCTCAATCTGATACATGTGGGTATTGGTGCAGTTCACATTCCCACTCTACCATGCCTCCCTGCCCAGAAACACAAACAACATTGCGTTGGATCTTGTTGGAAGCCCTCAAATTAGCACGCTGGACACTGGCACCTTGGTAGACCTGCCTCTACGCGGGACAACAATGCGTTCTTCCTCCTCCTCCTGTATCAGACCTGGAACAGAAGGGAAGGGCAAGAAAGTAGAATTAGTCATGGTCTAGATCATTCCTCCAAGACGCAACCCCATATTCTCCGCGTTGCACCAGGTGGAGAGCACCCACAATCATGTGGCAGGGTAATAAAGGAAAAGGTTACTGTTGAATGTAATCCCCCAGATGGGTGTGCAGCATTGCTACATGGTTCCCCTGTGATCACGAACTTGGAATTTTTCCTCCCTGTCAATATTATGCATTCACCTCCCACCAACACAACCACCGAAGCCATCAGTCATGGTTCCCTGTGGTCACAAGCAACAATTAATTTATTTGTAGTGGATCAGATCACTGACATTTTTTTCCAATATCGAGAGCCACAACGGCGTTCGTTGTAAGAAAACAAATTCAACTTGTTCTTTGTTCTCATTTGTTTATTGACTGAACTTCATTCTTTGTGATGGTACCAGGATACCAACAGTAGTACAGGGGAGACAGATTACATTCTAATAGTGAAAGCAAAAAGATGGAGTTGCAATGTATTTTATGTGTAGGAAGCAACTGAGGTCACCCTCCATGGAAGGGAAGGACAGGAGATCGGTCGGCTATATAAACAGGAGCCGGAGGACATGCCCCATGTACTTTGCTTGTGCAGTTCTGTTGTGGGGGATCAGCATGTGCTTTTGCACAGGAAATGGAAAGATCAAGGAATAAGGTCATGCAGAGACGCAGTGATGGCCTGTTTTGAACCGACGGATACTGCGCTGAACTGCACAACGGTGACATTTCTTCAGAGGTTGGAGAAAAGGGCTGTAGCTAAGGATCCAGTGGAAGCAGTGGAGGGAACAGGTTTAAGAATCTAGCTTGCACTGTTGAGTGACCTGTAGCGTCATTGAGGTCATAGATTCTGTAATGCCAATGGATCCCTTTAGCCCAAATTCACCTGGCACAGGGGACTACTCTGTGGGGGAGTTGGATAGGGACAATCACCATAAGATACCATTTGCTTTTGACACATGAAAAATCTATTAAAAAAAACATCTTCTAGCCGTCCTGGATTTTGCAATGAGCATTTGCACTTTAACGTCCATAGTGCCTTTTGCACTTTAATTGTCGCACTTGCACTTAAACCCCACACTGTCTAAAGCACCTTGCAGGGGAGGTAGGGGTGTGCTTGTTTGGAGAAGGCAGAGCATTTTTAGGCACGCCTACTCTTGCTTTTAAGGAAGGCCTATTTGTGAGAAAGTGCCTCTTTTGACATAGCTAGCCCCCACTTTTTGCCTGGACATTGATGTGGTTTTGATTGTAGTGCACAGGGTCCCTGCCAATCAGGTCCCGTGTCAGTGCTTCTTCCCAAAAAACGATTCCACAATTGGCCTTTCAGGACCCCTGCAAGTCCAAAGTAATGGGTACCAAGGGCATTGGGACTGAAGAGGGTCCCCTAGCACCCCTCCCCTAGGCCATGCAGACTGCCACTGCAGCATGCATGGCCTGGTGCAGAAAAAATAACAGTCGACATGGCACACTACCTGTGTGCAATACCAGCTAGCACTGCCTAGGAAATAGGTAAGTTACTCCTCTAGCGGGCCTTACCAGCCCTAAGCCAGGGTGCACTATATCCCAGGTGAGGGCATATCTACATGAGAAGATATGCCCCTACAATATTGGGGTCTATTCCTTAATATAGTAAGTACCAGTGAAGCCATAGAGAGTACATAGGCTAGAAACTGGACAACTCGAGTTCCACAGCACCATGATGGCTTCACTGAACACTGGAGTGTTTGGTACCAAACTACTCCTCACAATAAACGCACACGGATGCTAGTGTTGGCTTTATTGTATCATGTACTCAGAGGGCACCTAGGGTGCCCCCTGAAAACCTACCAACCCGGGTGGGGGCACTGACTGGCTTTAGGCTGCCTGCCACAAACAGACATGTTTCTGGACTCCTGGGTGGAGAGCCTCTGCTCTCTGGGACTAGAAACAATGCACATCTTGGCGAGAGGTGTCGCACCTCCTCCCCCAGGATGGGCCCAGTGCTTGAAGGGGAAGCTTCAAAGGCCTGCCGCCTTTGTAATGTGAGCCCCAACCTCTGCTGCTGGGAGCAGATGGCAGCTTACAGCTAAAAGTAAAACAATTGCATTCAAATTTGAAAGATCCATAAAATCGGAAGAAAAAACTTTTACGAAGTTGTCTTGTGATAAAAAAAGATTTCATGGACGAGCAGTCTATCTGCAAGGCAACAGGAGCATCAGAAACTTGACAGTAAAGATGTCAGTACGTATGTATGGATTGCGTGATTCCAGCACAACTGCCCACTACTATAATACATAGGGTGCTACGGCCTGCCGTAGCCTTATCCCTTTTGAATGAGCTTGCAGATGACCTGGTGTGATCAAAGTGTATATTTGCTTAATTACATTCACCTACACTTGCAGCAGGTCTAGTTGCCGCTAGACGATAAGTAACAGAGTGTAAGGTTAGCGCACAAAGTATACACACATTATTGAACCATAGAAGACAACTGTTACATGAAAACTGAAAAAGTAACAGAAACAGGAAAAATAAAGTTCACCTTGGATTAAAAAAAAAAACAGACTTAGTGCAACGAACAAACATACCCATTAAAGACTTACACAGCTTATTAGCTGCAAAAGCATGCATTGCTCTAATTACTTGATGAAGTGCCTGCAATTATCAAAATCGCCTTTCAAAAGGAATATTTTTAGAGTACATTTTGCACATGAAGATCCAAGTGTTGAACGCCCAAAATTTAGCTACAAGCATTAGTTGGCAGGGGGATCTTACACTTCAAATCTTCTACAGAAACATGCATCACGAGAATCTTGCAGAAAATCAATTAGTAATGGACACTTCAAATATCTCGAAACAGAAGTAAGAGTACCCAACAGAAGAATTCTGCAAATCAGATTTGGTCGAATAAAAAAACAAATCTTTATTTACGGGTGGGACAATTGTACATACCTTGTGATGTTTGGTTCTCTTATTTCGGGGCTACAAAGAAATTAGAATGCTGTGCTCATATGTTGTCAAGCTCCAAAAATCTTGTCGCATCTCACCAGAGGTGGCATTCATGTACAGGCTTGCTGTATTCATCCGTATTCATTTCAAGCTTTTAAGTACCGCATCACTGGTGCTCCATTCTTTACTTCTAAATGTCCCTGTTGTATACCAGCTCACTTCCAAAATCTTCTATCAAAAAGACTGTTGGTCGTATTTAGCGTTTGGCGGATTTCCCGTCCTCTGTATTACAAGTGCTATTGAGTATAGTGCACTTTTATTAGGGCAGTCGGGACATCCAGCATTGTTGGTGACAGAGTACCCTGTCCGCCGAATTCAAAATAAGGCCCTTTGATACTTACACGCCTCACAAGAGTATTCTATATTCTGGCAATCAAACTAATAGACTGCATGCCCCTTTGACTGCTGAGCTACCTTTCTGCAAACGCTCCTAAATTCTCCTCAAACATAATGCTTTAGTTACGTTCTCATGCCCGTGGTTTTAGCACGAAGAAGTTACTTTGGTGGTAGGTCTTACTTCGTAAGCTTCCAACGGGACATTAACATACCAAGTGGGACAAAATACCTACTCCCGAAACAGAGGATCATGAAAAAGCCAATGCAAACATTAAACAGAAATAAAGTTAGGAAATATTTGAAATGCCCATGTGATCGAGCTGCAGAACCTAGTTTGTCATATCGAAGAATACTGGGTTATGCTACAGCTTCCTGCAGAGAAAATAAAGTTTGCCAGGAAATTTCAAGTGAGTATAGCCTCACAGGTGAAGCTGTACATAGCACAGTTGCCTTCACGAGAGCGTCGCTATGAAGATCCTGTCTCCTACCACAAGTCTGAATCTGTGGCTCACAGTGTTTGGAACCAGCACATAAGAAAGCCTGGATTAATAAAAGCACATTTCTTTGAGTGTCTCACTTTGATTGCCTGGTGGGAAGTTCCATTATTTGACCATTTCATGTAGTAGAGAACCGATCTGCCTCCCGAAAGCCACACCAACTGAAAAAGAACACTCCAGACTTTTTGAAGCACGGGTGCTCTTCTGACAGGCTGCTGGTGGTGACGTTCATTCTGTTATGGTCTATTACTGAGAGAGGCTCAGATATTGGTAAGAATCTGAGCTCAAACTCCATAACTTTCCACCAGTTTAGCTGATCCTGCCCGACCCTCTATTGCACTTCCCAATTACTATGTATTGAAACAAAAGATTTGTTTTTTTTGCTTTGGTCTTTAGCAAAAAAACAAATACAAAACCAAGAGTTCAGATGCTACTCGGAGCAACTACCTATGAAGTAGAGTGCATGATAATGCAGAATGCCATACTGCAGCCTGGTTGTACTTAAAATTAATACTCAAAATGTCGTAGCACATTAAGGGGGGGGAGGGTGGTCCGTTTATGACTTCAATGAAGAACACTACGATGCATAATTAGGTCCACAGGTATTTAACCTTTCCTTCTGCATCATAGAATCTTTCTTGATGGTCGCTTCGTAAAACTTTATTCGGCTATCAGAAACAGCCATAAAAGCACATATAAAATAACACAAATAAAATACGATTAAAAAACCTTTTGGTACAGTACATAAAACATAGTAATATAATTCATTTGCTACGCTATTACATGATACTTTTCCTCACATTAATGGCTTTCAAAATGAATAGGGCAAGATTATAACACACAGAAGGTTCACTTAGTGTCACCGGAAATTTCATAGCTGCTTTATGTGATCTAATATTCTGTGCAACAAACATAGGTTTGAGATTAAAAAAAACACCTGAGATTCTGGTAAAATTTACAAAACAATAAAAAATGCAGTGTGCTTTGCTTGTTTTGGTCATCACAAGGGCAGAAAACCATATCAAAGGGACGGGACTTCATGTTTGGGAAGGCAGCTAAGTGGTGCACAATACCACATCTCAATCTTACCAACACAAAACTATGCTGTATGTTTGTCACATGTAGTAAATAGCTATTTCCCCCCTTCTTCAGATCCAAAGACTTATAAAATGTGACTAACAATTTTTTCCTATCTTCTGCCAATCGCTGATCCGATCTATACTGTAAGAAGGTTTCTTTAATCCTCCTCTTAGTCAATAATAATACCTGGGTAGGATCTGATTAGATAGACAAATTAAACAGCCTACCAAGGGAAGAATTGATATACAATAGCCAAGGAATACTTAAAACATTATCGAAGGTTAAACAATCTGAAATGATTGTTCTGGTGAAAGAAGTTTTTTCCTTTGCCCATATTAACAAAGATGTTTGAAGCAGAAGGAGGCAGACATAAGAGCCGTTTCAAAAAATTCTTTTCTTCTACTTGCAAAACAGTACCATTAGCATAACCCTAGAGGCCTGCCCCATATGAGGCTGTAGTCACTCCTTTTGCTTTGTATATTGCAACCATTTCCTTGATAGGTTGGCTACCCAGTTTAGAGGAAAATTTAAAAATCCCTGCGAGAACCTGCTCATTTTAGCTTTGGTATTCAGAACGTATTGGGACCTTGAACAATTGCCTGCAAAAAAGATACCCAAATAACAAAACAAATTCACTAAAACGATTCGGGTGTTATCAATAAAAAGGTTTTACATGGTTTATGCTTTGGCCCGCAAACCACGGTAAAAGTTTTCGATTTATTAATTACAATTTTTTTGGAGGTCAAAAAGTCTCCAAATGCACTCATAAATCTCTGGAGGCTCACCTGTGTTCTGGCTAATTGTAAGGCATCGTAAGCATATAACAATACTGGTATCGGAAGGCTGGCCACCCTAGGAACGCATGGAATGCATGTGGTTATCTACCCCATTAATGAAAAGATAAAATATTAGTGGGGCTAACACACACCCTTGTCGAACCCCCACTTTAAATTTGGTCGAACATTACCCCTGGGGGCCAAACCAAACTTGGCTAGTTAAATTCTCAGAGGTGGGAAAGATACCCAATGATTGGCCTGGGTGCACCTAGGGAAGTCAAAGTTGACCAAAGTAAGTTATGGTCAACCAAATCAAAGGCGCTACTTAAATCGGCAAAGCATAAATAAAGAGCGCCAGCCTTGGCCCTAGTGTATTTCCAGATTAATAACTCCAAGTTGACACATTGTTCGACGGTCCCCAACTGTTTCCTAAAGCCAAACTGTACCGGGGATAGAATAGATTGCTCTTATGCCCAATACTCCAATCTTGTTAGCAGTACTCTACTCATTACTTTTACAGTCAACTACAGAAAAGAGATAGGGCAATAGTTTTTGGGATCTGCTTTAACCCCTCTTTTTATATATGGGTACAATGATGGATATGCCCCAGGAGGATGGGATCGTATCTATAGCAGCTGTGTTGAACACCCTACTTAGGATAGGCCCCCACAGTTCAAAAGCAGATTTAAAAAAATCTACTGGCACCCATCTGGTCCCGGAGCCCGGCCCCCGGTACTGGCCTGTATAGCCAGATAGACTTATTCATTAGTAATATTCAGAGGAAGGGGCGACCCCCGGTCTCCCCCTAAGACATCCCCGCTATTTTGTCTAAATATTTCAGAGAAGTGAGTCACCCATTTGTCAAACGGAACAAGAGAGCAAAACTTGTGAATATAATTTTTTTTTAAAGGGTGCATTCACTGGATCCCGAAACAGTTTGGTATTCATGTATTCTGCAGCAATGGCCAAGTTATCCCATGCTTCAACCTGGAGTGATTTTTTCCTAGTAGCCAAAGCTTGTTTATATTGATTGCGCAGGGACTTCATAGCCAACGTATCCCATGGGGAACTACAAAGAGCATATTTAAATGACTGGAAAGCTTTAGTACATGCACTGTCAAATCATCCCCTTCTTATTCCCTGGTGTGGTTGAGCAATAGGTCAAAAATGATTTTATAGAACCAATAATGTGGTTAAAATTTTCGACCAATGTAATTGGTACGATAACTTTCTGGAGGCAATAATATTTTTTTTCCTTAAAAACTCCCCATTTGTTTCCCAGCCACACATCAGTAGCTGTAGTTCATATTTTGAAATAATGGAACTCAATGCTTCATCATACTCATTATGGCAAAAGTGGTCATTTCCCACCCCATCCTAATAGATGTGGCCTCCTGCCTGGGTAGCAGATAGTGCACAAGCCTGAATATTAAAATCACCTACCCATAGTAATACAAAATTCCTGTGAATAGAACCTAAAAAGACTTCAAGACCATGGTCAAGTGCCAGAGCCACACTACTGCGCATGGTATCAAAAACATGGCTATAAAAATTCACAATTACCAGATCTCTCTCTCCCTTTTTATTCAATCACAATTATGGAGAATGTGGACACACTGATGAAATCTTCTTAACATTCACAGAAATATTGTTAGAGATGCGAATCTGAAGCCCCCCTTTTTCCCGCCCAGCTTGAGACGTTATCGCTTCTAGAAAGTGTGAGGAAAACCCTTCTACATATAGTGGGCTTGTAAACCAGGTTTCTTGCATAAATATAATATCAAATCCAGATATAGTGTTAATCCAAAAGTCATTTCTTATCTTGTTCGTTAATCCATTCACATTCCATGTTACAAACTTGAAAATTCCCTCAGGGTACTGACTTGTAGGATCCGTATTTGGAGCACAGGTGTAGGTCTATGTGCTACTAGAACTAGATTGATTTTTACGACTAGCCTTATCGGCCTGGAGTACAACCGGCCTACGGCCTGTTACCATTCCAGGGATAAGTACAGTAGCTTTAGGGGGCAGATTTTTCACCTGGCCCATAGTGGCATCCTCTCTACAATGATTCCCAGAGCCCCCAACATAATATCTGCCACAGCTAAGTCATTCATTATCTTCTAGGGTGCTCAGTAACTGGTATCGATTAGACACTTCAAGATTAGGGCAATACGGTAGGAGGGGCATCAGCACCCTCCCATGATGTCTGCAAATTCCATACACCGTCAAAAGAATAGCCAAAATTCCGTAAATGCCGATAAAGCACCTCAATGGGAGTAGGGCCATATTTCGAACTACCACTTGATGGTCATTAATGCTGAATAGTAGCGGGCTAAAGAGAAGTCTTGGAGCTTTAAATTGTAAAGCATAGTAATTTGTTGAACAGTAGCTTAGAAACGTGAAGCAGAAGTGCTTTGTTTGCTTAAAAGGTTTCCAAGTGTTTCTTGGCCAACCCTGGTCCTGCTTGAGTATCTGTATTGAGGCAGTAGTAAAGGTATACACTGCTTTTCAAGTAGCTGCTTTGCAGAGTTAATAAATTGGGACATGTCTTAAGCCAGGTTATAGTTGCAGCTTTACCACTTGTTGAATGGGCCTTGGGTTAACTTGAAGAGAATTGTTGGAAAGTTGATAGCACAAAGAAATACATTTCACTACCCAACTAGCAAATGATAGAAGCAGCTAGTCCTTGTCTAATATGTCAATAGTTAAATTACTGATGTGTCTTTCTAATATCCTTCAATTACAGTGGTGGCTCGCATCTACAGGGAAAGGGGAGGCGGACGCGCTCGCAAAATCAAATTAAAAAGACTTACCTTGCGATGTCCTCGACTCTGGAGCTCTTCTTTCTCCGACACCCACAGGACTGGATGCTGAAACTCTCTTAACCAATCCTGGCACTGCTCTCGTGCTGTAAGAGCAGCACCAGGATTGGTGGGAGCAGCCTCACTCGGTGGTCCACAGCACCCTGGAGGCCGCACTTACTCTAATCCAGCTGTTTTAAGACAGCTGAGTTAGAGGTTTAAAATTGCGCATGCCTGGCTGGCCGTCGCCAGCAAAAGGGACATGCGCACTTTGAAAAGTGCATAGCCAGCCCACCCTCCTCCCTGCTGCTGTCACTCAGCCCCGTCCTGATGCTCTGCTTGAGACGGAGGATGAAAAATAAAATGGTAATAAATTACCATTTTATTTATCTTCTCTGGGGCTTTGGGGGGGGGGGGGTTTAAGTGGGGTGACGCTCCTCCGCCCCAACGGAGGAGCCGCCCCTGCTTGATTTAAATAAAAACGGAGAACCCTTTTTATATCTAGAGAATGAAGAGAGCTTGCAGCTGAAGTATATGTATTAGGAAAGAAAGTAGGAAGTGTAATAGAGTGATTTATATGAAAATCAGCAATCACCTTGGGTAAGAATGAAGGACCAGTCATTTAGGGTGGAGTTTGATCCCAAGTCAAATGGAGTGGATAGAAAATCTAAAAATACCTGGCTAGTGGGCGAAACACTTTATTCTAGCTCCTAGTCGGTATATTAAAAAACAGGGGTACTAGACAACGATGTAACCATGATGATGTTAGCCATACATTGTTCTGTTTTATTTTCAACAGATACTACGATCAATTGAATTTAAAATCGTATGTATTATAGTGCACACACAGTAGGTGTGTACACATCACTTCTCACTTAACTAATTATTTACCTCACTTTTAGGTCACTTAGGAGTGGAACGCACAGGGCTGGCCCCTGTGTGGTCCTGAGGAAGAACCGTGGGGAGGCTCGAAACATGTTGACTAAACACTAGAGACTTTTAACTCATCATGGTTACATCGTTGTCTAGTACCCCTGTTTTTTAATATACCGACTAGGAGCTAGAATAAAGTGTTTCGCCCACTTTACTGGCGCGGAAAGAAAAGAACTGACATTCGCGTGCCTGGGTGGCGCCTATATAGGGGACCGCGATGTCACATCTGACGATGCTGCATGGAACCGAACTGAGCCACCTGACGGCGCGCAAGGGTACTGCTCACACAAAAGTTTCCAGATCCAGCCTGATGCCTGGGAAATTCAAAGGTAAGGAACCTAAAGCTAGAAGCCTCTATCAGATTGTCTGATTTTAAAAGCCATGCCGCTACATTCAAGGATTGAATGGTCAGATTTTTTAATTGACCATGAAGTCGGGATAAAGGATCCGGTCTGAGCAGCAGCCACTTGTGGTATGGCAAGGAGAATTGTAGCAGGTCTGGGTACCACCTCTGTTTCACGAGCCTGGTGCAGACAGAATAATTTTCAAATTTTATTCCATAGTTTTTTGGATCACTATTGGTATTGGAGATGACCAAGTGATCAAAACAGCATTGTCCACTGATTTTGGTTCTTGTGCCCTTGATGTGAAGTCTCAGCATTTTTGTTTTGAGTCATGGCGAATAAGTCTAATGTTTGTGTACCCCTTTATACGAAGATATCTTCTAATACGTCATAAATGAGCAGCCTTTCTTGGTTTTCCTTGAGATGATGACTGAGAAAATCTGCTCTCCAAATCAGTACTCCTGCTAGTGCCCAATACCTGATCGCCTGAGCCTGCAAAGCCTCAACCTCATTCTGCCTTTTATGTTGATGCAATACATTGTTGTAGAATTGTTAGTATTTCTTTAACAGAGTGGAGTGGTAAAAGGCTTTGAGGCTAGATGTACTGCCTTCAGCTCTAGAAGGTTTAAGTGATAATTGTTCTCTTTGTCCGACCATAGGCCCTGAATTGAAAGATGGTCCATGTGCTCCCCACCCTGAAAGAGAAGCACCATTGACAATGGTCCGAATTGGATGTCTTTTGAAAAGAAACTCCCAGGAGTAAATTGTGCGTTCTAGACAACCAAGTGAGAGTTTCTTGAGCAGCATGTGTCAAATAAACGTAGTCTTTCCAGTTGCCTGATTTTTGAGAACATTGGTCTTCGAAGCATTGTTGAAGAGGTCTCAAACAGCTTTGCAACTATAAATATGCAAGATGCCTGGATCCAAGGCAAGATGACACAAACTGTGGGTTTGATATACATTTGAAATCTGCACATTTATTCTGGATTCTCCTCCGAATGATACTCACTTTTGTATATAATATCTATTTTTGCGCCCAGATATGTCAGACATGGTACTGGTGTTACAACCGATTTGTTGCAGTTAATTTGAAGTCCCAGCTTGGTCAATAACCTTTTTGTGGTCTTGAAGTTCTGAGCTGCTTTTGTGTGGCAATTTGCATTTATCATCCAGTCGTCGAGGCATGGATAAAGATCGTTTTCTTTCTTAAATGAGCTGCGATTACTCCCATGCATTTTGAGA
The DNA here is from genome assembly GCA_963921515.1 of Calotriton arnoldi. Lineage (NCBI taxonomy): Eukaryota > Metazoa > Chordata > Amphibia > Caudata > Salamandridae > Calotriton > Calotriton arnoldi. The sequence continues at coordinate 1,111,649 of CAWUFW010002850.1, forward strand.
CGTTTCAAGGTGCTGATTTCAGACCGAAAGGAAGCACAGCGGACTCCTAGTCTTTTCTTCCTACTAGGAATCAAAGCTATTTTCTGTGCAAACGTGAAGGACAAGTTACTTATCTCCGGTAACGCCTTATCTGGTAGAGAATCTATCTAGCCACAGATTCCTTACTTTAGAATTATCCCCAGGCGTCAGACTGAATATGGAAATATTTTGTGAGCAGTACCCCCAAGCGCTGGTAGGTGGTGTCAATCGGCTCCACGTAGCAATGTCTGCGCCGGAAGTGATGTGCGCTGTGCCTAGATAGGCGCCACCCCAACGCGCTGACATCAAGTACTTTCCGTGACTTTTCATGCCAGAAGCCACGAAGAACACTGACCACTGGTGTGGAAAACTAGGGCCCTGAGAGGGGAAAGCCCTGTCCCTAGAAACCCGTTCGCAGAGCACGGAGGATAGGTGGGTCGGTAAGGAATCTGAGGCTAGAGAGAGTCTCTACCAGGTAAGGCATTACTGAAGGTAAGTAACTTGTCCAACTGATAGAGACTTCTAGCTGCAGATTCCTTACCTTTGAATAGATTCCCAAGCAATACCTCTCCAGAGGTGGGTCTGTGAAACAATTTCATAACAAAAAGTCCGGCAGGACCGAACTGGCAAAGTGACAATCCCGAAGGACTTGACTGTCCAGGCAGTAATGTTCTGTGAACATGTGCAAGGAAGCCCACGTTGCTGCCTGGCAGATGTCCAGGACCGTGACTCTGCATGCTAACGCAGTGGTCTCAGTCTTGGCGCTGGTGGAATGAGCACGCAAACCCTCAGGGGGTTGCTTCTTGGACAATGCGTAGCACATTTTAATGCAGAAGACGATCCATCAGGAGATGGTCCGCTTCTGCACAGCCTCTCTCTTCTTCGCTCCGACATACCCCATGAGGAGTTGGCTGTCCACCCGGAAATCGTTTGTGCGGTCAAGGTAGAATGACAACGTTTTTTGGGGGATCCAGACAGGTGAAGTCGCTCCTCTTTCTTAGAGGAATGTGGCGGAGCATAAAAAGGCAGAGTGATGGACTGGCCTACATAAATGGGAGGAACGACTTTCGGTACAAAGGAAGCTCTAGTTCATAGAACCAACTTGTCTGGGTAGATGTTCAGGTATGCAGGATTGGATGACAAAGCCTGAAGCTCACTGACCCTCCGGGCAGATATTAATGCCACCAGGTAGGCCATCTTGATGGCAAGGAGCCTGAGAAGACAGTTGTGCAAGGCCTCAGAGGATCGCACATCAGGACAAGATTATGGTCCCACTGAGGCATGATAAATTGAGAAGGTGGAATCATACGTTGGAAACCTTTATACAATAGGGGATTTGAAGAGGGATGGCTGGTCAGGCAACCACAGAAAGGCTGAGATAACAGAAAGATAACCCTTTAAGGTGCCCAGAGAAGAGCCCTGCTGGATGAGGGAAAGAATAAAGAGAAGAACCTGAGAAAGGGGAGCAGAAGGAGGGTCTACCTGCTGTTCTGCACACCATGAAACAAACTTGCCCCAATTGCAGGCGTATAACGTTTTGGTGGAGGGATGCCTGGCTGCCTGAATAACATCGCCGAAGGATGTCGCTGCTCAATCTCCACGCAAGATGGTGGAGTGTTGAAAGGTTTGGGTGGAAAACCCTCCCCTGCTGCTGCGACAGACGATCCTCCAGAAGGGGCAACCTGATTGGAGGATCGATCGCCATGCTCAACAGCTCAGGATACCAAACTCTGAGCCCAGCCTGGAGCCATAAGGAAGACTTGGGCCTGGTCATTACTGATCATCTTGAGAACTCTGGACAGGAGTGGTATGGGCGGAATGGCGCACAGGAGGGCTAAGCGCCACTCGAGGGGAAAAGCACCGCCGGGCGAGAGCAGCCTTGGAAACTCCAGTGTGCAGAACTGCTGACATTGCACGTTCTCAGCGGTGTTGAACAGATCTAACCAAGGCTCTCTCCACTGCTGAAAGAGACCTTGCACCACCTCTGGATGGGAACGTCATTCATGATCCACTAGGCATCTGCGGTTGAGTTTGTCCACCTAGGCATTTAGAAAGCCCGCCAGGTGTTGAACCATCAGGGAAATGCCCTGATGTTCCAGCCATGTTCAGAGACACAGGGGCTCTTGACAAAGGGTCCACGACCTCACCCCGTCCTGTTTGTTGCAGTACCACACGGTGGTGGTGTTGTCTGTGAACACCTGCACTAGCCTTCCCCTGATGGAGGATAGAAAGGCTTTTAATGCCACCTGAATCGCCCTGAGCTCCAGAAGGTTGATGTTGACTCCGGATTCCGCCACAGACCAGATGCCTCTGATCTCCATCTCTCCCAGATGGCGCCCCATCCCAGGAGGGACTCATCTGTCACTACTGTTAGATCTGGTTGGGGAAAGGAGAGGGGTCTGCCGCTGACCCAATTGCGGTTCGTTAGCCACCACTGCAGATCTTGTGCAGTTACCTCAGAGATTTGGACCATGTCGGAGAGATTTCCCTGATGCTGCGCCCACTGGCACGTCAGGTCCCACTGCAGAGGCCGCATATGCTAGCAGGCATGTGTCACAAGCAGGAGGCCATGAGGCCCAGCAGCTTCAGAGTCAGTATTACCGAAATCCAGGATAGATGCTGAAGCACAAGTTACTAAATTGTGTAACGATATATCTGTAAGAGACAGTAGTTAGTGACAGATTCCTTACCTTAGAATATCCCCAGGCGTCAGGCTGGATCCGGAAAGTTTTTGCGTAGCAGTACCCTTGCGCGTCGGTAGGCGGCGTCGTGCGGCTCCGCGTCAGTCGTCGGCGTCGTGATCGCCGGGATGACGTCGCGGGCAGTACTTAGACGCCGCCCCTGCGCGCTGACGTCAGTTCTGTACACGACTTTCCGCGCCAGGAACGCAGAGCCATGCAAGAAGCTGACATAGGTGTCTGAAAAAATACTAGGGCCCTGAAAGGGATGTCCTTAACCCTAGAAATCAGTTCGCAGAACGGGGAGGATGGGTGGGGCGGTAAGGAATCTGTCACTAACTACTGTCTCTTACAGATGTATCGTTACACAAGTTAGTAACTTGTGCATCTGAAAGATTCACGTTAGTGACAGATTCCTTACCTTAGAATAGATACCCCAGCAATACCAACCCCGGTGGTGGGTCTGCGAACAAAGATCAGACAAGGAAGTCCCGGAGGACAGAACGGCCAAAGAAGCCGTCCCTCCGGACCTGGCTGTCAAGGCAGTAATGCTTGGTAAACGTGTGTAGCGAGGCCCACGTAGCTGCCTGACATATATCCTGCAGCGGAACACCGCGGCCTAAGGCCGTGGTAGCAGCCGTTGCCCTGGTGGAATGGGCACGCAGCCCAACAGGAGGCTCCTTCTTAGCCAAAGAATAGCAGGCTTTGATACACAAGGTTACCCAGCGGGAGATGGTTCTCTTGTGCACCGCCCAACCTTTTTTGGCGCCCACGTAGCCAACAAAGAGCTGGTCATCCACCCGGAAGTGTTGTGTGCGGTTGATATAAAAGGAAATCGCACGTTTTGGGTCCAGACGGTGGAGCCTCTCTTCCTCTCTGGAAGGATGCAGAGGCGGAAAGAAGGTGGGCAAAGTGATGGTCTGCCCAATGTGGAAGGCATCCTTTGGCAAGAAGGACGGACGCGTCCTAAGAAGGACAGACAGAAAGGGAGGTTTGCATGATAGAGCCTGGAGCTCACTCACCCGCCGAGCGGAGGTGATGGCCACCAGAAAGGCTGTCTTCAGAGTCAGAAGACGAAGAGGACAGTTATGTAGAGGCTCAAAGGGAGCGCACATAAGAAAGGTAAGAAACAAGTTCAAGTCCCACTGAGGCATCACAAACGGAACAGGAGGGAAGAGATGTGTAATGCCTTTTAGAAACCTGTTAACAACAGGGGACTTGAAAAGGGAGGGCTGATCAGGAAGCCTGAGGAAGGCCGAGATGGCACAAAGATAGCCCTTGATGGTACCCAGGGCAGAACCCTGTTGGGCCAGGGAAAGAAGGAACAGAAGAACCTCAGAAAGAGGAGCAGAAAGGGGATTCACAGCCTTTGCTGTGCACCATGCCACAAACTTGTTCCACCTGCAGGCGTATACCAACTTAGTGGAGGGATGCCTGGCTGCCAGAATCACATCACAAACTTCGGGAGGCAAGTCGAAAGGAATCAACTGCCGCCGCTCAATCTCCACGCAAGCAGGTGGAGGCTGGACAGGTTCGGGTGGAGGACCGTCCCCTGCTGCTGCGACTGAAGATCCTCCCGAAGAGGCAGACGGATCAGGGGATCGACGCTCATACTGAGTAGCTCGGGATACCAAACTCTTTGAGCCCAGTCCGGAGCCACAAGGATGACTTGGGCCCGGTCGCGCCGAATCTTCTTCAACACTCTGGGTAGAAGTGGTATAGGCGGAAAAGCGTACAACAGACCGCAACTCCACTCGCGACGAAAAGCGTCGCCGAGCGAGTGCTGCCTTGGAAATTCCAACGCGCAGAACTGATGACATTGCGCGTTCTCTTCGGTGGCGAATAGATCTAACCAAGGCTCTCCCCACTGTAGAAAGAGTCCTTGCGCCACTTCCGAGTGAAGACGCCATTCGTGATCCATCATGCACCTGCGGCTGAGTTCGTCCGCCCTGGCGTTCAGGGAACCTGCCAGGTGTTGAACCATCAGGAAAATGCCCTGATGTTCCAGCCATGTCCAGAGGCGCAGAGCCTCCTGACATAGGGTCCACGACCCCACCCCGCCTTGTTTGTTGCAGTACCACATGGCGGTGGTGTTGTCTGTGAACACCTGCACTACCTTCCCTTTGACAGAGGGAAGGAATGCCTTGAGTGCAAGTCGGATCGCCCGGAGCTCCAAAAGGTTGATATGGAGCCGGGACTCCGCCGCAGACCAGAGGCCTCTGATCTCCGCCTCTCCCATGTGAACGCCCCATCGCAAAAGGGACGCGTCCGTCACAACTGTGTGCTCTGGCTGGGGAAGGGAGAGGGATCTGCCCATGACCCATTGCCGGTTCGAGAGCCACCACTGCAACTGTTTTGCAGTCCCCTCCGAGATCTGGACGTGATCGGACAGGTTGCCCTGGTGCTGCGCCCACTGGAACTTCAGGTCCCACTGCAGAGCCCGCATGTGCCATCTGGCATGATCGACCAGCAGGATGCAGGAGGCCATGAGGCCCAGCAGCCTCAGGGTCATCCGTACCGAAACCCAGGATAAAGGCTGAAAGATCGGAATCATAGCCTGAATATCCCGGACTCGCCGTTCGGGAGGATAGGCCCGAAACTGCGTCGTGTCCAGAACTGCTCCGATGAAAAGGAGCTGTGGAGAAGGAATCAGATGCGACTTCGGCACATTGATGGAGAACCCCAGCGAGTGCAGGAGTTCGGCCGTAGTCTGGAGGTGGGAGACGACTGCCTGGGACGAGCCCGCCTTCAGCAGCCAGTCGTCGAGGTAGGGGAAGACTGGAACCCCTGCCCGGCGCAGATGAGCTGCGACCACCGCCATCACTTTCGTGAACACCCGAGGGGCACTTGTAAGGCCAAAGGGGAGCACGGTGAACTGAAAATGCTCGAGGCCTACCGTGAACCGAAGGTAACGCCGGTGGGCCGGCAGGACGGGGATGTGAAAATAAGCGTCCTGCAAGTTCAACGCTACCAACCAGTCTCCAGGGTCGAGGGCAGTCAAGACCTGAGCTAGGGTGAGCATCTTGAACTTCTCCTTCCGGAGGAAGCCATTGACGTTCCGGAGGTCCAAGATAGGACGCATGTCCTCCTTGTCCTTTTTGGGCACCAGAAAGTAGTGGGAGTAGCAACCACGTCCTACTTCTGGGGTCGGAACATGCTCGATGGCCCTCTTGGCCAAGAGGGCCGTGACTTCCTTCTGCAGAAGCACCAAGTGATCCCCTGACATGCGGTGGAATTGAGGTGGCATGGCTGGGGGGTGGTCCCGAAGGGAGGGAGTAGCCCCTTCGGACAATGTCCAAGACCCACCTGTCCGAGGTGATGGCACGCCAGTGGTGAAGGTGATGGCGGACCCTGCCCCCTACTGGCGTGCTGTGCACCTGAAAGGAGGGACTAGGAGGGCTTGGAGGCCGCGGACGGGGCGGAGTTGGTGGCCTGACCCGCACGCTGGTTGCCCGAACCGCCACGGCGGTAACCACGTCCTCGGCCACGCGAAGACGCTTGCTGCGCGGGCCGGTGGCTGGGCAGCGGACGTGACTGGGCGTTCCTTCCGTGGCCACGAAAGGGGCGAAAAGCAGAGGTTAGCGGAGGGCGCACAACAGAAAGGCCCAGGGACTTGGCAGTAGCCTGTGAGTCCTTAAAACGCTCCAGCGCATGGTCTGCTTTGGAACCAAAAAGACCGACTCCATCAAAGGGCATGTCCATGAGTGTATTCTGGACATCACCCGAGAAACCAGTTGTTCTCAGCCAGGCGTGGCGACGCAGCGCCACCGTTGTTGCAAGCGATCTGCCCAGCGAGTCGGCGGTATCAAGGCCACAACGTATGGTGTACTTTGCTGCATCCCTACCTTCCGCAATGGTGCGGGTAAGCAGTGTCTGGACCTCCTCAGAACACTGGGGCAAAACAGTCGCCACCGAATCACACAGGGAGTGGGTATATCGGCCCAAAAGGCAAGCGGTGTTGACGGACCGCAAGCCAGCACTGGAGGAAGAAAAAGCCTTCTTCCCAAACTGGTCCAGGCGTTTGGATTCCCTATCCGGAGGGGCGGTAGGGAAGGCGGTTTGGGAGGCAGAGGCTTGGACAACCAAGCTCTCGGGGGTGGGATGTTGAGAGAGAAACAAGGGGTCGTCCGGAGCAGGGCGATGGCGTCGGGCCACGTTCCTATCCACAGGAGCCCCTGTGGTGGGCTTGGACCAGGTGCCCAAAAGAACGTCAGACAGTGCATCATTAAATGGCAGCACAGTCTCCGAGGAGGAAGCTGCCGGCTGAAGCACTTCCGTCAGGAGATTAGTCCTGACAGCCACAGTAGGCAATTGGAGGTTCAAGGCTCCAGCTGCTCTACGCAACACCGTTGCGAAATTTGCTCCCTCCTCCGTAGCCACGGGAGGAGACAGCATGCCAGCGTCAGGGGAAGTGTCTAGATCACTGGCATCCCCAAGTTACTCTGCCCAGTCCTGATCATACTCCCACTGCTGTGTGAGAGGGTCTTCCGACCCCTCCCAGCTCTCCTGGTCCTCCTCTGGTTCAAAATATGGAGGAGGAGGGACATCTGGGACCCAAGGTCTCATCGGCGCCGGAGCCGGCGTCGAGCGACGTCGGTCCGGCTCCATGTCCGGAACCGGAGAGAACCGGGGAACGACGCCGCCCGGAGCCCCGGGCGGCGTCAGGAACGGCACCGGGGACATCGGCGCCGGCGTGGTTAGGTCAACCGGCGTCGATCGGGGTTACGGTACCACCGGAATCGAGGCCGGGGCCAGAGCCGAGGCCGGGATCAAGGCTGGCGGGACAGGCGACGCCGGGACCGGAGTCGTCGGCGATGCCGGAGCAACCCCATCAGGGCCCATGGGGCCCGAAGGCGCACCGGAGGGACCTTGAGGCCCGAAGAGGCGGGCCATGGCCGACAGGAATTCCTGTATCTCGGCCGGAGTCGCCCCTGAACCCGGGAAGGACGGGTAATGCGGGGGCGGCGCCACAGGCACATCCGGAGCCGCGGGGACGGTGCCGACAGGGGCCTCAGCCGAGTCGCGAGACCGGCGAGGCGAAGTCTTAGAGCGATGGTGCTTCTTAGACTTCTTGTGCTTCGACTTACCCGAGGAGTGCGAAGACTTGGACTCCGATGACCGGTGGGGGCTCCGCGACCGGCCCCTCGACCTCTCACAGGACCGGGGCTTGGTGCGGCGCGGTGCCGACTGCCGGACCTCGAGGAGCTTTCGAGACCGCTCTCGCAAAGCCTTCGGGTGTAAGGCCCGGCAGTCAGGGCACGACTTCGTGTCGTGGTCTCGGCCGAGACAGTAGAGACACTCTAAGTGCGGGTCTGTGATCGACATCATTCGACCACAGACGTCGCATGGCTTGAAGCTGGGCATCCCTACCGACACCTAGGAGTCGAGAAGACTCGAAAAGAAACAGTGAAAAAATCACCAAAAATTTAGTCAAAAATTGACTAGGGCACTGCTCTTCCCGGATCTGCGCTTACTGGCGCGGAAAAAGAAGAACTGACATCAGCGCGCAGGGGCGGCGTCTAAGTACTGCCCGCGACGTCATCCCGGCAATCACGACGCCTACGACGGACGCGGAGCCGCACGACGCCGCCTACCGACGCGCAAGGGTACTGCTACGCAAAAACTTTCCGGATCCAGCCTGACGCCTGGGGATATTCTAAGGTAAGGAATCTGTCACTAACGTGTCTCTTTCAGATACATCAATATCATAGCCCGAATATCCTAGAATTGCCATTTGGAAGGATAAGCCCGAAACTGACCCATATCCAGAACAGCTCAGATGAAGAGGAGCATCTTAGAGGGAGTCAGGTGTGACTTTGGCATGTTGACAGTGAACCCCCAGCAAATGCAGGTGGTCCACTGTAGTCTGGAGGTCGGAGACGATAGCCTGGGGCAAGCCCACCTTCAACAGCCAGTCCTCAAGACGGGGGAAGACTGGCACCTCTGATCTCCACAGATGAGCTGCAACCACTGCCATCATCTTGGTGAACACCCGAGGGACGCTGGTGAGGCCAAAAGGGAGCACAGTGAACTGAAAATGCTTGTGGCCCACCGTGAACCGCAGGTAATACCTGTGGGAAGGCAGGATGGGAATGTGGAAATGTGTCCTGCAAGTCCAACGCTACCATCAAGTCTCCGGGGTCAAGGGCAGACAAGACTTGAGCAAGCGAGAGCATTTTGAACTACTTCTTGAGGAAGAAATTGAAAGGGCGCAGGTCTAGGATAGGACGAAGGCCTCTCTTCTTCTTGGGAACTAGAAAGTAGCAGGAATAGCAACCACGACCCACTTCTGGAATCAGCACCCTCTCTATGGCCCCCCTGGCTGAGAGAGCTGTCACTTCCTGACGGTGCAGAGAAAGATGGTCCTCCATTAGCCTGTCGCAAGCAGGTGGCATGGGTGGACAGGTAGTCTAGAATGGGAGGGAGTAGCCCCCCCCAGACAATCTGCAGAACCCATTGGTCTGATATGACAGATCGCCAGTGGTGCAGGTCATGGAGGATCCTGCCACCCACTGGGTGCCCATGATGATAAGGGCAGACTATAAGGGCTTAGAGTCTGCTGGGGTGGGGGTTTTGGACTGGCCAGACTGCTGGCTGCCTGACCCACGAGGTCTGTGGGTACCGCATCCTTGGCCATGCAGAGACTGTGAAGCCTGCACCTTGCGTTGGCTGGGCGGATACAGATGCAGCTGGAAAGGCGGGTTAGGAGTGTCGAGGGGCCATAGAAAGGCCCAAGGACCTGGCCATAGCCCTGCTGTAGTTAAAGCATCCAGTGTTGAATCCGCCTTGTCTACAAAGAGACAGAGTCATCAAAGGGCATGTCCATAAGTGATTCTTGGCCATCCCCCAAACAGCCAGTTGTCCTCAAGCAGGTGTGGTGCCTTAAGGCCACTGTCAATGAAATGGCTCTGCTCAGCGAGTCTGTCCGGTCCACATCAGATTGTGAATTTAGCTGCGTCTCTCCCATCGGCAACTGCCTGGGAGAGTATGGCCCGGGCTTCCTCCGGGACCATTGGCAGCACCTCAACAACCATATCCCACACAGCCTGGGTATAGAGGCCCAAAAGGCATGCAGTATTCACGGACCACAGTATTAGGCTGGTGGAAGAAAACATCTTCTTGCCTAAGTTGTCCCGCCTCTTGGATTCCCAATCCGATGGTGCAGTTGGGAATGCACCAGGATTTACGTGGGACGTGGAAGCTTGGACCACTGAGCTCTCCGGGGTAGGATGTTCCATGATTACATTTGGATCCCCTGAGGTGGGGCTGTGGTGGTGGGCAATAGTCCTGTACAACAGGAACCCCTGTGTTGGGCTTGAACCAACTCCCAAACAGGACGTCAGTAAGAGCTTCATTAAATGGGAGAAGAGGTTCAGAAGGGGATACTCCAGGTTGAAACACTTCTGTCAGGACATTCATCCCAACTACCACCGAGGGCCCGCTAAGGTACAAGACCTCTGCCGCCCTCCTCACCACAGTTGCAAATGATGCTCCTCACCACTGTTGCAAATGATGCTCCCACCTCTGTAGCCACGGTAGGGGGAGAAAACACGCCAGTACCTAGAGAGGTATTCAATACGCTGGCATAAGCGAAATCCTCACACCAGTCCATGTTAGGGTCATAATGCTGGTATTCTTCAGGGTCTAGTGACCCCTCCCCGAGTCCTAGCCTATAAGAACAGGGCTCAGGCTCTGACCAGGAAGGCATGGCTCCAGTCGGCACCAGAGTCAGTGTCAGGCAACGCCCTTCTGGCTCTGTTTCAGAGTCGGAGATTAGAATGGGGAAGGCGCTTCCGGCATCGGTGTCGGGGAAGGTCGAGGTGGCATGACCGGCATCAGTCTGGATCCATCTGTTGATCGAAGGGGCCCAACTGGGACCGGAGACACTGGCATGGATCCAGTAGGAGTCCCACCCAAACCCTTGGGGCCCGAAAGCGTACCAGAGAGAACGGACAACCCAAATATGAGATACATAGCCTCATAAAATTCTGTCAATTGGGCAGGGGTTGCTACGGCTCCCGGAAACTCGGAGAGGCGCAGAGACGGCCCAGGCGCTGGCTCAACCGCAGAGCAAGGACTCGAATGTTTCCGCTCCCTCGTCTCGTCAGTTGACGGACAAAGAAGTTGAAGACCTACCCAAATGGCCCGATGACTTAAGAGTGTGACGTGGATCTCGGACTCCGCGACCGCTCCTGGGACCTTCCTCTCGACTGGGACCTGGATCGTTGCAGCATCGCAAATCATGCCTCCAGGAGCTTGATGGATGGCTCCCTCAAGGCCTTCGGGTTCATGGCGCGTCAATCAGGGAAGGCCTTCGGATCGTGGTCATGCTCATGGTACCAAAGGCATACAAGATGCGGGTCCGTCACTAAAATCGATTAGTGACAGGCACCACAGGACATTAAGCCGGCCTTCCAAGAGGACATCCCTGCCACACCTAGAGAAAATCCTTGAAAAGACTCGACAAAAAGTCGAAGATAGTTAGTCAAAAACTGAGTAAGGGGTAACTTTCTCCAGATCTGCACTGACTGGCACAGAAAGACAAAACCTGACATCAGCACACTTGGGTGGTGCCTATAAAGGCACTGCATATGCCAGTTCCGGCGCAGACGAGCCACATGCAGCCAATCGACGCCACCTACCGGCATGCAGGGGTAGTGCTCACTAAATTTTTCTGGATCCAGTCTGGTGCCTGAGGATAATTCTAAGGTAGGGAATCTGCGGCTAGAAGTCTATCAGATACTGGAATGTGAAAGTAAGCGTCCTGCAAATCTATTGCACAAAGCCAATCACCTCTTCTTATGTTGGGGTAGATTTAATGAAGAGCCAACATTCTGAACTTTTCTTTGGTGATACATTTGTTTACAAACCAAAGGTCTAAGACCAGATGAAACTGTTTGGGTTGTCTTTTCTTTAGTACAAGCAAATATCTTGAAGAACTATTTTGTTGCACTGGTTTGATGGAACTTCTTCTATTGCCCGTTTTTGGAGTAAAATACATGTTTTGTCTTGAAGATCGATCGATCGATGACTGTTCGATGGTGGTTTTGGTGGAACAGGCGGTATGAAAAAAGGAGGTGTATGGTTCACCTACCTGGAAAATGGTGTGCAATCTCTTTTATGTTTCCAAGTAGGCCCCATCAGCTAAGAGGGAGTAGACACTTCCCTGTAGTCAAACTTACTTCAAGGATACAGCGTCTCCAGTCATTACCTACATGACTCTCCTTGGCTGAATCGTTTCACACCAGTATTCAGGTAGGAGAGCCTTACACCACTTTTTTCACATACCACTTTAGTATCGGATAAGGGTAGACACGGCAGTCTAAGAGCCGGACGAATGCAGAGTGACTGACAAGGCATTTGGAAATCGCCTGAAACATGTTGGCAAGGATGTTGGAACCACTGGATTTCCACATGGCATCAAGTTTCAGGTTTTTTACTCAGGGTATGGGTCCCCGCTCAAAGAAATCTAGGGCACACCTATAATAATTTTTACACTAAACTGGACCCACACTTATTGTCCAGAAAATTGCATATAGAAGAGCTCCCAGGCTTGGTTGAGCCAACCCTGGTGACAATGACCTACCTAGGTGACCGAAAGCACCCACCTTGAAGCATGCCACCAATTAGTGGGCGAGGTGTTTTCTCTTAATATTATTAATATCTCTGTAGGATCAGGTACCACACACAGGCACCACATAGTTCTTGGGCTTCCAAATTATGTAGTGAAACTGTAAGTGAATGAAGCCTGAATTGATAGGGAAGTGCTTGAAACTAATAAGTATTTTGGTGGCGATGGACCCTGGAGACTGCTAAGTACTAAAGATAGAGAAGGATGCTGGAGACTCGTAAATATCTTATGGAAATGCATGCTGGCTTGACCAGGCAATGAAGGAGGTCAAGAACATGCCTTAGCCGAAGGACCGAACAGAAGACTGGCATATTTAGGAGAGAACACAGGAGAAACAGAGGAGGAGACAAGAATGAAGGATCAGGAAAAAGACTGGAAGCACTGGAGAAGTCACAAACAAGCCTCTGGACTGGATACAATATATAAGTGAAAGGTCCTTGTTAAGGAGACTTTCCTTTTTACAGTGACAGGATGCAATGCATGCGCAGTCTAAGCTGAAAAATACACTATTCCTGTGCGCAGGCGACCAAATCGCGTGTCTTGCTGAGTTACTCAGAGAGCGGAGCTCTACTCTCCTGAGCGTGCGCTATACCTTCCTCCAGGATACTGCGAAGACAGCATTTTTGCAGGACTGTTGCCATTAGACACTCATTGTTTTCACAACTAAGTATGTGTGATGAGTATTGTGACAGTTTATTGGAAATTTTCCATCTTCAATTGTGGTAATAATTTTGTTTCACTTTCTGCAAACAAGGTCTGGAGGTAAACCTAGACAGCACAAGCCCAAGACAGACTCATGTGCGTCAGAAAATACCTAACACAGAGCTCCTAAAAATACTCTTCAAGCGTCCTCCGTTAATGCACCTCAAATAGGAGAAGAATCTTACGACAGGAAGTGCAACTACTAATGAGGAAGGTTATATCTCAATTGCAAAATTTCCTGTGGTTTCAGCACAAACCTCAGAATGTGACCTAATTAGGTCAGTCTCAAACATGTGACTTTCTCCATAGCGACCAAGAAACTTTTTCACGTACTCCCTCAAGGACACAAGATTAATTCCCTGGGTTTTCAGCTTGACGCCTGGCATTGTACAGTACTGTGGTTGCGCCTTGGCTATGGTTTTCCAGCCTGCATCTGCGGCAGAGTTGCTGCTGATGCTGTCAATGTGGGAGTAAATCTGTTAGTTTTGAGGTCCATGGATAACAACTCCTGGTAAGCAAATGTCCAATTCTGAAAATATGCAAACTATTTTGCCTTCTTGTTCGAAAAAATTCACTTAAAAAAACACATCCATAAGCGTGTGTGTTTGGTTGCAAACTCGAGTCTAAGCTAAGATATTCTGCTTATTTAAATATTGTACGCAATGTCTGAATGAAGCTTCCTCCAGAACGGCTGTGCAGTTTGCAGCCTTAAAAACAAGTGTAAAATGGAGCTAAGATATTTTCTCTCCGACTGGTGATGGCCATCATTCCCTCCACAGAGCGCCTGAAAAACTGGGCCCAAAATAATTTGGCACTGCATTTAATTGCATACAGAAAGATAGAACCACTGAGAACGGCAAAAAGAAAACAATTGGTCATCACGAGGCACAGTTATAAAACTAGCTAGGCAGGAAAGAAACCTAGAATTGAAAAATAAATCATCCAAGGCAGAAAAACAAAGAAAATAAAGAGAAGTTCTCAAAACTGGAATCGGGTCAAACGACAGCTTCAAAACAGAGGGACAAGTAGCATACAGACTGTTTCACTACAACATAGTAAAGATTTTAACTGAGCAGCAGAAGCTGCTGCAGTTCGTTTGGAGAGTCTAATCTCAACAAAACTTGGAATTCAAGGTGCCCGGAGGACTTTGAAACGTGTTTTAAGGTCCTCCCTGATGATAATTAATTTTTTAAGTTCAACACATGAGAAGGGATCGATGTAGAAGAGGCTCGGACATCATAAACAGAAGCTCTAGACCATGTACGTGAAGATAGGGAAAAATCAAACACTTGCAATCAGGGAACCCAAAAGTAATCCGCAGACAACACAAGCTGCACACTTTTATTACTCCTGTAAGCAAGGCTCACCACCATCAAACTCCCGGTACTGCCGTCCTCCTTAAGAAATGTGAAGAGAGGTTGTATCAGACAACAAACATTTGTGATACCTCGGATGCATCCTGGTGTAGCTTAATGGCACCACAAGTGACAAACAATATCTGAAGGAAATGGACAAATTGATTTAGAAAAAATCTCAGTAATTGCCTCACATCTGAAATGTGAAAACGGTATCAGGACAAGAAAAGAACATAAGGATATACAGCTCCTGGCTAATCACATTTAGTAAAAATTTTAAAAAAAGCTTTGGAAGAGAACAAACATAGCTTGAAACATCTACTCATGTCAACCTATATATGTTTTTTGGCCGACCAACCCTTCAATGAGCTAACCCTGCAGGTCAACATACTTACGATGAGAAAGCAATCTTTCACATCACTCACTGCACTGAGATCATAGGAAGATTCTGGCTTAAAGGGCTTTTGCACAAAACAATTAAATGACGTTTAAAATCAGGGAAGAAAATACATCAGAGACTACCCAAAGGCATCAAGTAACTTAATTCTGTAAAGAATAAAACACTGTTGTAGTATACGTTTGGACCCAACTGCGGAAAAACATGCTTTACCTATTATGTTGGTAAAAACAGTTGGGAAACACCTGCAGCATAATGGAAAGATGAAAGACAGCCCAGAGGAAAGGGAAAATTTACAACAGTCTATTGCAAGTGTGATGATGTGAGAAGCAGCAGATATTAAAGAGATGTGTCAGGTCAGTTCTTCGAAATCTGTGAAGCATAAGGGCAACTAGGCAATTTTTCTTGCTTCTTCTGCTCTTGTCCCTCAAACCACTGAAGACAGGCACTATTCCCTCCTTTGACTTTCTGGGTAATGAGACCAAGCAATCAAGACTTCATCTTGGATGATTGTGTAGGGTAGAGCATATAGTTCCATCACAATAAATATAATGTCCAACCAGTTTTAATCTTTTTTAAAAATAGAGTAAGACTTGACCTTAAGTAAAACTAAATTGTAACTTCAGGATTTTTTATTACATCATTAACTGTTCTGAGTAATTGTTAGTGGGTAATCGGGTCCTACTGTGCGCATTCATGGCAAGGATACAGTTTCAATTAGAAGTTAAATTCAACAGCCAAGACTAGCTCCTGTCCTGCTGCCTGCACAGAGCAACTGTGGAACGTCCATTGTCCTGCATTTTGATATCCCGCGATATTTAACCCTCTCAAAAGACAATCAACTCCCATGCTTTCAGCTCCTTATGAGCTGTGAAACAGGTACCTATTAGAGGCTAGGGGGGAGGAGCTGCAGCACAGGAGGGGGTTCTGCACAACACAGCTTCAGGACAATGTCCATCTATTTGGATGAAAATTCAGCCACCTGCCAATAAACAGCCCTGAATGTGTGAATGAAACCCATGCTGGTGACCTGCCATGGAAGTATGACGTTGGTGTTTATTTCTTCCTTTAAACCGGTTTCAAAGTTCTGACATATTGTCACATAAATGGACAGAAACTCAGGAAAAGTATGATTTCCCAGGATCAAATAGTTTGTTAAACAGTAGACCTGAGACTGCAGCACACTGTCACTTGCGGCAAAGGCTACAGATTTATCACCATGTTGTTTTTGGGTAAATATACTTGGAAAAGCACATCCCATCTCTCCCAGATAATCGCCAGTCAATATTTGTAAGCTTACTAGCAGTTTTTGCATTGACTCTAACTAATTCCCATCTTGCCAATAAATAAGTTCCAAAAGTGATTGCCCACGAGCACATAATTTGTCCAAATAGGAGGCAAGGATAAAAAATATTTTTTAAAACAGGTCTCCTGATTCTGCTTTTTCAATTAGTCCAATAGACTGCAACTGGGGTGGCAGTGATTCTGATGGCAAAGGGCTGCCTTTCCCAGGGACATGTCACTGTGCTGTACGCTTTGCCCAGCTTTAGAATACAGTGTTTATTTCCAGCATATTTAGGTGAAGTGGTAAAGCTGAGATCAGATGTCAAATGTCCTAGTTCCATGTCTCACAAGTACCCACAACACTAGATCCCGTGGCAGTAGGTGGTTACTGTATGTGTGGTAGATACCTATATTTACCACTGGTAAAGTTAAAGACTATTTCATTCCATTGCAATACAAGAGTTGTTAATTTTCTAAACTCGTCTCTCAATGTTACAATACTGAGCAGTCAAGACCTACTCCAGGAAGTGATAAAGGAATTGGAACTCAAATACAGTACGAACAGTAATCACACGCAATAAGCTCAAACTCTGTTAAGATTGCCTGAATTAGACGGAGATTTCCGCATTGGAATTGGATTGCTGCCATCATGTAAGGTGAATGAATATAATTGAAAATTCAATAAAAACATTTTAAAAATGATTGCCTGAATTAGAGAAGGGGTAGTTAAACTTCAAAAATCTGATTCATAGTCTCCACCCTACTCTCCAACAAATGTCATCTGATTTCCAAGTATGAGGGGACAGTTATCTGCTCTAGCTGAGCTGTCTGTGAAACAGGACGTTTCATTCAAATAACCTGACCCTGTTACGATTCTGCCAAGCAGTTTAAACATAACTATGTATTAAAAAAACATACTTTGAGTGGTTTGCTCCGTCCTCCCTTTCAAGACGCACTCAAAAAATGAGGAGAAAGGGTTTTGCTTCACTCGGAACCCAAGCGAGCGGAGCCAATCAACTTCACAAATTATTTTGATTTAATTTTATTTAATCAACATAATATATACTTAACACAGAAAGGAAGAAAATAGAGCACAAGATAGCGTGTGCTTCTTCACATTTAAGGCTAAATTACGATACACTAGATGGCACAGCACTGACACCAGATAACTTACTACTTGTTGGACCAGGAAGCCAAAATGAAAGGACGATTGTCCAGCGAGCCTCGCCAGATCCACAATGACATTTTGCACATGAATATAGTGTCCAATTATAGAAAGAAAAACATGCACAAATTATGGTGCCCAGCTATATGATCTCCGAGGTTTAGTGTGCGGGCAGTCCACGAACACAGACAGCCCTTAAACAATGTGCAAGCTGACGAGCTTACCAGATTGCTCTCAACCTTCACCGACCACAAAAAGATGCGTGCGGAAACAAAAGGAGGAATGAACAAGCCACTTTAATAGAAACAAGAAGAGAGCATAAGAATCAAATAAGGAACAGAAAATAATGACTGGAGGGTCGACCTCAAAACACCGTGCTCGTGTGAAGATAAACAGTGGACATCTGAGGAAGCCAGAAAATGTTATGAATGTTTTTTGGAAAAAAAAGCTCTGTCACAATGATTTTTTTATTTTTTATTTAGTTATTGCTTCTTCAAAATAATGACTAGAAGTAATTAACTGCACTCTAGCTGCCACGCTTCAGTGTTCATTTAATTGGCACTCTGTTCACAACGTTTGAGCATGCAAGAAATACAGCGTGGTAATCCATGAATGCTCAACACTGGCAGACTGCTCAGACAGAGCTTGAAACACTTTGTATGTTTACAGAAGGTGCAAAGCATGGGGCAGTCCACAGAAATCCAGTGCATGACCACCATAAACTTACATGGTGCTGGAGAGTGCCCCATACGTCTCTATGGAGGGTAATGTGCAGAATATTGTGAGGATGCCTGCAGATAGACCTTTTTGCCTATTAAATATGTGCAGATTTAAAGCTTGGCAAACCCAACCAGAAAACGTAAAGCAAACATTGACAAAGCACACAACACAATAAATTACAACCGTGACACTGAAATTAACTATTTTTGTGGTATGTGCACAAGCAAAATTCAGTCTCCTACAGTGAAGAGAACCAATGGCTAAAGTAGGCTGACCTATTTGCCCCATGCTGTATGCTATGGCGACCTGAAGCAAAATGTTCATGATAGTTTCACAAACCAATGGTGAAAAGCACTGACAAAAGCCCTTCTATGTATTTTTCTATACAATATATTTAATTAAAAAAAACAACCAAGAAACAATAGTCTGGCGAGACAACTAATGCTAACTCAAAGGCCAAATCTAAAAAAGGATGCGCAGCAGAGAGCTAAAGCCACAGGGTTACATAGTTCATGTTCCCTCCCAGATCCAAATGAGGAGGTACATTTTTTAACTTTGAGGTTTCAGCTATATTCGATGGTTGAGAGAGTTCATTGTTCTTGGCTTCAAAATCATCCAAGTGGTTCCATAAGTAAAGCTGTACATCAGCGTGATTGAATAATTCATATTTATTTGAATCTTGGAGCATACCAATTCAGATGCCTATAGTTTGTCCATAATGCTGCAGCTATTCTACAGAAGTCTTGAGGGCCCCCCTCTTAAAATTCCAAAGGTGATTCTAGGCGAACACCAAAAAGAATCTGATCTTGAGAGATTTATGTAAATTGCAACAGAAAGCAAAAGGCCCTCACTGGAGTTCTATTATCTGGTATGGCAACAAGCACAGCTCAAGAAGTATTGGGTGAATAAATTCACATTCTCCGAGTACAAAGTAACAGAACACAAAAATAAGTTCAGCCAATGGTATTTGTGGTATACATTCTGTGTTTTGTTCTCCTCCAATATCCATACATTGGTCCATTTTAATCCAAACTAAAATACCTATGGGAAAAAGATCAAAGATTCCCATGCACTTTAGAAGACGATGGAGTGGAACTTGTGCTAGGACTGAACTAATTTTGCACCTGGGGCCAGATGTACGACCAAGAAAATTGTGCATCGCAAATTGCGACTCTTTAGCGAATCGCAATTAGCGAGGCGCAATTTCCGATGTACAACAGTGTATTTCACACTGTTTGCGATTCCCAATGGGGTCGCAAATTGCGAGGCTCATTAATATTAATGAGCCTCTCGCAATTTGCGAGCCCATTGGGAATGACAGCCTTTCCAGGGTTGGTGGCCTGCTGGGCTCAGCAGACCACCATGTCTGGGACTGCTTTTTAATAAAGCAGCTTTTTTTTTTTTTTTTTTTTTTTTTTTAAATGCAGCCCGTTTTCCTTAAAGGATGTTGACTCGCTATTAGGAAGGGATGCCCCTTCCTAATAGCGAGAGTCGCAAATGCTATTTTGCGAGTCAGGGACTCGCAAAATAGCATTTGTACATGCTATTACCCTTTTTTGCGGTCGCAAACGGGAGGTTCTCCTGTTTGCGGCCGCAAAAAAGGGTCGTACATCTGGCCCCTGATCTGCTGTGATAGCGATATCGGCTGTTGCCATTTAAGGCAGGGGTAATATCATGCCCTGAGCCTCCCGAGGACGAAAGAAAATTGTTGCCTACCCATAAGCATCTGTTCGTAGGATGCAGTGCTGTAGACTCACATGGTCTGCATACTCCTGCCATTTAGTGTACGGCTCGGACATTTGCAGATTGTTTTTCTTTGAAGACTTCTTTCGAGAAACGAGATATATATTAACTCCTCCCTGAGCTGGCAGTGCACATGGGGACCAACTCTATTTTAGATTCTTTTTTTCACAGTGGTGACAGTAGAATGGAGGGGTGAGTAGACACTTTGGTGCACATTTGTACAGAAAAAGGAGTTAATAATCAAAGAGAAGAAATCTGTGATCAGTGCCACACGCTTCCAGGGAGGAGTGTGGACGCATGTGAATCTACAGCACCACACACTATGAATAGATGCTTACAGGGTAAGTTAGACTTTCCATTGTTAGCATGTGCTGCTTTAGATACATACGCTTTGCATAGGCTGAAATGAAAGTACCCTCTTACAAGTAGTGGCTAGCATGTGGATGATGCAGATGTCCGAAATAAGGTCTATAAGACCAACTGGTAAACCATAGCCTGTTGTCTGTCGAGGACAGCCACAGAGTAGTGTTTGGTAAACACGTGTGGGGTTGGCCAGGTGGCTGCTTTACATATCAGCCTGGGAATGTTCCCCAAGAATGCTATAGTTGCTGTTTTCTTCCATGTGACATGTGCCCTGGGTATAAGAGGTAGCGCTCTGTTGACTTTGTGATAATAAGTCTGAACGCACTTAACTATCCATTTGGCAATACCAGCTTTGGATATAGGATGGCCCTTGTGGGGCTTTGTGAAGGCTACAAACAGCTGGTCTGCTTGGGAAAAGGCTTTGTCCTCTCAATAGAATACATGAGTGTGTTTTTAATATCGAACGTGCTTAGGGTTCTCTCTGCTACTAAGTCTGGTCGAAGAAGAAGACTGGGAGTTCTTTTGCCTGAATAAGGAAGCCACCTGAGATACGAACTTAGGGTTGGTTCTACCCTGTCCTTAGGAACCTGAAAGAAAGGTTCCTGTAATGTGAGGGATAGCAGTTCAAAAGTACGTCTCAGAGTAGCTACTGCAACAAGTAAGGCTACCTTCCAGGAGAAGTACTGGAGAGTCTAAGGGCTCGTAAGGTTCCCCCCATGAGTCTATTAAGGGCAACATTGAGATTACACACTGGGGCAGGGGACCCATGAGGGGAATGACCCTTTTGAGACCCTCCATGAAGGCCTTAATCACTGGTGTGCAGAAGAGGGACGACTGTTCCCCGTTTTGCATGCAAGCTGCCATGGCTGTCAAGTGAAGCCGTATGTACGTATAGGCTAAGCCGGACTTCTGCAGCTGGGAGTAAGTAGCAGGTTATGTCCTCGATGGCAGGATTTAGGGGGTCCATGTCAGGGATGTAGTAGTGGACAAACCTCTTCCACTTGGCTCCATAACATGCCTGTGTGGTTGGTCTGTGGAATTCTCAGAAGATGTCCATGCATTCCTGTGTGAGATGTAGGTAACCAAACTCTAGGACCTCAGGTACCAGATCGCTAAATTGAGTTGCTTGCGGTCTGGGTGCCTGATCTGGCCTCTGGTGAGAAGGTCAGGCTTGTGAGGAGCTTCTTGTGAGGACTGATTGACATTTTGAGGAGTACTGAATATAGTCGCCACCTCCGCCTGTCTGGCAGAGGTGGCGACTACGAGCATGAGGGTCTGGAACATCTGCAGCATTTTCCACACCAAAAATAGAAGCGGCAGAAAATCAAAAGCATATGTCCCTGACCAGATCATCCATATTGCATTGCCCTTGGACAGCGAGTACCTAGATACAAAGCTAGGGCATTTTGCGTTTTAGGAGTGCCCAGCGTTCGAAGTAGCTGAGGAGGACTTGTGGGTGGAGTTCCCACTTGTTGACTTGTTAGTGCATCCTACTGAACAAGTCTATGAGGTCGTTGTCCACCCCGAAAGGTACTCCAGCATCTGGTGAATGCAGTGGCAGAGCACCCAATGGCAGATGGTCTGAGCTAACAAGGAGAGTGCTGCCCTGCTTCTGTAGGTAGTACATGGCGGTCATGTTGTCCGTACTGACTAGTGCCACTTTTCCTCAAATGAGTCGAAGGAAGGCTTTGAGGATAAGACTGATTGCTAAGAGCTCGAGGTAGCTGGTGTGGTGCCCCTGTAGAAGCGGGGTCCACACTGCATGTACTGTAGTTAGATTGAGATTTACCACCTCCGCCGTCTTGAGAGGTATCTGTGGTAATGGTGACTTGCAGGAGGGGGTCTAGGTTGACGGGGCAGAGGTCCAGTAAGGGCCTGTGGGAATTGTCTTTCTTGGGGATAAGGAAGTAGAGAGTAAACTCCTTTTCCCCAGTGTTTGGGTGGGGAAACTGGTTCTATTGCTCCTTTTTAGAGGAGTGCTTGGACCTCTTCCTCTTGGAGCCTGAAATGTTCTCTGCTGAGGCTATGATTGCGAGGTTGTGAGGCAGTGTGAGAGGTTCTAGGCCATAGCCATGGTGAACCACTGCTAAGACCCACTTGTCGGATGTGATTTACCATCAGCGTGGAAGGAAAACCTGCCGTTTCCCCCCCCCAATAGGTGTTATGTAGTCCAAGGGAGGGATATGGGAGGCACGGTTTGGCGGTGGAGGGCCCCCTTGCTGGAACCCACTTTCCCCTGCCCCTTATTGTTGCCTCTGTAGGAGTCCCTAGTGTAGGCATGTGGTGTCAACTGTTCATTGGTTTTCTGTTGCTGCCTCTGATAAGAGGCGGTAGATTCGGCGGAAGTTATCTTGGAACCAGCCCTATATTCATGTCTCCAAAAAGAGCCTCTGGCGGTTGAGGTCTGGAGGGCACCCATTGCTTCGGCAGTGTTGCTCTATTTGTTTAGCATTTGTCTCTGCTCTTCAACCGCTTGCAAAAGACCACCAGGAGGCCCTGCGTGACCTCCAGAGTCACGGAACGCAGCTGGAGAACAGGGCAGTTGACCTAGAGGGCAGATCCCAGGGGGGCAATATTCAGATATTGGGTCTGCCAGAGAGAGCTTCACCCAGTTCCGGACCTTACACCCTTCTCCCTCAAGAGAGAGCATTGCGTCCAGACACGCTGCCCGCCCGCCCCCAGGTACCCCCACCCCCTGGCCACTGTTGGCCAACTTCCTGTACTACCAAGATAAAGACACTGTACTGCAAGCCGCCAGACAATATGGGCCCCTTCGAGTGGAAGACAAGCATGTCATGCTGTTCCTTGACTACACCCAGGCCGTGCAGAGCCAGCGTTCGTCCTTCATGGAAGTCAAATGACGCCTCCGCCAGCAGGGAGTGCAATACTCACTGCTGTTTCCAGCACGCCTCAAGTTAATCTTAGAGGGCACCACCTCCTTTTTCCCTGACCCCGCTGAGGCGTCAGACTGGATTGACCAGCACTCAAATGGACCCAGGCTCTCAGAAGCTGGTCGCATCCTGCGAGCCCGCAGACCCCGAACAAGTGGCGCCGGAGGATGCGGACCCCATCACGTTCAAGGTCCCTGCCGCGGAGCTTCACATCTGCTTCCCCTGATCTGGAGCAAATTATTGCCTAACATCAAAGCTCTGCAGCCTGCGGCGGATCTGGGCCCTATCCTCTGTGGCCTCTGACAACGAGAAGGACCCCCTCTCTTTACCTCTGAGGAAGATCCCAGCAATTCGGGCACCTCTCGGGCCAAATCAACGATGCCACCCATTGTGACTCTCCAAACAGCTGACACTCATTTAAATTCCCTTGGCGTAGCTTCTGATCTCTCGCTCTCTCACAGATGGCCGTGCCATGATTTGAAAGCAAGCGTAATACTGGCCCTGTATACTTCGCTGCCCCTGACCCTTTTAACTCTACCGACTCCATATGGGGTACACGCAACACTTGCTCAGGGCACATAGTCAGCTCGCCCTCTTGATACACTAAAGTGCTTTCGCCATGTTTTGATTGGACGTACTGTCGGTTGCAGTAGGTCCCCAGTGTTGGGAATATGTCCCTCCCCAGTTATCTCCCTACCTCCTCGTCCTTTCCTTTTTTCCGTCCCAGTACTGTGGCGTGAGGGTGCCACTACACTCTGGGGACTGTCGTCTTCTAGGCAGGGGTGCGGCTGTAAGCACACTTCCCTCTCCACCTTTCTCCATCACATTACTCTCGCCTCATTATGGCACCTAATGCTGACATCAGTTTCCTCACTCTGAACGTACGAGGCATGCACACAGCTCACAAGTGCTTCATGATATACTCCTATAGAAAGCGTCAACAGGCACAGATAGCTCTTTTGCAAGAGACACACCTTACGGCGGGAGAACTAGCTCGTCTGCGCAAGCGGTGGCGGGGGACCCTTCTGTGCCACTACCTACTCGGCATTCGCATGGGAGGGAGGGGTGGGGGTGGGCAATGGTATGGTTGCGGCCTGGAGTCCCCTTCCAGGAAACCAATGGGGCGGTTGATACTGTGGGACGATATGCATTACTCGAAGGGCTTCTAGATGGTCAACCGGTACCCTTAGGAAGCATCTATACACCAAACACTGAGCAGGGGAAATTCTGGGACTCCCTTTCAGGTGTCTTGGCCCAATTCACAGGTTCACCATGGATATTAGGGGAAGGTTACAATTGTGGGCTCGATCTCTCCCTAGACAGGTCCCACCTGCCCATCCCTTGCCCCCTGCCCCACGTGCAAACGGAGCGCTTCCATGCCTGGGTACAGCACTGGTTGCTTGCAGAGGCCTGGAGAACCCGGCATCCCACGACTAAATAATACTCATTTCACTCTATCCCGCACAACCTCTATGTAAGCCTTGATCGATTCTTGTGCTCGCCCTTGATCGTCCCACTGGTTCAGTGTGTGGAATATCTGGGGCAGGTCCTGTCTGATCACGGCACGCACCTCATAGCCCTTAAATGGCGGCCCCCTCCACCTCCTGTCGCCGTTTGGCAGCTGCTGTGTGACTGTCTTGAAGACCAAGTGTTTCGACATGAGCAGGAGGCAAACATTTGCCGCTATTTTTATAAAAGCTCTAATACAGCGTCCACCAGAATGCTGGAATCGGACGCTTTCAATGTAGTCACTAGAGGGGCAAGTATCCAGCAGATAGTAGGAGTCCGTACAATGCTTGAACCGGACTTGCTTTCAGCTGGCGGAGGCACGAACCACCCACGCGGCGCTGCTAACAGACCTCAGGCGTTACAACTTCAAAGCGTACACCCCCATTGTGCATCGGGAAGGAGACAGGCCAGGAGCACCCCTGGCATGGCTTACTTGCCAGGATTCTGACGATCGCCCCATAACTGAAGTGGTCACCCCTTCTGGCGTTGCGGTCCATGCCCAAACTGATGTCCTGTAGACCTTCTACGACTACTATGCTGAGGTGTACAGGACCCGCAGCTTGATTCCTCGCAATCCATAGACCAGTTCCTCGCCGCTCTCACTCTGCCCCAGATTCCTTCCTAGGTGAAGGCCTCCATGGACGTGGAGATTACACCAGCTGATATGAAACAGGCGATCCTGGACTTGGCCCATGATAAAACCCCGGGCTTGGACGGCTTGCCGTTAGAATACTACAACGCCTTTTCCAACTTGTTGGCGTCCCGGTTGGCGGAAATGTACGGGGTAGCACTGCGGGGCGGCGAGCTCCCTCATTCGCTCCTGCGAGACTCTCCTGGTCTCGATTCCGAAGCCAGACAGGGATCTCAGCCTGTTGGCCTCCTATAGACCGATTTCCCTCCTGATGGCGGATTACAAGATCCTTGGTAAAAATTTGGCAGATCGCTACGCCCAAATTCTTCCTGCACTCGTACACCCAGACCAGAAAGGTTTTGTCCTGGGCAGGAGCACGTCTCAGAACATTCGCCACCTTTTTCATGTCCAGGATCGGGTGAGGGGCCTTTCCGCCGTGCTGCCTGCCTGGTCCTGGACAAGGTGTTCAATACCCAGTCCTGGCCCCATTTGTTTTAGGGTACTTTGTCACATGGCAGTGGGACCAAAACTCCTAGCTTACACTAAGCTACTATATTCGAACCCCACCTTGCGGGTACGCCTGAGCCATTACATCTCGGCTCCCTTCAGTGTGTCCCGGGGCACGCGTCCGGGATGTCCACTCTCCCCCCTGCTCTTTGCCCTGGCGATGGTGCCCCTGGCGGTGCGCCTGCGGGGGGAGGGACAGGAATGAGGCATCCCCCTGATGGGCGAGACCCACAGAGTGTGTCCTTGTACGCAGATGACCTGCTTCTTTATCTGCCGGACATCTCAACCAACCTCGAACTTCTTTGGACCACGTTGTCGGACTTCACAGAAGCGGCTGGGCTGAGGGTTAATTGGGTGAAATCCTCGGTCTATCCGCTCAGTCCCGACCTCCCTCCGTGGGAGGTGCACATTGGCGCTTCCAGCTTCGTCTGGCATGCGCACACACCTCGCTACCTGGGCGTGCGTGCGTCATATCATACCGTACCATATCGTACCATACCATACCATACCACCCCACATGATCTCTACGAGGTTAATTACCGCAGAATACTGGCAGGCATACGCCCATTGGTGGGATTTTGGAGGACTCGTCCCCTGGCCCCCACAGAGAAAATCACATTGGCAAAAATGGTCCTCCTACCTCGTCTCCCTTATTATTTTGCCAATCTTCCGGTCATTTCTCCCCGCTCCTTTTTCAGGGAGCTGGACACCACTGCTTTTTTCCCTTATTTGGGGAAACGGCCGCTGGCAAGATTCTTTAGTTAAGCTGCTGCTGCTGGTGAACCAGGGGGGCCTGGGAGCTCCGTCGTTCGAGGCATACTTCCTAGCGGCACAGCTCCAGTGGCTGTCTCGCTGGACAGCAGGGCGCTACCTGGGAGAGGCCTGTTCGGATACTGGGCCTTTACCGGTGCAGGCACTCCGCCGCCTGCTCTTCTGGCTGGGAGCCCGGCCTGCATTGGCCCATTCAATACAGGTAACTATTGCGAAGGCATGTATGCTCTGCATCCATCGTTTGTCCCGAGGGGCCCCGTTCTACACCCCGCTGCTGCCACTCTTTGTCCTGCCCTGTGGTGGGGGCTACTACACTGCCCAGGAGCTACAGACCTGGACAGACCACTCGCTTCTTGAGACGGAATCCCTATTTTCCAAGGGCCAGTTACTTCCCTTCGACCAGCTGGCGGAGGAGAGTGGACTCCCTCTAGGGCAATTCCTTCTCCATAGGAAAATCATATTTGGCTGCCAGCGTCTTTGGGACCTATCTGGGGGTGAACCCGCGCCCCACCCAGTGCTTCACACAGTACGGACCAGGGGCCCCGGCCGACACCATATTACTTGGATATACAAGCCCATCTGGGAACTGACCCCTGCCCTGCTAGCTCAGTTGCGTCACAAATGGGAAGAGGAGTTTGAGAGGCCACTACATGACAAAGAGTGGTAGCGCGCCCTGGAATTCCCCCAAAAAGTTCCTTGGAACTCCAGTTAAAATATACAACTCTTTATACTGCACTGGGCATACCCGATGCCGGCGCAACTTCAGCGCCATTACCACAGTTCGATTGCCCCCACTGCCAGACTCCTAGCGCAACCTTCCTCCATATGTTTTGGGTCTGCCCTGCAGCACTATTGGAGCACCATCCATGCCACACAGTACGAGGTCACAGAGTTCCCCAACATATCTTCCTGGGAAGCCTGCTCGTTAGGAATATTCTGACGAAGAAAACACTACAAGGTCCAATCGCGGTTTGCAGCACTGGCCCTCCTTCTAGCCAAACGAGGCATCACACTGCACTGGCGTGCTCCTCAGCCTCAGCCCCCCCCCCCCACTCACCTGCCTGATAGGAGCAGTACATAAGTGGGGCGCTGCAGAGGAAGATGTGCTTTGATATGAGGAGGTGCATAGAGTGTGCCGACGCCCTATCTCCCCTTATTGGGCCATGCTACTTTTGCGCTTCCGACAGACATTGAGCATGACACTACACCCCTGCAGTCACAAGGTTCACATGCGGTGTCTCTTTGAGCGGCCTCCCTAGGGGCCGCGGTCATCCTACCTTCTTGAGATCCCCCCTCACTGTGCCCAAATACACCGCAGCCGGTACCCCCCTGCAGAATCCTAAAGCACTCCCCCTTGCCTAGGCTTATAGCACCAGCTACTCAGTGAACACTACCGTACACCTACCCCCCCCTCCTGCTCTCCCAGTCACTAAATTGGTACCCATGTTAGTAACTAGTTCTTCCCCTATCATTCTTCCTTTCGGTATGCACTTAAGTAGACACACCTTCTCTGGGAGCGACTCGCCCCCCCCACCCACCTCCAAAGGCGCTTCATAGATATTCCGTGAACTCGGTCCTTATGCTTATTGCATGTAATGTTGCCTCATTCACCACAGTCAATACACAACAAAAATTTCTTTGCCAGTGGCTGTGGGTGTGCAGAAGCAGTTGATGGCATTGAGAATGACATACTACTTACTTTGACTTATCAAATTAGTGCCTGTGACACTGGGCACCACTGAAGGGTGTTAATGCATAGCTAGCCTCAAATTGAATTTGTTAAAATCTAAAATGCTCCACTACAAGAAAAAAGACACTGAGCTACTGAAGACTATTTGGTAATTTTGCACCACAAGCCAATAAAAAAAACCTATTCATGAAAAGAACGTGATGTAAATAATTCTTACCATCACCCAAACTTGATAGGTGGGGAAGACTGCCTTTTCTCAAATGGGGCAAATTGCAGTTGATAATACTGTGGTGCTGCACACTTTAGTACAAAGAAAGAAAGGTACCAGTTGAACTACACACAAATTTGCTGAGTTTTCCAAGGACAGGAAGAGTAGCCAGAATTAAATGGAAGTGATGCAGAAAAACGACATCAATGGCAGCCTCCTAGTCTCCAATAAATTGTATTACTACTCGGCTGATCAACTGACTGAAGTGTGTAACTGAATTTAGGAATACAAATGGGATCCCAATGTAAATATTCAAATCCTCAAGCGTCAAGTATCTTGCCTTTATGAAATTACCATTGTGTAGATGCATGAAGAAACAAAAACAATACTAATTAACAGGGTGATGTTAAGTGTCTTATGAAGAATGTTTCATTATATAGTTCACAAAAGGATGACAGACTTTATCTACTGACCACCACCACCTAAATATGAGAATGTGCACTTATTTACTCACTGTCGGTTGAAGAAATTTCGGATCTCATTAAAGATCAGAAGAAAATTGACATAGATTACCTCATTTTAACAGATCGGTATGAAATACACAAGCCAGGCATGTCATGGGCATGACACTACCGAATTTCCCAACTGTCTTGTTGATAAATGGATCTTCGAAGTAATATAACAGGCGACACATATTCGAAAACAGAGGACTACTGAATACTGAGCTATAGAGGTGGCTGCTCCTGCACCACAAGACAAGAATAAGCATAAGTGAATACCAGGCCTTCCCATGAGGTCATGTTTCAACTTCTGCTGGGTTCTAACTGTACATCTACCTCTTAACATTGGATCTCCTCAAGGTTAATGCTCTGTTGCCATTGTAAGCTTTGGAGGAAGTAAGGAGAAAATTTAAGAAACCACTAATGTTCATCAAAAGAGGGTTCTATAAAGACTGAGGTCATGGCAACAGCTGCATGTCTCTTTGCCTCAGCCATCAAAAAGACATTCCGCAAAAAAACAAAAAGCCCTTTTACTGTGCAATATGCCAGCGAAATTCCTACTGTGCATGGCAGCAGGCAATCTACCAAAAAAGACACCTAGTGGATGAATGAAATAGCTGAAAAGAATTACAAATATGCACTTGTGGGGGAAGTACACATTTTAAAATATTTAAGAATAACGCTTAGTGACAGAAAAAAACAACCTTTACTGCTTCAACAAAATATATATTCTTAAGCAAAAATGAATGAAGGGCCAGAGGCCCAGTATTTCAGATCCTTGCTCCACAAGACACGAAAATGAGCTCTAGCACTGTGCTGCACTCTGGGATTCTGCAGGAGATTGCACTCTTCAAATGTTGTTGAAACATTCTACTTTGATGACTCTTCAAACTATTCAAATTTCTTGCATGTTCTCATTTTTAAGAGAACATAAAAAATGGATTTCATTCGAATTATTTGTAATGGCAATTTTAAAAAATACAAAAATGTCTTTAGACAATGCAAAATTAATTATTGTTGATAGAGGCTTTTACCTTTGAAATACAATAAATATGAGTATTAATACAGACACTATGGCACCAATACCCTGTGTTACACTTGGAAACGTACCCCACTGTTACTTATCCCAGTCTGCTCTACATCAACACATAATTACCTCGTGCATATAGCTCAGCCTTTGTGCGATCTTTCTCTATGAAGACTGCAGTGGCAAGGAAGAAGGCCCCACCAATGACACCAACAAAGGCGCAGAGCATTAGTGCATACTGCAGGCTGCGGAACTCCCAGAGGTAAGAAGTCGGCTTCCCCTTCCTGATCTGATCAGAGATCTGTAATGGAATGGTGGTTGGACTGTAGTGAGTTTTGAAAGCCATCAGACGGGACACACAGAAGAGAAGAGAATAAGGGATGAAGCATCATAAGGAGCATATTAGGATTGGTGGGCTGGCAACAGAAGAGGAGAGAGGGTGTAGGAGAGAAAAAGTGTAGAAACGGTGCAGAGACAGATGCGCAGGGGAGAGCAATTTCAGTGAAGAAGAGATTGATGAAAAGGGAAGAATGCAGAAAAGTTAATATGGGATAGGGAGGGCAGCAGAGAAAGAGTGGGGAATGGTAGAAAACCAGGGTTTCAATTAGTGCAATAGCAAATCTTTGTCCACCTAACCTGCTTCTTAACACTTTAACTAATCAAACCACCCCTGTCCTCAAAACATCCAAGCAAAAATTAAGAATCGAGAAGCAGGGTCACCAATTTTGATACACACAATGGATTCGCCCATACAGGAATGAATCTCAAGGGGCAGAGACACATTTTTCCCCTTCTCATGTCAGCCCCTTCCTGTAAGGGTAATGTCCTAGTAACATATCACTGCAAACTAGATAACATGGCGTGGGCTTGCAGCAGCAGGCTTGCAGGCCATGTGAAGGAAGGTGAGTGATCTTCATTTGTGAGCAGGTAGTATAAAGTGTTTCTGGTTGGAGGGCCGCATACATGGCCATAATATTTGATCTTGGAAAGGACTTTGTTCTCGCATTTGTGTATATAAATTGAGTTTCCTGATTGGGCACAAAAGTCCTTATTCAGTGAGTTGTGGAAACTGGGTAAAGTAGAAACCAAGAGTAGAAAAGGGCCCCTTTTTGACATGGTCACCCCCACTTTTTGCCTGGTAAAAGATGTGATTTCGACTGAAAGTGCACTGGTTTCCTGCTAACGAGGTCACCAGAGCTCTTTCCTAAAACTGTACTATTGTTCCCCCAATTGGCAAAACCTTTAGCACCCTCTGTAAGTACCTAGTAAATGGTACATTGATACCAAGGGCCTGAGGTACTAAAGAGGGCCCCTAAGAGCTGCAGCACGAATTATGCCACCATAAGGGACCCCTCACCAATCACATGCAAGACTGCCATTGCAGGCTGCGTGTCTTGGTGCAGACAAAAGTGAAAAGATGACGTCACACATTCCTGTATGCCATGTCTCCTACCACTGCATGTGATACTTGTAAGTCACCCATACAGCAGGCCTGACAGTCCTAAGGCAGGGTGCTTAGTTCTACATGTGAGGGCATACATGCATGACCAGATATGCCCCTGTGCTTGTCAGTTCCGTTACTGCCAGTACACAGGACCAGGGAAGCCATTTTAGACTATGTGCTCGACAGTGGTGAAAATGTGTTCCGCAGCTACATGATGGCTTCACTGACAATAGAGATGTTTGTATCACAAATCTTGTATTGGCAAACTCACACTGATGCCAGTGTTGGATTTACCAATACACGTACCCAGAGGACACTTTAGAAGTGCCCCCTGAAAACCTACCAGCCTCTGGTGTGCTTGCGGACTGGTTACTGCCAGCCTGCCACTGGAGACGCTGTTCTCACCTCCTAGTGTGAGAGCCTTTGCTCTAAGGAGACCCAGAACAAAAGACTGTCCCGGAAAGAGGGTGTAACACCCCTTCCCACAGGTTGACCTACTGATTAGCCTTCCTTGGTTGGCAAGCCTCAAAAGGCTGTCGCCTTGGAAATGCGGATCTGGCTCCCCCCTCACAGGAGAAGAAGCCAACTCCTTTGTCCAGGACCCCCCTGCAACTAGACAGGCGGGAGAATTAGTTAGTCAGGTAAGGGTGCCACCTCCAGGCTATTACCACCCCTAAGGTGGGCTACTGTGAAGTGGATACGAATTTTCAGAAGTAGCATCTTTGTGATGGCATAGTAAGGAAATCTGGGATAGGGTTATGCCCAGTTCTCACAGGAAGTGGACACATAGGGGGCATAGTGACCCCAAAGGTTAGTAGCCCACTGGCTACAACCCTACACTCCCGTAACGCCCCCTAAATTTAGCATTTAGGGGAGTCCTTGGTACCAGAGAAGCAGATCCTGACGACCTATGAAGTAGGACACGAAGGCCTGTGAAAGTAGAAGAGAGCGCCTGACCTGGCCCCCGCCCAGCTGATCTGTCTGCCGTTCTCCGACAGCTCTGCGCCAAAGTTCACTCGTCCTACAGCTGTGTGGCTCCAGAACCAGGGAGGACTGCCTGCCTTCAATAAAGAACAAGACCTCCTGTGAACAGTGGACCTGTTCAGAAAAAACTCCAAAGAAAGGAATCTGAGGCCTCCAGAGCCGCCAAAACCCGACAACCGAAGCCACCACTGCACCCGTCACCCCCGGCCTGAGTTGAAGTGGGCCACTGGTGCCAACAAGGTTACCCACCCCTCCAGAGTTAGAGTCCAGCGCGGTTTCACCCCTCGTGGACTCCCAACATCACCTGCAGCCTGTGCATGCAGGCCTCCTTGACCGCAACCGCTCCCGGTAAGAAAACACGAAGCCTAAAGACACCTCTGCACCCGTCACCCCCAGGCCATGGAGAAGAGGGTCCCTGGTGTCCCTACGTCCCAGAGCATCGCAAGGCTTGAACCCCCCATGTTGGTTCACGCAACCGGTCTCTCAGTCAGATCCTGCAGCCTCTTTTCACAGAGACCAATCTCCATAGAAACGTATTGGGCTCCCAACGCTGTTTTGCACACTGCACCCAGCGACGCTCGTGCCGCTGGTGGTGTACTGCTGGTGCTGCCTTGGGCCTTGCCAACCACTCACCATTACTCCTGGAGATTGATCCTGTAAGGCGATGTACGGTACCCGTTTGCAGAACTTGTTCTGCCTTCCATAGGATAACATTGCAGAACTCAAAAATTGCATTGTGTCCACTTTTTAAAGTGAAAAGAATTTATATTTGAAAATGTACTTTCCTGAACGATTTTTCTCTGATGCCTAAACATATATAAAGAAACTTGCTATTTTTATAAATTGGTGTGGATCTCCTTCTAGAGTTGTGTTGTCATTTATTAACCATTGTGTGCATCTGCAAATGTCTTTCACTCCTCTGTGTTAAGCTTAAGGCTGCTCAACCACACTACCTCCTAACAGAGCACTTTGGGATTGCATGCAAGCCATGTCCACTCATAAGGGAACCCCTGGACTCTTTACGTGGGATATCAGATTTTTGATATATCACATAAACAGCCAGCTTCCTAAACCAAGGAATACATTTGCAGATCACTCACCTTCAAGATGATAATGCCTCCACTTTCCTTAGTCTCCCTTGTGGGAGCGTCTTGCCTCTCTGCTGAAGTCCTATAGCATAGGACAAACCTACCATCAGAGACCCCAGCAAAATAGGGGATTTGAGTTTGACACTATAAAAAACTTACCACTCCGATTAAATAGGGGCTGGTG
Organism: Calotriton arnoldi; assembly: GCA_963921515.1. Taxonomy (NCBI): domain Eukaryota; kingdom Metazoa; phylum Chordata; class Amphibia; order Caudata; family Salamandridae; genus Calotriton; species Calotriton arnoldi. Next base: position 1,145,139 of record CAWUFW010002850.1, read on the forward strand.
GCATCTCCAAGGAGATGAGATATTACTATCTGGAAGGCTTCAGCAGTAGAGCGCCGTGTAGGTATCACAACATACTGTAAGAGAAAACAGAACAAGGATCCTATAAAAACCTAAAAGAAAATAAAACCAGAAAAGATGCATTGACTTGGTAGATGTTAATCTGTGGCCTTTTCCATTGTTTTTACGGATAGTGACATAGGTCTTCTCTGAAGAAATAAATCTCCAGCATAATATAGTAAAGACAGTCTCTAAGACAGATCCCAGGCAAGAGAATGCACCTTTTATCATGGCCTGCTAATCAAGCTGGTCTGCCAAGCACTCAGGAAGAAGGGCACGATGTGCAGGAGTATTCTCCAATCCATCTGTCAATAAGGACCTTTCAATGACGAGCAAGCCCCATTTAAGATCAGTGTCGCACAATCAACCTCCCCAGGTTAAATTCAACCTACAATTGTTTGGAGGGAGACATACATCTAAGAGTTGTCAATCTCTGTCGCTGTAAGGCTAGGGATTCTATTGGAGGTTGAGGAGAGCTGAATTCACCCAAAATTTTGTTGAGTTAATTTCACTGTATGTAAATGTATCTGATGTGGGTAGCCAAAAGATATGGCCTGCTGGACCTATGTTGGAAACTCCAGGTCCAAGGCACCTTTAGCAAGTATAAGCAAGGATTTTAGTTGCACTAAGTGCTGTTGAATCTTTTTTGTATGGAGAGCTAAGTAAAAATATACATCTGGGAAAATTTCAAATGGCAACGTGTGATCAATTACACATATGGAGTAATAACTACACATCAGAAACTAGGGGTTAAAGACAGCTTTTGAGCAGTCCAGAGCTCTTTGAAGTTTGTATGGGGTTCAAAATTGTAATCCATGATTTAGAGATGGGTGTGAAGAGAGGGTACCCTCATTGATGCTGGAAATAGAGATAAAGGCATACTGATTTTACAAAGAGCTTGAAACACTGTGGGCACCTGGGAAGAGTAGAAGCAAAAAAGAATTAAGAGCAGGATGATCACTTCAGAACACACCTAGTAAACAGGCCAATAGCAAAGAAAATGAAGTGATTTTTGACATTCCACACCACAAAACGTATGATTTAGTGCTCAGAGTGAGCTGCTGAACTTGTAAAGAATACAGAACTGCCATGGCAACATCTGAACACCGATCAAGAGTGCACTACGAAATGAACCAGCTTTCCAAGCAGTGTGTTTTATTTTGTAATACAAGGTGTATTGAAAAGATGTTAGAAAGTCATTTTACCACTGTGCAAAGACCTCCGCAGGTCAAACTTAGAACACAGCGTTCGATTCCAGGTGCAGGATATGAAAATGGAAATCATGGATTTTAAAACGGTAATAAAGCTGCAAAACCCCTTCAGAGGTGACACTTGGAGGTCCTGTCAATCTATTTTATGGTCAGGTGAGGTGCGTTTACAGACAGGAGTTCTGGGAGCAAGGAGTAGTTCGACAGGTGAAATGGGACACAAAGAACAGCCAGGTGGTAATGGTTTATGGGGATTAAAAAATGTATACGTAGCTTACAGCTACTGGAAGAAGAAAACACAAGGGAATAAATACCAACCAGCAGAATATCAGCCACAATAGCCCAGTTCATAGACAAAAGAAGTTCTCCAATGAAGATAAAAACCTGAAAATTGAGAAAAGGCAATAGACATATTGGTTACTAACATTGCAGGCTTCAATAGAGATGGTTCCCCTTGAAAGATATGGTACCCACAAACTATCTTCAAGGGCTTTATCAACCACATTCCATGGAGCAGCAGATCCAGTTTAGATGTAACATGGTGGCAGATCAAAGATACCATGCAAGAAATTAAACATTCAGAATTTGATCATCAAACCCTGGTAATCAAAAGTAGGCATGGCACTGAGTACTGGGAAGGACTGCTCGCTTTTAGTAAACTTACACGACCACATGTCACATTTACTCTTATCCTCTTCATCTCATTCACAAGGACTTGAAATGTTTAATCACACACTTGTGTAGATGACCCAGCAGTGATCGAAGGCATCATCTACAACTATACATCATCCTTGGACCATAACACATTCTTTTATGTACCACTAGTGCAGCCCTCAATCGACACCACCACTCAATCTTTAACATATTCCTGACTATGCTGCTTCTGCATGGAACATTTTCCTCTGACCCCAAGGCCAATATTTCACTCTGGTCGATGCAGACGGAGCAACTCCTGCACAGTTGTCCTCCACTGTGCCCATTTAAACTCTGCAATCAGCTAGGTGCTCTCAGTAGCGGTTGCTACGGGGCTGTTCTGGTGGGGCGGGTGGGTTAAACAAAAAAAGACAAATCTACTTGCCTGCTGGCCGCCTCTCCTCCGTCCGACCAGGAAACAGGAAGCACACAGGATCCTAAGCAAATCATGACGCTGCTGTAACCAGCATGACAGCAGCGTCGTGATTGGTCTGAGCACTGTGGTTCGGCGTTCAGATAGGGACTGGGAGCCTGTGCATGTTCTCCACCCAGGCTGTACAATACAGCCGGGTGGAGAACATGCGAAGTGCGCACGACTGTTTGGCCGGCCCGAGACGGCTAGCCAAACCGCCTTGAGCACTTAGAAAGTGCCCACCACTCCTCCCTCTGCTCTGTGGGCAGCCCAGAATCCCCGCCCACACCTGAATAGAACCAGTTTGGAGAAATAAAATGATAGTAACATGGTGTTATTTTATTTTTCCTGTGGAGCGACGCTCCTCCACCTTAGCGGAGGAGCTGCCGCTGTGCTCTGCCAGCACCCACTCACCCAACATTTCCCAGCCAAATTCACACTCACGTAAGTAGCAATGGTGCTGCTGCCAGCACAGGCCACGGCCAAGAACAGGAAGGGAGAAGATCCAAGTAGTCCTGCAGCACAGACTAGTGGGTCAGAACGGGGGTTCCTCTTTCGGTACCACTTGCTGATTTCCACACCTGCACCAACACCCAGCAGCCCCGTCAAAACAGTAATGATGCCAAAGATCAAACTGTGAAGGAGAGAAAGGCGTTAGAGGAAAACTGGGGAGAAGCAGGGGAGCATTAAGAGGAAGGGAAGGCACAAAGGGAGACAATGCAGACTAGGCAGTATTTAGTTTCACAGCCTTTTCACCACAGATTCCACTGTGTGTTGGGCGAACAACATAAACCCAGTTCAGTCAATCACTAAAATAAACTAAGGATTTAATCTCCATGTACTGGCATCCTGCCCTTAAGCAAAACCACACACTGTTCATCCAGTCTTCTATTCTTGCAAGCCTCCCCGCCACTGTTACTACACCTCTTCCAGCAGCCTTCCCTCTGGCTAATTTATTACAGCATACAAATCCAGTGTTTTCGATCACTCAACTGAAAGTGCTGGCATGCACGCAGGAAACATTGCTGTCAGCACTGCACACTTAACCCATGAAAAGGTGATTCGTTCTCCTCGGTCACATCTTCATCCTAGAAAATGCTCACCTGTCATCGGCATTGCACACAGTCCCTGTGCATGGGTCTTTCGTGCCCAGTACCACTCGAGAACGCAACAGGTAGACAGGAGCCCAAAGAGCCAGCGAACCTGTGACGAAGGCCACTGACGTGAAGCCGAAGGTAGAAAGGACAAAGCTATGGCTGCAACAAGAAGAGGGAGATGGGTGTGTTATTGCTACGAGGTCAATGAACTGCAACATAGGTATTGCCAAAGAATAGGCATGGAAGTACACTGAAGAACAGGTATTTCTATTGCACAAACATCAAAACACGGAAAATGCATCACCAGAAGATCAAGCACACAAGGCGCACATTGACAGTCAGAGACTGAAGGGATTACATCACTAAGAGAATCAAAGCTTTCTCATGACTGACTATGGTGAGATCATAAATGGCAGCATACTCAGGCTCATGTTCAGCCCAGATGAACTGGCCCAATATACAGCTTTCAATCCAGAGAAGACAGATGATAAACTGATGTAAACAAATATCTGTGAATAAACCCGTTCCTGCATCCAGGAGAATTGTGTAGCTTTTAATGAATGTTTTTGTTTTTCCAATGACAAAAGAGAAGTTAGTAGGTGAACAGAAAAAAATCTCCTTCTGACCAAATGAAAAATGACAGTAATTTCCATGGTTTCAGCAATGTTGTTGCCCCACAAGACGGGTATATAATACTCTATAGTACACAAGGGTCATATTCATGTTGCAGATCACCAGAATACTACTCCAGGACCTACCCAAAAGCAAGCACCACACCACAGGTCACAAAATCTAAGGACACGTGCCACTGATCTTGTCCCTGATCATAAGTCAAACACCACGGACTGATGAACGAAGATAATGTATTAACATTACCATGCATCAGAGGATAGAATTACTTTTACTGCATTCCAAGGTACTTGCAAACCACGGACTGTACAGCAAAGTTTACTTTCTGCACTAAAGAACGTGTAGCACACGACACACCTCACAATACTGGGCAGACCCACAATAACAAGGACACAGAGCTTTACTCTACCAATACAACATGGGGCGCTTGTCAGACCAGTAGTGATGCACCACAAGAAAGCAAGCAGCACAGCACAAACAAAACATTGTACTAACATACACCAGGTAGCCAACACATGCCAAACACATGCATAGATTAGTCACTGTTGCTGCCTGCACTCACTTCTTTATGAGGGATTTAACGTCAGCCCACCAGGAGGTATGGACAAGGGTCCTGTCAGTTTTGCGCTCCACTGCTCCCCGGGGAGGCTCTTTTACTACAAAAATCAATAACAGTACACCCACGATGCCGAATGAAGGAGTAACCTACAACAGAAAAAAATATAGGATTAGCTAAAAGGGACTTACTTTATTGCACAGTCCAGTCCATTACCTCTGGAAGACTGTCTGGCCAGCCTCAGACAAGAGACGGTGGGTATAATAGGGAGGGGCAACTATAACTCATTTCACTGGGGTAGTGATTTTTCATAACTCAATGGGCAAGTTTCAGATTGGTGACCCCAACATGCAAAATGTTATCGTCCTCAAAACAGCCTATTAAAAGTTGATTCCACTGCCTATTGTAGATAGCTATTGGATTTATACAATTTAACTTTGACATTTAAAGGTTGAAATGAAAAGGGACTCTGTAGAGCTTTTCATGACATACAACAACAACAAAAACTCCATTACCACACTTTTCAACCTAGCCTGCTTACACTACCAAAGTTTCAGCCACTAGCCTCGAACATTTCAAGCACCCCATTCCATTTATGGCCTTTAAAGTCTTATAAAACTCTCCATTTGCAAGGAGATAGCACAATAAGAGACAGGATACGCGATGAGAAGACTTACCCGGAGGGCCCAGTGCCAGTCTTTGGTAGCCGCCTTCACCTGTGAGCCCACAATATATCCCAGGCCGCTGAAAGTGAGATGAAGAAAAACCATGAGAGGGGACTAGTAGTACAGCCAGACACCATCACATTCTGTCTCCACTACTCTGAGACCTTGCCCCTTTTCATTATAACTCTTCAGTACCACTCACCTTCCCACCGGGATAGCGAAGTAGAAAATGGTCAGCATGCGGCTCCGCTGGTCAGAAACAAAGAGGTCAGCAATGATGGTGGGGGCAATGGTAGAGTAGCTGGCCTCACCAACACCAACAAGCCCCCTGGTGAGCAGAAGGAGCCAGAAGTGCTGAAAATTGAAAAAAAGGTGCCACAAGTGATGATTAAAAAGCTCCCTACAACAATTAGCAAAGGGCCACAGAGGGATGAGTTAGATGTAATGAATGTTTTGCTAGGTTTGGCCCGCAGTGGTATCCCTGGTGGAGGTTTGGGGGACACTAATACTGTTCCAGCTGATTCGGAGTAGCCCAGTGTTCCCGGGCCCAGAAGTATCAACTGCACAAATACTGGACCTGACAATACTGGGCTCACAAATATAGGACCCCATAATTCCAGGCCCAGATACACCGCACCTGGTGAAACCAGAGGAGAGGTGGTGGCAGGGCAATGGTTGGACGCAGGAGCCCACCACAATTCTCGCCCCTGCTGCACCACAGGATTTTCTGTCTATGCTTCCACAGCCTCCTCTCCCAGGCATCTCCCACCCAATTCAGAGCAAAAACACTAAGCATCAGCAGAGCCCAGCATTGACATGTGGCTTCACCCTACCAACTTCTCCTGCAGAAATAGCACCGATCATAAGGCGAGCATGGGGCTGACATCCAGCTTTGCCCAAAGACCCCTCTACTTCTATCCTGCAAGCAGGAATAGCTTACTCCAAGCCAGTCACAGAGGTCCGGGCGCACACAGAAACCAAGCACAGGTGGAAAAGGATGAGGGTGGAGGACAACCCTCTCCCCATCTGAGCCATGCATCTTCCTGGATCCTCGCCACCTGCCCCCTATGCAGCTCCTGCACCATTTACTGAGTCTTTTAAATTATGTTGAATTATTCGATTAAAGTAGTTTAATAATTGAATGACAAAGAAGGAAGCACGGTGTTCTGTATTTTTATAGTGCAAACACTTTATTTGAAATTATACATAGTACAAACATGTAGAATTTGTTAGTTTTTAAATCTAATCGTGCAATTAGATTAGACAGAGAAAAGAGTGGACAAAGATGACAGAGAAGGAGAAAGAAGATAAAAGAACCCGAAAGAAAAGGGACAGAAGAAAAAAATAGTAAAGCATAGGAAGGACAAACAATTCACAGTAAAATGGGAAGGAAGAAGCAGATATGGAGGAAGAGCTCTAGAGTTCACGTGGAAAGTGGGATGAATAAGAAACATAGGGAACTTAATGAGAAAAAAAAGGAGTGAATTAAAGGTAGCAAGTCGGGAAAAGAGCTAGAAAGAGTGAAGATGAGAAAGGAGATGAGAACAAGTAAAAGGCATGGAAGAGTAAGAAAAGGAGCATACAAGAAATTAAGGAAGGAGATGAAAGAGAAGCAAAGACAAATATAGATGTGAAAGAGGAAGGGTTGAAGGGGATAGGGAGATTAAACTGAGATGGGAGAGACAAACGTAGGACAGAAGAAAGAGGAGCTCAGATGATAAATAAGGAGGGGAAGAGAGCAAAAGGTAAAATAGACAGAAGGAATTAAGAATGAGAGAGAGAGTGGTGAGTGAGAGAGTGGTCAGCGAGAGAAAGTGGGCTAGGTTAGAGAGAGAAGGATAGGTAGTAAGGAGATGAGGGGGAGAGATATAGATGGGGAAAGAAACGCAAGAAGAATATGGACTCTTAAGTAAACGCATAGCTATTATTAAGAGAGCAGTGTCAGGAGTAAGGAAGGTGTATGGGAAGCTCTGTACTACCCAGGTATAGCTATCTTTTAATGCCGACATAGGGGCAGGGGTAACAATTGTCTTTTCTTGTATTGGGACCTAGGACAGCCTTACTATGCCACTGGGCACAATTTCAGGAACAATCTTTATCACACACGAATAAAACACCATGCATCAAGTGAGCACAGAAAACAATGTCACCATACGAGTAGAAAAATTCAGTAGTGCAGGCAAACATTAAAGCCAGCAAAAAGTCCTATACATTTAATGCCTAAAACAGGGGGGAGGGGGTCAAAGCCCTCCCCAACAAAAATATGTGCATTTGAAGTGTGACTTAAAAAGTGTCCCACATCCAGGTACATAAACATTTTGTAACACAAGAGTAATTTTCATTCTGCTGTATGAAGCAAACCGGAACGAAAAAGTAACTAGTTTAGTAGAAATTACACCACACGTCCTGTCCTTCTCAATAATATGTCCTTTCAACTGAGCAATTGAAGCATTGGCAAAAACTAGAATTCACTCAAACAAAAAAAGAATTGATGGAAGGTAGACCATAACAAAATAGACTTGCAATGAAAACACTGGCATCAGTGTGGGTTTATTGAATGAAAGGAGTAGTTTGGTACCAAACACTCCTGGGTTCAGAAAAGCCATCATGGTGCTGGGGAACACGAGTTGTTGAGTTTCCAGCCATGTACTCTCTATGGCTTCCCTGGCACTTACAAAATCTAATAATGGCCTTAAATATTATAGGGGCATAATTGCTTATGCAGATATGCCCACGCCTGTGGTATAGTGCACCATGACTTAGGGCTGGAAGGCCTGCTTGTCGTGTAGTTCCTATAGTACCCATGCAGGACCTGCACATTTGGATAACCTAAACCGTGGGCTTGGTGTTAGACTGACTCTGTGCACCCCCACCGCATATGTTAGCCTGATTTGCATTAGCTAGCTCACAGTGCCACTAGAATCTCCTCTTATCGGGGAGAGATTAGTTTCTGGCAACCTTAGACCAGGACAACCCAAATTCCTCAGAATCGTGGAAACAATGTACTACTTTTCGCTCAGTCACTCGTGCTTATTTATTCGGTTTGTCTCAGAGAGTTACACAGGATAAACAGTCTGGGCGTTTCAATAAGTATTTATTGAACAGTTGTTATTCTAGTGAAAAATATATGTGCTGCGGCAACCAGCAGACAATAGCAGAGATATATTATCAGCAGTACAATAAAAGTGAAGGGATAGAATAGTTCTACCATATTGCAATAATCATGAATACATACATGAATATAAAAAGCATTATGAAAGTGCGCGTACTCCTACGATGCCTAACTAGATGTACCGGAGTGTACCTAGCATATGTGTGTAGGTCTAAAAGCCTAAGAGCCAAGAATCCTTCTAGGATTTAGTCAAACCCCCATACCTGAATAGAGAGAGTGTGGGACCCCGTCCTGGTCTCGAGTTGGACACCCCGCAAGGGCTGTGTTAGACCGCTGTCAGCTGGAGCGACTGCATGCAGGAGCCTCAGCGTCTCTGGTCAGTGTGTCAGCATGGAAGTCTCGGTTCCCTCTGTCTTACCGGGGTAAGATGTGGTGTATTTATACCCTGAAGACTCTAGTTGCTTCGTATGGTTTGTATTGGCCCTGGTTAGACTTGAGGAAGACGTCAGGGGTGAACTTTGTACATACATATTATGCAGGTGGTGTATTCCTAGAGAGCCATGCATAATTGATGAGTACAGTGTGGGCCTGGGTTTGGGGAAAAACCCTGCTGTATTCAAAACCACAGGATAGATAACGTTCAGCCCTCAGAGCTCGTTGAGTACTATCGAGGACCAATGTAGGTGAAAGATCATGCCTATATAAGGAATCATGACTATAATAGGACATGTACAGTTATGACCGTAATAGGGCATATGCGGCTTTGACCATAATAGGGCAAGTACGAATATGACCGTATTAGGGCAAATACGAATACGTCCATTTTAGGGCATGTATGAACAGGTCTACATTAGGTCCTCTATACGGGACATAACACCCACTCCTCTTCCGAACAGGATGACAATGACCATACATAAAATCTGGACAATTTAAAAACATTTTAAAAGCAAGTAAAAACATGGTTTTAAAATTGTTAAAAAAAATCATCAAAAATGTTACAATTCAGCTATTTCCAATTGCCACTAAAAAAAAAGAAATGTCTATTTGGTTTCTCTATATAAGTTGCTTCACTCAAAGCGGAAGAAGGCCATGCTTTTCTCAAGCGAAAGTGTCAATTTAGGAAATGTTCCAAATTTGCTCGTTTATTATGAAAAACGAGTGGAGAAGCCGAATTCTTTCCCAGGACGCGATGAGCCAATTCGAGATTAAGTGTCCTGGCTGGGAAGCACAACATTATCTGTGTGAGCTACTGCAGACGACAAATCCAACGCCTCACAGAGAACGTCAATCGCACATAGATGGAATGTAGCACTGCCAACAGTCGATGCTGCGGCAGCTTGTGCGGCAGTTGTTACCTGGGTGCCTGTGGAGGAGCCACCTAACCCAGCAGGAGCAAACGGCACCTGTGGATTCTCAAGGAATGCATTCATCAGAATCGGAAGACGCTGGGGACAACGCAGAGCATGGGCCTTTAGGGGGTCCAGCATTGCATCCGTGTCCAGAGGCGCATCTGATGGAAATGTTAGACAAAGATCCAACGTGCATTCTTCTCCGTAAAGCAGCCATCGAAGAACAGGTAAGATGCAGTCTACCCAGACTGGTCGAAAGGTTAGAAACCAGGAGGCATCGAGTTCTCGCAGGCAAGAAATGCCCAGAAGTTGTACCATGTGTTCACGGTATTTCCACTCCAGGAGCATGTTCGCCATTCCCTCGGGAATTGTGCCGTCCATTGCGTAGCAGTAGTATTATGAATAGGACCCCCTGCAATCAGCAATAGGATAAGCGTGAGTCCTCCAAATACGCTTCCCAATACAGAGTGTATAAAATTTGGGATTACTCCAAGGACTGTCTGAAAGGTGCTTAACAGTCCTGACCCTATGGTCTTAAATAGGTGTATAATACCGCTCGTATCAGACATATTGAAGATACGTCCCACCATTTCTATGAAATGAAAGGGGCAGTTTGTACGTATAAGCACCTGCATCTCAGTCAAGGTCCTTGCAACTTGAAGTTCAAAGGTTTCTCGAGCAGAGGTTAAGGGCACGGTTTGCTGTAAAAGCATGGCTTGCTGTCTGCTCAGAGTATCAAATTGTATGAAAGAAACGTTCAGTGAAGGCCATAGCGGCGCCTCCCTGACTGTGTTCAGCGGCGGAAACAATACTTACATACAGCAAGTAACCCTGGAGTTAACGGTGACCAGATAGGCGATGCCCGGAAGCATCCCACAGCAACCTTGATCATTTAGCATCAAGTAACTCCCATTCGAGAGCAGCTGAAAAACCGGTGTGATCATGGCCGCTGGGGTCCCTGTCATGTGACACGATAGGTTTGCTACTGAACCGCTACAGCCTCCGTGTAGTGAAATATCCTGACATGAGAGAATCGCTTAAAGCGTTCTTGCAGTTTGTACCACTCAGAAATACTTCTCGATCCCCATTCCGGCATCGGTATCTATATGGTAACTCCCAAGTTTCCTTAATATAACCCTTACCCATTTTTTTATATGTGCCTGCCTGCCTTTGCTCAAGGCAATATTGAAACTGAAACGTAGTGACCGGCAGAGTGATTTGGCCATGAATTAGCCATTCAGTTGATGGTAATTCGGCTACAGTGAATGGTAACCTTTCCAGTTTCTCAATACGCAGCATTGTATATTTGGCTCCCCTTTGTGCCATTTCTGTCTGTTTATCAGTCAGATTGTATTCTGAAAACAGAGACGTGGTGTTTATGAAACGCCAGGGCACATAGCCTGCACGCAAAGATTGTAGCGTCCAGCTTAGCATCATAATAGAACGTAGCTGAGATTGCCCGTGTTGTAACAAGGCCATATCTTGTTCTAATATGTCGATTGCCGAAGACACAATGTTGCCTAAGGAGTAAATCCTGGAGGTCAAAGTTGTTAACCCATTATCCACTACAGCTAATGCCTTTTCTAAATTAATACGGTCTATTTCCCGTATTCTTTCTGCGGCCTCTTGTTGGGATATTTTCCAGTTTTCATTATAATAGGCATAAATGCCGGCATATATGAAACGTTTCTGACGTGTTTTCCTTGGGCCTAGCAAGAAATCCCTAAGGTCTACATCAGGTGTGAGTAAGTTTAAGTGATGTTTCACTTCTGTGAGTGTTGAGGTCTCTAGCCAATCAAGGCACAACTTCCCAACACTATACGATGTCACTACCCCTGGGTGTTGTCTTTGTACATAGCGTGTATCTGGCCTATGGATACTAAACCCTTCGGTTGTATTCATAAATCTCTGTTGACAGGTGTTTGTGTCAATGGGCCAAATCAGCCATTTCGTCCAATTGGGATCTGACCTGTTGTACTGGAGAATGTCATCTAATCTTATCCCATGTGTAGTTGAATTCTGCCCCCACCCATCTGTGATGGTGTAGGAAACCCGGGTGAGTTCAGTTCCTTGTTCTTGGCTAGTCCAAGACAGGATGTCTGTTGCACAGTTTCATTTAGAAATATCATCTGCTGTGGAATGAGGCATGCTCTAAAAAGCGCTTCTGTTCCCTGGACTTGCCAGTCCCTAGAACCCCAGATTGATTTTAAATCTATAGTATCTTTCCATAGGTCGAAACCCTGTGTAGACAACTGGGCCATAAAGGAAGCAGAGTAAATCTGTTTGGTGTTAGTTAACATAATTTTCTGTGCTGATGTTTTTGCCACTATGTAATAAAATGACGTTGGGTCAGATGTATTAAACCCTGAAAAGTATGTGAATTTCTGTGCAAAGGTTTGCGAACTACCTTTTGGAGGAGTTGGGCAGTGTTCCCACTGGTGGTATTCAAATACATTTCTAGGTGTTATAGATTTGTGCAAGAAATGATGACCATAATGTTGGTAACAGTACAATGTATCATAGTCTGAAGTACCTTCTAACATTTCATTGTTCGGAAATGCTGCAGTTTTTTCTAAATCAGACATTAAATTATTTACAGTTTCAGTGTCCCAATCATCAGATAATGTACTGGTGGTAATGATATCACTTAAAGAAATTTTAAATACATGTTTAAGCTTTAAAAGTTCAGTCGGACCGAATATATCATAATCAATCTTGTCCCATACTATACCGTCCGGTATAGGAACTGCTGTGATGTTCACTGAAGACAAGTCTCTTGGTTCACGATGTGAAGACTGGTGTGGTTTTTAAATCAAATTGACTCTTTGGGCTGTAGAGCTTTGCTGGAGGTATCGTCCATTAATAAGCATACTAAAAGTTATAATTAAACCTAGCCAGAAAAGAAAAAATAAAATCCCAGTGATATACCATAGTTCAATCCAAGGTGACACCAGGTAAGTCTTTCTAAAAAAGTTCAAAAAGTCAGTGAGTTTCTGTTTGTGTGATTTTTTGGCTGGCGTCGTTTCCGGCTCACTTGGATCCAGTGAAAACGTATCAAAGTTCATGAAATAGCCAGAAGCAGTTCGATCAATTGTTGGAATTGCATCGGGATTTGTTGAGATCGGATTTTGCTCTTGACGAGGCATGTTGACGTATGACGTCTGTAGTCGGTCTGATTGCAACTTGGTTGTTAAGTTGATTTTCATTTTGAAGATGAATTTCTTGTTGAAGTGGAACGAGTTCCATAGCATTGTTGCTTAGTCCTTCATTCCGTACAGGTGGCTCTTCAAACGTGATGAGTCTTTCTGTTTGAACTTCTTGGATTGTAGCGAGAGGAGGGCGTCTGCTACTGTGGAGTCCACGAGGCCTACTGTTTAGTATCGGCCACATAGTGTGGTTTGATTAAGTCAATTGAGACAAATCTTTTCTCCTTTTTCCCGGCAAGAGGCGGCAGAAGTACAGTTCTTGTGCCTTGGATTGCTAGGACCGGTACAGGCTTTCTGTAGGATGGCCCAAATTCTTTCTTGTCTGCAATCTTTTCTCTGACCAGATCTCCGATATTTGGGATCCAGACAGGTCTTGCCGTTACTGCCTTGACTTCCTCAGTGGCGGTCTGTTTCTGGAGCACGTTACTTTGTTGTGTTCTGGATTTATTTAGATCCTGTAAAACAGCCAAACGATCATGGATATCAAATGGTTTTTCATCCGCCACTGTGCCTTCACAATCAAGATCAGGTACCCACATTCTTGTCCCAAATAGGACCTCGTAAGGAGTGACACCCCCTAGAGAGCTTCTTGGCTGATTGTTTATTGCTCGTTGTACCCCATAAAGGTGATCGACCCATCTACCGCCCTTGCCTAATACCCTATCTGTTAAAGATTGCTTTAAGTCCCGGTTTTTCCTCTCCACAACAGAATTTCCCTCGGGATGGTACGGAGAGGAGAACCGCAATGCTACGCCCATTCCTTCCATGGCCTCTTTGTAAGCCCGAGAGCTAAACGCCGGGCCACGGTCAGAATGTAATGTGCCAACTGCGTATGTGCCGATAAAGACTCGCAAATCTTTTATAACAGTTCGAGCGTCAGCACAGCGCTGAGGCCAAACCCATAGGAATCTAGAGCAGGAATCCACTGCAACCATGATATATTTCTTGGCCCCATCAGATTGTAGGGGTCCGCAGTGGTCCAAATAAACACATGCGAGAGGTTTGTCTGATTTCAGCAATGGTGTCTGTGCTGGGCGTGTTACGGTGGAGCCTTTCATCTGCTGACAGATGTCGCACTTTAAGACATAGTCTTTGGTCTGCTTTGTTAACCCTGGCCACCAGTAGCGCTGTTTCAATAAAGAAATAGTCGCTGTAACGCCTGTATGCGCAGAACCCAAACCCTCGTGTGCTGCTAGAATTAAGCCTTGCCTACGATCCATATTTGGTATTACTCTATCCCCCACTCCAGGAATCTGAGCATATGGAATGTTTTGTGCATCTAACTTGTAGGAGTACTTGAGTGGAAATTTCTTTGGTACTGCTGTGCTGCCTTTGCGTGAAGCATTGACAGCTACCATAATCTCGCCGTCTACTCTCGTCTTTGAACGAGTAACTGCAGCTACGGCGGCTGTGCGTACAGCCCCCTTTGCGGCTTCATCAGCCAATGAATTCCCTTCAACGTGAACGCCATCACGCTGATGACTCAGTGTATGTATCACGTGAGCCCTTGGTAGTTCGTTTCTCAACTCCACTACCTGTTCCCATAGCATTTTATGCTTAATTGTGCCACCTTTTGCATCTTTGAACCCGTTTTGTTCCCAATGATGTAAATATTCATTGTACGACTGTACACAGTAAAAGGAATCACACACAATCAGTGTGGGGAATTCGTGTTCCGTGTTTACAAGTGCCAGTATCAGTGCTTTTAACTCTGCCAACTGAGCCGTGCAGTCTCCTAGAGATTGCGTTTTAGTGCAACTCGGATGGAACTTTCCATCGTGCATGCGACCTTTAACAATCGCACATGCTGCGCTGTAAGCTTGCTTACTCCCTATGGCCGGTTGAGCAGATCCGTCAGTGTAAATAATGTATTCATACTGATCTAGAGGCAAAATCTCATTTGGAAGAGGATATTCTTGTTCGTATTGCAGAAATGCTTGTGTTTTTAAACTTGGATCAAATCTGTATTCAACATCCGTTGCAGTAAGAGAATTAGCCCATTGTATCCATCTGGGATGTAAGGCTTTCGCATTTGGAATGCTAGCTTTTGTAACAGCTTCTAAAGCTGGTACTGGGGTCACGACAATTATGCGTTTACCCTGAGCCAGAGCTCTTTCTCTTGCTACAGCGGTCTGCACTGCTGTCAGGATTTTTTCTGTTGAAGTGAAACGCATCTCTGCGTTTGTGTACAGGTGTGATTTGTATGCGATTGGTACCGTTTCGCCTTCATTGAAAGTCAAATAAGTGTACCCGCATTGACCCGCTATTACTCGGATCACTAAGTTGCGTACGTTTACGCGTGTCTGTAAATGTTTTGAAGCTATCATGTCTTCCTGTAGTGAACGTAGGATATTTGTATGTTCCTGTGTCCATTGTCTGACTGAAAAATCAGGTTTTATTAAGTCGTAGAAAGGTTTTACTCTTTCTGCGTAATCCAAAATGTATGTTCGACCAAAATTTAGAAATCCCAGAATTGATTGTAAATTCTTTAATGATTTTGGAGGTTGAAGCAGCGCACATTTTTCTAAAAAGTTTGCTGCTAGGCTTTTTCCTTCACTTGACAGCTCATATCCTAAAAATAGAACACTGAGGTGGGCAATTTTTGATTTTTTGAAATTAAATTTATAGCCCTCAGAGGCGAATCCCATAATAATGGTGCTCACCCTGGTCAAGTGCCTCGGTAAGTCATCGTCCGTCAGATAAATATCATCCACATAGGACAATGCTTCTTCATCCAAATTTTGGAGTAACTCTGTTACTCTTGCTGAAAATACCCCGGGGCTATTTTTATACCCTTGGGCTAGTCGACAAAATTGTCGCTGGGACCCTAACGCACTGAATGCGGTCAGATACCTGCTTTCAGGCGCTATATTTTGGCAGAAAAATCCATTTGAGATATCTAGTGTTGTTTTGTATTTTTTGCGCACAATGTTATTCATTAATGCGGCACTATGTGCATTTTGAACTGCAAATGTCTTTGTGCAAGTGTTTAAATGTCTGTAATCCAAAACTAAACAATATGTGTTGTCAGGTTTCATTACGGGAAACAAAGGATTGTTCATAGGTGAAGTGCAATTTTCTATCACCCCCTGGTATTCTAGTTGATCTAGGATCTCCCTGACTTGTTTTTTAGCTTCCTGCTTTATAGGGTATTGCCTTTGAGCATTTGGGGAAACTTTTAACGGGATCACGTGGTGGGTTGAATCCTCATCCCAACCAACATGATTTTTATACAATGCTGGAGCTAGGGCAACTGCCCACTCCTGCACATATGCATGTTTTAAATGTATGGGAACGAGGTCGGAAAAGGCTGGAAAAATTACAGTTTCTCCCCTAGGGCACTCCATGACGAATGCTGGCGGCCAGTCTTGTTCTGCTAATAGAATGTCATAACCAGATGACAGATTTTTCCAAAAGAGACCTTTAATTTTCCTGGGCTTGTCCCCTCCAGCCGGAGTGTTCTCATGTAACTTATGTGGGACACTTACCTGAGTAACAGGCGTTTCCACCGTGATATACTCACTCAACTCCGCTGTCACCAGAAATTCCTTCAGGTTCTGGCGAGCTATTGTTACTTCTGCCGCGCTGTCTAGCATCGTCAGAGCCCATTCCCCGTTCAGAAGCTGTGTCCTCAGAATTCTGGGCATGTCTGATCTTGAGACCTGCTACCTTCTTCTTTTTAAACTGAGGTTTCTGTTTTTGTTTATCTTCTTTTTTAGGTGCGTAGTCCGCAGCGCGTTGCGTGTCTCTGGACTTTGTACGCTCCTCTGACCGTCCTTCCCTCTCGGAGTTTTTTGATGAACCCTGAAAGGAACGAGAGGAACGAGTATCAGTATCCTGATACCTGTCAGGTTTCTTAATATTATCCCTATTCCTGAGGTTATACCTCCTTTCAGAGGGCTCCTGTTGAGGAGACCTACCTCTGGATTGAGATCTGCTGTCTTTAGACTTTTGTTGTTTTTTATTTTCCCACTTCTTTTTAGAAGAAGTAGGTGTCTGCTTTGTAGTGTCCTTTTCAGGACTGCCCACCAGTTGTGGTTTTAATGCTTTCCCACCTAGACTGTCTCTGCCTAATTCTGCATATGCAGTTTCAATTATTTTGGGTAGTTCGTGTTGTTGATCTATTGGACCGAACTCCCTTAGGCGTTGGCGGATCGCCACTGAAGCCGCTTCCCCCTTAATGTTAGCTAGTATTATGGCTGATACCTGGTCAAAGTTATTTAGTAACTTCATCCCTAAGTTAAGGGCAGGTTCTGCTCCGTACTCATTTTGTATCTGTCTCAATACGTCAGGTACTACTGCTAAGGACGGGATACCATGTGTTCTGGTATATATGGCAGCAAAGACTGAACCCCAAGAGGTGCAGTCCTCTACTTGTGGTGTGATCCCCAAGGGCAAGCAGATTGTTAGAATTCTGTGTTTTTCATAGGTGGCAGTATTCGGGAATACTGCCTCAAGCTGAGTTATTTTCTAAGCTATCCAGAATGGTATTTGTTCACGTTTTGCTGGTATTTTGCCCATTACCGCGTGTAATGTTTGAGGAGTAATTTTATTTCCTGTACCCTGAGCTGGAGTACTATTTGCTGCACCTGGTGCAGGTTGGATTGTTAAAGTCCTCATGACGAATTGTGTCAGGTTTCTGTAGATTTTAATTAAATCTCTGTGTTGTACGAGTAATTCTGGCTGTGGCATTGTTCCAATGTCAGGATGCGGTGTGTAAGCCGCTAGTATCGGCCATGTGGCCCCGTCTCCTCCGAGCGGGCCTAATCTTACTCTGTTTCTTATGTGGGGTAGGGCGCCACTAAACCCTTAATAATGTTCCTGGTAAGTGAGTGGAATCTCTATGTCCTCAAACGGACAATATTCCCGTGGTGCATTTCCTGCTATGTAGTAGTGAAATGTCTTTGTTATGGCATTTGCTGCTGGGAATGTAACCCATGAATAGAACACCTCTGTTTTGTTTGATTCGTGTGCCTCAATCACGAAAACTACCATGCCACCCCCTGCTTGTAAACCATTTTCTAATAGTCTTAGGGTGACTGTCATTCTGAATTTTGGTGCAATCTGTATTGCATCCTCAGGATCTTCTTCTCCTGTTAAGAAATTCAGGTCAACTCTTTGGTCCCCTGCCTCGGTATCAGGCATGTTTAGAGGAAGAAGTGTTCAAAGGGAACTAAGATGAGGTGTTATGCACAAGTTAGGAACTATATGTCCTTCAAGCTTGATTAACCAACAGCCAATAAATAGTATTCTCGTACTACTCAGCTGTGGCGGAGTTTGTGCCCACCCACTCCAGACGTCTCTGGGGTTTTGTGAGTAGGTTCTCTGAGAATAGCACGACTGAACTACTCAGATTCTACTGTTAAATAAGTACCCAACCAACGTTGGCAGCGCCATGTCGTGTAGTTCCTATAGTACCCATGCAGGACCTGGGGCGTTTGGATAACCTAAACCGTGGACTTGGTGTTAGACTGACTCTGTGCACCCCCACCGCATATGTTAGCCTGATTTGCATTAGCTAGCTCACAGTGCCACTAGAATCTCCTCTTATCGGGGAGAGATTAGTTTCTGGCAACCTTAGACCATGACAACCCAAATTCCTCAGAATCGTGGAAACAATGTACTACTTTTCGCTCAGTCACTCGTGCTTACTTATTCGGTTTGTCTCAGAGAGTTACACAGAATAAACAGTCTGGGCGTTTCAATAAGTATTTATTGAACAGTTGTTATTCTAGTGTAAAATATATGTGCTGCGGCAACCAGCAGACAATAGCAGAGATATGTTATCAGCAGTACAATAAAAGTGAAGGGATAGAATAGTTCTACCATATTGCAATAATCATGAATACATACATGAATATAAAAAGCATTATGAAAGTGTGCGTACTCCTACGATGCCTAACTAGATGTACCCGAGTGTACCTAGCATATGTGTGTAGGTCTAAAAGCCTACGAGCCAAGACTCCTTCTAGGATTTAGTCGAACCCCCATACCTGAATAGAGAGAGTGTGGGACCCCGTCCTGGTCTCGAGTTGGACACCTCGCAAGGGCTGTGTTAGACCGCTGTCAGCTGGAGCGACTGCATGCAGGAGCCTCAGCGTCTCTGGTCAGTGTGTCAGCATGGAAGTCTCGGTTCCCTCTGTCTTACCGGGGTAAGATGTGGTGTATTTATACCCTGAAGACTCTAGTTGCTTCGTATGGTTTGTATTGGCCCTGGTTAGACTTGAGGAAGACGTCAGGGGTGAACTTTGTACATACATATTATGCAGGGGGTGTATTCCTAGAGAGCCATGCATAATTGATGAGTACAGTGTGGGCCTGGGTTTGGGAAAAACCCTGCTGTATTCAAAACCACAGGATAGATAGCGTTCAGCCCTCAGAGCTCGTTGTGTACTAGCGAGGACCAATGTAGGTGAAAGATCATGCCTATATAAGGAATCATGACTATAATAGGACATGCTAAGTCAAAATAAAATCCCTTTGGGATATATTATGTAGAAAACCCATTCATTAAACAACCATACTGACCAACCATTTATTCATCACACCGTGGACAAGGAATCTAATATAGAAATGTTTATTCAATATAAAATGCGCGCAATTCTAAAAACCATTAAAAAATATGTATACAATAAACCACAATATAGAAACACAATTTACAAAATCCTCATTTCATTATTGTTATAAAAAACACTCTATACTAAGTCAGTTTTAATACAATAATCATAAAACATCATACATAATTCATATTCAACCACCACATTATAAAATCCACAAGAAACTCATTTATATACACTTCATATAGGTTATAAAATCATCAAATATATCACAATATACAACATGTATATTAAAAGGAGAACAAACAAGCGTACGCGTTTCGGTGGTATAGCAGGTAAACCACCTTCTTCAGGCTTTAAAAAGAGAGAAGATGCTCCTTTTTTCCCCAAACATTTGTATCACAGTCTGGGCCTCAAGATACTTTTGATGGAGAAGAAATCTTTTCGTAGTCCAAACACGAGGAGCTGTTAGCTTCTCACCATGCCTTATAAGTAGAAGCTATATAAGGGTCCCAATGATATATTTTAGGACTGCTGATAACCAATCTTCATAAAGATATCTATATCCAAATTACGGGGTATGTTCCTCCAATATAAAACTCAGCATTAATCCTAGCCCCTTGGGGTTTAACCCTAATGGCAGCAACTTCAAGGATGTGGTTTTCAATTCCTTTTCTTTTTTCGTTATGCACTCATGATTTTATGTGACAGAATTCAAGGTCCGGGATTGAAAAATCTCCGTCTAGAACTCCGAATTTAAGATATAATAGGACATGTACAGTTATGACCGTAATAGGGCATATGCGGCTTTGACCATAATAGGGCAAGTACGAATATGACCGTATTAGGGCAAATACGAATACGTCCATTTCAGGGCATGTATGAACAGGTCTACATTAGGGCCTCTACACGGGACATAACATGCTAGAGGTGTGGCTTACCTATACTTTACGATACCAAAGGGGATGATGGACGGAGCGCTTGAGCAAATCAAACACTCACCCCCAGTCAACTGATCTGAGTTTAATCCATCATCAAGGCAGTGCTAGTTGGCATGGCACACAGGCAGTGTGCCATGTCGACTTTGTGGTTTTTGTCTGCACCAGACCATGCACACTGCAGTGGCAGTCTGCAGGGCCTAGGTGAGGGGTCCCTAGGGAACCCTTCTTCAGTCCCAATGCCCTAGGTACCCAGGTACCATTTACTAGGGACTTACAGGGGGCTGAAGGGCCAATTGTGGAATAGTTTTTAGGGAAGAAGCACTGGCACAGGGCACAATGTCTGCCCAATCAAAACATACATTCCTACCTCCCAAAATGTTTGCGGAGCCAAAGCCCCTCTCTCATGGTACTCACATTGTTGTCTGGCGACAGCTGTGCAGTGAAGCCTGAACATAACAAGCATTTGCAATGCAATCGGTCTCGCCTTTGGGACCTAATATGTATTTAGCTATGCAGCACATTAGCCTGGGTGCTGAAACATCTACTATTTTACTGACCTCTGCTGATCGTTTTCCATCAAGACAGTTAAATAGAGGCAGTTGAACAGAAAACAAAGTCCCTAAGCGGAAGCAGAAGAGTCCTAGGGCTGATCTCCAGAGCCCACAAAGTACATACACATATAAGTATATAATAAGTATATACTAAAGTATATACAAGAGGTCTTGAATGCTCGACCTGAAAAGGAAGGCTGTCTGTGGCAGATTACTTGCAGTGAATCAATTTTTAGGTCTTGGCTACAGACAAAGTCTTTTAGCAAGATCTGCTGTTTCCAAAATACATATAGTGGACTTTGGGTCAGCCCCTTGCTAATGAATGGATGGCTTTGTTGTGTATCTCCCTTCCCTATTCCGGATTTGATTATTTTCTTCTCTATTCGTTAGAATGTACAGCCCAGAAGCATTTAAATCTCAGTTTATTACTGGTGGACTTCTACCCTTCCTCTGCTGATCATGTTTCCAATCAGGGATTATTATTTTGTTTTCTATTTCCCCACCATTTTGCTGCTGCGCCTTACTCCACAATGTTACCCATATCACACACATATATATATACATATATATATATATATACATACACACTTTAAGAGAACCTGGAAGCTGCAAATCACTGCTGGGCCACTCGAAATGTTCTCCCCACGCATTGTTGTAGGCCTTTCTTTGATATTTTATATTAAATGGACATCTGCCATGTTAGATTGCCAAATTAAAATAGGGAGCTGGCGATAGGACTTAAGTGCACACTGAGGAGTTTGTTGGTTATGATGAACAGTGGAGAGTTTACTTGAGTATTGTAGGGTTGTTGGGAGTTAAAAGGAGTTCCACAGAGTCAAATGACTAACATGACAATGTTTAAAAGCCAGTCTCGATATTTAGGGAGATCCTGTACATAAGGCTGCAAAAAATCATTTGAGTAAATCACATGAGATAGTTTTGCTTCCAGTTCCATAGAATGACTGTTCGTTGCTCTGCAGTCAATCAGCTACAGTGACGAATAGGTGGCAAAATCGATTGACTTTGATGAGAAGTAGAGGCAAGAGAAGTACAGGAGTACGAAAGATGGTAGGAGAGAAGGGGTAGAATTAGGTGTAGTAGTAGAGTTAATGAGGCAAAACCAGTAAGCTGAAAAATAAGGCAGGCAGAAGAACACACAAAGGAAAAGTTGTTTAGCAAACAGCAGGAAAAAGATTTGGTACGAGAGAGCAGGATTAGAAGTAGGAATATGAGGAGTAGGGGAAAATGTCTAAGTAGGAGTAGAAGTGGCAGTAAATACAAGTGGGAGTAGGCGAAACGAGAGTAAGAGTTGGAGAAAGCTTACAAGAGAATGTTAAGTAAGAAAAAGTAAAAGAAAGGAGTAATGTCGAACATGAATGAGAATAAGAGTAAGTGCAAGAGCAGGCGTAGAGTAGGCATAATCTGTACGAATACGAATAAGCAGGAGTAAGAGTAGATGTAGGCATATGAGTAGGAATATGAGTAAGTCAGAAAGGGTAGGAGGATGGATATTAACAGGTTTAAGGGTAGAAACAGGGGAAGAAATAAGCACTGGCTCAGAGCAGCGGTTCTAAGTAAGAGCAGTGATCGGAGAGGGTATAAGTGACATGACAGACTAGGAGTACGAATGACAGAAGAGGTAAGTACAGGATGGAAGTAAGAAAGGTGGTGTGCTCCATTACAATGCATAACAATAAAAGAGCTTTTTAGGTGGATTAATACACCTGATGGCCAAATACTTGTGTGGGCTGACCCAAGAAAGTCAAAAACTTTCACCAAGCAACAGCAGGAGGCAACCAAAGCAACCAATTGATGTGGAGGGCCTATGACAAAAGGTTATGAAGACATTCTAGACAAAACTATGCTTTGCTCTGGCGGGAGCCTAAAGAATGTAATGCTTGCAGAATGCATCTATCCTGGGGATGGTGGGAGTAAGCATTTGCCATGCTCATTTCTCCTATATGTACATCCCTATAGAGTACCACCAAAGCCATCTTAGCTCCAATTGATAACGGCCTGAGGATCAGACTCACACAGTCCTGCAGGGAAGAGATATAAGAAGTGTCCATCTGTCAATGGTGGCCTAAGGGGGCTGCATCATTGCTACAAAAAGCTATAAATAAATGTTGCCAATAGCCAAGGAAGCTTTTGATTTCACAAGGTTAAAACCTAAGAAGGTCCTCACATCCTAGTTGTGCAGCGACTCTTCATTCAGGGAAGCGCAAAGACATGAAAAGAAGGTAGGTTAAAAAATCACATTCAAGTGGAATTCTTTCAGTACCTTGTTGGCAAAGGTGGGATGAGTCCTCAGGCCCACCTTGCCCTGATCAGGAACAGTGTAACAGACTAAAACATTTTTTTTAAACCGATGCATGTACCCCGTAGGAGGTGAAAACATACACTAAACCGCGAGTATTGCCTTCTCACCTCGTGCTATTAGCTGAGGCAGAGCCAAACCCACTGTATATAGTTTGAAGTCCAGTAACAATAAACTGAACCCATCTTGCATGACTGTCCCTACACTGAAAGTCGGGAAATCAGAATTCTACTCCCAGACAGATCTCAGGGAGGGGTCCCCAACCATAAACATTTATAATCTGTTGTAAAAGTACTTTATTGGCTACACGTCTAAGCCCGAATTTTGTGTGCAATCTTTCTCACCGAGCTCTAACTGCTGAAAATAAAACCTTGAGACGATATTAAAGTATTTACATTTTTAACCAGGCTAGTTGCTAAGTAGAAAACCACGTGAACATTCTCTAACTCGCTTTTGTACGTAAGAGTGTTCTAGAAAACAACATGTATGTCGACCTCGGAGTCGGTTCATAAACACGTACATATTTAAATAGTGCTACTAATATAACTGCACTTTTGACCTGTGTCCTAGATCAGCAGGCTGAGACAGGATCAACTTGTTCTCTCTAGTCTGAACTAAACAGCACTTCTAGCTATCAATATCACGGTTTTTTTTTTTTTCGTAAAAAGGTTTAAAGATAACCTTGATCTTCTATAGTTTGTTTCACTACAGCTGTGCAACAAGTGGAAACACGATCAAACCAGGGAAAAATGCACAGGAAGGGCTGCACACATCCCAGTTCACCAACAGACCATTAACGAGCCTGTCTTTATTGACCCTGAAAGTCTGTTTCAGTGACAGAGGATCGACACATTATTCGCAGTGGTGGCCTTCTCCCTCATGACGCCCCTGCCAGTAGAAATGAGTGAAGAACCCGTATGTACATGTGACCTAAAAGGTGCAAAAATAACTACAAAAAACGGAGTGCTGATTAACAAGGGCTGCCATGTGTTAATATTACTTGCAGTCTTTACCAACATTTTCACTGCAGATACTTTAGAATACCGTTCTGTTTTGTCAAATATTTTGCTGTATTTTTTCACTTTTCTATCAAACTCCCTTTCATTTGTTTCCTCAGACGAGATCGATGAGATAAAAGCCAGGAGCGGGATGCTTGTTATGAAATGCACGTCCCCGTAAGGAAAGGGAAGACGAAACCCAATGAAGTAAAGAGAAAGGGAATAAAAACAAGCATATGCATAAATTAAATTTAACCTTTGAACGGATACCTTTCCCTCAAATTGTTGGATATAATCATTAAACAACGAACGTCTAATGTATTTATTGAAAGATTCACAATTAGAAACAGTATCTCCTCTCCTCTCAACACACACAATTCCGAGATGGCCGCGACTCGACCGTCTTATTGAGCAGAGACAGCGCCAGGCTTACCGCTGCCAAATTTGGAGGTACTATTTAATTCAAAACACAATGCACGTACCACTGCATTTATAGTAGCTGCTATTAGAACTGGATTTTCTGCTGTTCTATTCAAGGAAAAACTGAAAAACTATTTTCTTATTTCCGTTTAATTACTTCTATCGAAATATAGGCACATCTAGTATGGCAAATTCACGTTCCAAGATGGCGACTTCGTTTATAGTGGGCTTGTTTTGAACGTGCAAAGGTTTTCCGTTTATGGGAGTGAAATGTGGAAGGACTGTGCGATCGGGATGCTTGTAATGAAATGCACGTCCCCGTAGGGAAAGGGAAGATGAAACCCAATGAAGTAAAGGGAAAGGGAATAAAAACCCGCCGCAGTAGCCCTTCTAATGCACCGTGCGTGGATGTTGTCAGGGCTGGCAGGGAGGGGCTCTGGAAGAGAACTCTGAGGCTGTTTACATTTAAAGTGATAGGGCTTGTACACTTCCCATTCACTTACGGGGAGCTCAGGGAAAGCGAGAGGGAGGAAGGGGTTAAGGGTGGGTGCATGGTGGGAGGGTGACTCTGTGAGGGAAACAAAGATTTTGAAGAGAGGAGGTAGCTTAACTTATAAAGCTGCCGACTTCGGAGCTGGAGAGCAGGGTTCGAGCCTCAGGTGGGCTGTATCGCCTAATTTACAAATAAATAAACAGCGATCTCCAAGGGCGGTGGGGAGAGATAAAATAAATAAATAAACAGATCTCAGATGGGGTGGGGAGAGACAAATAAAACAAGCATTGGCAATGCAAGGGGGCAGTAGAAAGTAGTCTGGGCAGTAAAAAAATAAAACAAGCATTGCAATGGGGGGTGGTAGAAAGTAGTCTGTGCAGTAAAGGGGCCAATAGCCGTGGAAGGACACAAATGAAGACATGTCCATCATAAGGAGGGACTAACAAACCTACAACCAATCGGGAGGCAGCATTTAAGACACAAGCCAATGAAAATGATGGGTGGAGAGTGGGCGGAGCTTCCATGAAGCTTCCACACTATAGTGTATACTGCATGTCTCAACGAGACAGCGCAAGCGCTGCCTAGGCGAGACCTAAAAACAGGAGTGTTTCAAAAAAGTTTCCTGCACTGTGCAGGTGAAGAAGGGTTCTGTGTGTTTCTTTTTCCCCCCATCTTCAGCGCAAGCATAAATTCGAAAAAACTCTGAGCACATGGGTGGTAGACAGCAAAGCTCAAACATGAAGAGGCAATTACTGCAGTCAATGCACTCATTTGGAGATTTTACTAAGTTATGTATGTGCTGAAGACCGATTACTTCTGCAACGGTGCAACACAAAGATCTGGGTAATGAAAATGACCCTAATGTTGAACAGAACACTTTGAAAAACAGGTAATGTTTTTTAAAGGTATGTGCAGAGCAGAGGAACAAATCTATTAAAGTTTTAATCAGAGTATCTTTTTAAAAACATAGTAAAACACTATGTAAAATACATAGCGTAAAGAAACAGTCCAGGAAATCGAATGGCACACTTTACGGTGCAATCCATGGCAAAAGATATAAATAAAAAAATGCAGTTATTTCAATTACTCTTTTGAAGTGGATGCAAACGTTCTAAACGGCACACACATTTTAGAGGAAAGCAAAGGATATGCAACCATTCATGTAAGATAGCACCCCAAAGAAAATGGTAAAAGCGTGAATGGTGTGCTGAATATCTGAAAAATACCCTTGTAGTTCTTAGAACCTGGCTTAGCAACAGAAATGTCCCCCACTGGATCCATTAATGCTTGTCTTACAGCTAGCGCATGCAAAACCATTTCAGCACCTTACACAGCTGCATGAAAGATTTTTCTATTGACAGAGGATGTAACTCACTGACTTTTCAGAGTGATAGAACACTTGTCAATAAGTGAACCTGTAGCATTAAGTCTTTGACAACCCTCTATTACAAAGGCCCAACAGTCTTGGCTATTCCAATCTAATCCAGCTGAAACGGAGATCTCATGCCAGCATCAGTGTCTTGGGTGGTGCCAGAATGGTTTAAAGAAAGTAGTCAAAAATAAAAGAAGTTAAGCAAAAACATTATACTCCATCCACTGATGTTATGTGGTTGTCTGAGTGATGTGATGTTTTGTATTGCTACCCTCCCTCCAAACGGAGCCCAAGCCTGGGAGAGCCTGTTGGAACCTGAGGAAGGAATCACAAACTTACCTGCCTGTCAAGGAGCTGCTGGACTGCCTAAGTGCCACGAAGTCCACTCATTTCAGAAACCCAGGAGGAAACAAGAACTTCTTCAGGTAGAAGGGTCGTCAAAATATTCACAGATCGCAAAGAGGGAACCTGCTTCAGCTCGAGACTGTATGATGACTATCTCCCTTTCTTCAGCCTCAGAGGAAACAGAATTTCTACCCTTGTGCGAGTTGCTGTTCCAATGGCCAGAGTATGTATTCTTTTAGAGTTATTTTATTTATCTTTCCCTATGGTTCCAGATCTATTGCCTGTTAAAGCATCAGTTAAGCTTAACTCTAAACTGAATAGTGACCAGGGTGGTTGCTCTCAAACCAAACTGTGGATACCACTAGAACTGGAAAATCTTGGCCTTGTCCAGTAGATTTCTAGGTACAGGTCTCAAAAATGTAAAGCATCTTTGGGATACCACAATTATAGCTGGCCCACAATTTCCCATCTGTCCTCATCAAAAGGACTGGAACTACTAGATCCCCAGACTTCAATTAACTGGACAGTATCACAAAAAGGATACTAGTGACAGGAAACAAGGACATCAACCCCCAAGAGCACATGGCGTATCTAAAGACCTTTGCCTGGGCTCCTGTTTGGGTATGTGGTGTTTTGGGAGTCCTAATTTGGGGGTGTCACTTTAATTCAGGATTTGGGTAATGTTTCTTGGTGATACCGTTTATCTGACCCCCTCCAGAGATAGTGGTAGCTGGACAACAAGCCTAGGTTCATATTCCTCTCATCTGTCACTTGCCTACCTATGAAACCCCTTAGTAGGAGCTTAACTTCTGCTAAAAGTCAGACTGCACTCCCTGAAGCAAGCCTGGTAGGAAAATATTAACCACAGGACCCATTGCAACACATTGGCTACAGCCCCTTGTCTAGTCCACAAACATGTGGGAGCAGAGAGAAAATTAGAGTGTAAGTAAATGTTTAGTAAACAGGTAGGACCGGTGCCTGCCACACGGTGCAGGGATGTTTAGGGGGGGGGCACCATAGCGGAGGGCCGGGCCCCCAAAATCACTTTCTGGCAGCATTTCCATGTCGGAAAGGATGACATGGAAAGGCTGTGGGAAAGTGACATCATAATCCCGACGGCTGAGCCGAGGCTGGCTGTGCCGTCATTATGGGATTAGGAGTCTCTGACGGAGCGCAGTGGAATTCCCCCCACAGGTTTCTCTATTACAATGACGGCGGTCTGAGTGAAACCATCGATATCTGGCAGAAAGCCATCCAACAAGCTGCCGGATGGCTTTCCGTCCGACATCGTAATTAGGCCCAGAGTGATAGGATTGATGAAAAGGGCTTTTATTCAGCGTCAGCTGGCTCGCTTGCAGGCTCGCAGGCTCGCTCCTGCAAGTCCTGCAGGTGCTCGCACTTTTATTGGTTGGCCGCAACATTAAGAGAAATGTTGCAGCCCCCATTACAGGGCACAGGACTGTCGCGTGACCTGATTTTTTTTTTTTGTAAAGTATAAGGGGGCAGGGTAAGGGAACCTTGACCCGCTTGTGGGCCAATCTATTTTTTTTATCTTTGAAAGTTTTTTGGGGGGTTGCAGTGTTCCCAAGGCACTCCAGTGGGAGCCAACACGTCCCTCTTACTCCTCCAAGAGTCCCATGGGATCGGAAAACCATTTTTTTTTTTTTTTTTTTAAGGGTGGGGGCTGTGTGTACCCGGTGGGCAGGTTGCATACAGGCAGTTGCAATGGCCATGTTGTAGTGTTTAAATTACCTTTAGATATACTGCACAGCAGCTGCACTGTGGTACAGCATGCCTACAAATCATTGGAAAAGCCAACAGTTCTCATAGAAGAGCCCTTTTGGCTTTGCCAGTGCTTGTTTTCCTAAGGGGCAAAGTGTCAAATGGGTGAAGGTGCCCACCAAACATACCGAAGGACATAAAACAACTGACAGTGCACCAAAAACATGAAGGGGTGGTAGGTGAAGGCAGGAGAGTGTTTAAGGAGTGGGCGGGAATGCGTCCTGCCTGAGGTGAGACATCCTTTACCATGCTGGTAAGTATTTGTACCTTTACCACACAGGTAAGTATTATTTTTTCTAAATAACATACTTTTTAATCAATTTAAAAAAGTGATGAAACGGTTGGTTATAGGCTTTAGGCGTGGGTAGATAAAGAGAGGTGAGGGTGATTTTAGGGTTCAGGGGTGGATAGAGGAAAAAGGGTAATAATGATTTTCAGGGGTGAGTAGAGTTAAAGGGAGGTAAGGGTGAATTTAGGGTTTTAGGGTTCAGTGGTGGGTGGAGTAAAGGGAGGTAAGGCTGATTTTAGGGTTTAGGAGTGGGTAGAGGTAAAGGGCAGTAAAAGTGATTTTAGGGTTCGGTAGAGGTACAAGGAGGTAACAGTGACTTAGGGTCCAGCGGTGGGTAGAGTTAAAGGGAGGTACTGGTGATTTTAGGGTTTACGGGTGAGCAGAGGCAACCTTGCTTCACGAGCTCCAAAACCAGCCCCTTTATGTTATCTTATTAGGCTGAAGAGTTTCATTTTCATCATATGTTGAATGGGAACCAGAGACATCCTAGCCTATAAAGGTTACATTTTCTTTCTCTGCAATACTAACATGTAACAACAGCACTTTATCGTTTCGCTCACGGAGGAGATGTGAAGATGCGGCCTAAAAACAGAGTTGCCTAACTTGGAACTGGAGAGCCAGCGTCCAGCGTGTGCTTTGGCTCAACATTCTGTGATTCTGGGCAAATCACTTAACCTTTCCGCACCTAACAGGAAGCAAAATGGATCTGACCTCATATAATGTAATCTAGTGCTCATGTAAATCGCTCTGATGCCCTTTGACTGGCGCTATGTATAACAGCATTAAAAAGAAAACACGTTTACGCAGCAAAACATTGCCTTTCTCATTACAAATATATAAAAACTCTCGTTGTGCTGCCTAATGTAATCTTATACAGGAAGAAAACATCTTTTCTGTTCAACGGTATTTAATGCTTTTTCTTCAGGGCTATTTATTGACGCATTGAAGACCCACTGCATCCTTGCCTGAGATGATATTTTTTCCAAGATGGTTTTTAAAAGATTTTTGCTGAGTGTTTTTTTATCCCACTTCTTACGACCCACACTGTAACCGTGCGCCCGAAGGCAACAATTTATAGAAAAACAGGTTTTCAAACGTCAGCTCACTGCTCTTTAAGGCTATATGTGAGCCACGCTTCCCCCTCAGCTTTGAGTGCAAAGTACTGGGCTCTAGCAATAAAGGCACAGGCGAGCCATCTTTTATTTCACATATCTGAACAGCAGCAAAGCTTCAACTTTGGTCATTAATAGCTAAAATTCATCACTTTCCAACAAAAAGACTGCATATGAAGTTGACAAAATATAGGAAATTGTGAATGTTGACACTTCTTACAGCAACATTTGTCCCTTTGCCCGGAATCAACGTGTCTAAAACTCAAATCTCAGCGCTGTGAAATGCTAATTCTAAAGCATGGACAAATCATCGCTCCATTCACACACTAAAGTACCACAATTTGTTCACAAAAGTATGTAAAGAAGCAAGACATGCTGTCTTCAAGATGTTCCATGCATAGTAAAGAATGTAACCTCTTACTCAAAAACTTTATAGGGTGTCAACATAACTGTAACTTGGGAAGAAGCAAATTGTGACAGCTTCAAGAGAATTCACTTTTATTTAAAGACAGTGTTGTCTTGTCACTAGGAAAGTAGGATCTGCTTCTTATGGTTACCCCCACCTTTTGCTTGATGTCTCACTGTTTTTAACTAGTCTGACTGGGATCCTGCTAATCAGGACCCCAGTCTATCTGCTTTCTCCCTTACATGGTCATACATGTACTTTGGTACACTCCAGATTGGATACTGGGGTACCCTTATAAGTCCCTAGTATATGGTACACCATGTACCCAGGGCATAGGTACCCCAGAGGCCTCCCATGGGCTGAAGCATGTATTATGCCACCCATGAGAGGCCATGCAAAATGGAACTCTAGGTCTGCTACTGCAGCCTATGTAAGATGGTGCTTGCACCACTTACTATAGATATAGGTTCACTATATCTAATGGTCACTACACTTAAAACTTATAAGTCACCCCTATAGCAGGCCTTAACAATCCTGAAGGCAGGGTGCTGGGTTTTATGTGAGAGGGTGCCCCTGCATGAGCAGAGCCTCTCTGCAGCCTTCGGAGACCATTCTCCCGGGTTGTCTGTGACTCAGCCGGACATATAGGTAGAGGTGGATTATAACCTCGCGGTAAATGCTATCTCGAAAACGGCTGCATAGAAACATATCGTGTTTGGTATCAAACACCTTGGAATCATACCTCCACACCAGCAACTGTTGTGGGAGGTATGAGTCCACCCTTCTGAAGCGAGCTTCGTGGGGTCACTGGTCTTAACGGTGCCAGCCTTCTCGACCCGGACCGCACAAAATGGATACTGCCAACCGGAGACACACATTTCTGCCCTCCTGCTGCTGAGCCAAGCTCGAGCAGAGGAAGGCAGCACAATAGGCATCCTGTCACAGGGAGGTGTGACCACCTCCCAGACGGGATTTAGTGTATTGGGGCTGGGTAGGTGCACTCTGAGAGTGCCTGAAAGTCTGTACTGGGGGCACATTTGGTGTCCCTGTGCATAGTCCAGCTCAAACCAGTTCTGGGAGCCATTGGCTCCTGCTCTGGCGCGAAACTGGACAAAGGACATGGGTGTAGCCACCCCTCTGTCCTGCCCCTCCCCTAGGAGGGTCCCCCGAATCTGTCCAACCCTCTCCCGTGGGTACAAAAGGGCTTACCTGGCTGTAAGACTTTAGATTTTACGTGGACAAGATTCTACAAGAAGAAACCACTGATCTTCGACTGTCTGGACACCTTGGACTTCGCTAGATCTCGACTGGGCTCGACTTAGTCCCCCTTTCTGTCCGAAGCTTAGTTTGTGCCTTTGCTCCATACAGACTCCGTGCAGGACCTGTGGTGCACTCAAGACAACTGAAGAATCTCCCTTGGAGTGAAGGAGTCACTCCCCTGCTTCGCAGGCACCTAAAGCGCAACTGACCGGTCTGCTGCTCCTGCAGACTCCGAAGATTTCAGCAACACAGGAGGTGGGTTCCTGAATGTCCCTGAGGTCGATCTGCCCTCTCGCCGAGTTTGAGGCCAGTATCCCTCGTGGGGGCTGCGTAACCCGAACCCCTGTGCACCGCGTCCAGTTGCAAGTGCATATGCTTGTTGACGATTCCAGAGCTTGTGCATTGGACTCCGTGTAGTCCTGACCCTGAGCAGTATTTGCACCAAAGAACTCCGGCCTCCTCGCACCATGTGCTCCGTGGGCTGGTGCTTTGCAATCTTGCTCGAGGTCCCCTCGCGACTCCTGGTCATTCGGCCTGTGGGTCCTTCTGAGGGTCATCCTGATTGTTCTTGGGCTTTCCTGGTTGCTCCAGACGTGCCCTGACTCCCCATTGCTTGGTGAGTCTCCTGGACCTTGCTGGTCCACACCGTAACCTGTTTGACCTTCCTGCGTGTGTTGCTTTTGCCAAGGCTTGTTGGTGCTCCCGCCAGACACCGACCCCTCAGCACTCGACATCCTTTGTGGGACAGCTCGCCTCCGGCTCCTGGTCGTCCTCGACGGCTCCTGGTCCTCGTGGCTGCAGAGTCAAGCATCCCTTCTTCGCACCTGAAGCACCCGACATCGGTGGGCATCCATCTTCCGAACCCCTGGTCACTCTGAAGTGACCCAGACTCTGTCCCCTCTGCTTTCAGGTTCCTTCCATCTAGAATCCAGGCTTGGATTCCACCGGACCCTTTTCACCTTCCCGGCAGCCGTACTGCTACACTTCCTCCCATTGAGAACGACGAGGGTTTCCGACGCCACTTCAGACCTATGCACCCGGCTCCCCTGGGATAGGTAACTCTGGTACTACGGTACGCACAGGTGGGGTGGCCCTTCAAACTCTTAAGTTCCAAAGGATTTGCCTAAAGTCCTCATAGAAGGGTCCTGAAACTTTAAAAGTGTAACCACGACTTCCCCATAGAATTGTACGGAGCCTGCGGTCGTGTTCTCACACTGCACCCGGCCTCCGTGGGGTCCCCGCCTACTCACCTTAGGTGGTTCCTTGGGGTCCCAGCGATTCTACGTGCTCTAGACCTTGTCTTGATCTCAGTCGTGACTGTTATACCACTATTTTAGTATATGGTTTGGTCTCCCCCTGGAGCCCACTGTGTATTGTGCTACTTACAATTGTTCTATTGATCTTTTATTGTGTGCTTTGTGTTCTATCCTTGTGTAGAGGATAGTAGAGAGTGTTATATTAATAAATACATATTTTTATACAACTACTGTGCGGTTCTCCTTCATTTAGTCATTCAGGAGGTGATATTCTGGTAAAACAAGCTGCTTTACATTCCTTCAAGATTAAGCCTGAAGGCTGCTTTCCACAGCTACCACTAGGATAGCTTTCTAAAGGTTATCTTTGACCTCATACATCATAAGGGTCGTGTGGACTGGTACAGGGTGCCCACTTTAATTAGTGGACAGCATATACCAGGCCACCTTCTCATAATTGGTGTGCAGCGGTTGGGATTCAAGCTTGCTATTGTTTTACCAGATAAATCTCATTGAGTGATTAACTGAAAACCACTAAAGTATTAGGCACATAGAATACTGAAAGATTAGAATAAGTAAGTTCTACTGAACTTGGGGTTGGGTAAGTTAAGGGTCTAGCACACCCTTTCTCCAACCTAAGAGAGTTTAGTCTCCACTAGGTTAGGTAGGTGCCTACACCACATAACACTAGTATGTCTTCTAGAGGAGAAGCCAGTGGCTCTCTGCCAACTAGGTACAATGGCCTCTCATTCCAGGAATTGAAAGCTATGTGTGTGTCTAGGAAGCTGAAGACAGGGAGAAATGCAAACAACCAACGCCTCATTGAGGTGTTACTCCTAGATGACCTTAGGAAGACCCCAGGGTCTGATGAGGTAGATAGAGTGGGTGGGGCAGGGAATGAGGAGAGGCCAGGAAGTGAAACCTTCTTTGACCTGGAATCAAACCCTGACCAGGAGGATCAAAATGATTCCAACCTGGACAACTTAGATCTTCCACTAGGTGGGGGAGAAGGCCCAAGTGGCCCTCTCTTCACACCTCCAGGAAGAGTACAGAGTTTACCTAGGAGATCTAGATCTCCCTCTGTAGATTCTCAACACTCAGGAACTTCTATAGGGACCTCCATATCCAATAAGAGATAACTCTTATGATAGACAGTGCCAACTTCTAGAGCTTGAGAAAGTCAAGCTCGAGCTCAAGCAAGAGCAATTGGCACTAGATAAGGAATCCTTAGAGCTCCAGAGGGCTAGAAAGAGATTGGGACTAGAGTCCCATGGTGGCAGCAACAGTGTCCCTAGGGTTAAGGAATATACTTATGACCATAGGAACCTGAGCAAGATAGTCCCTCCCTACCATGTTGGGGATGACATCCACAAATGGATAACTGCTTTGGAGAGGGCCTGTAAAGTACAGAGGGTCCCTCAAGAGAAGTGGGCAGCTATCTTGTGGCTCTCCTTTGCTGACAAAGGTAGAGATACGCTCATCACTGTTAGAGAAGAGGATGCTGACAATTATTCAGTCCTGAAGAGTGCTCTCATTGATGGGTTTGGCCTAACCACTGAACAGTACAGGATTAAGTTCAGAGACACCCAGAAGGCACAGACCCAGGACTGGGTAGACTTTGTAGATTGTGCTACTAAGGCTCTGGAAGGCTGGTTGCTCGGCAGCAAAGTGAATGATTTCAAGGGATTGTACAATTTGATTATGAGGGAGCAGATCCTTAATAATTGCCAAAATCAGTTGTTGCATCAGTACTTGGTTGACTCTGATCTGACTTCTCCCCAAGAATTGGGAAAGAAGGCAGATAGATGGGTCAGAACCAGGGTGAAGTAGAAAAATCA
The DNA here is from genome assembly GCA_963921515.1 of Calotriton arnoldi. Classification (NCBI taxonomy): domain Eukaryota; kingdom Metazoa; phylum Chordata; class Amphibia; order Caudata; family Salamandridae; genus Calotriton; species Calotriton arnoldi. The sequence goes on from CAWUFW010002850.1 coordinate 1,180,058, forward strand.
GAACCAAGGTGGTGACCAAAAGAAGCAAGATGCTAAACCTGCAGATAAGGGTGGGGAGAAGGGTAAAGACCAGAAGTCTTCTTCAGGGCCCCAAAAACCTACATCTGAGGGTGGGTCACAATCCAACAAGGGAAAAGGCAGAAAGAAGCCTTGGTGTTTCCTGTGTAAGGAAAAGACACATTGGCCTAGGGATGCCAATTGTGCCAGAGCCAAGGATCCTCCTACTATCACCACTGCCCCTAAGGCAACTGTTCCCCTAGTTCAGCTCCAAGTGGTGGTACAGGGAACAAGGGTATAGTAGGGTTAACCCTGGGTTCGGAGATGGGTTCTGGCCTAGTCAGAACTCCAGCTCAGGCTGTTTTAGTCTGTGATGGAGGCATGGATATTGCCTACCTATTTGTCAGTCCCAGTAATCTGGGCAAATACAGACAACAGCCCTTAATCAATGGTAAGGAGGCCACGGCATACAGGGACACAGGAGCCAGTGTCACAATGGTGACTAAGGATCTTGTAAGCCCTGACCAGATCATACTTGGTGAGATGTACCAAGTGACCAATGCTAGCAATGTCAGGACAGACCATTCCCTGGCAGTTGTTAATTTCAGCTGGGGAGGGGTAACTGGCCCTAAGAAGGTTGTGGTTAGCTCAGACCTCCCTGTGGAATGCTTGTTGGGCAATGATTTGGACATTTCAGCCTGGGCTGAAGTGGAACTCAGGACACATGCAGCAATGTTGGGCATCTCAGCAGATGTGTTTGCTGTGACCAGGTCACAGGCAAAAATGTCTTCCACTGAACAGGCCCTGGATCCTGGAAAAATGGACCAGGTGCCTTCCAAGAGAAGGAGCAGTAGGGGTAAGGCAGTGTCTTCCCCCCAGGCTCAGAGTGAGGATCAGTCTCCTGAGGAAGATGATCCAAGTCCCTGTGAAGGAACTGTCTCAGAGGAACTTGAACCTGATCAGGTTGAGTTCTTGGGGACAGGGGGCCCTTCCAGGGCAGAGCTGAGTCAGGAGCAGCACAGCAGCCCCTCTCTTGAACCCCTCAGACAGCAAGCTGCTGCTGAGGCTACTGGGAGTGCCAGTGGGTCCCACAGGATCTACTGGGATGAAGGACTCTTTTACTCAGAGGGTAGAGACCCCAAGCCTGGTGCTACCAGGAGGTTGGTTATACCTCTGAAGTTTAGGGGCTTCTGTGAGAAGTTGGCCTGGCATATGCTGTCCACTAATTATAGTGGGCACCTTGCACCAGTCCAAATCGACTCTTATGGTAGGTAGGTTAAAGACAACCTTATTGAAAGCTATCCTAGTGGTAGCTGTGGAGAGCAGCCTTCAGGCTAAGTCTTGAAGGAATGTAAAGCAGCTTGTTTTACCAGTCTATAATCTCTTGAGTGACCAAATGAAAGAGCACCACACCAGGTATATATTCAAAATATATGTATTTATTACTAAACACACCCCTCTAGTCTCTTTATGAGGCTAGAGTTCAAGTACATAGGTTATAAGATCTTAAATCACAGTAATAGCACAAATACACGTTTGGGCCCTAGGGCGTACCAAACCATATACCAATAAAGTGGTATGCGAACCACGACTGAACTAGACACTAGGCCTAGAGCCTCTAGAAGTGCTTGGACCACAAGGAACCACCCAAGGTAGTGACACAGGGGACCCACGGGAGACGCGTGCAGTGTAAATACACAACCGCGATACGCCGTTAACTTCTATGGAGAAAGTCGGGATCGGGAAAATAGAGGAAAGGGACACTTAGAAGAGGACTAGGACAAAACCCTTTGAGATCTAGGACTTTGAAGAGTCTCTACCCACGGGAGCACCGGAGTACTCGTGTTACCTCACCCAGGGAAGCCGGGTGCATAGGTGCCTTTCGGGGTCGGGTTTCGTCGTCGGTTCTTATGGCGATCTGCTGCAAAGTGCTGCTGGCGACCAGGAGAAAGTGTCCGGGTGGATCCAAGAGTGGATCGGAGTTCTGAAGAACCTGAAAGCAGAGGGGACAGAGTCTGGGTCACTAGCCAGTGACCAGGGAGGCGATGGACAGATGCCCACCGATGCCGAGGGCTTCAGATTCGATGACGGTCGTCTTGACTCTTCAGCCACGAGGTCCAGGAGGCGTTGTCGGCGACCAGGAGCAGGATTCGGGCTGTTGCTCGATGTCTGTCGAGTGCAGAGGTGTCGGCGACCAGATTGGACCCAACAAGCCTTGGCAACGGCAAGTCTCGAGTAAGATGTAGATCGTCGATGATGCAGACCAGCAAGGTCTGTGGAACTCACCCAGCAAGGGTAAGTGAGGGCAGGCCTGGAGCAACCAGACTGCCAAGTAAAGAAAAGATTGGCCTTCGGGAAGGGCTACTAGCCAACGGGCTAGCGACCGCGAAGGAGCCTCGTGACGCCGCACGTGGAGCTGGCTTACAGGACACTCGTGGAGTGGGGGCCAGCGATCTTCGGTGCAGGTGGTGCTGGAGGCTAGGGCTACTCGGAGCCCAAAGCACGACTTCTTGGGAGACCCAGAAGATGGTGCACTTGCAAATGTGCTCGGTGTCCAGGGGTCACGGTCTCACGTTACCCACGATAGCCACGGGCCTCAGCTTTGCTGGGGACTCAGGGTAGCCTCGGGAAGTCTGAGAATCCACCTCTGGTGATGCGATGACTTCGGCGTCCGACGGGAGCTTCAGTGATGCGAACCGGACAGATGCTTCTTTGGTGCCTGCCAAGCAGGGGAGTCACTCCTTGACCCCAAGGGAGATTCTTCAGTCCTCTAATCGTGAGTAGAGCGTCGAAGGTCCAGGATTCTGTTTCAGAGTTTCGTCCAGGTATAATCTAAAGTCCTAGGGACTGGGTTCCTACCTTTATTCTAAAAATAGGGGATGGACTACTCTGTGGCCCCACCTATGGGTGGGTCAGGGCAGAGGGGTGGCTACACCCCTTTCCCTTTGTCCAGTTCGCGCCAAAGCAGGGGCTGCAAGCCCCTGATCCGGTTTGAACTGGGGTATGCACAGGGACACCAAATGTGCCCCCAGTGCAGGACTTCAAAGCACCCGAAAGTGCTCCCGCCCAGCCCCAATACACATTGTCCTGTCTGGGGAGGTGGTCACACCTCCCTGCAACAGGAAACCTATTGTCCAGGCCTCCCCTGCCGGAGTTTCGTCCAGCAGCAGGAGGCCAGACTTGTGTCTGTGGCAGCAGCATCCATTTTGTGATGCCAGGGCTTCAGAAAGAAGTTACCGGGTAAGCCAGAGTTAACATGTCTTTCCTCTAGAAGGGTGGAATGCTACCCCGCCGCCAGTATTGGCGGGGGGTAGTATTCCAAGATGTTTGACACCAAACACGACATGTTTAGGTGCAGCCATTCCAAAGTTAGCATTTTACCGCGAGGATATAATGCGCTAAGAGTATATGGTCAGGCTGCACTACAAACAGCATCAGAGATGGTCTCCGAACGCTGCAGAGGGGCCCTGCTCACGCAGGGGCACCCTCTCACATAGGAACCACGCACTCTGCCTTTAGGATTGATAAGGCCTGCCTTAGGAGTGACTTATAGGTTTATATGTGTGTATGTATTTCGTGATATAGGTAACCTATATCACAGTAAGGGGTGCATGCACCACCTTACCCAGGCTGCAGTAGCAGACCTATGGTGTCAGTTTGGATGGCCTTCCAGGGGTGGCATAATACATGCTGCAGCCCCTGGCAGGCCTCTGAGGTACCTATGCCCTTGGTACATAGTATACCATATACTAGGGACTTATAAGGGCACTCCAGATTCCAATCAGAGATGTGCCTAAGGCACATGGAAACCATTTTACAGAGAAAGCAGATAGTTGGACTGGGATCCTGCTATTCAGGGCCCCAGTCTAAGTCATAAACCAGCAAAACACCATAAAAAAAAGTGGGGGCAACCATATAGTCAGATTCAACCTTCCTACAGCTTCCTACTGACACTGGCACATGACATCCCTTTAGCAGGACACCTAGGCCAAAGTAAGACTTGGGACAGGCTTGTCCCTCACTTTCACTGGCCTCACATGTCAGAGGACACAAAGGAGTTTTGTCGCTGCTGTACCACCTGTCAAGCCAGTGGTAAGGCAGGTGGTACCACAAAGGCCCCCGGATACCACTACCTGTGATGGGCGTTCCCTTTGAGAGGGTTGGGATTGACATTGTTGGTCCCATGGATCCTCCAACTGCATCTGGGCACATATTTATACTAGGGGTGGTGGACCATGCCACTAGGTATTCAGAAGCAATACCCCTTAGAACCAGCACAGCTCCTGTGGCGGCCAGGACCCTCCTGGGAATTTTTTCCAGAGTGGGTTTCTCTAAGGAGGTCTTAACTGACAGAGATGCAAACTTCATGTCAAGTTACATAATTGCTATGTGGAAGGAGTGTGGAGTGAATTACAAATTCACCACACCCTATCACCCACAATGCAATGGGTTAGTTGAGAGATTCAACAAAACACTGAAGGGCATGATCATGGGCCTTCCAGAAAAGCTTAGGCGAAAATGGGATGGTCTGTTGCCCTGCCTTCTGTTGCCTACAGAGAGGTTTCTCAGAAGGGGGTTGGTTACAGCCCTTTTGCACTTCTGTTTGGACATCTAGTTAGGGGTCCCTTGTGTCTAGTGAAGGAGGGATGGGAGTACCTCTCAAACCACCTAAACAAGACATAGTGGACTATGTACTTGGTCTCCGCTCCAGGATGGCTGAGTATATGAAGAAGGCATCCAGAAACCTTGAGGCTAGCCAAGAATTACAGAAAGCTTGGCATGACCAAAACGCTGTTCTGACTGTGTACCAGCCAGGGCAGAAGGTATGGGTGTTGGAGCCTGTGGCCCCAGCAGCTCTCCAGGACAAATGGAGTGGACCACATACCATACTTGAGCAGAAGGGAGAGGTTACCTACCTGGTGGACCTTGCAACTCCCAGGAGCCCCTACAGGGTGCTCCATGTGAACAGGCTCAAGCCATATGTTGACAGGGCAGACATGGGCTTGCTCATGGCTACTGATGAGGGACAGGAGGAAGAGAGTGATCCACTCCCTGACCTCCTCTCGCAGAACCCTGATGATGGTTCAGTAGATGGTGTAGCCTTGGCAAGCAGCCTCACTGAACAGCAACAGAATGATTGCAGGAAAGTCCTCAATCAGTACAGACACATGTTCTCACTGACTCCCAGTCAGACCACCTGGTGTACCCATGAAGTGGACACAGGGGAGAGATTACCTGTAAAGAACAAAATTTACAGGCAACCTGACCATGTCAGGGACTGCATCAGGACTGAGGTCCAAAAGATGCTGGAATTGGGAGTAATTGAACCCTCAGATAGCCCGTGGGCTAGTCCAGTAGTCCTGGTACCCAAACCTCACACCCAGGGTGGTAAAAGAGAGATGAGGTTTTGTGTAGACTACAGGGGGCTCAATGCAGTTACTAGGACTGATGCTCATCCAATTCCCAGGGCAGATGAACTTATTGATACTTGGGCCTCAGCCAGGTTTTTAAGTACATTTGATCTCACAGCTGGCTACTGGCAAATCAGACTAGCTGAGGATGCTAAGCCCAAAACAGCATTCTCAACCCCTAGTGGGCATTATCAATTTATTGTAATGCCCTTTGGCTTAAAGAATGCACCTGCCACTTTTCAAAGGTTGGTGAATAAAGTCCTCACAGGCCTGGGAGCCTATAGTGCAGCTTATCATGATGATATTGCTGTCTTTAGCTCCACCTGGGAGGATCACCTGGTCCACCTGAGAAATGTTCTGAAGGTCCTGCAGAAAGCAGGCCTCACTATCAAGGCCACTAAGTGCCAGATAGGGCAGAGTAAGGTTGTGTACCTACGCCACCTTGTGGGTGGAGGTCAGGTTCAACCATTGCAGAGCAAAATCCAGACCATCATGGACTGGGTTGCTCCAACTACCCAGACTCAGGTCAGAGCTTTCTTGGGCCTGACTGGGTACTACAGGAGGTTTGTCAAAGGTTATGGATCCATAGTGACCCCTTTGAATGATCTGACCTCTAAGAAAATGCCTAAGAAAGTTCAGTGGACAGTTAGCTGTCAAAAGGCATTTGATGACCTGAAGCAGGCCATGTGCACTGCTCCCATTCTGCAAAGTCCTGACTATTCCAAACAATTCATTGTTCAAACTGATGCATCTGAGTTGCGGGTAGGGGCTGTGTTATCACAACTGAATGAAGAGGGTCAGGATCAGCCAGTAGCTTTTATAAGCAGAAGGCTGACCCCCAGAGAGAAACGTTGGTCAGCTATTGAGAGGGAAGCCTTTGCTGTGGTTTGGGCTCTAAAGAAGTTGAGGCCATACTTGTTTAGCACTCACTTCATTGTTCAGACAGACTATAAGCCCCTCTTATGGCTTAAACAGATGAAGGGTGAAAACCCCAAACTTTTGAGGTGGTCCATTTCCCTACAGGGGATGGACTATACAGTGGAACATAGACCTGGGAGTCACCATGCCAATGCAGATGGACTCTCCAGATATTTCCACTTAGAAAATGAAGACTCAACTGGTCTAGGTTAGTCTCATGTCCTTGCGTTGGGGGAGGGGGGGTTGTGTAGGAAAGTAGGATCTGCTTCTTATGGTTACCCCCACTTTTTGCTTGATGTCTCACTGTTTTGGACTAGTCTGACTGGGATCCTGCTAATCAGGACCCCAGTCTATCTGCTTTCTCCCTTAAATTGTCATACATGTACTTTGGTACACTCCAGATTGGATACTGGGGTACCCTTATAAGTCCCTAGTATATGATACACCATGTACCCAGGGCATAGGTACCCCAGAGGCCTCCCATGGGCTGAAGCATGTATTATGCCACCCATGAGAGGCCATGCAAAATGGAACTCTAGGTCTGCTACTGCAGCCTATGTAAGATGGTGCTTGCACCACTTACTATAGATATAGGTTCACTATATCTAATGGTCACTACACTTAAAACTTATAAGTCACCCCTATAGCAGGCCTTACCAATCCTGAAGGCAGGGTGCTGGGTTTTATGTGAGAGGGTGCCCCTGCATGAGCAGAGCCTCTCTGCAGCCTTCGGAGACCATTCAATCAATCAATCAATCAACCAATCAGGGAATTGTAAGCGCGCTACTCACCCGTGAGGGTCTCAAGGCACTGTTGTTTGTGGCTCAGCCGGACATATAGGTAGAGGTGCATTATAACCTCGTGGTAAATGCCATCTCAAAAACGGCTGCATAGAAACATATCGTGTTTGGTATCAAACACCTTGGAATCATACCTCCACACCAGTTACCTCCACACCAGTAACTGGTGTGGGAGGTATGATTCCACCCTTCTGAAGAGAGCTTTGTGGGGTCACTGGTCTTAACGGTGCCAGCCTTCTCGACCCGGACCGTACAAAATGGATGCTGCCGACCAGAGACACACTTCTGCCCTCCTGCTGCTGAGCCAAGCTCAAGCAGAGGAAGGCAGCACAATAGGCATATTATCACAGGGAGGTGTGACCACCTCCCAGACAGGATTTAGTGTATTGGGGCTGGGTGGGTGCACTCTGAGAGTGCCTGAAAGTCTGCACTGGGGGCACATTTGGTGTCCCTGTGCATAGTCCAGCTCAAACCAGTTCTGGGAGCCATTGGCTCCTGCTCTGGCGCGAAACTGGACAAAGGACATGGGTGTAGCCACCCCTCTGTCCTGCCCCTCCCCTAGGAGGGTCCCACAAATCGGTACAAAAGGGCTTACCTAAGATTCTACAAGAAGAAACCACTGATCTTCGACCGTCTGGACACCTTGGACTTCGCTGGACCTCGACTGGGCTCGACTTCGTCCCCCTTTCCGTCCGAAGCTTAGTTTGTGCCTTTGCTCCATACAGACTCCGTGCAGGACCTGTGGTGCACTCAAGACAACCGAAGAATCTCCCTTGGAGTGAAGGAGTCACTCCCCTGCTTCGCAGGCACCTAAAGCGCAACTGACCGGTCTGCTGCTCCTGCGGACTCCGAAGATTTCAGCAACACAGGCGGTGGGTTCCTGAAGATCCCCGAGGTCGATCTGCCCTCTCACCGAGTTTGAGGCCAGTATCCCTCGTGGGGGCTGCGTAACCCGAACCCCTGTGCACCGCGTCCATTTGCAAGTGCATATGCTTGTTGACGATTCCTGAGCTTGTGCATTGGACTCCGTGTAGTCCTGACCCTCAGCAGTATTTGCACCAAAGAACTCCGGCCTCCTTGCACCGTGTGCTGCGTGGGCTGGTGCTTTGCAATCTTGCTCGAGGTCCCCTTCGCGACTCCTGGTCATTCGGCCTGTGGGTCCTTCTGAGGGTCATCCCGATTGTTCTAGGGCTTTCCTGGTTGCTCCAGACGTGCCCTGACTCCCCATTGCTTGGTGAGTCTCCTGGACCTTGCTGGTCCACACCGTAACCTGTTTGACCTTCCTGCGTGTGTTGCTTTTGCCAAGGCTTGTTGGTGCTCCCGCCGGACACCGACCCCTCAGCACTCGACATCCTTCGTGGGACAGCTCGCCTCCGGCTCCTGGTCGTCCTCGACGTCTCCTGGTCCTCGTGGCTGCAGAGTCAAGCATCCCTTCTTCGCACCTGAAGCACCCGACATCGGTGGGCATCCGTCTTCCGAACCCCTGGTCACTCTGAAGTGACCCAGACTCTGTCCCCTCTGCTTTCAGGTTCCTTCCATCTAGAATCCAGGCTTGGATTCCACCGGACCCTTTTCACCTTCCCGGCAGCCGTACTGCTACACTTCCTCCCATTGAGAACGACGAGGGTTTCAGACGCCACTTCAGACCTATGCACCCGGCTCCCCTGGGATAGGTAACTCTGGTACTACGGTACGCACGGGTGGGGTGGCCCTTCAAACTCTTAAGTTCCAAAGGATTTGCCTAAAGTCCTCATAGAAGGGTCCTTAAACTTTAAAAGTGTAACCACGACTTCCCCATAGAATTGTACGGAGCCTGCGGTCGTGTTCTCACACTGCACCCGGCCTCCGTGGGGTCCTTGCCTACTCACCTTGGGTGGTTCCTTGGGGTCCCAGCGATTCTACATGCTCTAGACCTTGTCTTGATCTCAGTCGTGACTGTTATACCACTATTTTAGTATATGGTTTGGTCTCCCCCTGGAGCCCACTGTGTATTGTGCTACTTACAATTATTCTATTGATCTTTTATTGTGTGCTTTGTGTTCTATCCTCGTGTAGAGGATAGTAGAGAGTGTTATATTAATAAATACATATTTTTATACAACTACTGTGCGGTTCTCCTTCATTTAGTCATTCAGTAGGTGATATTCTGGTAAAACAAGCTGCTTTACATTCCTTCAAGATTAAGCCTGAAGGCTGCTTTCCACAGCTACCACTAGGATAGCTTTCTAAAGGTTATCTTTGACCTCATACATCATAAGGGTCGTGTGGACTGGTACAGGGTGCCCACTTTAATTAGTGGACAGCATATACCAGGCCACCTTCTCATAATTGGTGTGCAGCGGTTGGGAATCAAGCTTGCTATTGTTTTACCAGATAAATCTCATTGAGTGATTAACTGAAAACCACTAAAGTATTAGGCACATAGAATACTGAAAGATTAGAATAAGTAAGTTCTACTGAACTTGGGGTTGGGTAAGTTAAGGGTCTAGCACACCCTTTCTCCAACCTAAGAGAGTTTAGTCTCCACTAGGTTAGGTAGGTGCCTACACCACATAACACTAGTATGTCTTCTAGAGGAGAAGCCAGTGGCTCTCTGCCAACTAGGTACAATGGCCTCTCATTCCAGGAATTGAAAGCTATGTGTGTGTCTAGGAAGCTGAAGACAGGGAGAAATGCAAACACCCAACGCCTCATTGAGGTGTTACTCCTAGATGACCTTAGGAAGACCCCAGGGTCTGATGAGGTAGATAGAGTGGGTGGGGCAGGGAATGAGGAGAGGCCAGGAAGTGAAACCTTCTTTGACCTGGAATCAAACCCTGACCAGGAGGATCAAAATGATTCCAACCTGGACAACTTAGATCTTCCACTAGGTGGGGAGAAGGCCCAAGTGGCCCTCTCTTCACACCTCCAGGAAGAGTACAGAGTTTACCTAGGAGATCTAGATCTCCTCTGTAGATTCTCAACACTCAGGAACTTCTATAGGGACCTCCATATCCAATAAGAGAGATAACTCTTATGATAGACAGTGCCAACTTCTAGAGCTTGAGAAAGTCAAGCTCGAGCTCAAGCAAGAGCAATTGGCACTAGATAAGGAATCCTTAGAGCTCCAGAGGGCTAGAAAGAGATTGGGACTAGAGTCCCATGGTGGCAGCAACAGTGTCCCTAGGGTTAAGGAATATATTTATGACCATAGGAACCTGAGCAAGATAGTCCCTCCCTACCATGGTGGGGATGACATCCACAAATGGATAACTGCTTTGGAGAGGGCCTGTAAAGTACAGAGGGTCCCTCAAGAGAAGTGGGCAGCTATCTTGTGCTCTCCTTTGCTGACAAAGGTAGAGATACGCTCATCACTGTTAGAGAAGAGGATGCTGACAATTATTCAGTCCTGAAGAGTGCTCTCATTGATGGGTTTGGCCTAACCACTGAACAGTACAGGATTAAGTTCACAGACACCCAGAAGGCACAGACCCAGGACTGGGTAGACTTTGTAGATTGTGCTACTAAGGCTCTGGAAGGCTGGTTGCTCGGCAGCAAAGTGAATGATTTCAAGGGATTGTACAATTTGATTATGAGGAGCAGATCCTTAATAATTGCCAAAATCAGTTGTTGCATCAGTACTTGGTTGACTCTGATCTGACTTCTCCCCAAGAATTGGGAAAGAAGGCAGATAGATGGGTCAGAACCAGGGTGAAGTAGAAAAATCAGAACCAAGGTGGTGACCAAAAGAAGCAAGATGCTAAACCTGCAGATAAGGGTGGGGAGAAGGGTAAAGACCAGAAGTCTTCTTCAGGGCCCCAAAACCTACATCTGAGGGTGGGTCACAATCCAACAAGGGAAAAGGCAGAAAGAAGCCTTGGTGTTTCCTGTGTAAGGAAAAGACACATTGGCCTAGGGATGCCAATTGTGCCAGAGCCAAGGATCCTCCTACTATCACCACTGCCCCTAAGGCAACTGTTCCCCCTAGTTCAGCTCCAAGTGGTGGTACAGGGAACAAGGGTATAGTAGGGTTAACCCTGGGTTCGGAGATGGGTTCTGGCCTAGTCAGAACTCCAGCTCAGGCTGTTTTAGTCTGTGATGGAGGCATGGATATTGCCTACCTATTTGTCAGTCCCAGTAATCTGGGCAAATACAGACAACAGCCCTTAATCAATGGTAAGGAGGCCACGGCATACAGGGACACAGGAGCCAGTGTCACAATGGTGACTAAGGATCTTGTAAGCCCTGACCAGGTCATACTTGGTGAGATGTACCAAGTGACCAATGCTAGCAATGTCAGGACAGACCATTCCCTGGCAGTTGTTAATTTCAGCTGGGGAGGGGTAACTGGCCCTAAGAAGGTTGTGGTTAGCTCAGACCTCCCTGTGGAATGCTTGTTGGGCAATGATTTGGACATTTCAGCCTGGGCTGAAGTGTAACTCAGGACACATGCAGCAATGTTGGGCATCTCGGCAGATGTGTTTGCTGTGACCAGGTCACAGGCAAAAATGTCTTCCACTGAACAGGCCCTGGATCCTGGAAAAATGGACCAGGTGCCTTCCAAGAGAAGGAGCAGTAGGGGTAAGGCAGTGTCTTCCCCCAGGCTCAGAGTGAGGATCAGTCTCCTGAGGAAGATGATCCAAGTCCCTGTGAAGGAACTGTCTCAGAGGAACTTGAACCTGATCAGGTTGAGTTCTTGGGGACAGGGGGCCCTTCCAGGGCAGAGCTGAGTCAGGAGCAGCACAGCTGCCCCTCTCTTGAACCCCTCAGACAGCAAGCTGCTGCTGAGGCTACTGGGAGTGCCAGTGGGTCCCACAGGATCTACTGGGATGAAGGACTCCTTTACTCAGAGGGTAGAGACCCCAAGCCTGGTGCTACCAGGAGGTTGGTTATACCTCTGAAGTTTTGGGGCTTCCTACTGACACTGGCACATGACATCCCTTTAGCAGGACACCTAGGCCAAAGTAAGACTTGGGACAGGCTTGTCCCTCACTTTCACTGGCCTCACATGTCAGAGGACACAAAGGAGTTTTGTCGCTGCTGTACCACCTGTCAAGCCAGTGGTAAGGCAGGTGGTACCACAAAGGCCCCCGGATACCACTACCTGTGATGGGCGTTCCCTTTGAGAGGGTTGGGATTGACATTGTTGGTCCCATGGATCCTCCAACTGCATCTGGGCACATATTTATACTAGGGGTGGTGGACCATGCCACTAGGTATTCAGAAGCAATACCCCTTAGAACCACCACAGCTCCTGTGGCGGCCAGGACCCTCCTGGGAATTTTTTCCAGAGTGGGTTTCTCTAAGGAGGTCTTAACTGACAGAGATGCAAACTTCATGTCAAGTTACATAATTGCTATGTGGAAGGAGTGTGGAGTGAATTACAAATTCACCACACCCTATCACCCACAATGCAATGGGTTAGTTGAGAGATTCAACAAAACACTGAAGGGCATGATCATGGGCCTTCCAGAAAAGCTTAGGCGAAAATGGGATGGTCTGTTGCCCTGCCTTCTGTTGCCTACAGAGAGGTTTCTCAGAAGGGGTTGGTTACAGCCCTTTTGCACTTCTGTTTGGACATCTAGTTAGGAGTCCCTTGTGTCTAGTGAAGGAGGGATGGGAGTACCTCTCAAACCACCTAAACAAGACATAGTGGACTATGTACTTGGTCTCCGCTCCAGGATGGCTGAGTATATGAAGAAGGCATCCAGAAACCTTGAGACTAGCCAAGAATTACAGAAAGCTTGGCATGACCAAAACGCTGTTCTGACTGTGTACCAGCCAGGGCAGAAGGTATGGGTGCTGGAGCCTGTGGCCCCAGCAGCTCTCCAGGACAAATGGAGTGGACCACATACCATACTTGAGCAGAAGGGAGAGGTTACCTACCTGGTGGACCTTGCAACTCCCAGGAGCCCCTACAGGGTTCTCCATGTGAACAGGCTCAAGCCATATGTTGACAGGGCAGACATGGGCTTGCTCATGGCTACTGATGAGGGACAGGAGGAAGAGAGTGATCCACTCCCGTACCTCCTCTCGCAGAACCCGGATGATGGTTCAGTAGATGGTGTAGCCTTGGCAAGCAGCCTCACTGAACAGCAACAGAATGATTGCAGGAAAGTCCTCAATCAGTACAGACACATGTTCTCACTGACTCCCAGTCAGACCACCTGGTGTACCCATGAAGTGGACACAGGGGAGAGATTACCTGTAAAGAACAAAATTTACAGGCAACCTGACCATGTCAGGGACTGCATCAGGACGGAGGTCCAAAAGATGCTGGAATTGGGAGTAATTGAACCCTCAGATAGCCTGTGGGCTAGTCCAGTAGTCCTGGTACCCAAACCTCACACCCAGGGTGGTAAAAGAGAGATGAGGTTTTGTGTAGACTACAGGGGGCTCAATGCAGTTACTAGGACTGATGCTCATCCAATTCCCAGGGCAGATGAACTTATTGATACTTGGGCCTCAGCCAGGTTTTTAAGTACATTTGATCTCACAGCTGGCTACTGGCAAATCAGACTAGCTGAGGATGCTGTGCCCAAAACAGCATTCTCAACCCCTAGTGGGCATTATCAATTTATTGTAATGCCCTTTGGCTTGAAGAATGCACCTGCCACTTTTCAAAGGTTGGTGAATAAAGTCCTCACAGGCCTGGGAGCCTATAGTGCAGCTTATCATGATGATATTGCTGTCTTTAGCTCCACCTGGGAGGATCACCTGGTCCACCTGAGAAATGTTCTGAAGGTCCTGCAGAAAGCAGGCCTCACTATCAAGGCCACTAAGTGCCAGATAGGGCAGAGTAAGGTTGTGTACCTACGCCACCTTGTGGGTGGAGGTCAGGTTCAACCATTGCAGAGCAAAATCCAGACCATCATGGACTGGGTTGCTCCAACTAACCAGACTCAGGTCAGAGCTTTCTTGGGCCTGACTGGGTACTACAGGAGGTTTGTCAAAGGTTATGGATCCATAGTGACCCCTTTGAATGATCTGACCTCTAAGAAAATGCCTAAGAAAGTTCAGTGGACAGTTAGCTGTCAAAAGGCATTTGATGACCTGAAGCAGGCCATGTGCACTGCTCCCATTCTGCAAAGTCCTGACTATTCCAAACAATTCATTGTTCAAACTGATGCATCTGAGTTGCGGGTAGGGGCTGTGTTATCACAACTGAATGAAGAGGGTCAGGATCAGCCAGTAGCTTTTATAAGCAGAAGGCTGACCCCCAGAGAGAAACGTTGGTCAGCTATTGAGAGGGAAGCCTTTGCTGTGGTTTGGGCTCTGAAGAAGTTGAGGCCATACTTGTTTAGCACTCACTTCATTGTTCAGACAGACCATAAGCCCCTCTTATGGCTTAAACAGATGAAGGGTGAAAACCCCAAACTTTTGAGGTGGTCCATTTCCCTACAGGGGATGGACTATACAGTGGAACATAGACCTGGGAGTCACCATGCCAATGCAGATGGACTCTCCAGATATTTCCACTTAGAAAATGAAGACTCAACTGGTCTAGGTTAGTCTCATGTCCTTGCGTTGGGGAGGGGGGTTGTGTAGGAAAGTAGGATCTGCTTCTTATGGTTACCCCCACTTTTTGCTTGATGTCTCACTGTTTTTGACTAGTCTGACTGGGATCCTGCTAATCAGGACCCCAGTCTATTTGCTTTCTCCCTTAAATTGTCATACATGTACTTTGGTACACTCCAGATTGGATACTGGGGTACCCTTATAAGTCCCTAGTATATGATACACCATGTACCCAGGGCATAGGTACCCCAGAGGCCTCCCATGGGCTGAAGCATGTATTATGCCACCCATGAGAGGCCATGCAAAATGGAACTCTAGGTCTGCTACTGCAGCCTATGTAAGATGGTGCTTGCACCACTTACTATAGATATAGGTTCACTATATCTAATGGTCACTACACTTATAAGTCACCCCTATAGCAGGCCTTACCAATCCTGAAGGCAGGGTGCTGGGTTTTATGTGAGAGGGTGCCCCTGCATAAGCAGAGCCTCTCTGCAGCCTTCGGAGACCATTCAATCAATCAATCAACCAATCAGGGAATTGTAAGCGCGCTACTCACCCGTGAGGGTCTCAAGGCGCTGTTTGTGGCTCAGCCGGACATATAGGTAGAGGTGCATTATAACCTCGTGGTAAATGCTATCTCGAAAACGGCTGCATAGAAACATATCGTGTTTGGTATCAAACACCTTGGAATCATACCTCCACACCAGTAACTGGTGTGGGAGGTATGATTCCACCCTTCTGAAGAGAGCTTTGTGGGGTCACTGTTCTTACCGGTGCCAGCCTTCTCGACCCGGATCGTACAAAATGGATGCTGCCGACCAGAGACACACTTCTGCCCTCCTGCTGCTGAGCCAAGCTCAAGCAGAGGAAGGCAGCACAATAGGCATCTTATCACAGGGAGGTGTGACCACCTCCCAGACAGGATTTAGTGTATTGGGGCTGGGTGGGTGCACTCTGAGAGTGCCTGAAAGTCTGCACTGGGGGCACATTTGGTGTCCCTGTGCATAGTCCAGCTCAAACCAGTTCTGGGAGCCATTGGCTCCTGCTCTGGTGCGAAACTGGACAAAGGACATGGGTGTAGCCACCCCTCTGTCCTGCCCCTCCCCTAGGAGGGTCCCACAAATCGGTACAAAAGGGCTTACCTAAGATTCTACAAGAAGAAACCACTGATCTTCGACCGTCTGGACACCTTGGACTTCGCTGGACCTCGACTGGGCTCGACTTCGTCCCCCTTTTCGTCCGAAGCTTAGTTTGTGCCTTTGCTCCATACAGACTCCGTGCAGGACCTGTGGTGCACTCAAGACAACCGAAGAATCTCCCTTGGAGTGAAGGAGTCACTACCATGCTTCGCAGGCACCTAAAGCGCAACTGACCGGTCTGCTGCTCCTGCGGACTCCGAAGATTTCAGCAACACAGGCGGTGGGTTCCTGAAGATCCCCGAGGTCGATCTGCCCTCTCACCGAGTTTGAGGCCAGTATCCCTCGTGGGGGCTGCGTAACCCGAACCCCTGTGCACCGCGTCCATTTGCAAGTGCATATGCTTGTTGACGATTCCAGAGCTTGTGCATTGGACTCCGTGTAGTCCTGACCCTCAGCAGTATTTGCACCAAAGAACTCCGGCCTCCTTGCACCGTGTGCTGCGTGGGCTGGTGCTTTGCAATCTTGCTCGAGGTCCCCTCGCGACTCCTGGTCATTCGGCCTGTGGGTCCTTCTGAGGGTCATCCCGATTGTTCTAGGGCTTTCCTGGTTGCTCCAGACGTGCCCTGACTCCCCATTGCTTGGTGAGTCTCCTGGACCTTGCTGGTCCACACCGTAACCTGTTTGACCTTCCTGCGTGTGTTGCTTTTGCCAAGGCTTGTTGGTGCTCCCGCCGGACACCGACCCCTCAGCACTCGACATCCTTCGTGGGACAGCTCGCCTCCGGCTCCTGGTCGTCCTCGACGTCTCCTGGTCCTCGTGGCTGCAGAGTCAAGCATCTCTTCTTCGCACCTGAAGCACCCGACATCGGTGGGCATCCGTCTTCCGAGCCCCTGGTCACTCTGAAGTGACCCAGACTCTGTCCCCTCTGCTTTCAGGTTCCTTCCATCTAGAATCCAGGCTTGGATTCCACCGGACCCTTTTCACCTTCCCGGCAGCCGTACTTCTTCACTTCCTCCCACTGAGAACGATGAGGGTTTCCGACGCCACTTCAGACCTATCCACCCGGCTCCCCTGGGATAGGTAACTCTGGTACTACGGTACCCACGGGTGGGGTGGCCCTTCAAACTCTTAAGTTCCAAAGGATTTGCTGAAGTCCTCCTAGAAGGGTCCTTAAACTTTAAAAGTATAACCGCCACTCCCCCATAGAATTGTACGGAGCCCGCGGTCGTGTTATCACACTGCACCCGGCCACCGTGGGGTCCCTGCCTACTCACCTTGGGTGGTTCCTTGGGGTCCCAGCGATTCTACGTGCTCTAGACCTTGTCTTGATCTCAGTCGTGACTGTTATACCACTATTTTAGTATATGGTTTGGTCTTCCCCTGGAGCCCACTGTGTATTGTGCTACTTACAATTCTTCTATTGATCTTTTATTGTGTGCTTTGTGTTCTATCCTCGTGTAGAGGATAGTAGAGAGTGTTATATTAATAAATACATATTTTTATATAACTACTGTGTGGTTCTCCTTCATTTAGTCATTCAGGAGGTGATATACTGGTAAAACAAGCTGCTTTACATTCCTTCAAGATTAAGCCTGAAGGCTGCTCTCCACAGCTACCACTAGGATAGCTTTCTAAAGGTTGTCTTTGACCTCATACATCATAAGGGTCGTGTGGACTGGTACAGGGTGCCCACTTTAATTAGTGGACAGCATATACCAGGCCACCTTCTCACAGTCACCCACTGGAAAATATACACAGCAACAGTGTGACGAATGCACATATCCAGAGTTAGAGCCACAAACTTCAAAAATGTAAAAATATATTATTACTGGAAATATGCCACATTTTTTACAAAAATAAGTTCAGGACTTGCGATAGCACATCAATAGCTTAAATAACTCCGTTTCTTGCATTCCTCATACTCTCTTAAGGGAGGCTATAAATGATTTTCGGGGTGTTTTAATGGATATATGAGTGACAAATAGCATTTTGAAATCTCTTTATTTTAAACATTTCAAGACACATTTCAACCTATCAATGCAATACTTAAATTCTTTATTAATACCAGCAGCAACCATACTTCAAAACAATAGGTAAAAATAGTTAGAGCATTAACAGTGAAAATCGTCCAACTAACCCATCAGTGGCACGCCTTATATTAATTATTTGTATTCTTATAACACTGCACCACTCTGAGCTGTACATTGCTACTGAGCTGCATGCTCTCCTTTTCGTGCACCCATGGCCAACTATCATAACAATGATTTTTCTCATAAAGTAAAAGAATAAACATTAAAAGATGACACCACATGTGATGCACTGGCAACTATTTTGAAAGTTTTAAATTTTTTATTTTTGGAAAAACCGAGTAAATAAGCACTGGACTAGCCAAAAACTTAGGACTTATATTTAAAAGGCACGACCCATTTGTTTTGCCACAGCATTTTCTGAGTTAATGTGTGGGCTGTAAATGGTGCAATTTCAGCAGAAACAGCAAATGCACATGGGTGCAAAACAGGTTATATGCCAGCTGGGATGCTGCAGCAAATTAGTGTAGCACATTTAATATTTACAACTCCATGAGTAAGTGAAGGTAATGGAGTGGTGGGGCAGGCTGATTTGAGAACAAGGGTCAATTCGGCACACTTGTATTCTCTGAATGTAATGTGCTTTATCTGAAAAATACCTGGATCCTAGGTAGTTAATACAACCAAAATGTCTTGAAACACGTAGCTGAACACGGCCGGAGTAGGCGGGTTAAGCGGTTCATGCATTTTAATGGAGGAAGCTCCTGGCACACAAATTCTTCTCAAAACAAATTCAGCAACTATTTCCCGCCATCTTACTATATTGCGAGATCGTTTTCTACCTATTAATCCTAGCAAAATGCTGCTGCCAAGTATGACAGGAGCTCAAGAACGTACAATAGTCCAGGTGGCCAATGTACCTCCTGCAAACATCTATACCTAACTTGCATTTCAAAAGCACGAAAGCCCTGTATCCCACTCACCCCATCTTCCTCTTGGTATGCATAAATGAGCATCAGTTTTTTCCCCACACTTTATTTACTGTATTTTTTAAACAAGAACCAACATGCACAAACAGTACATAATAATATACAATTCTGATACAAATGCACGATAATACTGGCATAATTCACATGAGGCTGTAAACAGATAGGAAGGGAGGGCGGGGAAGCGAGACATGAATTAGGACACTCTGCACAAACCCACCGAGCAAACTGACGTGTGTAAGTGATATCATCCTGTGTTGGGTATTGGGTGGGGGGAGACGTGTTCAAAGACACGAAAGACTTTGGGATTATTGGTCCATCTTGGGTCTTGTGATTCTGTAGACTCATGGCCCAAAGAGCCAGACAAACTATGGTAGCTGCTTTTCCTCACCAAGTTGGGTACATGGCAGGCCATCCTCCAGCCCCCCTGTCCAGGTCTTTATGTGTGTCTTTAATGGCCTCTTGTTCTTTTCATATGTAGGCATTCTATCCATAATTAGTACTGTCAGTTTATCCATCACAGATATGCCAAATTTTCCCCCACCACAGGCCTGGTGGGAATACTATCCGCTTCAAATGATGTGCCAACGTTACCCTTCTCGTCAATAAAAAAAAATGTGTGATTAAACGACCCACAGCGGAGTGCATAAGGTATATTCTATCCTCTCCCAGATGGCCCAAAATTATGACCACAGGGTCCAAAGGGAGAGTGACTCCTGTTATACGTTTTATGAGATTCAGCAGAGCTGCCCAATACGACTGAGCCAACGGGCACCACCACCAAATATGTAGCATTGTGCTCCGCTGCGGATATTCTCTCCAGCACATATAAGAGATTCCTAACATGGCCGCTAATCTAACCAGCGTGAAATGCCATCCAGTAAGAAACCATAAAGGTGCCTTCTTTGTATTTAGTACAAATAGAAATCGTTGCAGCCCTAGTCCATATTGACCCCCACATCTCTCCGTCCACGTCATTCGCAAGTTCCTCTTCCCATTTATTCACATACACATGTCCCCCAGATTCAGTGTTTAGTTCTAGGGCCCGATATAGATGTGAGATAGCACTCCGGCTTGAGGGCTGGTCAAACAGTGTCTCAAACAATGTCAGTTCTAGCCCCCGTCAATTCATCGCTCTGCTGAGCCTGCCTATTGTAGTGTCTGT